>OZ035998.1:28784528-29189528 GCA_964035015.1 Corallium rubrum
AACCTTAATCGGCAACGGAGTTTACCACGTATAGCTTATCTGCTAGTGCTCGTCACGATGTATATTATCTACTGTAGCAATGACCGCTGGCATTAATGAGTTCAGTGTCAGTTGTACATGTTAGTTCAATATGATCTAACATACTCCGTCTTCAGGCGACTATATGCATGACTGTTCAATACAGCACGCCACTCCACAGCAAATGTGTCGCACCGCCGCAGCTATTTACACCAGACTCACAGACATGGTGACAGCAATTCTTCACGCGGCTCAGCAGTTGTGACGCATCGTCACAGCTAGTCTTGCACTACTTGGAACCGAGATACCCTTGCGACAAACCACCCCAATCACAAGATGTTATGTTACTTGTCCCGCCGCTCAGCCGCTTAGCGCATTGGGCTGTTGATCGGAAGGCGTTTGCAACAACGCGATATCGCGATCCCCTTCTAGGCAAGTGCGCAATGGCTCACTGCGGCTAAGCTTGAGTAAATTACATCTAATAATACAACAGCTACGTCATTTTATCGTAAGGATACGGTGAGAACAATACTTGGTGTACGGAATGGCGTTTCTATCGCATTTAATCTTTTCTGGATTTTTGGCTGTACATTGAATCGGTTTCGGTTGGGTGGGAGCTGATCTCTTTCGAGAACTAAACGAGGAGAAAAGAGAGGTCAGCAGATCATGCATGATAGTACTGTAAGGAAAAAGTAGCGGAACTTGTGAACGTAGTTCCCAGAAATGTTCTTGTGTTTAAGCCAAATAGCCAATCACATATAGTTTCACAAAAAATTGTGCAGATTGGATGTTTACAGTCGTTTGCACCTAAACGAAAACACCGCCCGTCAAAACATGTTCAATTAACCGTTTTAAAATTGACACCGCGTGGGACTGGCGAGACGTGATTGGCTGAGGGCACAAACATCTACGTATCGAAGGGAAACTTGATATGTTTCCAAGGGAAACTTCTATGTTTGACGTTGATATTAGGTGCAAACAACTGTAACCATTCAACTCATTGTCGAGTATTGAAAGTACACTTTCAGTAATTGACCACAAGAGTTACTTTCACAAAGTAACCTTGCAGAGGCCCCTACATTATTTTTATTGGTGAAGAGTTTAGAAATTAAATTATCTTTAATTTTTGTTGCGATGGAAAGATTATCCATTAAATTTAATTAAACAGAAAGAAAATGAGTTTAAAAGAAAGTCTTCGCCGAAAATATTGCAAAAAGTATATTTGACAGCCAGAGAAAATATCATTTACACAAAAGTTCTCTGACCACTGACTTCGAAATTAGATTCTCACGTCAGATAGGGACACCAAAGCTAAGTTTCTCGAGACTTTTTATGCGAGACTTTTTAGACGATTTTACTCTCCCTAACTTTTTTTTTGTAAAAATAGGAGGCTTGCTGTACTACATTTGCGGTAAGAAGTCAACTGCACATTCTAAAATTTTTCAAAATATTTCTTAATTCGAAAACTAAATTCCCAGAAAGAAAAACTATTTCCACCATTGTTCCTGTAATTTGAGAAATGTTTACATGCAGCTGTCAGGAATAACGACTTAACATTAATGCTTTCCTGCAGTGGTTCTCTGATGAAAATATTGTTGGTAATGTTTCTGCATAATCCTAAAGATATTATAGTAGTTGGTAATTGTGCGAAGTTTCATTTCGAAATTCTCAAAAACAAAGTTGTACTTTACATGCGAAGATTGTATTTTGGAGCGCCGCCATTAAATTGACCGTGTTTGAGAAGAATGAGTTGAGGAGAACTTATGACGTCATAGATTCAACAAAAACAAAAAATCGTTGTTGTTGTCGACAAAAGGGTCATTGTTGTTATTGAGTCTATGATGTCATAAGCTTCTGCGACTCATCTTCTCAAGCTCGGCCACTTTAATGGCGGCGGTCCAAAATACAAACTTCACACGTAAAATATCACCCTTTCTTGAACGAATTTTTAAATGAAACTTTGCACGATTACTAACTACCATAAGATCTTTAGGATTACGCAAAAACATTGCCAACAATATTCTCATCAGAGAACCACTTTAAAAAAGCCGCAACGGTACAAGAAAAGAGTGTTTACAGTTTTCTGATATATTGCATGACAATATATCAGTAAGCTTGTAAATTATTGGTTTGACAATGACTTTGAAATAGAGTCGAAATATTACCTCTCATTTTGTTTTATCTTGTTTTTAACTTGAATATCAAGTCACAAGATGACGATTTTCGGATTATGTTTTATTCTTTACAACTGTATATTTGAAATTATCCAAACTCCAAAGGCATTTCCGACAATGCGTAATTTTAAATTTGACAAGATTTACAAAAGCGTGCACCTCCAAAATCTCAACATTTTATACACTTTTCTCTCTCTTCTTTCTTTTAAGTGTTAAGAAACTTTTACTATATAGTTTACTTTTTTATAATAAGAAACGACTTACCTTGTTAAGAAAGTGTTATTTTCGTTCTGAATGGCAACCGCTGTAAGGGCAGGACTTGCTTTCACCGACGTCAGAAGCAACCCGAGGGCCTTGTTGGACTGTTTAACGTCCTTATTATGGGCACTGATCGACTTTTTAACACCAATGAGTTCGGCGCGAAGACGTTCTCTTAGCTGCCGTAACTTTGCTGTTCTGGGAGAACATTTAAGACTTTCACAGTTTGTTCTGACGAGACAAAAAACAACAAAAAAGAATGAACTTCCATGAACAGGCACAGCGAAAGAGTTCTTAAAGTGTCTATGAAGTGAAAAACTTCATTTTTGTTGTTTTAATGGACAGAAGAGCATGGCAGGAGCATTCACAAAAACTTTCAAGGTAATCTGGCGTATATAGGCTTCGAGTTATGAGCTCTCAAAGTTTGCCATGGCTGGTTCGTTTTTGGAGAAATTTGAATTTTTTCGTAACAATACAATCTGACGTACGCCAATGGATCATTGGTGCTAAAATCCATTCTTCTTATGCATATAGTTGCCATGCATATGCGTCGTCATAGGGCATTGTTACCGAAAGCCCAAATTTCTCCAGAAATGAAATAGCTATGGCAAACTTCGAGAGTTGTTTCAAGTCTCGCGGTCACTGACCTATATATACAGTATAACTGGACTGCGGGTGCTCCTTCAGAAAGTGGCGTAATTATACGCCGTCGGGCGTCATCTGGTTTTTAAGCACAGATTGATCGCACATTTTTTTGGACGGGAATAATCCCCCTTCCCCCACTTAGACCACCACAGGAAAAATCCTGGCCGACCGTAATGCAATCCGCTCTATAATGCAATCCGCTCTATATGGGAATAACTAGATGATGACATTATACATACTGTTAGTATTATCTAGAAATAACAAGTTGGTTAAGTGGTGGTCTTTGCTGATAGAAACGTTTCAGTTTCAAATCAGGAAGTTCAGCTGGATTTGATCACATAAGCATAGACGATGTTAAACGCAATATTAAGTCATTGTCTGAACCTCTATCATTTTTAATTAATTTATCGATCTCTACAGGTACTGTGCCCCAAAATCTAAAACTGGCCAAAGTAATTCCTGTTTATAAAGCAGATAATCCATGTTTCTTTAAGAATTACAGGCCAATTTCAGTATTACCCACATTCTCAAAGTTTTCTGAGGAAGTGTTTTTTAATGTGGCTAAATGTAATTTAGGCAAGGTAAAAAAGGAGACAATGCTAGTCAGCAGACACTCGCTGTAATATATGGGGATTATCTCAGCACTCATCAAAGTCTTGTCAGCGTGGTCTGAGCTGGACTGGTTTGCGCGCGCTTATAATACGTGGTACACTGTATTATCTCAGCACTCATCAACGTCTTGTCAGCGTGGTCTGAGCTTGACTGGTTTGCGCGCGCTTATAATACGTGGTATTATCTCAGCACTCATCAAAGTCTTGTCAGCGTGGTCTGAGCTTGACTGGTTGTGCGCACTATCTATGTAATAGATACTTGGTCAGCGGTCACTCATATATAATATGTGGTGATTACGTCAGCGCTCATCAGTCTTGTCAGCGTGGTCTGAACTTGACTGGTTTTGCGCGCGCTGTTTATTGAGTTAATACGTGGGGGTTCTTGCTTTGCGTTATGTTGACCCACCCACCCACTCCTGATAGAATGCAAGGTAAGTATATATATTTCCACTGCTTGACAGTGTGACTGGTGCCTGGAGGTGGGCTGTGGCGGGGTTGCCATGGTTACCTCTGATCAGGGGGTGGCATCCCCCCTGGGGCTTGGCACCAATCCTCCAATAACGTCTATTGGCGAATTATTTTTAACAGAATTGAATATATAAATAAACATGATATAATTTATAAGCACCAATATGGATTTAGATCACAATATTCCCCTAGCTTGGCTATTACGCACTTAATAGATCAAATTTCTTCTTCTATGGACAAAAAAGAGGTACGTGTTGGTGTTTTTCCAGATCTTTCAAAAGCATTTGATACTGTTAATCACGGAATTCTTTTAAATAAATTGGAACATTATGGGATAAGAGGATTATCATTAGACTGGATAACAAATTACTTGAAAAATCGCAGACAATTTGTTAAATACAAAGATAAATCATCTGTTTATCAGACAGTTAAATGTGGTATCCCACAGGGAAGTATTTTAGGCCCATTACTGTTCATCTTATATGTAAATGACGTAGCACATACCTCTGATTTTCTAAAATTCATTTTATTTGCTGACGACACTAATGTGTTTTACTCTGGCACTAACGAAAATATTGTATGTGACATATTAAATGCAGAACTTGTCAAAGTATCAAAATGGCTAGTGGTTAATAAACTTTCCATTAATATTAAGAAAACTAATATATAATTTTTAAACCTAGACAAAAAAAACTAACTCTAGGAAATTTTACTATAAACATAAACAATGAAATTATAGAACGTAAACAAAAAACAAAATTTCTCGGTATTTTTGTTGATGAGAACTCAAGTTAGAAGGAACACATAAATGTCATAGCCAGCAAAATTTCTAAATCCATTGGTATAATTTCAATATCCAGATTTTTTCTGTCACAGGCCTCTCTTTTCAAACTTTATTTTTCGCTTGTATATCCCTACCTATACTATAGTAATATTATATGGGAATCAACTTATAAAACGAATTTGAAAAGGTTACAAACTCTTCAAAAGCGAGTTACAAGAATTATTACTAAATCTAAATTTGATGCACACACTGCGCCTATTTTTGATGATAACAATTTACTTAAATTGAAAATATTCATAATTTACAAGTGGGACTATTTATGTTCTCTTTAAATAATAAACTATTGCCGGAGGTCTTTCAAAATTTAATACACGAAAATTCTTGTTTACATTCATATTCAACTAGACATGCAAATGATTACAGATCTCAGTATTGTAGAACTAATATTAAACAGTTTACAATTGTCTACCAAGGTCCAAAATTTTGGAATACACTTCTCTCTGATTTGAAGTCAAAATTATCTATTTATTCTTTTAAAAGTAGTTTAAAGAAATATCTTATTAATAACCAAAAACCTTCCTGTTAGTAAATTTGCTGACAGGAAAAGCATAATTATTAATTTCATTGTATTCTTGGCTCGATATTTAAGAATTAGACTCCCTTGCCATTTTAGACTCCCTTGCCATTTTATAACAAACCTTGTTAAAAAAAGAGCTATCTTATAGTATCAATTACCTCAAGTGTTTATTTTCTATAATGAGATAATTGTTTATTATTTAAATTGTTTGTTATTTAAATGGTTACAGAATTATATTTAATAAATCATTCATTCATTCATTCATTCATTCATTCATTCATTCAAATAAATCATTCATTCATTCATTCATTCATTCCTTCCTTCATTCATTCAAACGACTTTAGAGATTCCTTGGATGATAACTGGCTGCTTTAAATTGTCTATTATTTGACAATTGTCAGACCACGCAACAGTGCTTCTCAACCGTTTTTCTCAGATTCCTCATGAGCGAAGAAAAGTCCTACAAAAACGTACCATGTGCCTCTAATCGTCTATATACAGTATATGGTGCAGCATATATACTTTTATATCACTTTATTTCTCATAACCTTATGATTTAATAACAGTGTTCATGTTATCTGCCGCAGTGACGTACCGAACGGGGTGGTCGGTAAATTGATATGGGTTATGCAGTTAAATCCAAATAGGTCGGTAAATTTAGGATTCAAAACCTTAAAATATATAAACCCGCCTGACTTTAGTCGGTAAATCATGGGTTTCGTCGGTAAATTTTAAAAACACCCCCAATTAAAACGTCCTCGGTACGCCACTGATCTGCCGTTACGGTTTCACAAAAAAATGTTCATAGTATTAATATATAATACGAAAACGGTGATCTTTTGGAACTGACCTCAAAAGTCTAAACTGAATAGTGAAAAGTTTAACCATGTATATTATTCATTTACTTTCAATTTTTTATGTCACCAAAACGCTAATCCAAAATCTGGCGAGAAATCTGCTGTAATGCACACATGCGATCAATATACTGAGACAGGTCATGTCAATTGGCTTTTAAATCTGAATAGAGTACGTTGGCCAAATTTGGCAATATTTTGCTCTTGGCAAAATCCAAGCTGGGGCATTGTTTTTGAAAAGTAATACGACAACTGGGCTGAGTGATTAACATGCATGAGTTAGGCTAATCAAGTGCCAACGTTCTTGAATAAATATATAGCTAGCATATACAAGTATAACAAGAATATATATATATATATATATATAAATATAAATATATAAATATATATATATATATATATATATATATATATGTAATGACAAAAATTATATATATTTGTTTGTTTAGCTTGTTTCCCAAGCTTTATTTTAGAAATCAAAATAAGAACGAAAATTTTTCCTAGTTTCCATTAAGAATATATAAGTAGTAATTGTGATGACAGTTGATAAGATACTTGTCTGAAAAAGCTATACATGTATGTGCCTAATCTATATGAGCCATATACTCCATGGTATATTACTAAATACATCAGTTTTTAACTATTTGTATGCCATTTTCGTGCCTGTGCATGCCAGACCACATGATGGATAAAAATGAAGACAAATGCAGTAGCTTAGTTTCTGAAGTGTAACCATCACCAAATTAGTAACCCTGGCCTGATGCTGAAGTCTCATTATCAATTTTCACTGTGATTCCACATACAGTATTATTTTAAGATTTTTCAATGCTAAATGCAATTTTTTTTCCTTGAGTGGATTTCCCCATTCTTCAGTCACCCCACCCCATCCCCAGTTCCCTCTTTCTTCTAAATTTTCCCCAAGACTTTGCAAATGTGAACCCCGGTTAAGGAACACTGCTTAATAAAAAAGATCTTAGCAGTCATCAGAAAACTCCACTGCTTAACATGGGACAAAAGCATTTAGTAAGGAATTTGTTATTCTTATTCTTAAGTAATTAACATGCATGACATTATGACATTATGACAGCAACATCTCAAACTCATTAATTATTCGGGAGGAAAACACAAAGGAAATCAGTACTGTGTCTGTGGTTTGGATATCGGAGGAAGAAATTACATAAATTAAGCGAACTTTCATCTCGATTTTCTCTTAAGGTGGCTCCACACAGTTTCTTGAAAAATGGAAAATACAAGTTTGAGAGTCCAAAACACGTGATTAAACAATTCGGGAAAAGAATAAAGCTAAATGTTATGCATAGTTAAACAGTCTGACAATCAAAAACTGTTACTAAATAAATAGCAACAGTTGTTGCTATGGCAACAATGACGTTTCAAAATCTTTCAAAATTCAACAAAAGTTTTAATGAAAAAAAATTGGGGGTCACCAAAGTTTTTTTCGAACTAAATTAGTTTGAAGGGTAATTGGCTGCCATTTTGAAAAGTCATTGTTGCCATAGCAAACAACTGTTGATATTTATTTGGTAACAGTTTTTGATTGTCAGACTGTTTAACTATGCATAACATTCAGTTTTAGTCTTTTTCCGAATTGCTTATGCATGTGTTTTTAACTCTCAAACTTGTATTTTCCATTTTTCAAGAAACTATGTGGAGCCACCTTAAAATAAGTACTGATTTGTTTGAGATGCTATATCATACACTCGGAGGAGTGTTTCATCAGGAAATCCAAACACCTTGAAGTTTGTTCAAAAACCTCGGCTTTGCCTTGGTTTTCAACAAACGTCTCCGTGTTTGGATATCCTGATGAAACACTCCTCCTTGTGTATGACATATTACATATTCATTTATACCAGATTACATTACATATTTACATATTTAAACATAAAGTATTAGGGGGCTGAAAAATCTCACTGATATTGAAATTTCATAAATTTCACCCAAATTTCATAAATTTTCCACAACTAGTTTTATCAGCCAGTTCCATCAGGCAGAGCAAAGGTTTTAGCTTTTACCACTCCCCTCCCAAGACAAAAAACAAAACTCTGCCTATAATTGAGCATACAGTATTGTACAATGTTATAATAAACAAGATAACAAGAGGTTGAAACATATTTTAATTTAAATGTTTTGATGATGCTGTGGATGCTGTTCAAAATATTCATATTAAAATATTTTATCTTCTTGTTATCTGTGTATTATAGAAAGGTTAGGTTGTCACCTCTTTTCCATCATCTTGTAGTTCTAAGACAAACTAAGATTACCTTTCTGAGTCAGATAGAGCAGCAGAGCTTTTGAGTGAAGTCATTTCTACCTTGCACTCATCATCAGATTCTTCCTCATACAGGCTCTCTTCATCTGAGCTACAAAAACCTTTAGAAAAGAACAATATAGCGCATAATTAAAGGAATTGACACAAAAAATGCCACAACTATAAAAAGTAATTAAATGTTCAAAAAGCAGTTAATTAGATGTATTCTGAAGCATCATTCAGCATTATTAAGGTAGGTAATTAGGATTCAATACTGATCAATTCAAAATCAGAAAATCAAAATTAAGAATGGATTTTGTACAATGTATAATTCAGAACTTCTAGTAAAATTATATGAAACAAAATAATGACATAATATAATTAAGTCTAATCTATAATACAGTATTTGTATGTGAGATGGATGTTTGAATTTTGATCTGGGCTTAAATCTTGTGGGTCTCAGTAATCAATACAGTAATTGCATTAAATTATAACTTAATGCACTAAAATCAAGTT
Organism: Corallium rubrum; assembly: GCA_964035015.1. Lineage (NCBI taxonomy): Eukaryota > Metazoa > Cnidaria > Anthozoa > Scleralcyonacea > Coralliidae > Corallium > Corallium rubrum. The sequence goes on from OZ035998.1 coordinate 28,793,700, forward strand.
TGACAATGTATTGTTTTTGTATACTGTACATGTATTTACCCTTTTAACTCCCACCATGTCAGGTGGGCAATTCCATCATTAGTGACTCATGTTACATTTTGAACAAAAACAACGGATCAATTCCGATCTAGTTCAAGGATTTATTTATTTTAACACTTCAGCTATTGTCTGTAGACACCTAAGGTCCTAAAGTATTGAATCATGGTGAGGATGGAATATTTGATTGTACAATGCCACTAATTAGGACAACAGAGTGGCGTGTGACTCATATTATGCCAAAGTGACATCACCTAAAATTAACTTAACTTCTTCTGAACTTTCTTCTGAAATTATAAGTGGGAGAAAACAGAATCTATGTTGAATTTAGATGCTTTATGATAGACAAACTATTTGCATAAAAATGAGTTGAATTTTAAATGACAATAGGTATTCTACCGAACAGTTACATAATGTCTGTGACTCATGTTGCATGACTACTGTTACATCTTAAGTGTTCATTATAAACCAGTCCAATTGCCTCTCAGACATAAAAATTAATGCCTGTAGTGATTACAATTTAAGTGATTACAATTCTTTTTATTAAAGAGTCTACATGTATGACTTGGGCAGATATTTCACACCACCTTGTAAAAAGAATTGAACATCTAGGAGAAAATAGGTGATTATTTCTCTCTGGAGGATTAAAATATTGGCAAATGATTTAACAGAGCACAGTAGCAATCCAATAGCAGTATTCAATCCAAATTGACTTTCCTATTGGCCCTGAATATGTATATGATATCAAAATAACTTGTTATTTTAAAGTTCCATTTATTTTTTTTATGAACGTCACCATTAATCCAACAGGCAAGAGTTCATAATGCACTATGAAAACCTTCAGAACTTAGGGGATGTTTACATGCAGGGGCGTCGGAGTGACACTAAAAAAGTAGGGGGCCCCAAAATTTTTAGTTGGGTCCAGGGGCATGCTTCCCCTGGAAATTTTGAAATCTAGAGTCTCTGAAATGCCATTTCCTGCACTTTAGGACAAGGATTTACAGAATTCTAGAAGTCCAAATACGTCATAAAATACTGAAAAGACAACATTTTTCCGGACATTGAATATCTGCATTCAAATTTTTAATTACATCTTTATTCAAAGTTGTGGGTTAGCTAGGGTTAGTGATTTTGTTAATCATAACTTTCATTACTGGCCTTGTTAAAAAGTGGGGGAGCCCAAACATATTCTGGCCCCCTCACCAAAAAGTGCCCCCCCCCCCCCCCACTTCCAATGCCCCTGTTTACATGAGGCTGGCCCAAACTCAAGCCAGACTGATTTCAGATCAGTTGTACAATAGTGTTTTTACTATAGATCATTTTCATTAGTCTGGCCTGAGATTCAGTTCACATAGGCTTAATCGCAGGTTGCCTACTAGACCAAACTGAAGCACTTTCAACTCTCAAACTCAATATGTTGTTTTAACCCCTTATAGTATATTGGCCACTTTAAGAATTTTATTCTGGCTAATGCCAGATGATTTTATTCAGCATAATTACATTTATGGGAAGGTCTTGGGCTATAAAGGGTTAAATGATATTGGTGTCAAATCCATATAAAACAATGATTCTCTGGTGGTCATGAGCTGTAAGGCAATTGACACAAATCTTGAAGTAATATTCAGCAAAACCAAGCCTATATAGTTTCAAGGCCAGTCACATCATGTAAATGAAAACCAAAATGCAAAATTCAGGTCAGCCTCATGTAAACACCGGGCCTTACTCAAGCATCAGGTTATGTAACACAGGGCATACATTTTCTACAAGACACAGCCCAAGTTTTCATATACAATATACATGTACAGTAGCCAGTAGGGGGATTTAGAAGTTCAAAGAATGTGATGTCTCAAAATCAATGCCACTTTGTACAATAGAGCAAAATTTTACAGCAATACTTTCTTCAACCTATTGCTGCCTAGGATATCTGTAGGTTCTCCCTTTGAAATATACAAAATATATAAGGTACAATAGACAAATAAATATGTACATGAAGAAATTGTGGGATATTCATCAGAAAATTTCACTCAGTTAAACTGTTTATGAAACATGAGAAAACCTCCAAACTCATTGTATTTAGAGTACAATAGTGTAAGAAAAGTAGCATGCTGTGTAGGCAGTGTAGAAACAACAATCGAAATATAGTAAGGTTAGATATACAGTACTGCCGAAACAGAGAATGTAGGAGTCTAACGTTTCGAGCGAAGGCCCTTCACGCGAAATGTTAGACTCCTACATTCTCTGTTTCAGCAGTACATGTATATATTCTAACCTTACTATATTTCAATTGTATTTACAATAGCTGGTTGTTTATTCTCAATGCACTTTCTATTGTGTCTGAATAGTTTACACCATCAGAAAGATCGCAGATTAGATATGTACAATAATGGAAATTTTGGTTGTTTACTGTTGAGTTCAAGGGACTCTAGCTGGTTTTATTTACTCCTGCTGGCTTTTCAGTGCAATGACACAGTCCCTTTACAGATGAATATTGGCAAAACTAGAGTGATAGTGTCTGGGAAGAATTATGATGATCAATGTTGAATTGATGGTGAAGTGACTACACACTGTACAGTATGTGGAAAAGGTGCTGGGATTATACAGAGTGCAGTGGATAGGTCAACAAGAGGTGTTCAGTTGTCAAGGGCTTGCTGGTTAGAGTTAAAGATACATTTGTATGCTGAAAACACAGTTTGGGCACAATAATATATTTGTGTAAAGAATAGTGAGATTGAGATTACATTTGTTGCAATGGTTGTGATGCCACATTGTCATTTTATTTTGCGATGGTCAGGATCATTTGGTGATTAGCGAGAAATATCTCCAATGAGAATAAGAAAATTCAATTTCAGTAGAGTAAACCAATAGCTGTGTGTTTTCATTCACTAAAAATCAAGTGAAATTTTTCAATTGTTCTGATTGTTCATGAGAATGAAATAAAAACCAGGTTTCTAAGTTGTGTCATTATGAAAATATATGGTCTAGAATAAGTAAACATTACTATCAGCGGTTGTGAGAGGAAGAGCTGAGGATGGCATGAAGTCAGGTGATATAGAAATGAGAGAAGGGGAGAAAACTGCCACACTGGGAGCCACCAGTCAACCCCTGGATTAGTGGGTAAAATGAACATAAAACAAATACATTGTTCTTATATGGTTGTTGATTGATTGTAATAATGAGTACCATATTCAGCCATCGGAAATACTGTGCAGTATTTATAAAATAATGAAGTTACTCCTGCAGACAGTAACAATGTACAAAGCCAAAAGGATTTAAATCAAACAATACTGCACTACATAGGAAAATAAGTTGATCCACAACACTCTCAAACAGAACTACTGTACACTATTTCATAGAAAAATAAGTCGACCACAGTATTCCCAACAAACATACCATTTGAAGCTATTTTATAAGAAGTTTTAAAACCTTTGTATTCCCATAGAAAAATCAACAGATTTTCCCAATGCAAGAAAGAAATGCCAAACGCTGAAAAATTCTCAGCATAAATCGTGATCAAGTAAATAAATAGCGAGATTTCTAGGACTGCTGTAAATGAAATTCCTGGGGTCACTTCATAGGTTATATATACACAATACACATGTATATATCTACCCCCTGTCTCAAAAACACATGATAGTAATTCGTCTTTTGAATTCACGTCGATATGGGAATAAATAAGTTACGATAAATTGCTAGCGAAATTTCAAAGGAAATCCAATATATATTTACTCACCGTAATAAGGAAGCAAGTCGCGTCTGTGACTACTGGCTTGAGAATACGTGCTAACAAGTTGCCATAATAAAGGATTAGACGAAAGCATTTTGGCCTTTTTGGAAGCCCTTTCGTCAGGCGAATGTTTCGAAGGTCCAGCAGAACCCGAGTGAGTGGCCTTTTCAGTTCGTTTGGTAACAGCATTTTGATGTAAAGTACGACTGGGTAATATTTCCGCTTTAGAACTCTTGGCGATGTTTTTCGTTGTCTGCTCGTTCGGTTCGTGGATTTTCTTCTTTCGGCTCTTCTTTGGAACTATCCCGAGAACTTGGAGATGGCTATTACAGTATCTGAACGACAGAAAATCGAAGGATAAAGAATTAGGCTTTGATCAGAGAGCAGATGTCCCTACTAGAGAAGCCAAGGCTTTGAAAATTTATTTTGCCCCAACAAACCCACGTATAAATCTTTACCGTAAATGTCGTTGTTCGATAACGAACAAAAAACTTTAAAAGGGAATACTCACATTCGTTCTTCCCTCACAGGAATAGCATTCGTACATCGTTGTCCATTGTATTTGGCGACGAATTTGCACTGTTTAAATGGAGCGTTCTTATCCTCGAGGACGTGTCGAATACAAAACGCGTAGTGATTCAGACGCCGTTGCATGCACGTTTTCTCGCTGAAACTACACAGCAGCTTTCCATCGACCGGCGAAGAGTGTATGTTTTTGCCCTGAAACATCGCCGTTTCTGGTTCTTTCTTGGTCTTTTCGGTATTCTCGCTCGCCGCCATTGAACTGCCGAGTCTAAGAGGAGGTTATCAGTACGTGGAAGCCCACAAATCATTGAGTGAAACGACTGGAAATAAGGACGAAAAAAACATGAGTATATACCCCGAAATAAGACAAATCACTGAGGAATACGCCAAACTAATATTCAACGAAGTCTACGAAAGGGAATCAATGATAAATCTTATCTTCCCCGAGCGGGCTACCGGCTGCGTGGATTCGTCACGAAGGGAGCGTCCAAGCCATGCATATAGAAATTAGCGAATAACAGAAGCAAATAGTTCACTTACTCATCCATTCTTCGTTTAATTCTTCCTCTAAGGTTTCGTTTATCGACGAATGTTCTCCCATATTTTCTTTTTTATTTTAGAAAAGAACTCGGCGAGATTCGGTTAGGAGTGAAGCTACACGAAGCTTCGTACCTGCTCCCTCGGCTACCCTCGCATGCATTGTCTTACGTCCGAGCGCTGTTGCCTCTTGGAAACTCGCACCCGAGCACTGTACTCCCCGTTTTGGGGCCAACACAGTATTGAATGACAGAGAACTGCGGTGAATTGCCCGTTCTTTCGAAAAGGCATCACAGAGATGCGCCCGAAGTGTGACAGAACCGGTGTGGCTGTTGCGGAAAATTTATTTCGATTTCAATTTCGTTCGAATTTCCCGAGCGAATTTTGCGATATTTGTTGAGCAAGCAAGATTCCGGCATAGTGGGCAACAGCAGCGAACGGCTACAGCTGCTCGGCAGGATGCTGGGGCGAGTCATAACATTGAAACGACGCCATCTTCAGAGATCAACCTTTTGACAAGCGTCTCATAATTTTCCAGAAAATGATTGGTCGATACGCTCGTCAGGACAATCTCATGTCTCATTTATTTGTCAAGAGCCTTTTAACATATTCCCCGCGTTGTTACCAAGTGTTGAGTGTTATGCGAAAACCTTATCTTCTTGTAAAATCGGAAATTGTTTGACCACAAGTGGCATGAGTGTTCCGTTCTGCGAGGCATTACGGATAGCCAAGTTGAGGAACATTTTATCTTTTACCGAATAAAAATATTCTTACCATTGCACGAATGAAAACATCAGTTATTCGTTTTATATATCCGCAAGAATGGAACCTCGCAATAATTTACAATATAGCAGAGTACGTAATTTTCCACACTTGACGTCATTTTCAGCCTTTTGAAAGCTTAGTGGAAAAGACAAACGAAATTGAAAAGAATTATTCAAAAGAAAAATTGAAAAGAAATTGACGTCATAGGGTGAAAATTACGTATTCTATACTCAAAAGAACAAAATTTTTGCATCGTGAATGAATCAGTGGCGGGCCAGCCCGGGCTCAAGCTCGGCAACCCGCGTCAATGACGTCTTCATTCAGGGGCGTAGGAAGCGGTGTTACTTTGGGGGGGGGCTACTTGGGTTTGTGTAATGCGCATTCGCGGCTTTGCCACAAATCCGCCTAGGGGGTCCACGACTAGTTTTCAGCTTCAGAAAAATAGTCACATAGCATGGGGGTTCTACCTATGCGCTGTGCGCACTGGGTTCTACTGCAGCCCAGGCCCCTCGCGTCCCTGCCTTGTGATGCCTGCAGAGAAACAGATTTCGGTCATATGACGAATTTCCCGTTCTGTACGAAAGAAATTCATATTTTTATGGTGTTAGGATTTATTTTTTATTTTTATAAATTATTACCAACGATCTCTTTAACTCATTTTATCTCAAACTGTAGTTGGGCAAAATATTGGGGGGGGGGGGGGGGGGGGCTAAAATCAGCAAAATAAAATATTGGGGGGGGCTGCAGCCCCTTACCCCCCCCCCCGGTTCCTACGCCCTTGTCTTCATTATTCTAATAATCTTTATAAAATAAGGTGTCCTCTACGCACGCTTTGATTGGCTGGACTCCGTGCATTTATAAGAGAACATAGATCATGAATGACGTAAAATGGCGTCAGCTACCTCACTTTAAGCTTGGTTTTGCTCGGCTATCACCTCGTACCTCTACTCAACTTCTTTCGTGTTCAAATGACGTCAAACGTATGTTTAATTTATTTGTTAACCAACGCTAGTCCGTGGCTGGCCACGCGTTTTCCATGCGTGATTTGTCTACTCGTAACTAAAGAACTATACCGCACGCTATTTTCACTAATATACTTGTATGCACAATAAATACATAATCAAACTGACAAAAATGTTTGTCGTAATCCTCAAAAAAAATAATGTAAATATTTAATTTTCGTATTTCATAATCTTCAGAATTCTACAAATTCTTTCCCTAAAATGCAGGAAATGGCATTTCAAAACCCTTAAATTTCAAAAATTTTCCGGGGCATGCTACCCCCTTCTTTCGAAATGTCACTTCGTGCCCGCCCAATTGGTCAACCCCGGCTACGCAATGAATGGAACAAATTAAGAAGTACAGGTATATGTACCCCAAAGCATACACGAGATTTACTTTTTGCATAAAATCTACAGAAAGAAATTTTCTTTAATTTTTTTGGTGTTATTGTATGCTTTCCACAAGTACAATTTCTTCCTAGCAAGTCAAAATATGGTAAGATAAGTTATCGTACTTCTAAATGCTGTTTTAGTTTCCAATATCGTTGTATTGTGTACCTCAAAACGTACATGGACATTTTCAGCCATATGTTAAATATAGTTACTCCTGGCTTCCTAAGTTCTTTTTAGCTTTTCAATGCACTAAATTGTCGTATTAATGCGGCAGAAACTGAAACTTATATTGGAGGTTATAATATACCTTGTGCACTACAAAACTAGCACTACACGTACCTCAAAACACGCACAGGAAAATTGGATGCATGTTGCATTGTTGGTAAGGTAAAGCAATATTGGACAAGTGAAAAGCAATGTATTTCACACATGTTAAAGTGCCTATCACCTCTACAGGGATTTAATATTTTTAAGATATTTGGAACATTCTGAGAAGAAATGTAATATATCTTCTCAGAGAAAAACTTAATCTTCATGGACTTTTTCAGAACTACTTGTGAAATTGAAATAAAAGAAAACCGGTTTGCAAGTTTAAGTTTTTGTCTGAGAAGATATATTACATTTCTTCTCAGAATGTTCCAAATATCTTAAATATATTAAATCCCTGTAGAGGTGATAGGCACTTCAAGAAGGTATTGATACACTATGCAAAAGAGAACTGCAGAACTTGCGATGACTTGTGCCAACGTTTGACTGGCGGCATCGCAAGTTATCGTAAGCTAACTTGCGACGACTTGCGTTCTCGTTTGATCAGGGCTTGAGCAGTAATTATTCACGAATGGAAGATCGTTAATTGTTTAGACGCTCTCAGAGGCTTTTGTTCTGGTTAGTTGCGGGCAATTGTCACAGGCGCGCGGGCTATCGTAAAGCGCGCGGGGAACGTTCCCCCTTCCCATCATTCCTCGCCCGCACGCCCTCGCCTCTGCGGAGGAGAGGTTTAGACGGCAAATTTTTGTTTTCTCCTCGTTCAGGAATACCCCAAGTTAACGTTTGTTTTTCAAACACTTTTCAATGTTTCGCAAAGCAGGTTCTTTAAAGAAACATATTCTTCACATACCTTATGTATCTAAATTTTACTTTAACCTTCTCAAACTGAATAATTCATTCATCGGTTTCGATATTATCTTATACTGTATATGTCTGCATTATACATTACATTTATTACTGTTTCCATGCAGGATGACGAAAGCAGTAAATAAAACCTTGGTAAAGTTTTCGAGCACTCGTCATGAATGAAATATTGTTTGCAACGTATCCTGAATTAGAACATGCCTTGAACGTTGTCCTTTTGTTATGAATGATCCCGTATAGAGGGAGAAGGATGGATGGAAGGAAGAAGGAAGGAAGGGCGGAAAGGAGGTTGGGAAGGAGGGAGGGGAGGAAAGGAAAGAAAGGAAGGAAAGACAGGAAGGAAAGAAAGAAAGAAAGAAGGAAGGAAGGAAGGAAGGAAGGAAGGAAGGAAGGAAGGAAGGAAGGAAGGAAGGAAGGAAGGAAGGAAGGAAGGAAGGAAGGAAGGAAGGGAAGGAAGGAAGGAACGAAGGGAAGGAAGGAAGGAAGGAAGGAAGGAAGGAAGGAAGGAAGGAAGGAAGGAAGGAAGGAAGGAAGGAAGGAAAGGGAGGGAGGGAGGGAGGGAGGGAGGGAGGGAGGGAGGGAGGGAGGAAGGAAGGGAGGGAGGGAGGGAGGGAGGGAGGAGGAAGGAAGGAAGGAAGGAAGGAAGGAAGGAAGGAAGGAAGGAAGGAAGGAAGGAAGGAAGGAAGGAACGAAGGAACGAAGGGAAGGAAGGAAGGAAGGAAGGAAGGAAGGAACGAAGGAAGGAAGGAAGGAAGGAAGGAAGGAAGGAAGGAAGGAAGGAAGGAAGGAAGGAAGGAAGGAAGGAAGGAAGGGAGGAAGGGAGGGAGGGAGGGAGGGAGGAAGGGAGGGAGGAAGGAAGGAAGGAAGGAAGGAAGGAAGGAAGGAAGGAAGGAAGGAAGGAAGGAAGGAAGGAAGGAAGGAAGGAAGGAAGGAAGGAAGGAAGGGAGGAAAAAAGGAAAAAAGGAAGGAAAAAGGAAGGGAAAAGGAAGGAAAAAGGAAGGCAGGAAGGAAGGAAGGAAGGAAGGAAGGAAGGAAGGAAGGAAGGAAGGAAGGAATAAGTTGCATGATGAAGGTAGGGAAGAAAGAAGGAAGGAAAAAGTGAAGGAAGGAAGAGAGGAAAGAAGGAAGATAGGAAAGGAACAGACAGACAGACGCGCTCTCGTCTCTCTAGTGGTCTGCCTAACGGCAGGTTGATTGCTTTTTCCATCCCTTCCGATCGTTTGCTTTTGCTTTAGTTTACGCGTATTACTCTCCCTTCTTGATTTTATCCAGCATTCCAATTCTTTTTCTACCTCGTCTCCTCTTCCCCATCATTCTTCCTTCGATCACATCCTTCGATAGCCCTTCATGTCTCAGTACGTGCCCAATCCAATTATTTTGCCTCCTATATATTGTCTGTATCAGCTGTCGTTCCTCTCCAATTCTACGCAGCACTTGTTCATTACTGACCTTTTCCACGTCTCCACAACCACACCTCACAACTTTCCAGACGATTTATATCTTTTTTCCTCAATGTCCAAGTTTAACTCCATAAAGCAGCATACTCCAAATCAGTGTCTTCATAATTTTCTTCTTAAGTTCCAGATCCAAACCTCCAGACAGTAGCGCCTTTTGTTTGTTAAATGTATCTTTAGTCATCATGCTATCCTTGACTTGAGCTCTTTTTCAGAATATCCATCTTCAGAAATGATGCTACAAAGGTACTTGAACTGAGACACATGTATGATGCTACCAAGGTACTTGAACTGACACAATCTGTGATAGATTGTCGAAATTGTGACTAAATTTCTAGAAACCGTTTTGGACAACCGATTTAACATGATTAGCAATCTTCGGAAAAACCGTTTGCACCGTTCAACCAAAGTCATAGGGGTACCTGACCAGTTACGTTTGGGGTGGGGGGAAACATTTTTGCCCGAAAAATTAAGAGTCTGCTGTCGATTATTAGATCGTATTCAACATACGAGTTTCTTCATGAGCTACTGCTATACATCTAGCGTATGTGATATAGCCCTTATTATATCACGATTGAGTCGGTTTTCTTTGATGTACCGCGGGATATATACAGGTTATATCCCGTGAATAAATAATTAGATAAAACTTGTGGATATAACTCGAAAAATCTTTATCGAAACTCTTTGAAATTGACGAAACCTTGTTCGAAAACCTCCTCAATCGTGATATAAGTCGGTTATATACCTCGAACTTGGGATATAAGTCATATATTGACCCGAGGGGCCTTCGGCCCCTCGGGTCAATATATGACTTATATCCCGCGTTCTCGGTATATAACCTATACGTATAATTTTAAACCAGGCAACTGCAAAACAACTCTGATATATTATGTTAATGTTACTTTAATGTTAAAACAGTTCAAAATATAAATTTTCATGAATATTTAACAGCAATATTACCCGAATTTACCCAAAATTTCTTCAAAAACTGCCCGAAATTTTCATATTTGAAACGTTTGGGGGGGGGGGGGGGGGGGGGCAATTGCAAGGTAAAAGTTTTCATTTGCAACATTTGTGTATGGCAAAGACCCACCAATATGAACGGTTTTCTGATTGCCTATATAAGCAACCATTGTTAATGTGAAATTTTTCCATGCTCGTTAGTGACTAGGGTTATGATTTTTGTTTAGATTAGGTGACCGCTAAAAACGTATCAGAAATTTTCGTACCATAGCTACGTGGCGACCTTTTGTGTCTCTCGACAAATTACATTTATTGTAATAGATATGCAAATTAGAATTTCTTGAGAAGAATGGAAGAGATATTCTTTTTGCTCTACCAGCAGTGTTTTTAAAGAGGTAAAACATTCAATACTAATAAGAGTAGAGTATAGAGTAGAGTAGAGTAGAGTAGAGTAGAGTAGAGTGGAGTGGAGTGGAGTGGAGGGAGGGAGGGAGTGGAGTGGAGTGGAGTGGAGGGAGTGGAGGGAGGGAGTGGAGGGAGGGAGTGGAGGGAGTGGAGTGGAGTGGAGTGGAGTGGAGTGGAGTGGAGTGGAGTGGAGTGGAGTGGAGTGCTAAATGAACGATAAAATGCCGGCAAGAGTTTAGTTGGAGTCTCAGTAGTGCAACTACGCAACAACTACTGAAAATTATTTTAATGTCAGCTATCAATTCGCAAAGGGGAAAGCATGCAGGGTTTCAAAGGCTAGATAAACATTCCTTTATTCAATTGCTCGTCGTAAAACTTTCACAGTCAAAAGAAGCGTATAGAACATTAACTTAATGTTATTATCTCAAACTTGAAAATTTTGTTGCAGTTGTTGAAGCAACATCAAGCACTCGGCATGTTCACCATGGTATCAAAATACCTCGAAGTAGAGTAGTTAAAAAGGCATGGCTACCGTCTCGTTTTTAAACTTATTTCTCAGTGTTTGGATACCGTGGTATAAGAACGCTTTCTCGTGTATGATATATCACTTCAAGACTCTCCTGCACTTCGTTATGCCTGGAGCCACGCATTCTTTATTTTATGTGCCGTTTCTTTTGTCAAGAATCTGTGTGAAAACGCAGCACTTTCCATGGCAACAAAAAAATTCTGCATTTTTTTTTTTTTTGGGGGGGGGGGGGGGGATCTTGCAACAAAAACAACAACAGGAATGAACTTCAATAGTGTATTATCAAAAATCATAAGAGAAAAATTTCAATTTTTTTTAAAATTTATGAAGGTCATTCCATGTCACGCTTCAGAGCAAGAAAAGATAAACGTAAGAGAAGGAATGTATAGTAATGGCCTCCAGTTCCAACCTAATTCCTTTTAAAGGGCCTATGAAACGAAGTTTTTTCCTTAATATTTGTGACTGGAAAATATGCAAATCTAAGAATTTGTATAAAATATTGCTCAAGTAAAAACAATCATTCGAAAAGCCCTTTTTCAGTTACTTGTTCGACTCTGATTTATGCGACAATTTATAAGGGGCCTGAGACGAATAGTGACGTAATTATACCTTTACAAACGCCTTTGTTTACAGCAGACCACAGGAATTTTGCAAAGGTACTTACGTCACAAGCTATTATATGCACATATTTCTTACCGCATGGAACTTGTCGCATAAGATTTATCATGTTTGACAGAGATTTTGGGGTTGTAGAAATGCGCGCCATTAAGTTTTAACAAGAGAACCTAATTTTTAATCCTTTATCAACGAAAATATCAAATAAAAATTTTCATTTCATAGGCACTTTAAATTATTTTTAGATACACCATGGATAGAACCTAAAAGACTGGATAGGAAACTTGATGGCGTGAGCATAACAACCTGATTGAAATTGACAAGCTTAAAAAACCCTTGTATATTCAAAGTTTAGGATTATATAATACAACTTAAAATGAAAATCGAACGGCCAGTAAATACGACAAAGCCATAATACGATAAAATTCCCGTCTATTCTTACTCATTTTAAAAAAAAATATCAAGGTTTACTAGTTAAAATATGCATTGCAAATTCCAAGCAAAACAAAGTGCTATTTTGCGACGCCCAGTTTCTTTGAAACAACACAAAAGAAACATCAAAACAAAGATGAACAATGTTTACCTCGAACACTCAATTGTGGCTTAGGCAGGTTTGCAAGGCGATAAAAGCATTTGAAACGTCAACATAGTCATCTGAATGTGAGAACATGAAGAATTTGAAGAAAAGTTCACTTAAAAACCTCAGTAAAACAAGCATACTCACGCCATTCGTGACACCACAATTTGCAACTAGGTTTCAACCATTTTGCAAACTGAAGTAAATCTGATTTAACCAATCAAAAGGCTCAAAACACCCCACATGACTATTAGTTTCCTATCCAGTCCTTTTACAAGCCATGGATACTTGGGCCTTGCGTGGTCTGCACATTCCTCCCTTGAAAACAAAATGGCGGCAAAAGTCTTATAGGAGTGAAGTACATCTTATAGAAGAACTGAACAATTGTATTACAAGGACATTTCATTAAACATTTCACGCAAGAATTGAAGACAGTCAAGATTCTCCTTAAACAAAAAACAGTTTTATCTTTCTAAAACGCTAGAATAGTATGATGTAATATAAACATCTAATGTCATTGTCGACCGCTCGACAAGTCACGAGAAGATTATCTGTTAAGATCTAAAAATAACTTGACCATTATTATTAATAATTTTATCGGGCATTATGGTGTATTTTATGGTGCTATAATGGGCCTGAATCGGGCCAAAAACATATCTATGTCCGCGAACATCTATATATATATATTATATAACAATATTGTTATACTATACTATATTCCCTCTCTTACCTAGCTCAATGCACTCTTTTTTGGGTTGACAGTTCAGAGCTACTAATAATGTTATTCTCTTGTCACAGAACAAGTGAAAGTCTCATGGTATTATCTACATCCTTTAAAAGCGATTTCTAACGTTTTCTTAGTCTAGCTAAATCAACAGATATGACCATTCTCACTTTACGGATAAAGTGTTATCTTTTTCTGGAAATAAAAATTAAGAAAAGTAATAAGATACTATATACTTATAATAAATATACTAATAGAGTTAAAGGCAATTTCTACTGCTCACTATTCTCCTGGATGGCGGATATGTTTTCCACTCCGTTGGCTTCAGGGTCAGAACACTTTTGACCACTCTTCTTGTTTGTACTATCTGTAAATTACAAATTCCTTTTTACAAAACTAGAGAGCACTCAGATACTTAGGTTTTATAGAGCAAAAAATACTGTTTCTACTTTAAAAAATTCATTATAAAATCAATAACTTTAAATTTTATTTAGCAATTTCTTAACCATTTTAAAGTGCCTATGAAAAAAAAATTAAGTCTGTCTGTCTTATTTGAAAGGACACTAAAAATGACAAAGTAACATCTTTTTTTGCTTCGTTTTCGAGAAATTTCAGTTTGTTGAATATGCAAATTAAAATCTTGACGTCACACGTGTATAATTAACAATTAGACAACGAGCCCGAGTTTTCTATGAGCGAATAGTCAACGAGGCGAAGCCGAGTTGACTATCGCTCATAGAAAACGAGGGCGAGTTGTCTAATTGTTTTAGTATAAATTTACCAGCAAAAGTTAAATAAATTCTCGAACATAACATATTCTTTGAGGCTCGTTTAATACATTTTTTAACTGCCAACAACAAACGTTCAACGGTCATTTCGGACATCTCCTTGGCCCGTACAGTAACCGATGGAAAAGTAAAGTTTTCTTGCATAATTTAGCATGGATTTTCATGTACAATATTGAAACAATATATATCCACTCGTTGATTTGTAAAAGCGACAAAAAGTTGAAAGAAACATTCAATTTAGCATATAGTTTACATCACGAAATCTTGTCAACAGCAAGCGTAATTTTGAAATGTGTTTTGTTTCCAGTTATTTCGTTTTAAACGAACACAGATAAACAATTTAACGCTCTTACCATTAATAATTTCCATTCTAACCATTTTGTAGCCGGGTTTTTTCTTCTGTAGAACGTATTGCTTCGCCTAAATGTTCAATTTCTTCTTTCATTTGCATACTCCGTTATAATTTCGGCGCCATTATTGCTTAACAGAACAACCGCTGGCTCTAATGATCATTGTTCGTGCTATACTACGCATTTTGTCATTGGTCATTTTTTTTAAAAGAATGACTTTCATTGGTTTATCCCAGAGGTTTATATCACCAATTATAAACTCCTGCAATAGCCAATGAAATTCGAGGATTTGCATTATAAATTTGTAAATTTATACTAATGAGTTATATTACATCTTTGCTATTATCGAACATAATTACTTGAAAATATACAAGTTTGGTGCTGTGGGAGGAACACACCCATACACGTATCCTTGAAATTAATTTCGTTTGATAATAGCAAAAATATTTAACTTTTTCTGCTATGTCATTATGCACATGCGACGTCAAAACGTTTAATTTGCATACCGAACAAACTGAAATATCTCAAGAAGAAAGCAAGGAAACGAAAAACTGCGAAATATGTTACTTTCTCATTTTAAGTGTCCCTTCTAATAAGACAAACTTACGTTTCGCTTCATATAGGCACTTAAAGAATCTATGGCAATTTGTAGAGATGTGTTTGTATTTATAATTAAGGAAAATATACAGAAGGAACAGAAGGAAGATAATTGGGAAAGTAATGGTAAAAAAACAGGTAAAACTGTAAATATAACTAGTAAGTAAAGTAAAGTAAAGTAAAGTAAAGTAAAGTAAAGTAAAGTAAAGTGAAGTGAAGTGAAGTGAAGTGAAGTGAAGTGAAGTGAAGTGAAGTGAAGTGAAGTGAAGTGAAGTGAAGTGAAGTGGAGTGGAGTGGAGTGGAGTGGAGTGGAGTGGAGTGGAGTGAAGTGAAGTGAAGTGAAGTGAAGTGAAGTGAAGTGAAGTGAAGTGAAGTGAAGTGAAGTGAAGTGAAGTGAAGTGAAGTGAAGTGAAGTGAAGTGAAGTGAAGTGAAGTGAAGTGAAGTGAAGTGAAGTGAAGTGAAGTGAAGTGAAGTGAAGTGAAGTGAAGTGAAGTGAAGTGAAGTGAAGTGAAGTGAAGTGAAGTGAAGTGAAGTGAAGTGAAGTGAAGTGAAGTGAAGTGAAGTGAAGTGAAGTAAAGTAAAGCAAAAAAAAAGTAAAGAAAAGCAAAGCAAAGCAAAGCAAAGCAAAGCAAAGTAAAGTAAAGCAAAGTACAGTAAAGTAAAGTAAAGTAAAGTAAAATAAAGCAAAGTAAAGCAAAGCAAAGCAAAGCAAAGCAAAGCAAAGCAAAGCAAAGCAAAGCAAAGCAAAGCAAAGCAAAGCAAAGCAAAGCAAAGCAAAGCAAAGTAAAGTAAAGCAAAGTACAGTACAGTAAAGTAAAGTAAAGTAAAATAAAGCAAAGTAAAGCAAAGCAAAGCAAAGCAAAGCAAAGCAAAGCAAAGCAAAGCAAAGCAAAGCAAAGCAAAGCAAAGCAAAGCAAAGCAAAGTAAAGTAAAGTAAAGTAAAGTAAAGTAAGGATAAAAGTAAAAGTAAAGTACGGTGAAGTGAAGTAAAGAAAAGATAAAATTAAATTAATTAAATTAACTAATTAAACAATATTTAATGGATAATCCCATCCGTCATATCTAAACTATTCTCTCTTATAGAATGTTGAAATATGAGTTCTACTTATTAGTTATAGTTATTAACAGTGTTGTGATGGGCCTTATCATAGTATTTCACCTTCAATGTCTTCCAAAGGTGTTCCAGATTCTGTGGAATGTTCCTCACTCCCGTTCACCGCAGTTGATTTTAAGTTTTGTTTCTCAGCATTTGGAGTAGAAAAGCCTTCAAGTGGAGGAGGCAAAGGTCGTTGTTTTTTGGCTTCGTTCAGATGGTAACAGTAGCAACATCTGAATGCTGGAGAAATAAAAAATGCAGGTAATTAAGTTAATTTCAATAAACTTCGAGAGAAGTACAGTAAGAGATAAAATAAATAGAGAAAGGAAATGGGGAGAGAAGGAGTAAAGAAAACGAGAAAGAAAAGTGGCTAAGAAGACGGAGTAAAGGAAGGAAGGAAGAAAGGAAGGAAGGAAGGAAGGAAGGAAGGAAGGAAGGAAGGAAGGAAGGAAGGAAGGAAGGAAGGAAGGAAGGAAGGAAGGAAGGAAGGAGGGTGGGTGGGTGGGTGGGTGGGTGGGTGGGAGGGAGGGAGGGAGGGAGGGAGGGAGGGAAGGAAGGAAGGAAGGAAGGAAGGAAGGAAGGAAGGAAGGAAGGAAGGAAGGAAGGAAGGAAGGAAGGAAGGAAGGAAGGAAGGAAGGAAGGAAGGAAGGAAGGAAGGGAGGGAGGGAGGGAGGGAGGGAGGGAGGGAGGGAGGGAGGGAGGGAGGAAGGAAGGAAGGAAGGAAGGAAGGAAGGAAGGAAGGAAGGAAGGAAGGAAGGAAGGAAGGAAGGAAGGAAGGAAGGAAGGAAGGAAGGAAGGAAGGAAGGAAGGAAGAAAGGAAAGAAAGATAAGAGCAACAATAAGAGCAAAAAGCAAAGTAAGCAAATAAGAAGTTTTAAAACAAAAGGAAAGAAAGCTAGGAAGAAAAGAAGTCAGGAAGGAAGGAAGAAAGGAAAGGTGGAAGAAAGAGAGGAAGAAGGGGAAGAAGAAAGGAAGGAAAGGAGGAAGGAAGAAAGAAAGAAAGAAAGAAAGAAAGAAAGAAAGAAAGAAAGAAAGAAAGAAAGAAAGAAAGAAAGAAAGAAAGAAAGAAAGAAAGAAAGAAAGAAAGAAAGAAAGAAAGAAAGAAAGAAAGAAAGAAAGAAAGAAAGAAAGAAAGAAAGAAAGAAAGAAAGAAAGAAAGAAAGAAAGAAAGAAAGAAAGAAAGAAAGAAAGAAAGAAAGAAAGAAAGAAAGAAAGAAAGAAAGAAAGAAAGAAAGAAAGAAAGAAAGAAAGAAAGAAAGAAAGAAAGAAAGGAGAACAGGAAAAGGGAGAGGAGAAAGGTGGTAAGGAGAGAAAGAAGGACGGAAGGACGGAAGGAAGGACGGAAGGACGGAAGGGAGGAAGTAATGAAGGAAGGAAGAAAGCAATAAAGGAAAGGAGGAAGGAGAAAAAGGAACAAAAGAAGGAAGGAAGGAAGGAAGGAAGGAAGGAAGGAAGGAAGGAAGGAAGGAAGGAAGGAAGGAAGGAAGGAAGGAAGGAAGGAAGGAAGGAGCAAAGAATGGAGGATAGAAGAAAGAAGGAAAGAAAGAAGGAAGAAAGGAGGAAAGGAAGGAAAGAAAGAAGTACCGTTAAGTACATCATGAGCAACAATAAGAGAGTAAAAAGCAAAAAAAATATTTAAAAACAAGAACGTAAGAAAGACGAAAGCTAGTAATTAATCAATCAAATAGAAAAAAAATTAAAAAAACAAGCAAGAAAAGAATGAAAATATAAAACAAAAACAAAAACAAAAACAAAAACAAAAACAAAAAAGGAAAGAAAAAAGGTAAGATAAGCATAACGTTGTCTCACTTGTAAATTCAAAGTCTTCCATTAGCGCCATACCATTGTGAGAGTGACATACTTTACAGATCAGTGCATAGCGATTGTTAGGTCCATCACCAACAAGATAATCTACAAACTAAAACAAATTCTAAATTATGACTTCAGGTTCGGCAGTTAACACAAACCTTGGTATTGATACTATTGATATCATGCTTAAACTCGTCCGATAATTGTTAAAGTGCATATGACACAGGTTATGACATAAGGTTTTAGAATTTGAAAGAACACTTAAAATAACAAAGTAACTCGTTTCCTTGCTTCGTTGTCGAGATATTTCAGATTGTTTGACTTAACAAATAAAACATAAAGCTCCGTGCATATGTACTCTTATAAAGGCACGTTTGACGTCATTTGAACACGAAAGAAGTTGAGTAGAGCCTCGTGCCTTTACACTTCTTTCGTGTTCAAATGACGTCAAACGTACCTTTATAAGAGTACATATGCACAGGAGCGGTATGTTTTATTTGTTTTATAAAATAATAATAAGAAAAATCAAACTAAAAGTGAGGTAGTTCTAGAATTTGGCGGGCTTTCCGGCCGGCTGACGCCATTCTACGCCACTTCACGTCATTCATGATCTGTGTTCTCTTATAAATGCATGGAGCCCAACCAATCAGAGCGTGCGTAGAGGACACCTTATTTTATAAATGTAAATGTCACATGTTGTGACGTACGTGTGCATACTGACTTCTTGGAGAAGGTTGTATATTTTTTGCTATTATACCAAACCAAACTTAATTCGCCACGGAGTTACATCCACCCCAGTTCTTTTCCAGATCGATTTCCAGGCGAAGTAGTATTGGGACTTTTTAAGATTGTGGCTATAATATTATTTGTCAGTGGCGCTCACGGCTGATAATCACTCCAGCGTTGGTAGGAGAACCGAGAACGGTCAGCAGTACTATTGCATTTCATGAAGGGTTACATAAAGTACGCTCGGTCGCATCCCCTCCGCTGATACGAAGTAGTTAGGGCTCGGGCGAAATTTCGTAATCGCCTCATCGAGATAATATGGAATTAATATATTCAAAGTCCTAAAATATGTTTTCTTTTGTGCATTTTTTATGACGTTTTATAACCTTTGTCTACCCCACTTGTATCACCCTGGCGCCGCCACTGAAACAAACTGAATTATATACCATGCTATCGGATATGAGCTTTTGCGTAATCTGATTGGTTCCCTACTACCAGGCTATCAGCTCATATCCACTACACACGTAAAAATCTCACATCCATTCGCTCTCGTTGTATACGGACTAATAGCGAACTCAGCGAAGCGCCTCGTTAGCTATGAGCTCATATACAACTCGAGCTCACGGTATAACTGTTAAATATCTTGCGATAACGAAGCACGGAAACAAAAACTGCGAAAATGTTACAAAACTTTGTCATTTCCATGTCATATGCACTTCAAACATACGTTATCTAGAAAACCATAGCATTTACCTTATCAGCGACTGTTCTCTCTTTTGGAATAACTAATATAGGTTTGGGGGGACCAGGAGGAGTTCCTGAAAAACCAAAATCAAAGTTCAAGTGTTAAATTTGTAGCCGTTTGCTATACCGTCGGTATATTTCACCTAAATCAACTTGGTAGATCAACAAATTATGGCAAGTGATGTAACAACAAATTTACGGTTGTCACAATTTCTCGTGAAATAGATATTTTTTCAATTTCCTTAAGATTACTGTAGACCTTTGCAACATAGAAAATGCGAATTTCTCATTCTTTTAATACTGTTAGCTGCATAAAAAAACAGCAATTCCTTTTTGCACCGAAAGTAAGCTACATGAAACATTTCAATCGTATTTTTCTCTCGATAATACTTTCGGCTAAAGTGGAAACTTTAAGTCGGGTCATATTTATTAGAATCGTCTGAAAACTGGCAAACTGCGAGATTGATTCCTTGGTAAGTAAAGTGTGTCTGGGAATTTTGAAATTTCTTTCTTGTGGCTTTTAGCAAGCCCAAGTCTTGGTAGGAAAAGTTAAACCGCAATAACTTTCTAAATGTTTAGAATATTGAAAAAATGCACTTTGAGTTCAGATAGTTCTGATTGACTTCTGGTGTAAACAAATGTGAAAACTTTGAACTTACGCGGACGCTTTAGCTCCATGAAGTGGAGATTACTGTTCACGAAAAGCGAGTCTAATTTCCCCCCCTTTTCAATGAAACCAAAAATATTTTATCACAGTGTTGTAACTATAGTTACATAAGCTTCCTAACGATATATAAGTTTACAATCATATTTCCAATCAATACGTGGGGCGCTTTTCTGTTTCCCCCAAAATGTACACGGAAGGTCTACAGTAACCTTAAGGTGGCACTACTGTAGTACTAACGTAAAAGCTAAGCATTGAGCCAATAAAACTCGGATGGCAGACCGAAGTTGTTGACGGCATTTCATATAATTGATACGAGTTGAACCGTACGTGTGTCAGTTTTGTGTCAGTTAATTTCCAGTCGTTAGTTAGTAGAGGTATTTCAGCTCTTAGGGGTGTTGCCCGGGTAGTGGTTATACAGCGTACGTGCCTTTCACTTGTGCGATCCGGGTTCGATTCCTACTCGATGTACCCTGCAAGTCAGAGCCCTTTTCCGACCTACGCAGGCTTCGGGGGAAGCCCCAACAAACTCGATCTTCGCCCCAAGTTTGGGGCGAGTCCGTCAGGTTTTAAACTGGTCAAACAAGTTCTAGTTTATGAACACGTGCCAGCAAGTGCAAGCAGGAAAATAGCAAGTAACCTGTTAGAGCCTGGACCCAAAATAGTATAAAGAAATATCGAGTTCAAAAAGAAATATCGAGTTCGTTGGGGCTCTGACTCGCAGGGTATGCTCGATGCAGCTATCCGATTAAAATTACACCTTGGCTGCATGCGAGAAGAGTACTTCTAGTTTGACTCTACCAAACAACACAGGTACGGTTTCCTCCGACTATGCCAGTTTACCCCGGCCTGTACTCTACCCCGGCCTGTACTCTACCCTAAACTCGACTCAAACTCTCCTTTTCTTTTCCTCTTCTCCACTCTACTTCACTTCCATATTTACCAGGAGGTATATTGTTAACCAAAAATTGTCTTTGCATCGCTGGACTCATTCCACGAAATGGAGATGCCGCTGGTCTCATTGGTGTCGCCGAAATCGGAACTGGTGGATGGGAGAAGGATGCGTTTGGCGTGGACGCGGTCCTGCTGACGTTTCTTTGTCGCACTTCTATACAAACAAAACTTTAAATTAACAGACGTTTGGTACACGTTCGCTAAGCCAAAGCTGCAAACGTACCACATGTACTATATGTATGTACACATGTACACCTCATAATAAAACTTTAAATTAATCCAAGATTTCTGTCAAACCAAACAAACATCATTTTCACTTTACTAAAAGCCAAAAAATTCACGTGGTTGTTGTTCTAAGGTTGTTGTTCTAAGTTTGTGTACCAACTCTCCAGTGTAAATCGTTGTCTCTAAAAAGTTGGTGCAATAATGCACTCTGTCGAGTCCCAGTTATTACAGTGCTTAGTTCGTCTATTGAAAGTCATGATTGGCAATGTTTGTCTAAATTGAAAGAACTCGTGAAAAGGTGAAAAAGAAAAGCAACTTTTCGATATTTTTTTCCCCTTTTCGACATAATTCAATTTGTTTGATATGTAAATGAATAGTCACTGACGTTGTAACCAGGGTAGGGAATTTTTACACATAGCAAACTCAGTTAAATCCAAAAGTTTTTCCAACAAAATCACTTGAGACTGTGCACATTAAAACTCCTCGTGACACTGAACATTTCATGTTGAGCAATCATGGAAGTATATAAGTGATTTTGTAATGCATGAAAATGCTGTACCCTAGTTATTACGTCAGAGACCACCATTACATATCAAACAAACTGAAATATCTCAAAAACAAAGAATGATACAGAAAAGTTGTAAAATGTCTTCCATTACAATTTCACGTGTCCTTACAAATTAGTCAAACTTAACTTATGTTGCCAGTTCCCTTTAACTTAGCCTAAGACGTCGAATTAAATCAAGTTTTAATCTTACCAGTTCCTGGAGTCGCTAAGGACACCTTCCCATTACTTGCTTCCTGTTTCACGTCATTCTGCAACCACAGTAATAGTAATGACTTATTAACCGAGTCTGTACCTGTGATATCACTTCTAAAGAAATTTCTTTAAACTGACAAAATTTTGACTTTTCTAAGGATATTTTAACCCTTTATCGACAACTGTAGCCATTTTACCTTGACTAACGCCAGACGACTTTACTCGTCAATAGGAGACCTCCTGGTCAATATAGGGTTAATAACTATCTCAATTAACCCTTTATCGACCACTGTAGCCTTTAGTATTTTACTCTGGCTAACGCCAGACGATTTTACTCGTCAATAGGAGACCTCCTGGTCAACATAGGGTTAAAGGGGCAGTAAGACGTAAAAATTGTCTATCCAATTTTGATTTTATCCCCGAGCCCGGGTGAGGGTGCTAATCTCGACACGCGTGGAGTACACGCAAAATTACACGCAAGTGGGAAAGAAATTCTGCGAGATGTTTATACATATATATATATATATATATATATATATATATAGTTCAATCTACAGACACGTGTTTCGCTGTACCACAGCTCATCAGTGTAGCTTGGAACAATCTGAATGAATTTCATCAATTACTTATACACATGCGATCGTCGGTGACAACCGCATGTGGGATATATATATATATATTTTTTTTTTCGGTCCGTATCCTACCAAATCCTGCTTTCCGATTGGTTAACGAGCGGTCCGTATGAGCCCGTACGGACCGCTCGAGATAATTTTTTTAATGTGTTTTATATATAGGCCATAAAATTGATCGATTTTCATAACTATTTCGCTTGCCACAGAAAAAATATATTCAACAGAGAGCGACGGGGATACAAATGACTTTTATTATCCAAATGGCTTTGACAACTTCGTGTGAAAACAGCGAATTTTAAAAGAAAGCGAGAATGCCGTGAAAAAGCAAAATTTCAGCCAGGGCCATTTATAAAGTTTTAAAGTATTATTGCTCAACGACGTATGAAAACAGTTTAAAACAATAGGCAAAACATACATAAACTTGTGAACACAGTATTTTGAATCACTAAATGAAACTATATAGAAGTATATATTAAAAAAACATACCACGAGAGGACAGAAAAGCTGAAACCTTTTGATACTAAACTGTCATTCTTCTGTTGTCCAACTATACTCAACAAAACCGCTACAAGTCTTTACCCTTTAGTGAAATATTTTCCACATGCCAACCTCGTATCGTGTCATGTCTTTGAAAAAAGTTTCAAATGGCTTCTTACAAGCATTTTCGTCTTCAAACTCGAACGACCCACTTTCAATTTCTATGCAGTCAGCCGAGTATTGAAAGCGATTTTCCAAACGAACAGCCAAAAACGAGCAAGCGACGAAGAAGGACGAAGAATCTTTATCAACTAAACTTTAAAAGCACTAGATCTTCAAGTTTTGACTGTTTTTTTATCACAAAAGACGTTCCAAGCTTCCCTGTCAGACTGCATGTCGGCAGCTGCTTACTGTCGAATGATAAACTTTGGACTTTTGAATATCACGTGAATGTCATCTCGATTACGCAATTAAATTATGTTAATTTACTTAATTATGTAAATTATAAATCGTACGATTAATAAAAAAAAAAAATGTTATTTACCGTTTTGGTCGGTCCGTATAGAGAAATATTTCCCTCGGTCTCAAAAACGACCCTCGGCCTGCGGCCTCGGGCAGTTTTTGAGACCACGGGAAATATTTCTCTATACGGACCTCCCAGCCGGTAAATAACATATATATATATATATATATATATATATATATATATACGTTATCAAATCCACAACTTGCACAGTTCGAATAGCAGGGTACTGGTAACTAACCTGTTAAATTATTCAAATTATTTAAATTTACGTCAGCAAATTATAATTTATAAGTTCAGTTGGATTACGAAATAGTTTTTGCAACGATCATGACGAAAGAAATCTTTGCCAGAAAAAATGGTTTCAGCTAAAATGTACATTAATATTACTATGAAAAAAGACCAAAGAAAGAAGGCTAACAAGAGATGTGGCAGCGAGAAAAAGACAACAATAAATACGACTTAAAACCACTGGAAAAAGCCTAAAAATTAATACGATAAAGACCGAAAACGATGCCGACCGAAATGTAACTGAAAGAAGAATGATGTGTCCTAAAACTGTTCAAAGCCAGGAAAGAATTTTGCTCTGGTGGTGTATTCCACATAACTCGAGTGGGAACGATGAAGAAATTTTGAAACAAACGGCTTTTTAGATCATGAATAGAACTGAATGACGCCTTGTCATATTTATGTGTCAACAACGAAAAAAGTAAGAAACCGCGAACGAGAAAAACAATCCAAAAAGAGTAGACTGAATTGGCAGTGTTTGTGGTCACAAAAGCAGAAGAAAGTTTAACGGTAGGAGATTCGTATTTAACAGTTTAGCTGGGTTAAAACGGAAGAAATCTTGAAAATGAAAATTAATATAAATAATATATTGTCTAGAATTGTCTTTCAACGCTAAGACGTTGACATTGTGCGATTTGTGTCTTTTCTTGGGCACTATTTATATATATTTTTGAAGTAATATGTAAAGGCCGACAATGAGGACGAGACCGGGTTTTCAAGTACGGGGAATTCGTCCTAGTCTGAGGCGAAGCCGAGGACTGGAACGAATTCCGAGTACTTGAACACCAGGTCTAGTCCGAATTGGAGGCCTTTACATGACTTCTCAAAATCACTTAGTGTATTCCCAAAATGAATTAGTGCATTAGTAATTAGTGTATGGATGAATAACCGATTGTGATTGTATGCATATAAAACGGGTGAGAGGTTGTTGCGTTCATGTATTTCTGGTTTAGACGTGAATTTAAAATAAAGAAAAATATAGCCTATTCGCTTGTTGAATTTCTCATCTTGTTCCAAAGACATTTTGGTGTTAAGAATACGCAACGAAGATACCTTATGACGTCATCATCTACTCCACTAATTCCGTAAAGGAAGAATATCTACGGTAATACCATGATCGCCTCGGATTCTTTTGTTCTTCGAGGGAATGTAAACCTCGTATTTCCCTCATCGCCCATGCAAGAGGGAAATTTATCCTTTGTTTTCTAATTTTCCCGTGCATGTTGATGAGGGAAAATTAGAAGTTAGACAAAGAAATCCTTTTGTCTTCTTCTAAATTTCCCGCTTGCATATATTTTCCCTCATGAATTCATGCACAGGAAAATTAGATGCAACTTCTTTGATCAACCGTGTAAATTTCCTGTCGGTAAGATTCTCAAAGTTTTCCTCGGCAATCATAATATTACAAACTAATAACATGACTTTTTGGGAAACTAGCGATTAAATTTCCCTTTTGCCTCGGGAAGATTTGTAAAAGTCCCCGGGCCGCACAAACATTAATTCCCTTGGCTGCGAGAGACTTAATCGCTAATTTCCCTCAGTGTTATTACTTATAAAAATAGTATAGGCAGATTGTGCTGAAACGGTGAAGCTGTTCTAATACCGTTACGAATGGTACATTGCAATGTACACAGTAATTGCTTGATATATCCCTCATTTGGGGACGTTTGCTTGATTTGTGTGGAGTAGATCACATCATAAGGCATCTCATTTGCACGTTACAAAAACCTGAATATCTCTGGAACATGATGAGATATTGCTTTAATAAGAACGCTATGCCTCCTCATACGGAAAGTACTTCTAGATAAAATCAAAACTGAATAAAAGATTTTCCGTCTTACTGCCTCTTTAAGGAAATAGAATTTCTAATGAATTTCTGAGGAATTTCTTGATTTTGCTTAAAATATTTATTTCTCAGAATATTGTACAACAAGATAGCAAAATGAAGACAAAAGTCTTTGGAAGAAAATCCCAGAAAAAGTTGATTTCTTATTATTAAAAGATCTCCTGAGCATTGCTTATCCGCAAAAGAGGCTTCACATACAATTTTAAGAAAATTTTACTAAATCTAAGGATATTGTTTCCAGAACTTAAAGAATTCTTAGGTCTATACGGTTTTCGCATACCAAGCGACTGACGAGCAAGGTTTGTGCAAAATTTCACATGTGGTATATCGTCGATTCTACAGATAATAGCCTAGTCAACACTTCTGCCAAAAGTTTGTGCATGCGTGAATTTGCTAGAGTAAACATTACAAGAGAACTGGGAATGAGCAGTGGCAACGACAACCAGACAGTGAAGACCAAGTAAGACTCGACTATTCATTTGTGTTTTAAAAATAGGGGCATGAAAATTACGAAGGGGCATTTCAGAATATATTACAATATTGACAAAGAAGCCATGCACAAATTACCTACCTTATCTTTTTGGTAGTATACTTATAATTTTAACTTTTGTGTGGGACTCTCGGATCAGTCCAAATATTTCAGTGTTTTCCCGCTCTTTTTTGAGATACGAGCTCGGATGTCGCGCAGGCGCAAAACGCTTGGCAGCGGTGTTGCCTAGTCGTCTTGTTTGCTCGAAAATAAACATGGAGGTAGCAGAACCACGAATTTAAGAAGTAAAACTCTTTAACAGAATTTAGAAGTTAATTTTATCGTCACTTTGAAACATATTTATCACACTTTCGCTTTTTATTTTAATACTGGAACGTCGTTGACATTATAAAACATTGTTTCATTCTCTGCAATTTTAAGCGTCGCTTTGTGTTTACAAACAAACATATAGCTTTTGTTGTTAGAAGATACACAATCAATATATGCATAATAAAACAATTACAGAATTCGGTTATAACGAATTTGTTTTTTCTCGGTAAATTAAAGCACTGATTTTCTTTGTTTTCGTCTTATGAATTATTGATGAGTTTGGGAAGTAATTTCAAAAAGGTTTAACAACAGAAAATTGCGCTAATATAGAATATTCAATCGCTCTATCGGAACCAAAAGCTAAAAACCGGATACAAACAGACATATGAACCAAAGCTAAAAGCAAACAATTATAAACTGAAAACCACGACCTCGCATAACAAAATCATATATAATAATAATATTTCAAAAACGCATTAATAATTCATGAGGAAAACACAAAGGAAATCAGTAACATGTCCGTGGTTCAGTGGCGTCGTGGCCGGGGGGTCAGGGGGGCCATGACCCCCCTAATGTCGTGTTTTTCCCAGTTTTGTCAGAATTTGGGCATAAGCTTTTCGCGGTTTCCGGTCATGACCATCACTTTTGAGTTATGCCACCAACAACGAAACGTTGGAAAGTTGAATGTCTGCTATGCAAGAAGACATTTGACAGTGATTATCGATCTCACCATAACAATAAATATCATTCGGATAGAGTAAAGTAACACCAACATATTCCATGCAAACATGCTGGTGCTCCTGCGAATCCTTTCCAGGTTTGTCGCTTTAATACGTCTGTTTTATACTTCGGGCAATCGTCGAATTTAATTCAGAATTAAGTATGTTTTATCGTTTATGCGAAGCTAATTTCCTAATTCTTATGCATATATGTGTTATGTCGGAAAAACCTTGTTGTTTGTCGGAAAAATTGTGCTCTTGGCCACCCTAAAATCTCTGAGCCACGACGCCCCTGCCGTGATTTCGGATAAAGAATCCTGATAAAGAATCCTCCTGATTTACATAAACTTTAGCTTTGATTTTCTCGGCCTAGACAACGTTGTTTTTCAAAATTACTACGCCAATGAACTTACCAAATTGGTCGTTCTTGAAGCTATTCAAAACATTCGCAATACGTATTTTACCAGATCTAAAACACTCGGCTATCGCTTCGTGTTTTAAATCTGACAAAACACTGCTGCTCATGTTTTAAATATTACATAAAATAAACATATATAATCATAAATAATAGACTGACCTTTAAAAGGCTACTGTCAGGATCGAATTTTTCTAAAATTTCTTTAGCTTTTTTATAGGTTTCCTTTTCTTTAACATCTTCAATCTAAAGAGCACAAGGATGAGTGAGATGAGCAAAAGTATGAAGTATTAGTAGTAATATTTTCAATTAAACTTTTAGGCCTGCGCTAAACGACGCACAATCGACGAATTTAATTCAGACGGATTTAATTGTTTGAATTTTATTCGACGAAACTGCGACGTACGACTCGATTAAGGTGGCTCCCTATAGTTGCAATAAATACGCGCTATTCCATACGCTCATTATCTAATGTTATTCACAATTAGACAATTTGTTAGATAAATACTAAGTAGACTTCACTATAGCAGAACTATCGCAGATATAAAATATCTATCAAAAATTTCAATTATTTGCTGTTACCATGGTAATAATGACGTTGGAACTTTGGTGTATTTTCAAATATTGCATAATTGAAGCGGCATACCTTCAGTTTGCTTCGGTGAAATTTCTTAAAAATTGCTGAGATGATAGATTGTGGAGAATACCCATGCACAAAATCAGACAGGGTTGTATGGACAGATTTTTCGCAATAAAAATTATCGATTTAAAAAAGTTCTGTCTTATGAACATTTTTTAAAATTACATATACTTTAGAACTTTTTATAAACTACTTATTTACAAAATTTTAGCAAAATTCACCGAAGAAAACTCCTACAAGTCTAAATCTATGTCGACGCGGTCGTAGAATTTCGATTCAACAAGATCACTATTTACGCATGCGTAGCGATACTATTTCTAGTCATCAGTCCCCTATGAAATTACCGTAGGGAGCTACCTTAAATTCGACAGACGTATTAAATTGATTTCGTCTTAGCAATTAAATTGGTCAGACGAAGAATAATGCGACGATAATGCGTGTCGAGTCACACGCCGAATTATTGTCGCGTCGAATTAAATGTTTCTGTGACAATTCGGCGCCATGTTTTCAAGGAATCGTTTTTAGGCGCAACGAGTCCAAGTCAAAACAATTACATTCGACTGAAATTCGACGTCTAACTCGACGTCGCATTACAGATACCCTGCGAGTCAGAGCCCCTTTCCGACCTACGCAGGCTTTGGGGGAAAGTGGGCTCTGCCAACAAACTCGATATTTCTTTTTGAGCACGCGTGAACGGTTGCCAAGATACTATTTGGACCCAGGCTCTAACGCGTCACTTCCTATTTTCCTGCTTACGCGTGTTCGTAAACTAGAACTTGTTTGACCAGTTTAAAACCTGACTGACTCGCCCCAAACTTGGGGCGAAGATCGAGTTTGTTGGCAGAGCCCACTTTCCCCCGAAGCTTGCGTAGGACGGAAAGGGACTCTGACTCGCAGGGTACATTACAGACAAAGGTAATTCGAATTAAATTCGTCTGAATTAAATTCGAACCGTCAAGAGAGCCGGAGGTAGAGAATAGTTCGAGATAACGGGGGTAAATTATACTGTAAAACAGTGAAGAAATATGTTGAAGGGAAATCAACTCTTCTTCGAAATAGCGAGGTTTTTAAATCGGGATAACCGAGTCCGAGATAACGATGTTCTACTGTACACAACTAAATCAGCGACATATTTTATCGATGGAGATCGAGAGCATGCGTAGAGACATCTGTAGAAAAAAAAAGTTTCTTTACAAAAAAAACAACCAGATGAACACCTGTTTGTTTTTTTTGTAAAGAAACAATTTTTTTCTACAGATGTCTCTACGTATGTTCTCTCCATCCTTCAAAAACTCATTAATAATTCATGAGGAAAACACAAAAGAAAATCATGACCGTATCGTATGTGATAAAGATTTCTCCTGATTTACATAAACTTTAGCTTTGATTTTCTCGGCTTAGACAAGGTTATTTTTCAAACTAACTCCGCCAATCAACTTACCAAGTGGTTCGTTTTTGAAGCCGTATAATAAACTCGCAGTTCGTGTTTTATCAGATATAAAAACACTCGGCTTCGCCTCGTGTCTTTATATCTGATAAAACACTCCTGCTCGTTTATTATACAGTACATAAAATATCAGTTTGCCAGAGTTGTAACGAGTCGCAGAATATCTTCCTTATACGGTTCCTGAAAAAATGAAAGTTTCAACCTCGACTCGAAGTTGTTTGACTCGAGTTCGTTATACCAATAGTCTTTTTCGATAATTACATCACGCTTCATGAAAACGAGGCTCCAGGGCCAAGTTTCACAATTTTTATTCTCATAGTAATCCCACCATATTTGTTTATGGAAGAAGATGGCTAATAACGTCCAAACTACATATGGTAGAAACACACCGTGTACGTATGTTGTTAGGCATTTCATAAGCTTTCATTTGATGTATAGTTTAAGTTTCTGTGTTGTGCTTAATAATGGAATTCTCACAACTGTTGTAGAATTTCGGATATTGTTTTTAGAATACATAGCGCACAGCTTTGAAACATATGTCAAACAGAATATACTGTAAAATGCTATTTACGGTAGAACTTTCAAGTTTCTAGTTTAAGAGAAAGTATTTTTAAAAATGGGAAAACGTACTATTATTTTGGTCTGAGTTGTAAACAAAACAAAACAAACTTAGTGTAACAAATTCATCCATCAGACCAAGTATTAGTACGTTTTCCCATTTTTAAAAGTCCTCTCTAGCTTAAGCTAGAAACTTGAAAGTTCTACCGCAAATAGCATTTTACAGTATCTTCTTTTTTTTCACACATTTCAAAGTTGTGCGTTAAATATTTTAAAAACGGTATCCTAAATTCTACAACAGTTGTGGGAATCCATTATTATTACTTGACGAGCAATGCTGAGAACATTGTCGACATTTTAAAAAGTTACACACAACACAGAAACTTAAAGTATACATCAATTGAAAGCTTATGAAATGCCTAACAACATACGTACACGATGTATTTCTACCATATGTAGTGTGGACGTTATTAGCCATTTTCTTCCATAAACAAATATGGCGGGATTACTATGATAATCAATATTGTGAAACTTGGCCGTGGAGCCTCGTTGGATTTTCCCTCTACGTAATTTAGTCAGCTTGTAAATTGCAAATCCAGCAACGCTTTTACCTACAGTTTAGGCATTTTCAAATCATCTGTGAAAACTTACCACTTTTTGCTTCTTGGATCTTAGTTCTTCAAGCTTTAGAGCTGCATTGAAAAGAACAGAGATTATGTTCAGTATTAGATTGCTTCATTTTTTAAAAACTTGCTTGATTGTGCAAGGAATACAGTTTAATTGACATAAATTAACCATTCCTTCTCGCGACCACTTTTGTAGATGACCATGCACTATAGTCGAAGCTCTTCTTGCTTCTTTTGAAATTAACTCTCGTAAGCGATCAACTCTAGTTATGACTAAACTCATTTCAAGTTATGTCTAATCTCATTTAAATCTGTTATGCTAAATTATTATTTTACATCATTGGAAACTAGTTACAACTGCGAAATCCACGTACGTTTAAAACTATATGTCTAAAATGTAATTCTGTCCGTAGTCTTAGGTGTCCAATTTCTTGCTGTTGATAGTATCTGTATGTAAATTATATTTAGTTATACTTTGTATAGTTATATAGCTTTATACATTAGCGTATATCTTGGGCCCACTGTAATTGGCTAATCGCTGTTGCGGATCCCCTGCCATCGTTTCTAAGTAACTTTTCTATGTTGTTATCTGTACACAAACATATTTTATATGGCAAAGCTAATAAAATAAAATAAATAAAATAAATTACCACTGTCTCAAATTCCCAAAGTATTCGCTTACGCGAGCTTCAACACACCGAAGTATAACTAGGGAGCTTAAGCAAGTTAGGACGGCAACGGCAATCTAAAGTTCAGTATCTAGCAGAAACCACGAATCATTTGCGTAGTATTGAATACATAAACTATGTTTTCCGACATTCAAAAGCTTCAGAGTTCCAAAAGAATTTTTGTCGCACAGTTTGAAGTCAAACTCAACTAACAGGTTTCGCCGTTTCAAGAGTTACCGTCGTCATGAAGACGTGAAAATGATCTGAATAACGCTGTATGTAGAACGGGGACGACGTTAGGATTACTCTTGGGGCTAAAAATTATTCATTTTCTTTGTTGTGTGAGGAAAAATCTATTGTATTAAGGACGTTGTCCTTGACGTTCGCGTTGTATTTGCTTAAGCTCCCTACTAATTGACGCGGTCATGACATGCTGATATAAAGGCGGATTTCCAGTCCTCGCACGCTCGCTGCGAGTGTTTCAGCGCTCGTGGCAGATAGTTGAACATTTTTAACTATTTTTTACTCGCGGCAAGTACTCGCAGCAAATAAACCAATCAAAACAAATTATGTCAACATTTCAAACTCATTAGCAATTTTGTAGCAATTCACGAGGAAAAATGCACAAACGAAATCATTACCGTGATGGTTAATTTCCATGGATATTGAAGGAGGAAATTAGATAAATTAATCGAACTTTCACCTCAATTTTCTCTTTAAAATACCGATTTGTTTGAGATGTTATATCAATCACTCAGAAGAGTACTTCATCAGGATATCCAAACACCTCGAAGTTTGTTAAAAATAAAACATGGCTATCGCTTCATCAGTCTTGAAACCCCGCGCGTTATCGCAACGAGCTGCGTGTGGTGGAAATACAGTGGAAACCGTGCGAGTGCTCGAAGCGAGTTGCTTCGGGCGAGGACTGGAAATCCGCCTTAAAGTGCCACTCACCCCAAAAATTTTTTCTCGCAAATCTAAGAGCCCTTATTGAGTGGATTAGGCCAGTTAATAAATAATTGGTATTGGATGTTTCGTTGATCTTCTGTAGACGACCAAAGTTGCATCTGCATGTCCCATGGCGGGAATGGGTATATTCCTGGTGTTACGTCAGACAAGTCAAACAAGGAACTCCTTTGAGCTCTGTCTGGTGAATACATAGACTTTTTTGGGTTGAAAATTCATTTTCCCAACTAACTCAATGTAAAAATTCTATGCATTCAGCAGACCGAGCTCAAATGAGCTCATTGTTTGGCTTGTCTGACGTCACACCAGGAATATACCCATTCCCTTTCCTTCTCCGCCATGGGACATGCATATGCCAATTTTTGCAACTTTGGTGGTCTACAGAAGACCAAAGAAATGTCCAATACCAATAATTTATTCACTGGACTAATCCACTCAATAAGGGCTTTTAGATTTGCGAAAAAATTTTTTGAGGGTTAGTGGCACTTTAACGCTGTCCGAGTTATTGAGCTCTTGCACGTATTCCCAAGCTGGGTGGCAAATACATATAAACAAAAGGAGTATCATTCATAAATTGGTCAACTAAACATCGGTACTTTGAAGTTTCCACCCAACATGGCGACTCTGACGTCATCCGAAGAGCCCATGCAATACTTAAAATTTTTTTGAAGGAACCAAATTTATTATATCGTCAGAATTGAATTATGGTTATAATAAATTAAATTCAATGATGGCCTATTTAGGTCACAGTCATTTGACAAATGGGTCTGGAAACTCAGCGAAAGTCTTTGTTCTATTTGTTAATGTTTATGTAAACTTGTGCACGGTGAGGACAATGTATTTTTAATATAATGAAGCATCCACCCAATAGCAGTGTTTGAGTCAACCATGTTATTGAAATATTGATAAGCGAAAAACAAAAGATTCCTGTACAACGAAAACAGTATCAACATAAAATCACAATTCATTACACGCGCTTTGACGTTTGCCAAGTTTTCACATATCTTAATTGACTGTTTAAAGTGCTTATATCACTTGCGGGGTTTTAACGTATTTGAATAGAGCAAAAAAAGTTAGTTACTAAGTTATTTTGCTGTTTTTGATTTACTTTAATAGTTTCTGAGATATAAGCCTTTGAACATGCCAATTTCGGCTTTTCGCCAAAAATTTCCGTCGTTCATTTTAACACCTTGGGAGCCTGGGACTCAGGAACATAAGCAGACTGTTTTCTTAGTTGGAACTCTCGTGCGTACTGGAAAACGGGTGTGAGCTCTACATTTCGATTTTTCAGTCAAATATATGTGTTTTTGTGAATCAATAAGCCGAAACGTAATTGTTTTGGATTGATTCGTTCCTGAGTCCCAGGCCCCCAAGGTGTTAAAATGAACGACGGAAATTTTTGAGAATTGGCATGTTCAGAAGTCAATATGCCAGGAACTATTTGACTAAATCAAAAACGGCAAAATAACTTATTAACTGATTCTTTCTGCTCTATTTAAATACGTTAAAACCCCACTAGTGATATAAGCACTTTAAGGTACGGTGTTGGCTCGATCGTATAAATTACCAGTGTGCTTCACCGTGCTAAGAGCGTCCGACACGCCTTCGATGAGCG
This sequence comes from Corallium rubrum, assembly GCA_964035015.1. Classification (NCBI taxonomy): domain Eukaryota; kingdom Metazoa; phylum Cnidaria; class Anthozoa; order Scleralcyonacea; family Coralliidae; genus Corallium; species Corallium rubrum. The sequence goes on from OZ035998.1 coordinate 28,828,009, forward strand.
AGCCACACGGTTAAGAGTGGACCTAATTCAAAGAGCGAGCCAAATAGATTTATACAGCGTCGTGCTATAACCAAACCAATAGCAAAGCGCACAGTTGCTATTTATAAACCTAAAATGCGGACAAACAAACCGAAATGGACTCTCAATAGGCTCGCTGTATAAACCAAGGCACACCCTACTGTTTCTGGAAAAGTGGAAAAATTAAAATAAATGTAATTTTTGAGCTGTTGACTTTTAATTCTGCCTTTGCAAAACATGTATGCATAGGGAAGCCATTTAAAGCTTGTTAAAAAGAATTCCTTTTGAAACCTCCCCAAAAATATTTTGTACAACCAGAATTTAACAATGAAATCTAAGTCTTCCTTTGATATGTTAAATCAGTTTAGCCTCTTATCCATAAATTATAGAATTATCTTGAGGATTATCATTTGTTTTTATATCTGTTTGTTTTTATATTGGCTGTGTATCAGGTGTGCTTATTTTAATCAGGGGTGGGTGGGTGGAGGGTGTTTCAGAAAAGCAATTAATAAAAGCGGGCGAGGGGTTTGTTGCATTCATGTATTTCTAGTTATAAAAGTTAATTGAAAGTATGCATATGATTTTCAGGACATCCGTCTGCGGCTCGGATTAAAATAAGCCTGAGTCGGGCCAAAAACATATTTTCCCCCACGAACATCAACTCGATTGTTATAACAACCGCACTTACCATTTTTTCTCTTTCGACGACTGAAAAATTGCTGAAGAATTTTTCTTATGCCATAAATTCTAAAAAAAATCATTAATATGCAGATAAAACAGTGACTAAAACATTCAATTTTCAGTCTTTGCCTCATAGTGCAATTTTCCAGTAGAAAAACTTACAAAACCTATACCAAGTAACTGTATAAATTTCATTTAATTTAACCAGCTTCTGGGCTAATATTTGTTTAAACAATTCTCCATGCCATAAGTGCTGAATTCGCTTTACTTTTACGACCCAAATTATTCCTGATACATAGTTTTGATTCGATTTTTTTATTTAAAGGACATTGTCAAACTTTGAAGAACTCATAAAATTGTAATAGAAGATCTTTTACAACTTTTTTGTATTTTTCTTCGTTTTTAAAATATTTCAGTTTGTTTGATATGTAAATTAGATGATCTCTGACGTAAACAGCAGGGTATAGTATTTCATACATTACAAAATCACTTACACCTCTATGATTGCTCAACATAAAATGTTTAGTGTCACAAGGCGTTTTTATGTGCACAGTTTCAAGTTATTTCGTTAAACAAACTTGGAGTGAAAATACTGTACCCTGCTCCTGACGTCAGAGACCATCTGATTTACATATCAAACAAACTGGAATATCTTGAAAATGGAGAAAGATACAAAAAAGTTGTAAAAGATCTTCCATTACGATTTTACGAGCTCTTCCAAATTGGACAAACTTAATTTTTATTGCCAATGTCCTTTAATAACTTTATCGCCTTTAGCAACTTGTGGTCAAACAATGCGAAATGCCCCAATTGAATATGACTACCAAATTATATAGTTATTATACATAAATTATTCGTGAAAAAGGATTCGAAACCTTTAGTTGGCAAAGCAAAAATAAACAAGGCGACCCACAGAGTATCTCCAAGCCTTTTTAAAGTGTCTATGAAATGAAAATAAAGTTTGTCTTATTTGAAAGAACACTTAAAATTATAGAGTAGTATTCCATTGCAGTTTCTCGTTTCCTTGCTTTGTCCTTGAGATATTTTAGTTTTAGTTTTTTAGTTTTGTTTGATATTCAAATTAAACATTTGACGTCATACGTGCATAAAAAGTTATATATCTTTGCCATTATCAAATATAATAATCACGTGAAGTTCTACATGTTTAGTTTTGTGGGCGAAACACATCCACATGCTTCATTCAAATTAATTTGGTTTGATAATGGCAAATATATCTAACCTTCTCTGATAGTTCACTATGCACCTACGACGTTAAAATGTTTAATTTGCATGGATATCCATTTGTTTTTAATGGGGTTATGCAACAGCCAAGGTCAACAGCTGAGAAACTGCGCGTGGAGAATGGGGAGATCCAGTGTGGGAGGGCCCGATAACAAACAACCAGGCGCATTGGCCATGCGGCAGAGTCATTCATTGGAGAAAACGTGCTTCAGATTATTAACGTATTTGCATCCCTCCATGAATTCAATGGATCAAATTCCACAGAAAGTATTTCAGTGTGATATTGCTGCAGACATGTACATTTAAGTGGTGGTCAGGTCTAGGATAGAATTCAGTACATAGTGGGGAGACCTGAATCCATGTAACAACTAATCGCAGCGTATCCTGTAACCATGTCTGCACCTAACCATCCACAAGGGTATAGTGACTGCAGATCGTATTTCCATGAGAAGGAGAATAAGGATGATAATAATAATAATAATAATAATAATAATAATAATAATAATAATAATAATAATAATAATAATAATAATAATAATAATAATAATAATAATAAGGATAAAGGATAAAGATGAGAATGAGAATAAGATGATGATGATGATGATGATGATGATGATAATAATAACAATAACAATAATAATAATAATAATAATAATAATAATAATAATAATAAGGATAAAGGATAAAGATGAGAATGAGAAAATAATGGAAACTTTATTAATGAATTTTTTCTAAACAAACAATTGTAAATCTCGCTCATTGAGGTAATTTACAATTGGCTACTTGAATCACAACTATAAGCTACTTGAAAACTTAAAGGTTCAGTAAGTGAGGATTCGTCCATTCCTTATTTCTACAACAAAAAATATAATAGGTTGTTCTGATGGCAATAGATATCATTTTTCTGACACAATAATTTTGATGCTTCACATCAACTCCTACATCGTTTAACATTGCTATAAAGGAGGTACACTCTTTTGCGAAAACACCGAGTGAACTAATCGAGAGATTGACAAATTTAACAGTGCTAAAGTGTTCACTTTGTTGTCTAACTATTTCTGCATATTTGGCTTTTTTGCGCTCTACGTTGTTTTGAAGGTTGGATTCATATCCCACGGTAAGTTCGACTATATATAGACATCCCTTTGAAGTAGATAGGAGTAAATCTGGACGATATGTGTCACCAGTTATTATTGAGGGGCTTTTGAATTCAGGAAGATCAACAAAAAGGTTGGTTAAATTGGCAGTTTGTAGGGTCTTGGCAAGAAAGTTCAGAACAGAGTCGTGTCTCCACGTAAAACGTTCAAGGTATGATTGACATCCGGCAACCACGTGTAGGAGAGTTTCTGGGCGTAAGCAAAAGGAACAGTCAGAACTTGATGATATACCCCATCTGAAAAGGTTTTTGCGGGTAGGAAGAGAGTTATTGATATAACGCATAGTAAAATTATAGATGTTTTTTGGTAGTTTAGGTTGAGAAGCAGACCAGAATTTGTTTAGCTTTGGTAGGGAGAATTTCGTAACATTAGAGAAAAACGAGCCTTGACAGGTCAAGTGGTTTTGAAGTTTATCCTCTTGTCCAGAACGGAAATCTTTGATGACTTCCTTGGTAGAGTTGTAAATATCATACTGAATGTTAGTGCTGTTATTAGTTGATTTCCAAAGCTCTTTTATTGATTCATTGGGGGATGTTTTTAAGGCATTTCGAAGAACTGTTTGACACTGAGTGAATTTGATAGATGGTGGGAAAATACTTAGACCAAGTTTGTTACGGGTTAGAAAGACGTTACTCAATGTTCCGGATACTGGTATTTCCAGCCATTTACGGATGTGTTTGTTTACAACGGAATCAATATTTTCAGAGACCCAAGTTTTGGACAAGGTAGCAACAGTAAAATGCCAGGATATTTTTGATAAGACATAACGACTGTAAAGAAGAAGTTTATTTTTTGGATGTAGTGGTTTAATGTCAATATCAGACATCAGTTCTGTGATGAGGGAGGTCAGCTCAGACTTGTAATAATAATAATAATAATAACAATAATAATAATAATAATAATAATAATAATAATAATAATAATAATAATAATAATAATAATAATAATAAGGATAAAGGATAAACATAAGAATGAGAATAAGGACGATAATAATAATAATAATAATAATAATAATAATAATAATAATAATAATAATAATAATAATAATAATAATAATAATAGTAGTAGTAATAGTAATAGTAATAGTAATAGTAATAGTAATAGTAATAGTAATAGTAATAGTAATAGTAATAGTAATAGTAATAGTAATAGTAATAGTAATAGTAATAGTAATAGTAATAGTAATAGTAATAGTAATAGTAATAGTAATAGTAATAGTAATAGTAATAGTAATAGTAATAGTAATAGTAATAGTAATAGTAATAGTAATAGTAATAGTAATAGTAATAGTAATAGTAATAGTAATAGTAATAGTAATAGTAATAGTAATAGTAATAGTAATAGTAATAGTAATAGTAATAGTAATAGTAATAGTAATAGTAATAGTAATAGTAATAGTAATAGTAATAGTAATAGTAATAGTAATAATAATAATAAAAATAAGCAACTTTATTTAAAGAGGGTTAAACACATGAAACAGCAAATCTGAAAAACCTGTGTCCATGTATAAATTAGAATTAAGATGATTACATCTATGAAAAATCTAACATTGTGTATATTAATACACAATGTTAGATTTTTCGTTAAAAACTAAAATACTTTCTTTCCCCCAAGGCAAACCTTGATTGAACAGACATCTCAAACATGTTGAGTATTCAAGCTATGAAGATTGACTATTAAACTATTCTTCAAGATAACTATTAACATATATACATAATCGCATTAACAGTTTAAAATAGTCGATACCCTTATTGATTCAAGAAAGTAGTTTCTGAGATCAATCTTAAATGTATTAACACTAGATCTTGATTTTTGCATGCTTGCACAAGTTGATTTTCAACATGATCCAAACAATCTTCTTGCTTTTTTCCAGTTTTGTTTGAAAACGGAACGAAAATTCTTATCAAATATTCCGTATATAAAAGGATTGATAGCCGATGTTCCCGTTAAGTATACCACAATAATCCATCTGATAACGGTAGCGTTATGTTCTATTGCACCAAACCTGTGCAAAATGGACCAGACCTGCCAGATAGATGCTGCTACACCAAAACAGACGACAACAACGGCACTAACGATGAAGCTTCGGTAATTTCGACGATGCCTCGACCAGCCTTGTAGATGTGTTCCGGTGTTACCCGTCGGAACATCGTTGCAAGTCGGATCCAGCATGGTGTTGATCTTTTTGTTCTGCTTGACGAGCGAGTGGCAGATGATGAAGTAAATTATCGACATTAGTGTAACTGGAATAAAATACTGAATGACAGATACAAATAACGTGTAAACCGTATATAGTGTTCGATTCGGCCACTTTTCTTCGCAATAATTTGATATCTCGGTACTCACAAACATAAGTGGAACGAAGCAAACGATACCAATGATATACACAAAGCTAGCGATGATTCTCAGTTTCCGTCGACTCACGGTGGATTTTAGTGGATAGACAACAGCACGGTAACGGAGAGCGGCGATTAGAAGCATAAAATATACCCCGGCTGTGAAGAACAATGCTGGAATCACGTACCACGTTTTACACAGGCCAGCAGTGACCGACACCTTGTTCGGAGACCAAAAGATATACACCGATGATACGAAAGTTAGTAGGGCGAGAAGATCGCAGCTGGCCAAATGCATGACAAGATAGTAATAGTTGCTGTTCAGGAGTTTTCTTTGACTGAGAATGGTCACTAGGACTAGGGTGTTTCCTGACACGCCAAATACTAGAACCAAAGAGAGAATTGCGATGGAGGCATATTCATCAGGGCTACGGCTTACTTGTGCCGTATTGCTCATCGTCGTGTTGCTCATCGTCGCGATGTCTTGTTCACCGTAATGTACATGCATGCGAAGTCCTTCATGGTAGATTTTTCATACTGTTATTACTGTATGGTGTTGAATCTCTTCATTTCAAATTATTCTGAAGCCTCCTGTATACAGCAGCTGCAAGTAGTTTCGTTACTCGAGGAAGTCGTTTCAGAGGCGCCACTCTACCTTGTGAAGATGAGATTTTCTTTTTGTAGAGACTTGAGAAGAGCAGCGATGTTTAAATATGAAAATCTACAACTGTCCCGACTGTGTGTCAATATATAGCTCAGTAGTCAGAGCGCCGATGCGTTGATTCAGAGAACGCGAGTTTGATTCCGTGTTGAGAAAGTCAAATTTTTCATATAAGTAATTATTACAAAGAAAATCGCCTGCAAACCAGCTGTTCGATTTATTATGAAACTTGCCATAATAAACAAATGAACAAACATAAGAAAGAAACAATAAGAAACATAACATAACAAACAAATCTCTAGATTTGTAAATCTATAAACACGATCATTCCACGACCTGCTCCCAACTTAACCATGCATGTATATAGCTCAGTCGGTAGAGTGTCGGACTAGTAGCCGCGGTCGAGTACTTTTTCTCTACTTACACGGTATAGTTCGTCAGTCGAAATATAATATCATTAAAAATTTATGCCAATTTAAAAGTGTAAATAAATAGAGAAAAGCAATATAGAAATCATCTAGCTGCTTATTCTTTATGTTCAATGTAACCAATTACTGAGCGAATATCCAACTTGACTACAAATTTTAATTTACTTTTTAGCAACACTTGCGTCAACATCACAATAATCTAATGACAATGACAGCGGCAAATACGACTAAAAGTGCAGATATCAAGAATGCTCACGACTTTTTGACAAACATAATCAAGGATTTGGAAAAAATGTATAGTAATTGGTTTATTAAATTTCGTGGCAGCAAAACTGAATTACGAGATTTTTACAAATTAAGCAGATTAGACTAGTCTAAAATCCATTACCAGCCGACAATTTCAAAAAATAAACAATAAAACAAATTCCGAAGAATAACATCTTGTAAACTCAAGATTTAAGTAATAACAAGACGAAAAATGAATACGGTAATATTTCGAGTTTTTTCCAAACCCATTGTCAAACCTATACTAAATTACAAGCAAGCCATGACCCTATTTATAATAATAAAAATTATTACATCATCAGTGAAGAAAGAGTGAGAGAAAAAATTAGCATGCGGTGACAGTTCCACTAGTTACGGAAATAATGTCAGTTCTTTTGTCGCTTTGAGGCCACTGTTTAATTCTGCCATTTCTGGCCTGTTAAATTTTATAAAGAACGCTTCTAACGATTATTGTTGTTATGTTTGCAAGAATGGAGTATTTTAAAATTATTAACTAGTAGATTCTTATACACGTTTTCAAAATTACGCGACCCCGGAAGTTGCCATGCATGTGGCGTGATGTGAGTTTTATAGCAAATTTGTTGTCACAAAATGGCGGACATCAATACGAACTGAGTCAGAATACAATGAAATGAGGACGTTAATACAGACAGAATAGTGAATTATTTAACCAGATGACAAAGTTAGTTATATTGAAGTATTTTGAATTGTCATAAAACTCCATTAGCAGAAATTTTTGGCAAGATGGTGGGGCGCGTGCGTATTAAGGACCATAATAATGGAGATTCTCAACAGTAAATAATAATTATTCAAATTTTGCTTAAACGGTGACATATTTCTTCTTTGCCCGACTCCATTTGACTTCAGCATGGACTAAGGAACAGTTATAACTAAAACATTTGCTTACTTCGACGTCAAAGTACTTTCCTAGATCGTCTTATTTTTGCACTGAAAGCGCCACTATCCATAGTGTTAGCCATAGTAATCTTTGCAAACAGGTTCTAGAAATTGGCCAAATTGACCAACAACGTTACGGGCGAAGTGCCCGACTCGCGTTGCATTCGGCATGAGTCAGTCTACTTCGAGAGCACATAAAGGTTCTCATTTGTCTCTAGCATAGTATTTCCAAAGGCGTTTGAACTTGCTTGATTTCACAGTCCTTATCGTGCACAATTTAGGCGAATTCTAAACAACTCAATGACCTGAATAATGAGAAACACTAGAATACAGTAGAATCACACTCATTAGAAATTCTAGAATACATAATTATATTATTAGGCGAATAGCCGCTGACCGAGAGCAGCGGCACAAATGACCCAAATTTCTGGTAATGCACATGTCGAGTGCAATATTTCTGGCCTGATCGCATAATTTAACGAAGTAAACGAAGTGTTAAAGTAAACGAAGTGTTAAAAGGAGAAAAGTGTTAAAAGGAGAAAAGATGTAGCCACATTTTAGGTATAGAATCATCAGATTCATCTGCGTCAATTGTGGATTTGAAATTCGAAGGTGAAATTTCAGAATCCGAATAACTTTCTACGACCCAAAGCTGCTAATTTCGGTCGTGCTCATCGTTTACTCAAACTGAACACACAAAGCCTACACAACACTCCCTAGATTTCGACCTATAATTGACACCACCAACACTCTTCACTACAACGTCGGTATATTTCTTTCGTCACTTTTAAATCATATTACTATTAATGAATTTACACTAACGGATTCTTTCGACGCTGTTAATTTCAGCCATTAAATGTATTCCAGAAAATCTTTTTGGGAAGGTTACCAGTTTGTCTCTTTCGATGTTGAATCTCTTTTCACCAATGTTCCTCTAAAGCAGGCAGTTAATGTTATCCTAGATCGTATTTACAACCATAACCTTATTGAAACCATTTAGACTAAGCGTAGTTTAAAACAGCTTTTAATTGATTCTTGCACTAAAACCGCCTTTTCCGTTAACAACACCAATTATGAGAAAACCGATGGAGTTCGAGTTCCTATGGGTTCATCGCTAGGTCCTGTCTTGGCTAATATCATTCTCACTGAATTTGAAAGAGTCATTGTCTCAGATCTAGTTCAATCTGGCATCTTTAAAGTTTACCGTCGCTACGTTGATGATACCCTTGTTCTCATGAAACTTTCAGACATTCCTTATGTGCTTAAAAAATTTAACAGTTTTGACAAAAATCTTAACTTCACTGTACATACTTTTACTGACGATGAGAAGCGTAATGATTTGCCCTAATTTGTCTCATTCCGTCTATATATAAAAGAAAGGGTTTACCAAGAGGTTTCTAAACTGATGAGATAGAGTAAACGTCGAATGTACTAGGTAGACTGCTGCATTGGCAGTGTTTTCGATATAACAATAGCAAAGCAACAACCTTTGTGAACTGCCAAAACTTTAGTAAAGAAATGCTGACGTTTTGAGCGGCTGATACTGCTAGTGGTCAGTGATAGAAAGAACAGAAATTCGCTACGTCCCACTCAGCGGTCTCGCCACTTTCAGGCTGCGCTGATACTGGAATCGATTGCCGGACCTTTAGTTTTTTTTGAACGAGTTCCGGTTGCCGGACCTATAGCCACTTCGAAACTCGAAATATTACCGTATTCATTTTTCGTCTTGTTATTACTTAAATATTGAGTTTACAAGATGTTTTTCTTCGGAATTTGTTTTATTGTTTATTTAGACTAGTCTGTAAGGAACATTTTATAGTTTGGGATACACCACAGTCATCGGGGTATGGTCTGGAAATGCGGCAAACTTCAAAGCGCCAATAATGAGCTGGTATTTTATGTTGAACCGTACCTTACACCGTGCACATCCTTTGTTTTAGGTTTATTAATATTTAAATAGAACGGTCGAGTGATTGAACTGAAACGTTGCTATTGGACAATTCGTTCATTATACTAAAATACAATGTATTCATGCAGTGACTGTACACCGTGCACAAAATGCATAAAGGCGAACAAAAAGATATCTCGATTGGCTATATGGATACATATACTTCATATATGAATACTGTATACTTAGTACTTCATATATTAATTTGTGCACACTCAGATTAAGTACCCTGTATACTTGCACCAAAGTTCGTTTTAAACATGACCCAAACACTCCTCTTACGCTGTTCCAGTTTTGTTTGAAAACGGAACGAAAATTCTTATCAAATATTCCGTATATAAACGGATTGATAGCCGATGTTCCCATTACGTATACCATAACAATCCATCTTTTAACGGTAGCGTTATATTCTATTGCACCAAACCTGTGCAAAGAGGACCAGACCTGCCAGATAGACGCTGCTACACCAAAACAAACGACAACAACGGCACTATAATGAAGCTTCGGTAATTTCGACGATGCCTCGACCAGCCTTGTAGATGTGTTCCGATGTTACTCGTCGGAACATCGTTGCAAGTCGGATCCAGCATGGTGTTGATCTTTTTGTTCTGTTCGATCAGCGAGTGGCAGGTCATGATGTAAATTATCAACATAAGTGTAACTAGAATAAAATACTGAATAGCAGATACAAATAACGCGTCAACCGTATCCAGTGTTCGATTCGGCCACGTTTCTTCGCAATCATTTGATATCTCGGTACCACTGACCTCTATATAACTGGACTGCGGGTACCCCATGAAAAAATGGCCCAAATACACGCCATCAGGCGCCATCTTGTTAGGTCTTAGCCGCAAAATTGACCAATCACAGATGACCGACAGGACGCCATCTTGTTAGGTCTAAAATTAACCAATCAGCAAACCAAAAATGGCGCCATTCAATTGGGGACACTTCATGTAATACAAAAGTATCGTGGACCCGCAGTCCAGTTATATAGAGGTCAGCCTGTATCAATCATTTCAGATTGTTCTGAAGCCTCCTGTATACAATATAGCTGCATGAGTAGTTCAGTTACTTGAAAAGGTTATTTCAGGGGCTCACTCCACTATACCTTAATTTGTGAAGAAGAGATGTCAATTGGGTCGAAAAGAATGGCGATGTTTAAATATGAAAATCTCTGACTGTCCTGATTGTGTCTCAATATAAGTGAGTGGTCAAAACGCGGACAAGCTGATTCGGAAACCTTGAGTTCCATTCCCGCGGGGGATATTTTATATAATTATTATTGTAAAAATTTCAAATTCAAATTATTCAGAAGCCTCCTGCATATTTTGAGTTGTGAGTAACTCTGCTATACTTGAAAAAAGTCGTTTCAGACCCTGCCTTGTGAAGATGATATGACTTCCTGTAGAGACTTGAGAAGAACGGTGAATAGATCTTCAAATACGAAATTCTATAACTGTTTCGACTGTGTTTCAATAGCTCATTGGTCAGAGCGCCAATGAGTTGATTTAGAGACCTTGAAACAACGAACTTTCCTATTCGGGCCACACATTCCATTAACTATGGTCACGTAACCTTCTGCTATATTCGACATGTTTTCCACAACCCTCAGTTCCAAAACAAATAATATTAATACCTCCCTGATGTCGCCATACTGAAACAGAAATATGCGGAGGAGTGAGAGTTAAGAGTTGGAAAGGCTACTCGAGTAAGCAGCTGGTAGTTGGGAGGAGTAAGAAGGTACGCCAACACGCGACAGCTGCGAAGGTGACTAGTAGTATCCTATATCCAATAAAATTTTACCGTATATTTACCGGATATTATCGCAGTTCTTGACTTGGTGAAACTAGTGTAAACACAAAATTAATTTGAACATTTAGAAACTTGAACGAGTTTAAATCATATTTGCATGAAGTGTAGGAACTGTGAGCTGCTAAAACTTCCGGAACAAAAAATACCGCGAAAGCGCAAAATTAAATTTCCCGGCGATCAACGCATAATTACGTAAGAAAGTACTTTATATTACTATTTCTTTAATCTTAATCTAGTACTAGTAGAGGACACACTAGTATTATGTAGTAGAGTACACCGTAAAAACGCGCAAGCTATTACATGACTGCAAGCAAGTTGTTACTGAGGCTGTTTAGCAGGCTCTCACCGTGATTGTGTTTGCACATGGTTGTCCCAGTTTGTTAACGTGTCTGTAACAGGTTGTTGATAACTTGTACTGCAAGGTTGATGACTCCAACGGACTAGAACAAACTGTTATCGCTCTGCACTCAACAGGTTTTTGATAGGTTGATGCTAGCTTGTTGAATGAACAGCATTGTTACAACATGTTGACAGCCTTGCTACTGACCAGTTGCGACAACATCCTGTTGTTTGAACTGTATAGATGAGCAACTTTCACAAGCATATATTAACAATACCACAAGACGTAGGCATGGCCGCCGAGAGAAGTTGTGGGGCCCGGGGCAAGTTGTCGATTTGGGGCCCCCTGATGACGTCACATGGGTCGATTTGGGGGGTCTGATGACGTCACACATCATAGGGTCGTGTCCACGTGTTCTCAGTTAGTCCCCTAGGTTGGCTAAAAATGAAGGTAGTGTTACTAATCTTTACACTTTCTGGGCCTCGTGTTTTCTTACAGGGGCCCTTCTCAAGTTGGGGGCCCGGGACAAATTGCCCCCCTAGCCCCCCCCCCCCCCCCCCCCCCATCGGCGGGCCTTGACCTAGGTTCAAACTATTTACTTTAAGGCCCATGCATTATATACACAACTACGTTATTTTATTATATAACTGTACTTACAGTAATGGGAAAACCAGCAATGGAATTGTTCTGACAATCCTATCCTTCCACTGTTTGGGAAAATAATACAAGTAAAAGATAACAGCTGCTGCGATGTACAACAGTATCGAGTAAAACATTAAACGGCCAATAAATCTTTGGTAAAATTGTTCATCCTTTTGCTGTGCAGATTCCAACCTTTGAACTTGCTATAATGATAAAGAATAAAGTCACATTTCTTTTAATGTTTACACGCTTGCTAAATGCACTACTCTAATTTCTAATAAGGGTGAGACAAATCCTTCAAACCGTGTGAATGTGTCACATTTGATCACATTGTGTTATAGAGAATTTTACATGACCGCGTGAAGATACAATACAATACAATACAATACAATACAATACAATACAATACAATACAATACAATACAATACAATACAATACAATACAATACAATACAATACAATACAATTCAATACGGTACGGTACGGTACGGTACGGTACGGTACGGTACGGTACGGTACGGTACGGTACGGTACGGTACGGTACGGTACGGTACGGTACGGTACGGTACGGTACGGTACGACACGATACGATACAATTTCAAATTCATTAATAACTCATGAAGAAAATTCAGAAGAAATGAATGTTTGATCAATATCTGTAAATCACATACAGATTCGATCTGATTTACATTTATTTAATAGCTAAAATCACTCCAACTTGAAAAGTAGTTTGAAAGCAAGGCTATTTAGATGCGTCCATTTGATAAGTACACAACACGAGATATTGTTAAGGCATTAACATTACTAAAGGGTTATATATAAGCACTTTAATTAATCCAATTTAAATATTAGTCCTGCCGCAGCACATAACTGGGATGCTGTGTAAACTAGCTATGAAGCAAATTCAGTGATTCAGTCATATAAATAATAACGTTGGAATATAAAACATTCTGTCGTATATCCCATGAGCTTTACAGTAAAACATCTGCCTGGCATGCAAGATTCAATGCTTTATATCATTAGATTAGATTAGATATTCATTTCACTACTGTTACCTATGTGATTTTCGCGGCGAAGGTTTCCGGGTTGAACATTCGAATTTGCATGTTTTGCAAAAGAAACATAGTCAGTTTATTAAAGATGTTTGTAGTTCTCACGCTTGATGAGTTGATGAGTTGATCCGCTTTAAAATATCCACCAATCAGAACATTGCGTCCAAATATTGGACATTAACAGTCATTAAATAGTCATTAATTATACTAGCTTCAAATATGAAATATACATGTAACAAACACTACAGTTAACATGGGACTTCCTTAAATGGCAATGTTTGTGTTGCTTTCTAACCGCGCCGTTGTCGTAAGTCTAGGAGTATTTTTATAGTCCCCATAAATTGAAAGCATGGCAGCCGAACGAAACGTTTGCCGTTTATTTCAATGGGATTCGTCTCTTCACATCCCGCTTCGCCTCCCAGAGAGCCCGCTCGCAGGCTATTTCAAGGTTCGAGATTTACGGTATCCCAGTATCCCGAGGATACCAGATTTTAATTTTAGATGCTACATGTTGAAACTTTCAGTTGGTTTCCCATTGGGATACCAAGGAGATCTTGCTGAAATATCATTATTAAGCAAGATAACTAACCCATCATAGAAATTACTTTAAAGTGGTTCTCTGATGGAAATATTGTTGGCAATGTTTAATATTTAAACTGAAAAACAGACTATCAAAATCTACGAAGAATTTAATTCCAAGTATTAAATTGTAACCCAAATAAGATATTACTGCATATGGATTATTTAACACTTTGAAGCCTGACGACGAGTCTTTAAGGTTTATTCAGGCTAACGCCTGACGATTTTATTCAGCACAGGGAGAGGTCCAGGCATCAAAGTGTTAAAACCTATCTGACGAAGGGCCTTCGCTCGAAACGTTAGACTCCTACGTTCTCTGTTTCGGCAGTATATCTAACCTTAATATATTTCGATTGTTATCTCTTTAATACTTTGAAACCTGACGACGAATCTTTAAAGTCTATTCTGGTTAACGCCAGACGATTTTATTCAGCACAGGCCTCAAAGTGTTAATGTGTATAGTTGAATGCCAAAATATTTCTTTATTTGAACTTTTATAGTTTTATTTGTTGTTATATTGAGGTTTGTATTTCCAAAATGGTAATAAGGATGACGTCTATGTAGGCATAATTTGCATACGCAGTGTTCCGTTACAGCAGAAATATTACCCAATTCACATGTTAATGGAATACTTGAATAGTATACTCTATATTTCATCATTTTTTTCATTAAAATCTTCAAGCGGTTTATCATAAGAAAAGAAAAAGACACACATAAATACCTATATCGACGTCATCCTCACTAACATTTTGAAAATACAAACCTCAATATAACAACACATAGAAGTTCAAGTCTGAAAATATTTTGGCATTCAACTATTCACGTTACATAGAATCCATATCGGCATATCAGTAATATCTTATTTTGGTTTATAGGCACTTTAACTAACAAGCTGTTGTTTTGATGTTATTAAAACACAAATTACAGTCATTTATTTGTAACTCACTTTTCACCCAAATCTTCGGAAGTTCACAAGTTCGTAGTTCGTTTTGAATTAGGCATTTGATTGGTTGCTTGGTTCCCAGCAGCCAATCAAATGCGTAGTTCAAAACGAACTTTGAACTTCCGAACGAACTTCCGAAGATTTGGGCCGGTGAAAAGTGAGTTGCAAATCACTGTAATATAGCCTCGAATACAAATCCCTTAAAATGGCCTTAATATGCTGAAATAAACAAAATGCACTTGCCTTGGTTGTTGTTCACGGTGACTTTGTGATAATACAATATGTTAGTTTGAAGATCGTAATCGGCTTGAACTAACCGGTTTAAATTATTATCCAGATTTAACATAGAGACTATAGTCTATAAATTGTGTTGACAACTATTCAAGTTTAAATACCTATTAGTGCTGCCACAGTATTTGGCCAGTAAACAATGGCTGGGGAAAATCAAAGTCTCAAAGGCTGCGGCTCCTCAAATGTTAGTGAGGATGACGTCAATGTAGTGTGTCTTTTTCTTTTCTTATGATAATCCGTTTGAAGATTTTAATGAAAAAAATTATAAAATATAGAATATACTATTCAAATACCCATTAACATGTGAATTGGGTAATATTTCTGCTGTAACGGAACACTGCGTATGCAAATTATGCCTACATAGACGTCATCCTTATTACCATTTTGGAAATACAAACCTCAATATGACAACAAATAAAACTATAAAAGTTCAAATAAAAAAATATTTTGGCATTAAAATTTCAGGGTTCGAAATAGCAGCCGGCAGTTTTAGGACCTTGCCGGCAATTTCTAATTTCAAAATATAACTAAACTTTGGGTTATCGGCGGAATTGCTTTTGCCATTGATCAGAATTGGTAATTTGTTTTGATTTCTCTGTATATGATCGAAAAGAAACCAGTATTTGGTCTACAATACATTATTTGGGTCTATGTCCAGAACGCAACTTTGCTGCTTGGGAAACAGCCGGCAAAAATTTTGACCTACAAAAAACAGCCGACAAAATTAGGCATATTTTCTGAACGTTATTCGAACCCTGTTAAAATAAAGACAGGTGTTCAGGCCTCGCGGTCTTGCTTGGTTAGGTCTAAATTAGCCTTTGTTTTGTTATTTTGGCGGATTTCATTGGTTCTTTAATTCAGCCAGGGGGGTACTTCTTCGTTGTCAATTTCATTCTGTTGTTCAGTGTTTGCTAGGCTTAAGTCAGCACCTCTTTTTACCACTTCAATAAATCGTTTTAAACCTTTTGTTTACTGTAATTTATTGCTGGTTATACTGCTGGAGAAGGGACCCGTGGCCTGAAGGATCAGAACAACAGGGAAAAGGAAGACAGGAAGTAGCGTACATATTGTGATTGGTCACTTTTGACAACTCCTTAAGAAAGAGTGGCATTCAAATTTCAATGGCATCCATGCAGGCTCTAGACTTTCACCTCCCACCTCGCCTCCCAAGAGAGCCTAGCCCTATACTGTTGTTACAAAAGCTCAAGACACATCTTTTTAGATTAGCTTATTATTAATGTGTAATCTATTTTAGACATATTATAAATTAGTTTTTCACTAATATTATGTAAAGTGCATTTGGGCATATTCTGGAGAATGCACTATATACATGGCCATCAATGTAAAAGTTATATGTTTTTAGAATGCAAGTGTCAAGATTTGCTACCTTATCTATTGATTTAAAAAATATATATTAATTTTTCATGGTTTTGAATCTTGTAACAAATGAAGTAATCTTAGTTCGACTTATTCCATTGGTCTTCAAAATGATTAATGGAGTTTGTATACTATGAAAGAGTTATATTTCACTTGATTTCAATACAGCTTTACAGCATCAATCACAGCATTGCATGTTCTCATAGTTAATGTATTTTTTAAACCAATAACAAAATTAGAATTGGATATCATATTTGAGCGGATATTGATGCATGCATTCTAAAATATATCACTTTACATATTTTCCTTTTCTCGAACAATAGTTACAGTATTCCATATTTTTTAAATTGGGTATATGGTATCTTTACTTTGAAATTTGGTTTAATTTAATTTGTGAATTTCTGGTACAGTATAAAGTTTTCAAAAGTTGTATAAACTTGCTGGGATTTATTGAACTTAGTGCAACTTGTCTTAGAAGTTGTGGCAATGTTTGACCATAGTTGCACATTATGTAAATAAGGGCTGACCCAGAACATTGCAGAATAGAGCTTTCAACTTTTAAATTTTTAGACATTTTTTGGGGGAGGGAGTTGGGGGGATAATATCATACACTATGGAAATTGGATGCCTTCTCTCAAAATTATGGCTATAACTAAGCCTGCTCCCATTTCAAGTTTCAACATTTTGTTGATATTTTCTCACAGGCTATGTACAGCAAATGTGGAATACAAAATAAATGCATTTGGCAGGTCATATTGAAGTGAACTAACCCTTATCAGACAACCTGTGTTCACTGATCACTCCGATTCTCACAATCAAACCACAAGTTATGCCAAGCATATACTCCCATGTGAAAAGAACAAGCCAGATTAGAAAACTGTAAGAAATATACTGTCCTGTGTACACTCTTCTACTTAATGTTGTTGACTTTTCTCGTTATTCTACTACATCAGCCTTATTTATCAACAAAATCTCCTGCTTCTGTAAACAAAGCAAAACTGGCCACCATTTTGTTTTCCCCACAGGTAAATAGTACAGGATATCCCGAGCTAGAGGAACCAATCAGATTGCGTGAAAAGCACTATTCACCTGTGAGGAATATGCTAAACAGAAATACTTGTTAAATACAGGACAATGATTATAATTAATATATGATTAGCGATACAGTCGCTTGCACCTAAGTGGAAACACTACCTGTCAAAACATGTCCTATTTCAATGTCAAACATAAAAGTTTTCCTTGGAAACATATAATTTATGTTCCCCTTCGATACGTACATGTTTGTGCTCTTAGCCAATCACATCTTGCCAATTCCACGGTGTCAATTTCAAAACGGTTAACTTTTGAACATGTTTTGAACATGTTTTGAACATGTTCTGAACGCAAATGACAGTATATAATAAATTGAGGTTAGGTGCTTAAGTTATTTATACATAAACAAGGAGGTTTTCTAAAGAATTCAATAGGAAAATAGCTTGTGACAAGGTTATATTTTTATAGCAAGGTTTATATAAGGTTGGGAGGTTTATAACCTCTATATAAACCGCGGTACATCAAAGAAAACCGACTTGATCATATTATTAGTAATATTATGACTAAATATTATATATTTATATACAGTATATATTAACTGTATACTGGACACATATTTTAATAAATGTATTATTATTTCTTTTTATAAGTTGAACACGATTCTTGTTGATAAAATTAATGTAAAGCAACGTTGACCGACAGATATTGAAACTCTATCGTTTACAAGCCACAACGATCGAAACTACAGTACACAGCAGTGCACAATCTGCACTCAACTGAGCTGGACAACATCCAGAAAGAAGACATCGAGAAAATACTTAATTTTACCTTTTCCAAAGATTCTAACACTTCTTCGGCAGACTCCTCACGCTAAGAAGAAAAAATATATATAATTAATAATTAATTGTCGTTTATTGCAAGCCGAATCATTTTCTAAATGTGGACTGTCAAATAAAAATACACCAACTATATTGTGTGGCACAATGTCCTTTTGATTAGTTGGTTCTAGAATCGTAATATTAAAACACTTACCCTCCATCTTTTGAGAACGCCACCCATGATCACAGTGCAAACACAATGCTATCAGTATTAAATGCGTCTAAACTCATCCACTTTCGTTTCGTCCCTTCTCTTTGACCTTTCGATTCTTTCCCAGCCTGATCATCAATGAGCCTGATCCTTCGTAAACTAGTTCCCAGAGCCAGCAAGACTTGACCGCGCGAAGCGTCCGGAACCAAGGTCGACCTCACATCGTTTCTCCTGCGTTCGTCAAAGGTTTGCGTTGTGAAAGTTTTACAATTTAGTTCTGATTTTCAATAATGACTAATTATACAAAGGGCTTTGAAAATCTTGGGAATACTTGCTTTAACAGCATTCTGCAAGCGTTGGTAGTCTGTAGCGCCATACGGAAATGAATTACTGCACATGCGACACAACGACAGGAGTCGCTGTTTAGCAGAAGGCGTGAAGTGCGATATTCTTGATGTTCTTATTAGAAATTCAGAATTATAGCGTAGTTACAATTACAATTCACCGATACTGAAAGGAGCTCATCAGCTTAAGATTTTATTTTCTAAATATGTGCTTAAAGGCGGTTTTCCACTAGGCGAAAAATGTCGCGCGAAGCGACATTTTCTTTTGTCTCGCAAGCTCTCGAGTGGAACTAATTAGCCAAGACAAAAGAAAAATGTCGAGTTGGTCGACAAATGTCGCCTAGTGGAAAACCGCCTTAACGTAACAGGGGTCATCAAGGCTTAAGTAACAGGGGTCATCAAGGCTTCCTAAGAGGGAAGCAAATTCAAAATTGTTATTATTCCTTCCTGGATCTACTTGGGACACCCTACGGAAACGCAACTACTTTCACTAATACTAAAACAAAACAATCTGGTATAGCGTAACAGACAGCAACGCTTGCAGAATGCTGTTGAAAATTCAATTGTTCAAAGTTCAAAATTCAATTGCAAAGCAAAATTCCCTAGATTTTCAATGCCCTTTAGATGAAGAGTCATTATTCATTTAGGGCTACCGGTTTTTTTTGGTTAGGTTTAGGGTTACCGGGGGGTTGTGGTTAGGGGTTGGGGTATGGGGGATGAGTTTTATCCTTAATTCTAGGCGAGTTGAGAATTAAGGATAATCCTTAACTTTGGTATCAAATTTAGCGCGAATAATTGTAAATTTAGCACGCATTTGTACGGAAGTTGAGCAACGCAAGCATTTCCTCTTGGCGCGCAAAAAAACAGATACTTCCGTAATAGGTCAGGTTACCAAAGCTCGAAGTGATCCCAAAATATTTTTCCACTAACAGCCAAGGAATGGCGCGCGGAGAATGGGGAGAATCAGCGTGAGAGTGTTTGATAACTAGAGGTGCATTGGCCAGCAAGGAGTCATTACGCCTTTAGTCGGCATACTGGCTATTTGAGGAAAACATTAACAACAAACATATTGCATCCCACCATCCCACCTAATCAATCAAAGCACTGGGACTGCACCCAGGCTGTAGCAACTGTCCATCACTGGGACTGCACTCAAGCTGTGGCAAGTGTAACTCACTGGGACTGCACCCGCACACAGGCTGTAGCAAATGTCAATCACGGCCGGGACTGCACCCAGGCTGAAGCAATTGTCAATCACTGGGACTGCACCCAGGCTGTAGTAAATGTCAATCACTGGGACTGCACCCAGGTTGGAGCTAGTGTAGCTCACTGGGACTGCACCCAGGCTGTATATAGTAAATGTCAATCACTGGGACCAAACCCCACCCAGGCTGTAGCTAGTGTAGCTCATTGGGACTGCCCCCCAGGCTGTACCAAGTGTAACTCACTGGGACTGCATCCAGGCTGTAGCGTGTAACTCACTGGGACTGCGCACCCAGGCTGTAGCGAATGTCAATCACTGGGACTGCACCCAGGCTGCAGCAAATGTCAATCACTGGGACTGCACTCAAGCTGTAGCAAATGTCAATCACTGGGACTGCACCCAGGCTGTAGCAAGTGTCAATCACTGGGACTGCACTCAAGCTGTAGCAAATGTCAATCACTGGGACTGCACCCAGGCTGTAGTAAATGTCAATCACTGGGACTGCACCCAGGTTGGAGCTAGTGTAGCTCACTGGGACTGCACCCAGGCTGTATATAGTAAATGTCAATCACTGGGACCAAACCCCACCCAGGCTGTAGCTAGTGTAGCTCATTGGGACTGCCCCCCAGGCTGTAGCAAGTGTAACTCACTGGGACTGCACCCAGGCTGTAGCGTGTAACTCACTGGGACTGCGCACCCAGGCTGTAGCGAATGTCAATCACTGGGACTGCACCCAGGCTGTAGCAAATGTCAATCACTGGGACTGCACTCAAGCTGTAGCAAATGTCAATCACTGGGACTGCACCCAGGCTGTAGCAAGTGTCAATCACTGGGACTGCACTCAAGCTGTAGCAAATGTCAATCACTGGGACTGCACCCAGGCTGTAGCAAGTGCATGTAACTCACTGGGACTGCACCCAGGCTGTAGCGAATGTCAATCACTGCGACTGCACCCAGGCTGTAGCAAATGTCAATCACTGGGACTGCACTCAAGCTGTAGCAAATGTCAATCACTGGGACTGCACCCAGGCTGTAGCAAGTGCATGTAACTCACTGGGATCGCTTTCTTTTGAATTGTGGGCTCTCGACTGGATCCGTTCCACCCGAGGGCTCATGAGACAAAGAAAGCGATCGCAAAATGTCGCTCGCTCGACAAAAAAAGCTGAATGGAAATCCGCCTTAATACACAACCAACAGAAGCGGAAGTGGGAAGGTATTTCCATTTTGCCTGTAAAACGTCACGAATGAATTCGATCGTAATTAACAAAGTGATTGGTTAACTCAGGAATATAGTCAATCGAAAACCGGTTCTTACCGACAAAATTGCCAATGTACGGTTCTTTGATGTGTTGCGTTTTAATGTTTTCCAAAAAGCTAGGCGGTAAACCAGATTTCTGATTAGGATTTTGTTGTGGTTAGCTAGGGTATCGAAACCTTGAATCATGCATGGCGAGCAGGCCACACGAACAATCTATTTTTAACTGTGGTAATTTTAGTTTTTCATGTCCTTGTGAAATAAGCACGTATACAACTCGCTCCTTTGTCGTAGGGAAGTACAAAGTGCGCCCTAGTTGGGGCGAGCCTTGGCCGGTTAGCAAAGCGAAAGCAAAGATACTATCCTTGAAATGGACGAATTACTAGGAGCGAAGATTGCGAAGAAGGCAGCAAAGAAATGAACGAAAACGACAGCGAAAGGCTGGGGACTCCACGCTATTCATACTCACCTTCTTTCACCGGTCGGATTTTAATACTCATCCATCGGCACTGGATTCTTCTGGCGCGTACTGCAATTATATTTCTTCAGTTTCACCGGCTTTTCACTATCCATGAAATGGACGAATTAGTGGAAACAAGAAGGCAGCAGGCAAGACAGCAGAAGAAAGGAAAGTAAGATTGTCCTCGGTATCTTTGCCTTCGCTTCGTTATGCAGCGTGCAGAACTGAGACAAACATTTGATAAGCTAGTTTGCCGTTTGAGAATTGAGATGAAGACACTAGGATTCTGAACAGACAATTAAAGGCTCGCCCCACGAGGGAATCAAGCGCGGCGCTGTCTATAACATAATTTTAATACTCTGCCATCGGCCGTTCTCCTGCATGGCGTCGCGCAATTTCGTCGGCTTCACAGACTTTTTACGACCTGTTAACAATTATTCACCGAAGTGGAGGTGAATAGTGCTGGAGGTGAATAGTGCTGAGTATCCATACTATTCACCGACACTGAAGTGAATAATTGTTTTAGCATATATATATATATATATATATATATATATATATATATATATATATATATATATATATATATATATATATATATAAATAATATATATCCAGCACAATCGCAATTCGTCCGCTTTCGTAGGTGGACGAAAATTTGAGCGGATAGGCGGGTCTCGCATGTGAACGCAAGGCCTATCCGGAAGAATTCAAGGAAGAATTGTAAATGGACCCTTATCGCAACTGGAAGTGGTCTCATATAGACGTTGGACGATTCACGAATTTTCGATAGACAACAGCAAATTTATATACTAAAAAAAGATTATTTATTAATGACTTCTTCAGAATATTTGCTATAGATTGACCAGGCGGAAAGCGTAATCTATTGATGAATATAAGAGCCCAGCGTAAACACGAAGCAGTGGCATTTTTAAAATATTTATTAAGATCTAACGTTTCGTTGTATTACGTACAACATCTCCAGAGACTAAATTAAAATATTCTTTTGTGTTTTCATCATGAATTATTAATGATAATAATTCATGATGAAAACACAAAAGAAATCAATACCGTAGCAGTGGTTGTAAATCGGATACAGCATCGTCCTTGATTTAAGCCGGTTTTCCACTAGGCGACTTTTTTCGCGCGAAGCGACTTTTTCTTTTGTCTCATGAGCTCTGAGCTGGAACTAATCAGAGATCTATTGAATTCGAAGAAAAGAAAGTCGCTTCGCGCGAAAAAAATCGCCTAGTGGAAAACCGGCTTTACATATTAAACTTTAGCTTCGATTTTCTCGGCTAAAACAGACCGTATCCCCAAAATAGTTGGTGAACTTGATTATTTACTTACATGCATTTGTATTTTAAGAAAGATAGAGCATTCGCAGCCGTGCTGTATCTGATTTACTAAGGCTCGCTTGCAGCTCGCCTTGTACATCAGATACAGCTCGGCTGCTCATGCTGTATCTATTACTGATAATCACAGTAAAACCAGATATTTGAATTTACATACAAAAGGTCTTAACCAATAAAAAGGAAGAATAAAATAAGCTTATAGTAAAATAATAAAGGTGAGAAAAGAGGAAGGATTAAATTAATAAATATTTTTAAAAAATGCCACTGCTTCGTGTTTTATGCTGCATGGGCTCTTATATTCATCAATAGATTAATGACTTCTTCGCTTACAATGACACACATGTACACGTCAATATAGGTAGAAAGAAGATATATACTGTATATCACGTGTTTTATGAACCCAAATATAATTCACTATAGGTCACAAAACGTTACTTAATTATATCTGACTGTGTCCACCAAACAGCTACGGAGCTGTTTCAACATAATTGCCGGGGAAGAGGCCAGTCATGCCATCCATCACGCCTTCGTACCAACCATCGCTGTTCTTCTTCAACACGTAAATAATTTCGCCTTCCTTGAAGGACAGTTCGTCATCTCTGGAAGCTTCGTAGTCGTAAATGCTGATCACTATTGGTCAAAACAATAGATAAGAAATTAGTACTCGGAAATTCGGTTACGGCAATCCTCAGTAATTTTTCCAGAAGTAAAAAGTTGCTAAAACTCCCCAGTATTAAAGTTTTCGATATACTAAATTTAAAATTTTTTTAAAAGTTTTTGGTTGACTTCTGATTTCGGCTAGTTATCTTAAAAAATCCTTCATACAAGCACTTACCGTATTTCCTTGAATAAACGCCGCGGCGTATATTAAATTTTCCGCCTTGCGGGTGCGGCGTCTATTCGAGGGCGGCGTTTATTCAAGGGCGGCGTTTATTGTAAATTTTGTAACATCAACCGTGAATTTATTGTTTAATTCAAATTCATAACCAATTTTAACACTTATCCCAAAAAAATAAAGTTCATATGTCTTTAAATATATATATATGCTTCAAATAAACGCCGCATCGATGAGAAAAAGTGCGGCGTTTATTCAAGGGCGGCGTTAATAATATTTTTTGTTTCTCCTGCGGCGTTTATTCGAGGGCAGCGTTTATTCGAGGGAGGCGTTTATTCAAAGAAATACGGTGGTTTATACTGACTAATTTTCGATATATTAATCCGCCTATATGTGAACTATTTAGTGGCAACAAACAACGGAAGAAAATTTGACGAAAATAACCTTTGACAAACATTTTCGCGATATAAGAATCTCCACATTCCTTCCTGTTTCATGATTTTTTTGAAGCCGTGCGTATCCTCAACCATTCCAAATTTTCTTCCATTGTTTGTTGCCAATAAATAGTCCACATATAGGTGGATAAATTTATCGAAAAATTTTTCAAGTCAGTATAAACTAAGTGCTTTTATGAAGGATTTTTCAAGATAAGACGAAATAAAAAGTCATACGCGCGATATTTCAAATTTTAGAAGTGACGTTTTCTCGATTCTTTCAAATATGCTGTAAAGCTGGGGGTCACCGAGTGTCTTTTGTGAGCTACACAAGGTTAAAGCTTCAACATGGAGCACTTTCCTATCATTACATCTATACGAAAAAATTAAGTTAGTATCTTTTTTGTCAAAGTTATTAGTGGCTGATTTAGTCTCCTTGATATTTTTATGTGTTTTATGTGTCACTTGGTTACATCTTGAATTTGTATTGTTGAATTATGCGCACAATACAATGCAATGCAAAACTGATGAATATATCTTGCGGTACATTAGAGGAGTTGACTTTGTGTGCATAATTTGAAAATGTTCGAATAAAAGAAATTCATTTACTGTACTCAATTATTTAAGGGGAGGGTCAACCCAATCTTTTTTAAATGACGTATTCTTTTTTTTGATATATACTTTTTTTAAATTTGACCTCCAGAGTAAAATTTAGTTGCTATAATTCTGCTGGACGACACAGCATTTTAGTTTCGGTTTTTAGTAATTTACGACATTTTCCTGAAGGAATTTTGGCTCCAAATCACGTTTCTCTGAATCCACATCAAATTATCAACAAAATAGGCGTACTTTTTCGGCGTTCTAGTGACGTCCCTTTTTCCACCTCTTTTTTCCGTCTTTCGCCAATTTCGGTATATCAAGACTCTTGATGAATGAGAAAAGATTCTCAGAAGAGATTTCGGTTAATTCGGATCATCACCTACCTATACTAAGAAGGCTTCTGATTGGTTTAGATCAGGTTTAGATAACCTAACCCAACGCCCTCCCCATGACCCTAATCAGTAAGGAGCATGCAGGAAACGAATTGATAATTCACAATGTGATTGGTTACTTTAGGTGATAGGTCTTTACTGGTTAATTCCTACGAAATCGTCAGAACTATCAAAACTCAAACAGTCCAGATGTCTGTTTCGGGGAATAGAGATTCTTGATACTGCAAATATTTTTGAACTGTCCGTAACCTAAATCAAACGAATCGATGTCATAGTTTTAGTGACGCTCCGGCTCAAATCCGGTAATTTCCGACCGTCTGTGCATGCTCTGGAAATCACCGTTTCAATACCGTTTCAAAATTCTCTCTGCTAATTACACTAATCTCCTCAAGCATTACTACAATTTGCAATCAACCGATAGGCGTGAACGTTTTTCCGCGTTTGTTTACGTTTGAAACGTTCACGTTGGGCGTAACTTGTTCGTTATTTGAAAGCTGTAAACCAACTGATTTGAACCTTGAAGGGACAACCTTTGACAAGTCCCGCCCACATGTTTGACAAACGTGAGAGCATATTTTCGAGTGTCTTCTACACATACATTGCAAAAAAATTTCAGTCATGCATAAACAAAATACACTTACCTTGGTTGTTGTTTGTAGTAACTTTCCGATAATAATATTGATTTGAAGTGTTTTGTGATCGACTCGAACTGATCTGTTTAAAATAAGGTGAAGGCTGGACACTTCGTCAAAAATTTGCCAATGACGTCTACTCACAATCGGCAGCCAAGTTTTCGACGCCAAAACAAAGATCACCAGTCGTTCTATCCTCACCAGAGGCGTAGGAAGCGGGGGGGGGGGGGGGGCTTGAGACCCCCACAATTTTAAATGGGGGGGCCCCCCCCCAAATAAAAAATGGCGAGTATTCGGTGGAAAGTGTGCCGAGTCTGCCGAGTGACGGCGACAACAAAGTTAATTCTACGGAAGCTAAGTTGACAAAGAATTAGAAGCTATTGTGTAGGTGTTTAAACACAATTATTGAAAGATTATTAAAGCGACTTCAATGCATGCAATCCCTAAAAAGTGTTCAGTTTTGTGAAGTGTCGTCTGTCGAGGCTTTAAAGTATGTTGATTTAATAATTTCTTCGTTTTTATGTTAAAATTTGAACTATGCTTGCTGTAGAATTAGATGAAAAAGTTTCCTCAAATTGCTGAAAATTGTGTTCCCGAGGTTCTAGATTTCAAAATTTTCCGGGAGAGTACCCCCGAACCCCGCTAAAAATGCGGTCACTGATTATCTGCATGTCGACTTCAGCCCCCCCAACTTTGAATCCGTTCCTACGCCTCTGATCCTCACCGAGATCAGCTGCCGATAAACTCCATCCTTTCCCATAAAAATCGAACGATTTCGGCTTTGTCGTTTTGTAATGCACGTGTAAAAGACACTCGAAAACATGCTCTCACGTTTGTCAAACATGTGCGGGACTTGTCAAAGGTTGTCCATTCACGGTTTAAATCAGTTGGTTTACAGCTTTCAAATAACGAACGTTTCAAACGTAAAAAAACGCGTAAAAAACGTCACGCCGAACGCCGAATTTAGGCAAAATGTCTTTTAGCAAGCCTTTTTCAACTATGAAAAATCTTAATATGTCGAAATTGGCGAAAAACGGGAAAAAAAGGACGGGACGGGAAAAGTCATTAAATTCGCTTGCACCGTTCGTTGCGCAACAACGACATTAAGACGCCGAAAAATTATGCCTATTTTTTTCAGAATTTTATGTAGATTAAAACTTAGAGCTAAAATTCCATCAGAAAAGTGTCGACAATAGCTAAAAACGAAAAATAGTCAAAATCCTAAAAATCGCGCTTTTCAAGGAGAAAACACAAAAATGCCATGTCTTCCAGCAAAATTATAGCATAGCATCCAAGTTTTACTCTGAAAGTCAAATTTTAAAATAATGTAAAAAATGTCATATTTCATAAAGAAAAAAAAATTGGGTTACATGCCCCTTAGACTAGAAATTGTTACGAGAGGCTTCGTTATCAGAAAATATAGTCAACTAAAGGTAGCTGAGAGTGTGTGAATAAACTTTGTATGCATTTGCTATTCTGTGATAAAATGAAATAGGGTCATCACCTATCTAACCCCATCACCTTCACCTAACCCTAAACAGTAAGGAGCATGGGAACGAATTGATAATCGACAATGTGACTGGTTACTTAAGGCGGTTTTCCACTAGGCGACATTTGTCGACCGACTCGACATTTTTCTTTTGTCTTGGCTAATTAGTTCCACTCGAAAGCTTGCGAGACAAAAGAACATGCCGCTTCGCGCGACATTTTTCGCCTAGTAGAAAACCGCCTTTATAGCCAATCTGAAAACTCGTTCATATTAGGTATGTCTTTACTGATGAAATATAATCTTTTAAGGAGGGACAATACTCCAAATAAGGGGACAAATTTCGTAAGAAATATGTTCTCAGTGGGGAAAACATATCTATATTTTTTAAAGCGGGTGGAGAAATTTCTTATGAATAGCTTCTGGTTCCCAGATAAAGGAAAAAGATTTCACACGAAGGAATTACCTTTCTCGTCGTAGGTTTCAGGAACCCACGAAGGAAGATTGAGCGGAGTTGGAAGAGGTGCTGGAGGAGTGTTGTATGCTTGATCAGTAAGCACCGGTAGAGGAGGTGGTGGCAGAGGACTGAGTTCGCCTGAACGAAAAATGAAAGAAAACCTAGTGTTAATCAAAGTAAATAATTCAAAATTGTGAAGAGGATAGAATAAGAAAAATAAAAATGAAAGGAAAGGGCTAAAGTGCCTATGACACAAAAATTCTTATTATTATTTGAAAGAACACTTAAAATGACAAAGTAACACACCCTGCAGTTTCTGGTTTCCTTGCTTCGTTGTTGAGATATTTCAGTTTGTTTGATATGTAACTGTTACATGTTGTGACGTCCACGTGCATAATTAAGAAATAGAAAAGAAAATGGCCGCCCGCGTTTATATCACTGATCTCTGTATAAAATAAATGGGCCATTGGGCCGGATTTTGCGTGCCAGTTGTATGATAACGTGGCCACTACCCAAGATGGCTGCCACTAAAGTTCATAGCCTTCGTAGATTGAAAACAGACAAAAAGATTCATTTTAAGAAAATTTAAACGAATGTAATGACACAAGAAGTAGTTAGTAAGGTTTAAGACGCTATTTTCTTGTATTTGTTTCTGTTACTGAGCTGTAAAACCTTACATTTCGTTGTTTTTCTTCAGTGCCGACAACGAAGAAAGTTCACGATAATATAAACTGAAAAACAGACTATAAAATCTGCGAAGAATTCAATTCCAAGTCTTAAATTGTACCTTTTAGAGTAATCTTAATGCTTTAACAATATTTCGTGTTGTGTACTTGCCATCTTTTGACTGTATTCGTTGTTAAACAGTGAAAACTAAACGAACAGGCATCTGTTGTTTGCTTTACGGCTTTTCCGACTCCCCCGGCAAAGAGTACTTATTTATTCCTCCCACCGGTTAATTTGACCGTGCTGGTGAACTTTAGGATTGGGAACAAGTTCTAAGGCTGCAATGCGTCATATGTTCCACTCCGTAAGATGGCGGCGACTGGCACGAAATGTTTGACTGCTGGCCATAGGGAATGGCCTACCCAGTTTATTTAGAGATCAGTGGTTTATATAGCCTGGTGCCAATACGAGAGTGAGAATTCGAAAGTTTATGTGAACCCGAGCCGTAGGCGAGAGTTTACATAAGTACTTTCGAATGGACCTTTTCACCAATAGAGGGCGCCATCTTTAATTCGCAATGCATTGTGGTCTATCCAGGGTAATAAGCTCAATTAAAAGGGTGATTGCTTAGTGTTGAGACACAATGCGGTAATTTTTTCTTGATAAACACTTTCATGGCAACAATGTCTATATATGAACGTTGTCATATTGGTAAAAGCAATAATTCTCGTACGTATAAGGATATATTTGTCATGAATCTATCCTTACACGTCCGAGAATTGTTGCTTTTATGACAATTACTATATTTAGATATCGTTGCCACGTTATAACGAAAAAGTTGCCGCATTGTGTCTCAACACTATGCAATCGCCTTTTTAGTTAAGCTTGCTACCCTGGATAGACCACAATGCATTGCGAATTCAAGATGGCGCCGCTATTGGTGAAAAGGTCTAGGTTATATAAAACAGGGCATCCATTTTCTATTTCTTTTATGAAATAAGGCTACCAAATGTGCCGTGACGTCACAACCGTGTTTACATTTAACAAATAAAACATAAAGCTCCGTGCATATGTACTCTTATAAAGATATTACCAGGGTTAAGTCACGTTGGCCTGAAAAACAGAGAAAAATCTTCTCGACGTTTCGAGCGAAGGCCCTTCGTCAGGAGAAATTAGTAAACAACTCACATGTGGTCACGCGTATTTATAGCAGAGCTACAATGGGAATCACGTGAACACATGTAAGCCAATAAAACAAAGTAAACAAATAAATTAATATGTAATTTTAATGGTAATATTTGGATTTCAACCGTGGCCAACGCTGTCCTAGAAGCTTTTAATACTCTTATAAAAGTTCGTTTGACGTCATTTGAACACGAAAGAAGTTGAGTAGAGGCACGAGGCGATAGCCGAGTTCTTTCGTGTTCAAATTTCGAGAGTCTTTCGTGTTCAAATGACCTCAAACGAACCTTTATAAGTCTACATATGCACAGGAGCGGTATGTTTTATTTGTTTTATAAAATGAGAGGAAGAAAAGACAAGCTAAAAGTGGGATAGATTTTCCCGCCAGGTGACGCCATCCTACGCCACTCCACGCCATTTTACGTCATTCACGAGCACACAGAGCCCAGCCAATCAGAGCGTGCGTTGAGGGCACCTTATTTTATAAAGCCTGATATAAACACGGTAACTGAGCAATCACAACGTGCGTAAGACGCAACCTATTTTATAACGACTTATCGGAGAAGGTTATATACAGCTATTTTCAAACCAAACCTAAGTCGAATGAAGCACGTGCGTGTGTTCCTCACACAACAGCAAACATGTAGGATTTCAAGTAATTTCGTTTGATAATAGCAAAGATATATAATCTGCTAAGACATGTCATTATACAAGTGTACGTCACACTCACACCATGTGATATTTACATATCAAGCAACCTGAAATACCTCAAAAAGAAAGCAAGGAAACCAAAAACCGCAAAAGATGTCACTTTGTCATTTTAAGTGTTCTTTAAAAGAAGACAAACGTAATTTTCGTGTCATAGGTATTTTAAGAAAATGCAAAGGAAATGGATAGAGAAAGGAAATGAAATGAAATGAAATGAAAAAGAAAGGAAATGGAAAGAAAAGTGGAAAAGGAAATAGAAAGAAAAGAGAAAGAAAGGAAAAGGAGAGGGGAAAAAATGAAATTAAAAGAAAGTAAATTAAAAAAACAAAGAAAAGGGGAAAAAATGAATGGAACGGAAAGGAAAGAAAAGGAAGATGATAATTGAAAGGAATTTAAGATAAAACGCGTGTTTAAAACTAAGGTAAAACAACGCAATATGTAAGGCAAAGTTCGTTGATAGAAAGTTACGAAGGCAGTAAAAGCAAAGAACAAGCAAGCAATAGCGAGTGAAGACAGATAATGTCAAGCAAGGCAATGCAACCTAAACGGTCGATGTCAACCAAAGGTCCTGTGTTCCCCGAGTGTTCCCTGAGAAACGCGACTAAATCCGGAGTCCGATCAATAAAAAATACACTGAAAATCAAATTTTTCGTCTTTTAGGTCCTTTTTCCCTTTGGCTTTAACCGTAGTCGCGTTTAAGCCTGAATTAACTGTGTCACCAAACCCCTGTAAAACCCCCGACCTTAGTCAGAAACCGAGTTTACTATCTAGCTTATACGCTAACCCGACTAACTAGCATGTCAACCTCGTTGCCAGGGCGGTCGCGAGAAGATGCGGCGAGGTGAGAGAACGCCCTAGCAAAGGCTGGGTTTTGGCGAGAGCACGCACGTTAAGAAATTTTTCGATATATTTAGAAGATTTTCCAGTGAGCTCAGCACGCAAAGTAAAATGCTTTGTCTGCTTTTCACAGTTCGCTTGCACAGACTCCGTGTTTTCAACTGGTGGGAGAACTTTCTAAATATAATGCAATATTTTGTCACGTGATCTTCAGCCTTTGCCACGGTGTTCTTTCGTCTCGCCGCATCTTCTCGCGAACGCCCTGAAGGCAAGGTTGTTAGCGTGTTTACCTTATAGACACCAGAACAAAATCGATGTAATGTATGTAATATGTAACGACAAAGATGGGAAAAAAAGTTCAATTACCAATAAAAGAAAAGTTGAAAAGATCAAGAGCTCGAGCCCACCAGGATTCAAACACGTTGCGTCCAGACCACAATCCTCAACAAAAACCACTATACTAAGCTAGCAAGATCAGATGACTCTTATTAAAAACTGTATCTAAAATACCACAAGATCACTGGATCAAGGTTCTCAGAGGACACTTTGGGAACGCAAGGGTACTAGGTTGGTATCGACCGTTTAAGGAAATATAAGCCAAGGCGACATCCTGTATTTGACTATTCATATCTAATTTATATTTATTATACGCTATAAGACAAGCAACGGAAGGAAAATCGAGAATGCGGTAGTCATCCGACTTATATACACTACGTTATACCATCTCTAGAATTAACGGTCTGGAAACGCAAGCAAATATTTTGTCCAATGTCTCAGTATTTGCGTTTATGCAAATGTTGCACTAATTTCACACTTGCTGAACACATTGGTATTTTCAGTACATGTATGTACTTCGTGTTATGTCCACATAATAGTCTGCATACTACTGTGAACGGTCTGTGAACGGTACCATGCAGTGATTATAAGATATGTATGGTGATTCGTGTTTGTTTCTGGTAGTGCTAACCTCGCCCAAACTATTATGTGGACCTTGAGTGAAGTAGTCACGGTACTTCCGCCCTGTTTACATGGAGGTAGGGTGACCCTCCTAGAAGGGTTACCCTATAGTCAAAGGGTTACTCTAGTTCACTGTTTTTCCGTGTTTCGTTTACGTGAGTGCCAGGGTGATCCTGGGGGGTAATGGCAGGGCTATCTTTTTGTTTACATAAGCCATGTAAACGCGCTTGCTAGAATGCCCCTGGCAGCCGGGTTATGTTTCAATGAGTACCAGACAAAATATCTTAATGATTTTGTGGCTACCCTTCCTGTTCCTATACACCTTGTGAAGTCTATTGAAGATATCAAGCAAATGACGCCAACAATACACGTAAACCGAAAATATAGTAAACTGGTCACGCAGAAGTAATGTGACCCTACTAGAAGAGTTAGCCCTGCTGCAAGGGTCACCCTACTCCATGTAAACAAGAGCTATCTTTTGACCCGTTACAAAGGGTTACCTTACCTCCATGTAAACAGGACCTTAGTGTATAATGAAGCATTCGCCAAACAGAAGCGTTTGGGGTCAATCGCTCAACTGTTTTTTAATATTAATGAACGTTAAACAAAAGATTCGTGCACTTTAAGCCCTTCAAGTCTCAACTCACAGGCTAAGATTCCAGCAGTTGGGGTTCTCCGACGGCGGGAATTTGAGTCTACAGTATCGCGACTCATTGTTACTCGCTCGACGTTCGCCGCGTTTCCAGACAGTTTAATTCCAGAGACTATGATTATACATAATTGAAATCATCATTCAATCATCAATTGAGATTGTATGTTGGAGATTACCCATTGCGATTAAAACTACTAAAAAATCAGTTATCAAACAACATTTCTTTTGGAGATGCACATCGAGTGTTCAAGAAGGGCAATAAAGTGTATCAAACCTGAACGACTCGTTTCCCCGTTGTCTACACTGGGTGGAGGTGGAAGAAAATCTACAACAAATGTCAAAGTAGCTGAAGTGAATGTATACGTACAGAACTTACAAATAATATTTAGCATTTCACTCGATTAAACTGGAAATTTCGAGTGTAAAATATATACATTATACGACCAAACCGGGACCAGTTGCGAAAAATGCAACATCAAGGCCTTCCGGCTAGGAATTGAACCCGTGACCTTGTGATGCTAGTGCAGTGGCTCTGACCACTGAGCTATGGAAGCACTGACCTCTATATAACTGGACTGCCCTACGAAAAAATGGCCCAAATACACGCCATCAGGCGCCATCTTGTTAGGTCTTAGCAGCGAAATTGACCAAGCACAGGGCAGCTTTTGGCTAACCGTGTCTTGAGATTAAAAAGGGCATGGGACCAAATTTAAAAAAAAAAGAGCTGAGAGTTGACAAACATTTTGAGAGCCAAAAACCCTTGTTGGTAAGTAAAAAGTGCCACTAAACCAAACATATTTACAGGTTTCTTTTTAAAGGATAATTCTGAATGGTTTTATGTTGTATTTGTATGTTTCTTGAGTTACTTTGTGTTTGGGTAGATGTTTTAACTGTCCATTTTGAGCTTGCTTCATTCGACAACAAACACGGCAAAGAAAAAAGCTTGGAATTTTCCACGGAACCTTTGTTTCACCATAATTTACATGTATTGGCCGCGAGCTCTGTATACATAATGTGGTAATTGCCGGGATTTATGTCGTACTTTATTAGTACCCAAACTAAAAGGAAAATATTGAGTAAGGACGTTGAAGGTTTTATTACGGAAACTACCGAAGTGTGGAATGGAGAAAAAAATTCGAATCGCTGCCACGCCCACAAACGTTCAACAACTGGGAACGCCTGACCCAGGCGTCTTGTTGGCTCATGAATTATTAATGATTTGAGATATTCGCCATTTGACCTGAAACATTGTTCAGGGCTGGCAGTGCACAGCCTTACTGCGAATTGAAAGTAGGTTCAAACTGTTCAAACTGTCCATTTGTCAAGTAATACAGTATGTCAAACGTTTCTAGAGCAAGTTGTGGGTTTATAATTACTGGCCCTTGTCAAATCCCCTTGTTCCAATACAGTGTATCAACGATTTTAGACGATTTCAGCAAGAACACTACAATATTAAGGACTGCGCCTTCAGCTGGCTGCAATATATTCATCGGCCTCAGTAAATATCTATTAATTAAACGTGTCAGGCTTCGACTGGTCATTGTGTCATTTTGTTTTGGAATAATGAGCAGCCATTGTTTTAGTACAATACTCGGCCGCTGTTCTTTGGCAAAATGGCACAATATACACTTGTTGACTGGCGCCGAGAAAACATCGGGTTTGGACCCTGAGGGACCGTAAAACTCGATGTTTCTCCAAAGTCAACGAGCGTTTTGTTAGATACCAAAAACGTTTAAAATACAAAATATCAAACTTTCAAAAGGCAGAAAGACTTACAAAAGCACTTTGACTTAGTCTTCGTAATATCAACTAAACAAATACACCAGACTCAACAAGTACACGAAACAGCTTTAAATTTCTCCAGGTTTTCTTCTTTTGGAAAATTGGCTATTTTCGTCCCAAACAGGCTCGAAACAAGCTTTTGATTTTAAAATGCTCCGAAGAGTCCAAAGTTCTTGATCTGGTGCAATCAATACTCATGACGTCAGAGGGAAAACATTGCACTGTTTCCTTTTTCATTGTTGATGTCAGAGGGAAACAGTGCAATGTTTCCCTCGGCAGAAAGAAACATTGAGTTTGTTCAACAACACGTGACCATGATTTGACCAATAGGATTTCATCTTTGGCAAACGAAAGTCTTTGGTATATAACAATGGCCAGTTCAAGCCTGAAACGTGTACATAGTATGTAGAAAAAAACATCGTAGGTTTTCATACCAGGAAGAGAATTCGGGTTCCCATCAACATCGAATGGCATAGGAGGAGGTGGTGGTGGTTCTGGTGACATAGGTCCACTAAGCTCGAGTTCGGTTGGGATAGGAGGTGGTGGGGGAGGAGGTGGTAAGTCCGTCGGAGAACTCGGTGCCTGAGGTGGTGGCGGCGCGAGGGGTGGCGGTGGTGCATGTGATGCGTGCGGTGGTGGAGGTCCATTCGGAATCCTTGGTATTTCGGGCGGTGGCGGTGGTGCACTGGGTGGTGCTTGAGCCTTCCGAACTCGTAGGGTGCCAGTGGTGACAGCCTTGGGGGCTGTTGGTGGAGGCGTCTGTGGAGCGGACGAAATGGAAGACGTCGACCGCGGGGCGTTGCTTCGGACGGAGGCCCCTCGCTTCGGCTCAGGCGCTGAAGATTGAAAGCCATGACCTTATGAAAGATGACAAACAAAATGTATTTAATTTTATTCTATTTCATTCTATATTATTCTGTTTCATTCAATTCCAATCTATCCCAATCTATCCCAATCTATTCTAATTTATTCCATTCTATCCTATTCCATTTCATTCTATTCCATTCCATTTTACATGATTCGCTGGACAATACACAAATACAAGCATGCAAATAAGAAGGGACAAAGTCATAAAATACATGTATGGAATCAAACCAGAGTATTAAGAAGTTGTGTTTCAACAAGAACTCGATCGTAGTAGAAGCGAGAAGTTGCGGAAACACATTTATTGCTGAACTTTCGACCTGCCAGCTCAGGCCTTCAATAAATAATAAACCTGGTGTTTGCACAAATTCTCCTTTCTATTACAATTTGTCACAATGAAAACATCCAAAGAATTAAGAACTTGATGCGGGCTCTTGTGGGTGGGGATGGAGAAAGAGGAGGGGAATAAAAGAAAGGAGAACCTGCACGGATGCTGTAGAATTTTAAATATCTGCGTCCTAAATCGTGACGCATAATTCTCATTGGTCGGTTTGCCTTTTGGCGTCAATCATAAATGCAAACCTTGAATTCTTTCTAGACGTGCCTCCAAGTATAAATAACATACATACATAAACTTTATTTAAACACGGTAATCGCTTCATTATTTACAAAAATGCTCTTCCAGTGGTTCACACTACATATAAATAATAAGTATTAAACTATTTAAACTATTACAACATTAATTACTAAATTTACAAAGACTATAATAATTAGTTTATATACAAAATAAATATTATCTATTAAAATTATTATATAAAAAGGTTTTAAAAGTACTTAAATTTGGTTGCTCTCTTACCTTAACAGGGACTTTATTCCACAGTACTGACCCTCTATAATGAAAGCTATTTTTTACAGCCTCTGTTTTAGGCCTAGGAATGTACAAGTTAATGTTTGAATTTCTGAGGTTATAGTTGTGTACATCTGACGTATTGGTAAAAATCTTTTTTAAATATATAGGAGCAAGATTGTTATAGATTTTCTACATCATAATAGCTAACTGATTAGTTCTTCTTTTTGTGAAATTTATCCAACCAAGCTCATCCAATAAATCATTAGATCGTATATCATAATTTGAAAAGGTAATAATTCTATAGCAGCTCTATTTTGCAGTTTTTGTAGTTTATCAGATAATGTTTTCCCAATATTTCCCCATACCGTATTACAATAATCAAAATATGGTAAAACTAAAGCTTTGTACATAATTAAGCGAGTTTCGAAAGGTATTATGGGACTTAATCGCTTTAGTGCTCCAAAACCGGCAGAAATTTGTTTTGATATTTCATTAATATGGGAGTCCCAAGTAAGATTTTTATCAATTGGGACTCCAAGGGATTCAAAAATCTGTCTTTCTTGTTAGAGGAATGTTGTTTACCTTAATATCTAAGCCATTTTGTAGCAGAGAAAGTTTATAGCGGTTTGCTATTGACATCTATTTAGTTTTTGCAACATTTCGAGTCAGTTTATTCGCTTTTAACCAAGTCTGAATAATATTCAAATCATGGTTCATCTGAAACTGAAGAACGTTATGATCTTCAGCTGTGGAAAGAGTAGTATCGGCATACAATCTTGGCTTAGAATAAAGATCACACGAAGTCAGATCATTAATATATAGTATATTGTAAGGATTTAGGGTGAAGGAAAATTCGAGTGTAGAATATATACATTTTAAGACCAAACCGGGAGCAGTTGCGAAAAATGCAACTACACAGGCCCTCCGGCAGGAATTGAACCTTTTATAATATATAGTATAGATCCCTGGGGAACTCCACAGATCACATCGCAATAATCCGACAACACGCCATTAAGAAATGTTTTTTGTTTACGTCCAGTTAGATAAGACCTAAACCAGTTTAAGGTTAAAGCACTGACACCATAGAGATTTAGTTTCTCTAATAAAATATTGTGATCTTCGGTGTCAAAAGCTTTTTTAAGACTTAAAAATACAACTCCATTTAATAGATCGTTGTCAATATTATAATACCATTCATTTATAGTTTCCAATAATGTAGTCACAGTAGAAAACAGTGGTCTAAAACCTGATTGAGACTCGGTTAACAAATTATTCACATTTAAATATACATAAAATTGATTAAAGACAACTCTTTCAACTAGTTTGCTCACTACAGATAAAACAGAAATTGGTCTATAGTTATTTGGATCCGTCTTTTCATCATCTTTAAATATTGGTGAAACTCTAGCAAGTTTCCAGTCATTTGGAAAAATTCCAGTAGCAATAGAAAGATTAAAAATAAAAGTTAAAGATGAGGCTACTATTGGTGCTGCTTCTTTTAAAAGGCGAGCAGAAATATTGTCTAGTCCACAAGCTTTGTTAGATGGTAGTTTTTCAATTAATTTTAAAATTTCATCAACTGAAGTCTTACCCAGGTTAAAGGTATGTTCATTAGGAGTGATATAATCTGTGAAATTGGTTGGTGTATCAGGGATCTCCGAGGCTAGAGATGTTCCAATTTCGGAAAAATGTTTATTTAGTGCATTACTGATATCAACTGGGGTATTATATATAGTATCCCCAAGTTTGAGTTTATTAATATTTGTTGTTTTAGACTGAGCACTCATTATCTCGTTAATCCCCTTCCAAGTATTCTTCCTATTACCATGATTTCTTTTAGCAGCCTTAATAGTATAATTAACTTTGTTCTTCAAATGCTTATAGTTTATCCAACTTGTATCTGTTTGAAATTTTATAGCAATTTTCTTAAATTTGTCTCTTTGGAACATTAGTTTTTTTAAGTCTGATGTAATCCATGGGGCACAGTTTCCCCTTACTCTCTTTTTTTTATTGGAGCAAGAGTATCTGCAATTAATAGAAAGATTTGTTTCAACCTCCATTTCTATTCGATGCCACGAGGCTAACAAAAGATCATCCCTAAACCTATCAGGATCGAAATCTTTAAATGATCTATTTTTTATAATCTTAGGATTCGATTTTGGCATACAAATTTTTTTAATTGCATCACTTATTCCAATTTTTGAAATTCCAGCATGAGAAATTTGCAAAGAACTGAATGTGTTAAAAATAGATCTGTTATTGAGGATGTATCTTTTGTTACCTGTGTCGGCTGGTTAATTAGTTGACTATATTGGCAAAGATTGCAAATGTCCAGTAGTCTGAGTTTTATGGTCTACTGGGGTAGCATTTACATTACAATTTAGATCTCCTACTAGAAATACATGAACGCAACAACCCCTCGCCGCTTTATATGCATTTTTTAACCCCCCTACCCCCCCTAATTTCTGTTTTTTGTTGTACATGTATTATTAAAATGACACACAGATCAGAAAACATCCCAGAAAGTTAGTTAGCAAGGTTCATCTGTAGTCGTGTATTGACACACCGAAAGAACATGCAAAGTCAATATTAAAAAAAAACAAACAACGAGATGAAGCAAATGACAAATTTTCATTCAAAAATATATAATATATAAACAATGGCCAAGAAAAGACACAATGTCAACGTCCTAGCGTTCAAAGACAATTCTAGACAAAATATTATTTATATTAATTTTCATTTTCAAGATTTCTTCCGATTTAACTCAGCTAAACTGGTAAATAGTAATACGAATCTCCTACCGTTAAACTTTCTTCTGCTTTTGTCACCACAAACACTGGCAATTCAGTCGTCTTTTCGGATTGTTTTTCTCGTTCGCGGTTTCTTACTTGTTTTCGTTGTTGACACATAACTTAAATTAAATATGACAAGGCATCATTTAGTTCTCTTCATGATCTAAAAAGCCGTTTGTTTCAAAATTTCTTCATTGTTCCCTCTCGAGTTATGTAGAATACACCAGAGCAAAATTCGTTACCGGCTTTGAACAGTTTCAGGACACATCCTTCTTCTTTCAGTTTTACATTTCGGTCGGCATCGTTTTCGGTCTTTTTCGTATTAATTTTTAGGCTTTTTCCAGTGGTATTGTTGTCTTTTTCTCGCTGCCACATCTCTTGTTAGTCTTCTTTCTTTGGTCTTTTTCCATAGTAATATTAATGTACATTTTAGCATTTTAGCTGAAACCATTTTTTCTGGCAAAGATTTCTTTCGTCATGATCGTTGAAAAACTATTTCGTAATCCAACCGAACTTATAAATTATATATTTGCTGACGTAAATTTAAATAATTTGAATAATTTAACAGGTTAGTTACCAGTACCCTGCTATTCGAACTGCGCAAGTTGTGGATTTGATAACATATATATATATATATATATACAAACAGGTTTCAGAATTGCTTTCGGCTTTTCATCTCGCGTGTAAAGTGGACTCTACGCACGTCGAGATTAGCACCCTCACCCGGGCTCCGGGCCTTCGGCCCTACGCCCGGGCTCGGGGATAATATGGACTTCCATACGATAGGATTCTAATTTTTCGAGAATATCTTCAAAGATTTTCATAGTTTCGATGGTAGAGTTTGGTGGTCTATACCATGTCCCCACAAGGGACGGCTTAGTCTTAGGTTTGGTAACTTGGATGCAAAGAAATTCTAAATGTGGAGATTGGTTAGACGTTTGTAATTTATTGTATCCCTAATATAAAGTACTGCACCACCACCAGATCTATTGCGATCTTTTCTTTCTAGTACATATCCACTATCCAGAGATACGCACTTCGTCATTTGAGATGTTATTATCCAGCCGAGTCTCATTTATAGCCAAAATCAGCAAAATGCCAACAGATTTATTGGTCATATACAATCTATATGCTTATATAGACTTGCTATATTAATAGCAGCAATCTTAAAGTGCCTATGAAATTAAATTTTTTATTGCTTCATTTACAAGAGCATCAAAAAGTAGGACAATATGCAGTTTACCGTTCCTTGATATCTTTTATAGTTCCAAAGTTATAAAGATTTAAAGATGTCAAAACGAAGAAAAAAATATGGCACAAACAAATTGCTGATTCAGCACAAATTGTGACGTCATGTGGTTTGCATGTTAATTTGGTGAATGTTTAAATGAACTATAGCTCAGTTACTATGGGTCAGAATCAGATGAACCTTTGCACACATATAGCGCAAGATGAAACACAGTTGATAATATCACCAATTTTGTTGTCAAGGTAACACTGTTGTACCCAGGCCCCTTGCATTTTATATGGATTTTATATATAAACCACCTTCTCTGTCCTGATACGGATAAATAATATCAGACAAGTGCTTGTCATACCTATTCAAGCCTAAAATACGTTTATACTATAATAATTTGAAAATTATACCCACAGAGATAAATACAGGGTTTTTTTTTATAAAATCCGTGCAAGGGGCCTGGGTACAACAGTGTTACCTTGACAACACAATTGGTGACATTATCAACTGTGTTTCATCTTGCACTATATGTGTGCAAAGGTTCATTTGATTCTGACACACAGTAACTGAGCTATATAGTTCATTTAAACATTCACCAAATTAACATGCAAACCACATGGCGTCACAATTTGCGCTGAATCAGCAATTTGTTTGTGCCATATTTTTTTCTTCATTTTGACATCTTTAAATCTTTATAACTCTGGAACTATAAAAGATATCAAGGTAAACTGCATATTGTCCTACTTTTTGATGCTCTTTCAAATGAAGCAATAAAAAATTTCGCTTCATAAGCACTTTAAAACCTCTGGTAATAGGAATACCTACCTAAGGCACAAGTAGATGGTTTCATGCTTAACAAATCAGTTTTATTATCATTAGAGCCGCAAGAATTATTAATAGAATCTTTAGGTGAATTTATTGGATGCTCTTGGCTAGGTGGGTCTAAGTCCCTGTAGAGGTTTGTAAGAGATCAATCAAAGCAACCATGCATCTAAACACTTAACAAAATTATTAGTTAAAACATTGTTACCTGTTCGATTTAAGTGTAGACCACTTTTATTCAACTCAACCTTCCTTTCTCTAATGGTCTTCAAGACCATGTAATTAATAACTTTAATACTGTTGCTGCAACTGTCAGGAAATATACTTACCGACATTGTCCAAAGCAGAGTAATCAATTGGCTGTCTTTGGTAACGTTTAGGTTGTTCCCTCTGTCCAGGGGCAATAATCTTGTGACCCCGAGAAGTGTTCTTGCTCGACGCCAAGACACCAATCTCACGACGAGCTACCTTTTCTTTGTGGACGTGAACAACCTGAAGAGAATTGTATAATTACAGTAGAACCTGAGTTTTACCAGCACCTTTGTTGCCAGGTGAAAGTGGTCAACCTGGCAGCGGACGTGACGTTATGTGCAAACGATCTATTGGCAATTACAATGCTAATGCGTCTTCTCTCATTTAACCATAACACAGAAAATAGCACTATGATCGTATAACTATAATCATTGTAATGTACTCATGTTAAAGTGCCTATGCAACGAAATTTCCAAGTTGGAGATAATAACATTAAAGTAATGTTTGATATCGCTTCTTTTGACTGTGAAAGTTTTGGAATTTAAAGTACGTTTATTTAGCGTTTGAAGACCGTGCTTTTCCCGCTGAAAATTGAGACATTAAAATAGTTGGCATAATTGCACAACTAATGACATCACTCGACCCAGACTCCAAATTCTGACTGCCTTCTAAACTCTTGCCGCAAAGGTGTGTACATAACGAGCTAAATATAGGGATTTTGTTGTTCATTTTGTGGTTAGAAACGTCGAATTTCATAAGTTAACTATTCACGAACATGTTTTAGTTGTCGAAAATCGACAGCATATTCATATTACTCGGGCTACTATGGTAGGCCGAGTCTAGGTTTCGGCTTTTCTTTTTTTTCTTCAGTTTTTTTTTTTTGAAATGCCAAAACTGCGCATTATAAAGGTCTTTGTTTAGAATACATCAAACGTGTATCTTTACAATCAAATTACTCCTAAGGATTTTTCAATGTTGCCATGTCGAGGCATCTCAAAGGCGATTTAAGGTAGCTCCACACAGTTTCTTGAAAAATGGAAAATACAAGTTTGAGAATCCAAAATACATGATTAAACAATTCGGAAAAAGAATAAAACTAAATGTTATGCATAGTTAAACAGTCTGACAATCAAAAACTGTTACCAAATAAATAGCAACAGTTGCAACCTCGTACCCAGGGCCTTCTGAAAATGACGGGGCGGAGAGAAGACCCTGGCAAAGGCTGGTCACGTGACACCAATAATTTTGGAATATTTTGATGAGTGACTCACACTGTACCGGGGGGCGCGATACAGTCACTGATAAACAAGTATAGTTTGTTATTCAGCGAACTATTTAAGCAACCAAGAATAACAAAAACCGTACAAATAACAAGACGTTCTCTTAACAAATTTATAAAATCAGTTAATGACCATCTTTAGTAAGAAGCGTCTACACTACAACATATTTGCTTATTTAATATGCAAGCAAGAAGTATTTTAATATTTCGGTTTCTGGACTTTCCAAATCTAATTTAAAAAGTTTAGAAATATACATCGTCATCTAGCAGTCATGGCGGAGGGACGTCTGTTTGATAGCTCCGATATTTCTCTTACTAATTTGGAAAATAGCTGTATGTACAGTAACAGCATCGTTGAACATTTAAGCATAACCGATAAAGGAAAGCTTAAATGGAATGGCTCGTTCGAAAATCTAACAGCTTTCATGGATAAATTGTTCGAAAAGAAAACATCATGGACATCGCCAGGCGGTGACTGTAAACAACTCGAGCTGGATAATGGTATAATAAGATGGTATTATAAGAACAATTCTCTAACAATATCTGGAGAAGAAAGCGACGACCTTAAATCTCAACTAAGAACTATGGTAAATTACAACAACTCGATGAACGAAACCTTATTACACCCTAGCGACGAGTACGGCGAAGCTTTAACACATTCTAGCGACGGGTATGGCGATAAAGAAAACATAGAAAGCGGAATTACTTCTAACTCGAGCGAAGAGATGAAAGTAACAGCAGCTCTTAATCAAATGAGAAGTCTCGAAGAGCGGCTAGAATACAAATTCGAGAAGCTTCGGCAAGAATTTCAAGAATTGAAATCTGTTAATACGAGCGACGCTAATTGTAAGCCGCAACGAAGCGTCACAACAAGATGAATATAAAGTACTTCTTAGGACTGAAAA
Organism: Corallium rubrum; assembly: GCA_964035015.1. NCBI lineage: Eukaryota > Metazoa > Cnidaria > Anthozoa > Scleralcyonacea > Coralliidae > Corallium > Corallium rubrum. The sequence goes on from OZ035998.1 coordinate 28,872,001, forward strand.
TATTTCGCTGAAGAAAGAAAATACAGCACTGACACAGCAGTTGAATAATTACAAACTTATAGTGTCGGATATTACTGCCAAAACTAAAGATCTTGAAGACGAGAAAAATAGCCTAATCCCAGTTATAAAAATTTTACAAGAAGATCAAAAATGTAATAAATCTATGCCGTGGAATGTTGTGAATCAACAAAAGAACACTCCATCAGGGTCTCAAATCAAGTCAGGTGAAACGGAATACAATAGTAATCAATTAAAAAATAATCGCTACTCAATTTTAAGTGATGTTAATGATGATAATGAAGTGATCATAACAACACAAGGCCAAGATGGATCCTCTAGTAGCAAGGACAAATGTATTCAATCCAACAACACCCAATTAAACCGCAATAAAGGACCACTTAGGTCCAAAAGCAAACCAAACCAAGAACAAGTCAACAAAGATGAGTCAAAAAGCCAGCAGAGCTCGAAACTGGACCGTCACGTTGATGTAGCCATTGTCGGAGACTCGATGATTAAATACGTCAATCCGGCAAAGCTCCGAAAAAGTCTCAAGCGAAATGTCAATGTTAAAACTTTCCCTGGAGCAATAGTGGCAGATATGCATCACTACGTTAAGCCAACGCTGAATTATGCCCCTGATTATTTGATCATGCATGTCGGAACGAATGATTTAAAGCAAAGTTCCCCACACCAAATATCAACATCAATAGCTAACCTTGGGCAAGAGATTAACAAGAAATTCCCAACAACAAAGCTAATCATCGCAGAATTGATAACAAGGAACGATGACCCACAAATTAATACTAAAGTTAAACAAGTCAATACGAAGCTATCACAGGTATGCACCAATAATAATTGGGGTCTTATATCTCACAAAAATATCCTTGGAAAGCACTTAAATCCATATGGGGTTTACCTTAATAATCAAGGGACTGCAACTCTTGCAAAAAATATTATTGACACTTTAAAAATTAAGTATTGACTGCCTCATTATGAAAGTCCCATAGTAGGTAACACTAATGAAAACTCTACAATTCCGAACAGCTTGACATCAATTAATAGTTTAAACGAGTGTGAAGTGACTTATCCCAAGCTTAAGGGCTTCAGGGTTGGACATTTAAATATTGCTATATAGCTTAATGAAACACATAGATGAATTGTCTATATTTATATCTAAGCAACCTTTTGATGTACTCTGTATTAATGAAACAAGACTTGATAGCTCTATATATAATTCTGAAGTTGAAATAGCTGGTTATGACTTGATAAGGAAAGACAGAAATCGAAATGGAGGTGGAGTAGCTGTTTATGTAAGGAGTATAATTCCATACATAAATAGGACTGATTTGTCTCCTGATACTGCTGAGGCAATTCGTCTCGAAATAAGAAAGCCAAAAAGTAAACCATTATTAGTTTCTACTTGGTACCGCCCTCCAGGATCAAAACCGCAATTTTTCAATGAATTCGAAACTTTCCTTAAAAATATCGACAATGAAAATAAAGAGATGGTCATAACAGGTGATTTCAACTGCAATATGTTAAATAGCCATAGTAATAATAATGCTAATACTAGGACACTTCAGGACCTAATAGACATCTACCAATTACAACAACATATTAACATGCCAACCAGAACTACCATTAACACAAAAACATTGATAGACATCATAATCACGAAAATTGATGATACTAAAACTATTCGATCGGGTGTCATGGAATTGGGTATAAGTGACCATAACTTGGCATATATTTGTAGAAAAATAGGAATTCCTAAGCAGGAACCAAAGTTTATAGAAACAAGGCAATTTAAAAACTTTAATATAGGCGATTTCCAGCATGACTTATCAGAAGCGTTTAGATACTTTACGTTACATTCAGATCCGAATACCACATTGCATGAGTGGAAGGAAATATTTGATCAAATTGCAGATATTCATGCGCCATATAGATCTAGGAAAATAAGAAATGAAAGCTGCCCATGGCTTAACAATGACATAAAAAAGCTAAGTTACCCTAGAGATTACCTTAAGAAACAAGCAGTGAAATTAAATTCTGTTACATATCACGAGGCTTATAAAAGATGCAAAAACCAAGTTACTAAGTTAATAAGGAATTCGAAAACACATTATTATCAAACAAAGCTCGAGAATAGCAAAAATAGTAAAGACAGTTGGAAGTATATAAATGAATTACTTAAAAGGAAACCTAAAATAACAGCACTGAACCAACTTAAAGTTGATGGACAAACTGTTACTGGCAATGAAAACATTGCCAATGAGTTCAATAAGTTTTTCTGTGAGATAGGACCTAAATTGGCTGGAAAAATTCCAACAAATAATGTTGATCACCTACAATACATTACTCCTTGTACTAGCCGATTTGAGTTTAAACAAATCTCTGTCGAGGATTTAACTCATGTTTTAAATAGGATGAAAACAAACAAAGCAGCAGGACTTGATAAAATCACAAATAAATTGTTGAAGGCTGCAGGATACACTATATATGAGTCATTGCTCTATATATTTAACTTGGTGTTGGTTACTGGTATATTCCCAGACGATTTAAAACAGTCTAGAGTAACTCCGATTTTCAAGGACGGAGATAAAAGTGAAAGTAGAAACTATAGACCAATCTCCGTAATATCGGCAATTGCAAAGGTCTTAGAAATGCTCATTTCAGATCAATTAGCTCTTTATTTAAATGACAATAACGTCATTGTCAAACAACAATCTGGCTTTCGAAAATGCCATTCCACAAACTGCTCTCTTGCAAATAACAGATCAATATCTATTGAACATGGATAAAGGCATACTAAACGGTGTCTTGTTCCTTGATCTTAAAAAGGCGTTCGATACGGTTGATCACCAAATTTTAATACCAAAACTAAAGATTTATGGAATTGGAGGAGTAGCTCTGAATCTTTTTAAATCATACATAAGTAATAGAATGCAAAAGTGCTCGATACAAGGAATTGATTCACAGCTGAATATAATAACATGCGGAGTACCACAGGGTTCTAATTTAGGTCCATTATTATTCTCAGTATATATTAATGATCTTCCAAATTGCCTGGAACAAACCCAGGCCTCAATGTTTGCAGACGATACCAGTATATCAACTCTGGTACTTCGCTTTTAGAGATTGAAAATAAGATAAACAATAATCTGCATAATGTTAATATCTGGCTAGAGACAAACAAGCTAACTCTTAACACAGAAAAAACAGAATTTATGTTAACAGCGTCAAAGAGAAAATTGAAACAATTTTCAGGAAACCCCAACATAACAATTGGTAGCTATAACATTAAACAGGTCACAAACAAGAAAGTATTAGGGATTATTCTGGACGAAGAATTAAAATGGAGAGAGCATATTCATGCACAATGTAAAAAGATCTCTAAATCTATTGCATTATTAAGACGCGCGAAAAGTTTTGTAACCTTGGATACGGTCATTACTATGTATAACTCATTAGTTTTACCTCACTTCACATACTGTTCTACCGTGTGGAGTGATGGTAGTTGTACACATATTAATAAACTTTATAAAATGCAAAAAAGGGGCTGCTCGAGTGATCACCGGATCAAGCTATGAGATAAGATCTAGGGAAATCTTTGAACGCTTAGGCTGGGAACCAATTGAAAACATACTTAAGAAACGTGAAATTATGACGACATTTAAGGCCATCCAAGACGAGCTACCAGGTTACATGTCAGAAATGTTTAAGTTTAACCATAATGATATGTATCAGTTAAGGAGCAATGACTGTAAACTCTACTTAGGAAAACCTAATACTGACTTCATGAAAAAATCTTTTTCGTATCGGGGGGGTTCTGCATGGAATGATCTGCCAAACAATGCTGTCAATGGTTATAATGAACTCTCCACAAGAAGTTTCAAAACCTTAATTAATAATTACTTTAATGCTTTGGGGAGAAGTTGACAGCACTGGAGTGGCAGATTACCTTAATTAATTCATGCAAAACTGTATGCATGTAATATGTGTGAATAGGCTTCAAAGTATTTATTTTAGTGTTTATTAATATATACTAATGTAGTTATAATAGTTGTAAAATTGTAATAAGTACCTACTATAGCGTGAAGCTGACTAGTAAGTAGGCTTCACATCCTTTGTAATTTTCTTTTTATATTTTTATTGTAATAGCACGGCCCATTGAAAATCAGCTGCAATTGAATGGTTACCGTGTCTAAATAAATTTTAAATACAAAAATACAAATACAAATACAAATACAAATACAAATACAAATACAAATACAAAGCCAAAGTCTTCAGTGCTAATCTATATTGTTCGTCAATCGTAGTATTGTTGTTGATCGAATATCTGTATTAAAGTACAACCTCAAAGTCAACGAGGACAGCAGATTCGAAAATGCCGTTAAGCCGTTTGAGTATAAATCGACAGATACAACAATTAAATTTCCACAAGTCCCAAACATGTGGACAAGAAACATAAATGTGCTATACTGGACGGTAAATAAACTTCCAACAATCAACAGCATTCGAATATTTTAAGTGTATGTAGCAGTACCTGTATTAAACCACAGTAGTTCTATTGAAAGCGGGTTTCTGTTTATCAGTTTATGATCGTTCGTCACCTTCAGCTTCATTTCTGGCGATTGACGGCAACAAATATGAATTATCCAGCAAATGTCGTAAATTTTGAAATATATCTAATTTATTTACCGCTCGAATTTAACGTTACAGAATTTGCAACAACATTCTACATTTGTAAGAACCGAATCAACCGCTCTCCCCAGGACGGACGAAGCTCAAATTATCCACGTGACTAAATACTCCAAGAATCTTGGAGTATTTTGGAATCACGTGACCAGCCTTTGCCAGGGTCTTCTCATCTCGCCATTTTGAAAGCAGATAAGACCCTGAGTACAAGGTTGCAACAGTTGTTGCTATGGCAACAATGACTTTTCAAAATGGCTGCCAATTACCATTCAAACTAATTTAATTCGAAAAAAACTTTGGTGACTCCCAATTTTTTTTCATTAAAACGTTTCTTGAAGTATGAGTAATCAATAGGCCGATTTTAAAATAAGAAAGATGCCTCGTTGGAAGCGATTTCGAAACCGGAGTTGTTGTGTCATTGAATCACAGTGAAACATTTATTTAAGACCTTCAAATATGCAAACTATGGATATTAACAAACACAAAGAAGGTTTGTTCATGAAGACAGAATGGACGAGTTGCAAAAGACGCGGGAATGTGCATGCTGTGTTTACATCAGTGCTTTTATAAATAGATAAGGAAGTTGAACTGAAGAGATACAGGAAATAAACGCCAGAGTACATTAAAAAACGTATATAGTATTTACTGAGTAATAACAACTACAAAACGCAAGTAATAATCACTGAATAAACATGTTGAACTGTTTGTATGGCTAGATTTCATGCCGGTGTCGTATTATGCAGGAGTCAAGTTAACCCCCACCCAGAAAATGACAGTACAGACAATGGAGACCGGTTGAATAGGGTTAAGATCAAATGAGACCAAAAGCTACTGTGTAAAAATGTTACTTCATCCGCTTAATGGAGACCGGCTTGCGGGCTTCGCCAAAAATTATTAGGACACGCAGACAGATACAGTAATTCTAATGGTCTTTAATTAGAATACATCAAACGTGTACCTTTACAATCAAATTACTCCTAAGGATGTGGCCGTGTCGAGGCATATCAAAGGCGGTTTAAGCAGCCGCCACACGACACAGTTCAGACCACGGATCCCTGCTAAGCCCTAGGTGTTGATTTTACGGAGGGAAGAAAACCGGAGAACCCGGCGAAAAACCCTCGGAGCACAGGAGAGACCAACTAAACTCTACTCACATGAGTCCCAAGCTCGAGAACAGGGCTGTTCCCAGACGGTCACCCATCCCAAGTACTAACCCCGTTCATCCGGGCTTAACTAATGGTGAGAGGCAGCGCCCTAACAGCACACGCCATTCGTGCTCCCCTATGCTCTTTTGTCATATATAAAAAAATTTTATTGCAGTGAGAAAATTTTTGGTATTGTTTGTAAGGTAAAAATACTTTTGACAATAATTATAATATCGTTAGGAAAAAAATAATTGTACTTTTTTGTACTGACTATTGTGTTTAAGAAAATTTGGCCTATTAAGCCTGATTGACAACAATGGCCAATTGTATCTTTAACTCTTTCTTGTCCGAATTGGTCTTTAGTATTTTATTCTGGCTAACGCCAGACGATTTTATTCACCTCTGGGGAAGCCCCCGGACAGGAATGAGTTATAGACTATCTCTTTAACTCTTTCTTGTCCGAATTGGTCTTTAGTATTTTATTCTGGCTAACGCCAGACGATTTTATTCACCTCTGGGGAAGCCCCCGGACAGGAATGAGTTAATAAATCAAGATCTCTAAATTTGAGGTAGCCTTGATAGGATACTGTTATTAATAAGAAAATTGTTTCGCACCTATTCAATAGTTGAAAACTGCACAGTATAAGGTCAGTGATCGTGAACTGTTTATTTGCAAGAGTTTTGTTATTTGCAGTAGTTAACTTTCTATATTTCTTTATAATTTTTTTTTAGTACTGATTTAAACTTTAGTCTATTAAATACGATATAAAAACTACCCAAATATAGTGTTCTGCCATTCTTGGGGAAAACAAGTCCACATATGAAGCACCGCAATCTGATTGATTTGCACTAGCTTCTTTCTAGGCACCTTACTTCCTGTTGTCACAAAAAATACAAAGTACAGACATGAAGTCTCCTTATAGCCAAATATAGTACTTTGTAAGAAGTAATATTGGACATTTCACTCGATTACATAGCACGTAATAAAGATTTTTGGTGAAGGAAAATTCGAGTGTAGAATATATACATTTTAAGACCAAACTGGGACCAGTTGCGAAAAATGCAACCACACAGGCCTTCCGGTAGGAATTGAACCCACGACCTTGCGATTCTAGTGCAATGCTCTGACCACTGAGGCCGTTGCCGAGAGCTTGATCGCGAGTTCTGTATACATTAAGGTAGTAATGCCAGGAGAGAATTGGGTTTATTAGAAGTAATATTGGGCATTTCACTCGATTACATAGCACATAATAAGGATTTTTGGTGAAGGAAAATTCGAGTGTAGAATATATACATTTTAAGATCAAGCTCTCGGCAACGGCCTCCGTGGCTCAGTGGTCAGAGCATTGCACTAGAATCGCAAGGTCGTGGGTTCAATTCCTACCGGAAGGCCTGTGTAGTTGCATTTTTCGCAACTGGTCCCGGTTTGGTCTTAAAATGTATATATTCTACACTCGAATTTTCCTTCACTAAAAATCCTTATTACGTGCTATAGTACTTTGTAGCTTGTTGGCGGGAGGAAAACGTATAAAAATATAGATAAAACACAACGTACTTGGACAGTCTTAGGGCCTGTTTACAATTAAAGTGCCTCTATGGCCTGTGGGATCTTTACATATTTAAATAACTTACATGTAGCTTAAAAGAAAATGTTTCACGCAATTTTTTCTCAAAAATATTAAATCCCCGCCCATGAACAGCGCTTCAAAGTTGGTACCTCTATAACTGTGACCGTGCATTAGGGACATGGTGCGAGTTTACTGTGTGACGTCACGGTCGGAACCGAACTTCTGACTATTTAGTGTGTTTTTGGTATTGCGTCTCTTAAACCTTTATTTAAGCAATGAAAACTTTAGATATATTCATCAATATGTTCCAAGATGGTTCGTCTGACTCAGACTCGGCGGAAGAAATGTCGGTGTTCCGACTGTGACGCATGTGTGACGTAGATCTATCAATTAGAGCCCAGGCCCAAGAAAACGGTCTAATTTTCAAAATGGCGCGATTTGGGCTGATTTGGCCAGAGCGCTGTTAATGGGCGAGCATTTAGTATTTTTGAGAAAAAATTTCGGGAAACATTTTCTTTTAACCTGAGTTATTTAAATATGTAAAGATCCCACAGGCCATAGATGCACTTAACACCCGGGTTACCTTAGCACCCAGGTCAAAGTTAACCTGAGTTTACAAGCAAAATTTCACAGGTAGGGTCACCCTGCTGCCCAGGTCAACTTTATATAGATATGGTTACCAATAAGCAGTGCAAGAAGCCTGGAGCTAGTAAAAAGTTGTCCCAGGTAGGTGAGTTATCCCTACCAAACGCGTTTACAAAGACAAAACATAACCCAGATACTAGGGTAGCCCTAAGGCAACCCTGCACTGATTATTGGTAACCATATCTATATAAAGTTGACTTGGGCAGCAGGGTGACCCTACCTGTGAAATTTTGCTTGTAAACCCGGGTTAACTTTATACCTCCTTAATTGTAAACACAATAGTCAATACAAAAAAAGTACAATTATTTCTTCCTAACGATATTATAATTATTGTCAAAAGTATTTTTTACCTTACAAACAATATCAAAAATTTTGTCACTACATTGAATTTCACTGTGCTAGGTATATCATCACCATAAACGCAGCTATGTTTCTATTTCAATATAGTTTCCATTATTTTTATTTCAATATATTTTAAATTATTCTTATTTTCAATATATACAGTAGATCTCTCAAATGAATCATTACACAAACCATCGAAATTTGCACTTCGTTTAACAACAGCTGACTATCACTACTTGTGCTGTTATGGTGAAAATTCATACATTCACGTTAGACCATCATCATTACGAGTTTCTCTACAGGAAAATACGATCTCTTCGTGCCCAGTAGAAGTGGTGTGAATTTCGCCATAACAGCATCAGCTAGCATAGTAAAGTTGCGCAATAACCCAATGCAATGCCGTGGTATACATGATTGTCAACTAATTTTAGGAAAATCCTTCTTATAGTACAGTATATTGGAGTAAGAGTGTTTGAACGGCAGATCCTATTAGGACACTGTACTTGTTTGGATTAAAACACATACGCCATGGCCAATGCCTTTGATCAGATAGTTTTTCAGGGTCACGATGCAAAGTTGAGGCATCTTCTAGACTTCCATGCAACTAAACCGTATATAATAGTATCATTAGCATCAAATACACGTATCTGTGACTCTATCCCTTGACCAGTGTTATTGATAAAGAGAAGAAGCATCAAGGCCCAGTACCCTTCCTGTGAAGTACCCTGGCTGACTAAATCTATACAGGCTCAGACCTCACCCTCTAGTTTTCGCTTTTGTCACAATCAATGGGAAAATTAAGTCACATTTTTACTCTTTTGCTGCCTAACACCTAAGCCTCTGGCATGCAAAATAACATTAAATAGATACTCGGTTACTAAAGCGAGAACATTTAAAGTATTGTGATTTAAGCCTATAAAACTATTGTGTCCACGCAAAGACCCTGAGAAAGATACGCTTTATGCGGCTTGTGCGCAGTACATAAATGTAAGGATTGATGCAAGAATGCAATTGTAAGACAACGTTAAAGATGTGAATCCACTGTAAGTAGTATGTGAGATCATCATCAATGACGTAATTAAAGCGACGTTGCAATGAAAACGACGCTCATTAAAAAGACTGTCATGTTGTTCTTTGAATGGGAAGCATTGCTTTGTCTTTCCATTTGTGAGAAGTTGTTTGTGACTTGATCTTGGTTGTGCTGAACAGCCTCGACCTGTTGCTGCACGTTACGATTCTGAGCTCTGACAATCCTACCTATCATTGCTTGAAGAATTATTGTGAGCGTGAATGCAATGCTAGTCAGCACAGGATACACCTGAGATTCAGTTTTTCCATCCAGACAGATAAACAAAACCATGCCAGAAGTAACTGTCCACACAAATGCCAAGCAAAGGTAAATTTTTGTCTTGCTGACGTGAGCAGCATAAAGAAATGGATATTTAATCGACAAATATCTCTCCAAAGTGACGATAAGCAGGCTAAGATATCCTAACGTTAGAATCATGTGAGATGTGAGATGAATCCAAAATGATTGTGTTACTGAAACGCGAGAGCGGGCTAGTATACGAGGTATTAACTGCGGCGGTATTGCAGCACTTGTAAGGAAATCAGAGAAACACAAGTTTAGGACAAGAATATCCATGTTTTCCAGTTCGCCCAATCTTTTTATCTGATTGATAAGGAACATTACAAGTGCGTTGGTCACAGCTCCAAAAACACCAAGGATAGCACTGATTACAGACACTACAACAGCGATCTCCCAGGGCATTGGAACATACGAAACTTTTGCTGTCCAGTAAGTAACCGTTGAGTTAGAACTTCCTAAATTACTTGACATCTTGAACTGCAACGGATGTAAGCTATGAGATTATCTAAACTGAGTTTGCGGACTTTTTTGTATATAGCTTAATCGGTAGACATGTAAGCAGGCCAGTACATATGTGTATGAATGCATTTGTAAACGTGAGTTAACCAATATAAAATAATGCAAAATGAAGAAATAATGTAAGTAGTCTAATATGTACATGTATAAAATAATAAAGTCGATTAATCAAGCTCAATTTTAAATATATCTCGGGTTTTTCAATTATGTACGTATTGTAAAAATTACAATTTAAAGCACTGCCAGATGGTGCATTTTAATTGTTTCCAAACGGGAAGGCTAACATATATGATTGGGAAAACGAAGAGCCAAAAAAAGTGTTATCAAAATAACAAGACAACTGTTTAGGCATTCACTCGGGCTACTACTTTTTGCAACCTTGGCGTAGCAAGTGCACATCTAGAAAACCTGAAATTGAGCACATGCATTTAACAAATGTTAAAATGTACTAGCGCACTGACGTTAATTGTTCTAGAGCAAGAGGACTAATATAAGACTTGGAAAATGAAGAAGCGAGAATGTTCAACTAAAAAATTGAACTCTAGTTAATTACATTCCCTCCAGCAGTATATATCTATAATAATACCATGATCGCCTCGGATTCTTTTGTTCTCCGAAGGGATGTAAACCTCGTATTTCCCTCATGCAAGAACGAAATTTATCCTTTGTCTTCTAATTTTCCCGTGCATGTTGATGAGGGAAAATTAGAAGACAAAGAAATCTTCTAATTTTCCCGTGCATGTTGATGAGGGAAAATTAGAAGACAAAGAAATCCTTTGTCTTCTTCTAAATTTCCCGCTTGCATATATTTTCCCTCATCAATATATGCACGGGAAAATTATAGATGCAACTTCTCTGATCAACCATGTAAATTTTCTGTCGGTAAAATTCTCAAAGTTTTCTTCGGTGATCATAATATTACAAACTAATAACATGACTTTTGGGGAAATTATATGGCGATTAAATTCCCCCTTTGCCTTGGGAAAATTTGCAAATCTTCCCTCGGCGGCGGGGAAATTTAATCGCTAATTTCCCTCAAGTCATGTTATTACTTATAATAATTCCTCTTAAATTATTGTCTGATTCTGAAAAAAAATGTAGATGTAGACATGTACAGATTGAACGGACGACTCAGGTGGAAAAGTTGGGGTTTTAAAATAACAGGCAATGTACAATGAATTACTGTATATGAATTCTTATCTTCAACACATGTATGATTGGATGAAACACGCGTATGCATGGTTCTTAAAGGAACGAGGCAATGTATGATTTGATGATACATGCGTACGTGTTTCGGAGAAATATTTGCCAGTTTTTTTACCGAAACAGTTATGTATATACTATAGTTTATCATTAACTTTACATCAGACAAATATTTGTGGGACGGAAAATTATCTTGCCGGATGGATCCTTCGGAAGCGTCAGACTGGGGCATAAAGCCTGGTTTCCATATAGTTGTAATTGTTGTAATTCAGTCGGCGATTGATCGGCGATTGATCGGCGATTGTTTGCGATCTTTTACAACAGTCGTGTTTCCATATAGTTGTTACAGTAATTGTTGTAATTCAAATCGCCGATTCGCTCGGACTGAGGACTTCCCGGTTTTGACAAAGTTCAGATGAGCTAACTTTGATATTCAAAAACAAATTGAATGACTAAAACTTTGTTTGTATTCATTTTCACAGTTTATATAACAATATAACAAGCATTATTTACAAGTTCAGTAACTTCGCCGCTTAAATCTCATGTTTTGTGAACGTTTGACGACAGTTGCAAACATTTGAGCTGGCGTACGGCATTCAAGTCTTCGAACTAGTCATTTAGTAGACTTCTTTAACAAAATCGAGGGTTTTTCGAAAGGATTTGGCCGGTTTTTGTAAATAATTTTGTGTTTTACGTTGCAAACATCTAGCAAAAAGTCGCCGACTGTCGGCGATTGATGTTTCCATTAACTGTTGTCGCATCGGCGACTGTTGTAATTGTTGTAGAAGTTGAACCTGATTCAACTTCTACAACAGTCGCCGATTGGATTACAACAAGCGTACCATTAAGTTGTCATTGTTGTAAGACTTGATCGGCGACAGTCGCGGACTGAATTACAACAATTACAACTATAGACTGGCTTGTTGATTTAATTTAGTATACGCAATTTTCTCTTTCAAACACTGCTTTAAACTCTAACAGCTGTATGTGTAGCTCGCTTGTTTTTTCTTGGTGGTTTTAGCGTCAACAAAACGTGCCAAATCCGCCGGATTAATCCGCTTCTGATCTTCACTCCTAAGGACGGCCGCCATGTTTGTTTTGTTCAAACCGCTGGTCAGCGCGTCATATGGCAAGATATCAAGAATTATCTGTAGGTTGTTAGCCAACCACAATCGAGATTGTATCAGTATTGTACTATAGAAATACATGAATGCAACAACCCCTCGCCTGCTTTATATGCATTTTTTAACCCCCCCCCCCCCCTCCCCTAATTTCTGTTTTTGTTGTATTCATAATGACACACAGATCATCTTTAATTTTATATGTATTTTTGAAACACACTTTTAAAATTCAGTTTGAGCGATCTGAATATTTGTATATATATATATATATATATATATATATATATATATATATATATATATATATATATATATATATGTATGTGTGTGTGTGTGTGTGGACGGACCACGCGCGGTGAAGATTGTAGGGCACTGGAAACAATATAGTTCTTGACAAAAAAGATTTGAAGTAATATATTCTTGACAAAAAGACTTGAGAAAAGAGTTTTGGGGATACGTACATTCATTTCAAAAGAACAGAAACAAATCAACGTCTTGACTAAAGGAAACCCGTCAAACCGAACCTTGAAAGAGGGAAAAAGATATAGAAAACCAACGATGATAAAGGCCGAAAAGTTTAAGCTACGGTAAAAATATAGAGCAGTCGCTTTCAGTAATCACGAACACTTAGTAGCAAAACTGTTCGAGTTTCCCTGTTTACATCTATGACTGTTAATTTTGTTTTATGTTATGACGTTTTGTGTGTCCTTGAAGTCCGTTTTAAACGTATCATATCCATTGCATGTTTTTTCTTGCCAATGCCCGTTGTATTTTTTTACCTGTGGCTGCCGTCTTATCTTCTTTTAAATAGTTTTCTTTTTGTAAAACTACGTAATATGACGTAGCGGTTGTTTATAATTGAACATAAAAAATGGAAAAGGAACATTTTTTTAAAACTGCTGTTGAAATATTTATTAAGGCCCATTAATATGTATGTGAATACATTTTCAGCAATTCAGTTTTCGAAATGAAAAACTGTTTTTGTTATATTTGTTTAAATAAATTTAAAATAACATAAATGAATACCAGCCAGGCAGTTTGAGTAGTTTTCAAAATGCAAATATTTTTAGATACCAAGCAATGGTCTTTGTAAACATGGGAAGAAAGAACTGTAAAAGATAACCCTAATATTTTGATAAAATTCTGACGCCTGCTTCAGTAGTGTGGTAGTAACATCGTCGGCTTGCACGCGAACGAGATCGAGTTCAAAACCTGGGATGCGACATGCATTTTTTTTCATCTCAATATATTTTACGAAATATCATCCTTACATTTTTCTTTGTTTTTTGTTGCATTTTTCTTAAAAAAAAATGAGTTTTTGTTTTTTATTTCAAATATTCTACCAGAATTTAAACTATATTTTCATTCCGACAGCAGTAGCTATTTCCAGGCCTCCAATAAAAAAAGGGCGCAAGGGGGCTTGCTGTAAAAGCGGGCGAGGGGTTATTGCATTTATGTATTTCTAGTAATAAGTAATAACTGGACACTGTTTATGTCTATAGAAAGCTGATATGGATTAAGTTTGCAAATCATACTCCATTTCGTGAATACATGCATCAGTAGAGTGCGCTTATCATTTACTCAAAAGTTTGAGCATTATACTTTTACCCAAACTTGTCATAATAAAATTACTCAAAAATTTGAGTAAGTTGTCCTTGATAAGTTTACTCATGGCTTGAGGTGATTAGATAACTACTCAAAGCCTGAGTAAAACATTACATTTATTCAAAAAAGAGCGTGAAGGTAAACCATTGAAACTTGTTCATACTTGAGTAAAGCAAAAGTAAGCGCTTGAGCAAAGTTTACTCATTATTTTGAATAAACTAACTTTTTTTTTTAACACAGAGTTAATTTTACTCACGAGATCAGTAAACACATTTTACCGATGTGAAGTGTAAAATAAACGCAAAATATTGAGTAAAATAGTAGGTTTACTCACAGAGTGTGTTAAATTTACACAAATATAAAAATGTGTTTTACAGCTCTTTTAAAACTAGCTCACTGGGCACTCATATTAAATACATGTAATATAAATGCAAACAGCTTGCAATGGTTTGACTGCAACCCATCACAAACGGCTTAATTACTCGAAAAAATGGAAGAAATACGGTCAGGATGATTCATAATAAAAGCAAATAAAATCTTCACTGACCAGAATAATTTATTGAAATGAGCTTTCGGCTACCAGACTGTAGCCTTCAATGGGTATGAGGTTAATGGGAACAATTTAACATGTATATTTACAATCGGAAGCTATAATTACTGCATGTGTAATAGGGGTCCGACACTCCAAGTAAGCTCTTTATTTCATGTATTAATAAACACTTATTTACTGGTAACGAGCAGTCGAGGGGCCACAAAACACATTGTTTTCCGAAGGTACCAGTAAATAAGTGTTTTGTTATATATCAAGTGTCAAATGACAACAAAAATGTTCAGCAAATCTTTCAGACATTGTTTTAAATGAAAGAAACTTGGAGAAAACAACAACAAACTGAACCTGACCATCTACTTCCGGTTTTGATATTTTTCCCTAGGGAAAAATAAATGTAATGATACCCACTGCCATGGGTTATGCGGGAAACATCACGATTTTCGGACCGCCACATGAGGACCACTCACCCAATCAGAGAGCTAGAAAAATGGACTTTGACACTTGATATATAACAAAACAACTTGATTAACACTTCAAACCTTTTCTCTTTTTCACTTTATGTTTATATGTGTTGTTTACTTGAAAACGAGGTTCTTATAGGGGGTGCCAATACAGAACAATACCCCAATAGAGGGGAGGGGTAATACTTATGTCTACATACCTCCCACTCAAGGGAAACACCTTTCCAATGTTTTTTAACACTAATTTGAACAAAAATAACCTATAACCTCTAAAGTACAATGTTCGAAGTTAGCAACAAAACTGGATCATCCAACCAGTTCTGAAATTTAGCTTGGACAATCTCTCGGTTATTAATGTTCACCAATGACAGCAGCACTGCCAAACAAGGCTGTATCCAAATCCTTCTGGTTTGCAACTGCCACCAGTGAAGGGGTTGTCTCTTCGTCTCATTCAACTTGATCTGACTGAACAGGCAGCTTCCAGCATTGCCGTGGGGGGCTTGGAAATGGCATGTGGAAAAAGAATCCCAAAGGTGCAAGTTCAAATCCCACTCAAGTCAGCCAAATTTTTTTGGTTGACTTCAGCAGTGTAAGAAATCATGAAAAATTTCTCTGAGGATGATTCTGTGATAGAATTGAAACACTGCATTTCCACACGGATTAGTGTTAAGTTGTTGCGAGAATATCTTGTACACTTACTGTACACTGATAAAACTCACCACCAATCCCTGTGCGGCTTGATAGCTCAACAGGTAGAGTGGTGGACAGGAATCACAAAGGTGCAAGTTCAAATCCCGCTTGAGTCAGCCGAATTTTTCGGTTGACTTAAGCAGTGTAAGAAAATCGTGAAACATTTTCTGACGTTTCTCTATAATACTGCATATATATTACATATTAACCATATTTTACAACAGAGTACAGTCATGAACCATTAAAGTATCGAAAAGGATAAGGAACACCAAGGCAATTAATACGCCAGTTTATAGTACGACCGCAATTATTGATACAATTTAATTCGAAAGAATGTTTTGGGTGTGTTGACAATTCTAGATTTATCTGATTAAGAAGTATATTTAAAATTATACAGCCCGCAAAGGTTTTATTTGGCTTACTTCCATATAAAGGTGTTCCCTTCTAGCAAGAAGTAAACCGAGAAAAGACCTCAAGGATGATTAAATACCTTCTAAATTGTCCCGGTTATTCGACTTCAATTCATTTTAATAGTAACAACTGTCACAAGGTCAAGGACACAGTCCATCAATTTTGACACCAAAAATATTGCATTTGAAAAATTTAAATCAAAAACTCACCTGAGAAATGTAGCTTATGTCGGAATTCATCTGACTAAATTGCTTAGCTTGATTGTCGAGTAAATCTAGGACACTTGCCGCCAAAGCATGGATTTGATAGGCAACACTCGCCAATGACTGCGTCGCGTATTGCTTCGTCTCGGCGAAGACAGCACGAGTTCCTTCGAGTGCGTTTTGTTTGTCATTGCTTTTGTAGGTATTGTTCACGGACAAATACTGATTCTCACAGTAGTCAGCGATGTCTGACAGGTTTTTGTGGCTGTCCTGAAGAGCTTTCTTGCCATCTGGGATGTTCTTTTCGAAGATAGCAGCGATGGCATTGTTCACTTCCGCCATCTTTTTCGCTTCACCGTTGTGATGGGGGGCGCTTATCATTTTATTTTTTTACTTTAATCACGGGGGGAACTTCGTTTGAAGTGCCTTACAGCCTTTATCACATTTGTTCCTATGGACTCCCATTTTGATAGGGCCTTATGATGTGATCATGAGGCGAAAACTAAGCAGTCTTATTTGAAAATTGAATTGAAAGAACATTTATAGAATAACAGAGTAACATCTTCTGAAGTTTTTCGTTTCGTCACTTTGTTGTTGAGATACTTCAGGTTGTTTGATGAGTTATCGGAAAGGTTATATATATATATATATATATATATATATATATATATATATATATATATATATATATATATATATATATATAATAAACAGAATAATATATGGTCATGGATGTACAATATAATTATATACGTCAACCGTTCTATTCATTTAAATTCTTTTTCATTCACTTATTACATTTCTATAATTTACATTCTTTTCAATGGAGGCAGGTCAATCCAGATCTGGGCTCAGTGCATGACATGTAGTGGTCTGGAAACCTGGCAAACGATTTGGCAAACGTCAAAGCACCTGTATGTTATGATTTTATCTTAGAACAGTTCTCACCATGCACAAATCTTTAGTTTTCCATTTTATTATATACATTGTCCTTCGCACCGTATACCGCGCACAAGTTTGCGTAAAGATGAACATGTACAAAAAGAGAGAACAAAGCATATAAACACCCTGGAAATAAGATTTTCGCCAAGTTTCAAAACCACATTTCGATTGACTAATAAACATGCATTGAAGGAAGCTGGGGCGCAGAAAAAATCACAAATCTGCCTGAGATATACATGGATCGCGAATTCTCGACTGCGCATCAGAATGACGCGTTCTGAGTCGGGATAAAACTTATTTCATTTTATAACATTAGGCTGAGGAATTCAGTACAATGAGTTCAGAAATGTAAATGAAAATGCAAATGAAAACTGCAGCTTTAGCCTTATGTGATAAAGGAAATTAAGATTTATCCCGACTCAGAACGCGTCATTCTGATGCGCAGTTGAGATTTGCGATCCATGTATAGGGCGATAAGTAAGATTTCCCCTAAAATATAAGGAAGTGTAGCTACACACATCTGAATCGAACAACAAAATCTTGAAGTAATATATCATACATGAGGAGTGAATCAAAACACCTCGAAATTGTTAAAAAACTCTCGGCCTTGGTTTTTCAACACACTTCTCGGTATTTGATATCAGATCAAACACAACTTTCGAGTATAATATAGCTTATTAGCTTCTCAAATGAATCAATTTTAAGAGAAATTTGAGGTGACAGTTGGCTTAATTTATGCAAGTATTTGATCACATATCCAATAGACCTTATTCAAAAATGGCCGCCGAATTAGAATTCTTTTATGTGTATATAAATTAGCCCTTATGACCTCGCTTTAAAGTAAAAATTCTTTTGAATTTCACACATGAAAACGAGTTCATAAAGGCTAATTTATATGTATATAAAAGAATTTCTATCTCCGTCTGGGTACTGATTTCCTTTGTTTTTCTTTGAGAAGTGTAAACTAAAGCCCGGCTGTTCAAGGTTGTTAGAAACGTGCACTCGTGCCTAGGCTTTTCCGTGAAAGCCGAGCAGAAATCAAAATATCGCCGGTTATCACTATCATCACCAACCAAATACCTGATGACTTTCAAACTTCTGTCGAAATCTAGTGCCTTACTTTGACATTTCTTTCGAGCACTCGCAGCAGCAAACAATTCATGCAATAAAACATTCCAAAGCACAAGAACATTTATAAGTACATTTATTACACAGTTACAACTACAAGACCGGCTAGTCGTTACAAATAACTGAAAATTAAAGTCAAAAATGTTGAGAAGAAATGCTGAACCATATAATTATCAAAAACTTATTAACCCCATGCGATCAGACTTGACATGCAGCAAAATTATTACTAATTTACTAAGCTAGCTCTTGGTATAACTTCGCTTGATTTAAAACCGGCAATGAAGACTTGATCAGGTCGACTGAAAAGAGCAGTTTAAGACTTTAAAAGTCCTGTACTTCCTTAGCGGCTCTAATTGAAGACCACTTTCACAATGGCGATTAATTTGAATATTATTTTACGTGCATCTTAGACCCCGTCCATAGAGCGCGTTTTCACTCACGTGATCGGTGGCCCATTGGGGTGGTGAAATAATACGAAATATTTGAATAAGAAAGAGCTAATATTCCCATACCGTACACCGATATGGCCGCCATTTCATTGTTTTGGTACACCAATATGCCCGCCGTGACGTTAGATGAAAACGCTCTATACGTTTCCCTAGCGTTTTCATATTTTTTCAGGTAATGAGAGCATTGTTTTCTGCCCCCCTGAGGACCGAGAACAATATAAAAACGCTATGAAAACGCATACGTGTGGACATGGCCTTAATAAGTCTTCCTCGCCTCGTTTCTGTGTTCGTTATTCAAAAGAATCTTAGTTTGCTTGGAAAAGGATATAGGAAGGCTCATTTAGATGCACATAATAGAATATTTGAAGCAGTGACTGCATGGTGACTTTTGTGAAAGTAAGGCAACTTTGCTGTGGAGGGTTTGCAGTACAAACTATCTATGTCAGCTAGAACATTCACATTACTCGTTCCACTAAAAATTGTTATACACCATAATTAAGTTTCGGATTCTGCATGGCATTTCATGTGATTGATTGTAATTTTTGACGAAACCTTGTGTGTATATATATAAGGCCTGATATTTTCCCGTACGCATACACCTCGGTCTCCCCCACAGCCATTCTTGTATCGGTCCAACTATTTGGTTCTATTCTCCCTCCCCATACACTAAAGGCTGCATTCCAATTGTGTTAGCTAAATCAATTAAGAGACAGTCATGACTGTATACAAAGGAAAGCAATTACCGAGACGAACTCAAATTTCTATTAAACGGCCTCACGTGTATAGTTCCCGATTCTAGTAATAGATCCGTGATTGGCTAACACAATTGGAATGAATGTATTGCTGAAGCAGCTGTTGGTAAGCAGATGTTAGTGGGGAGGAAGAATGGGACTTTGAGACCAACGAACAGACACAAAAACGGCTGCGGAAGAAGTCTAAAGCGGCGCTCGTTAATCACTCTCAGATTTTTATATCATTACATGACTACAAATATTTAGAAAATTATAAAGATTGAAGACCCGCGTGTCATCCACTTATAATAGGTTCCGAATAATATTAAAGATCCTATTAAACGACATGCATTGATTTAGCTGACAAATTTTTAGGATTATGTGTTTACTGTCCGTGTACTATATGCACGAATCACATACGAAAAGGATACAGTAGGACTACTACAAATTTATATTTAAATACCTTAGTTATGTATTATGCTTTACCGATCACGTAAATAAAGGGAGTCACAAAGAATCGATCAAGATATCGTCTGAAAACTCGGCACACCTTAAGGCGCCTATAACGAGCTGTGATTTTATTGAGGCGGTTCTCGCCGTGCACAAAATTTTGTTTTGCGCTCATTAATATTTAAAGTGCTTATGAAATGAAATTTTTGCTTTTTATATTTGATAATATAAAAATATAGAAAATTCTGATATTCGTACAGATGTTCATTTAATATTTAAGTCTTTGGAAAACACTTTATTTTGCAGTTCAAAGTTGATAGCTAGGGCCGTGAAACGTCAACACAATAACGCGGCCACAACAACTATTTGACGTCACATGGATCATTATCATAAAAAAAGGGCTTCTAGGACAGCGTCGGCCGCGGTTGAAATCCAAATATTACCAGGGTTAAGTCACGTTAGCCTGAAAAACAGAGAAAAATCTTCTCGACGTTTCGAGCGAAGGCCCTTCGTCAGGAGAAATTAGTAAACAACTCACATGCGGTCACGCGTATTTATAGCAGAGCTACAATGGGAATCACGTGAACACATGTAAGCCAAAAAAAACAAAGTAAACAAATAAATTAATATGTAATTTTAGCCTGTGTGCAGGTGCTGACCCAATTTGTGGGTCAGAAATTGGGTCAGCACCTGCACACAGGCTAAAATTACATATTAATTTATATGTTTACTTTGTT
The DNA here is from genome assembly GCA_964035015.1 of Corallium rubrum. Lineage (NCBI taxonomy): Eukaryota > Metazoa > Cnidaria > Anthozoa > Scleralcyonacea > Coralliidae > Corallium > Corallium rubrum. The sequence goes on from OZ035998.1 coordinate 28,892,968, forward strand.
TTTATTGGCTTACATGTGTTCACGTGATTCCCATTGTAGCTCTGCTATAAATACGCGTGACCACATGTGAGTTGTTTACTAATTTCTCCTGACGAAGGGCCTTCGCTCGAAACGTCGAGAAGATTTTTCTCTGTTTTTCAGGCCAACGTGACTTAACCCTGGTAATATTATCATAAAAACATTGTCTTGATGCACCTTGTGACGTCAGAGGTATTATATTACTCGTCTCAGCCCTTGCTGACATTTCGACTTAAGAAATGTTACGGTTTGGCAAGTTTAAAAAATTTAATTTCATAAGCACTTTAAATAACACGGTTGAGTGATTGAAACCAAACAGTGAACACAGGATGATTGCTTCATTACAGCATTACAGTCAAAAATAAGTGTCCTCACCGTGCACAAGTTTGTATAAACGTGGACAAAAAGATAAAATAAAAACTTTTGCTGAGTTTCCAGACCATTTCTCAAATCTCAATAAACTACAGTATGCTGTATGACAAAAAAAAATTAATCCCCACACATCTTCTTTCAACTACAAGTAATAAAGTATTCAATTTAGTAATTCAAGCAATATCTTTGGCGCACACCTTAGTCACAAAAATGGTCATCAACATGCTCTTCGAAATTTTTCTGGGGACAATTTGGTGGAAAATATATAGAACATACTGGACAGACGTTTTGGGGTTTTGGAGATGACGTCACAGGAGGATTGCGTTGGTCATTGCTATCATTCACCCAGACAGGTGCAGAGGCAGGTGCTACCAAAAGAAGAAAAAATTATGTTTAGACATTAGTGGTCCGAAAGTCACTAAAACTTGCATTGGGAAACCTGGTTTAGCTCACTGTCTTGTAATCTGATGGACCACCAAATAAAAATTGTTAAGGACCATCATGCGATTTTTGATGCACTAAATATCGTCAACTTCTGGTTAAATAGATGCTCATGCACGTTAAGCAATTATGAACAAGCAGAAACGTGAGAAATAAATCACAGCACAATTCACGGGCTGTTTTCCTAATTACAGTAACATGCATCTAAGTCACGTTGGTGGTATTAATCGCATCAAAAATCGCATGTGTACAGTAAACGAGCTTTAGGTGGTAAAATATACTGAAAAAAAATTAACGAGGAATACATGTATGTTTAAAATAAAAGTTGCCAAAATTTTTACTACGCTTTTTAACAATCTACAATCTTTGTACATGCTTGAAGTTGTGACAATTATTTGGCCAAATTGTAATGTTATTTCAAGAGCTGCAAGGTGTTTTGGGAAGTAGCAAACACAAGACACGAATATCATAGTCATAGATGCAAACATAAAAGAAGATAAATGCAGGGGTGTCTGGTCTGGTCTAGTCTAATCTAATCTAATCCAGTCCAGTCCAGTCCAGTCCAGTCCAGTCCAGTCCAGTCCAGTCCAGTCCAGTCCAGTCCAGTCCAGTCCAGTCCAGTCCAGTCCAGTCCAGTCCAGTCCAGTCCAGTCCAGTCCAGTCCAGTCCAGTCCAGTCCAGTCTAGTCTAGTCTAGTCTAGTCTCCCTTCATCTCATTTACCATATTTAATTCTATTCTATGGTATTCTATTCAATCCTATCATATCCCATTCTATTCCATCCCATCCCATCCAATTCTAGTCCATCACATCCTATCCCATTCCATCCCATTCTAATACTTTGCAACTAGTTTGAGTTACAAAAAAGTCCTCTTTTGAGAAAGGTACGCACCCCTGGCGTAGAACCTGTCTCTATACAAGAAGGTGTGTAAGGTGTAAAGCACAACATACAGTACTGTGCAGAAATAACCTAGAAATTGAGATCAAGGCCACGTTCAAACGTAGAGCGTGTTGCAATCAATTGATATGGGAAAACGTTCAGAATTTGCTAGGAACCGAATTGTTACGCTCAAGTCGTCCGACGTTCCTATTGTCAATATATAAAGAAAATTTTAGAAGAAGGAGTAAAAACTTCGAGATCGGCAATAAGTTTGTTTCTCTCTCGATATCGAAAAACTGGAAGACTTGCCGACGCTCAACGCAGTGGAAGAAGACCTCTGTTAGGTGCCGATGGAAGAAGATTCATCGATGATGAAATGAACAAGAACGACGAATTGATCGGCCGAATTTTACTTCGAATATTTTTCAAGGTGGTTTGAGAATAAAATGTCTTTATCGATTCTGGTGCAAACACAAAATATTACTGTCAACTTGTGAATGATGATTGCAGGCGAGGCGCCAGGAATTCCCCGACACAGGGGCTAAGGTCCCCGACAGGGGAGCAGTAGGGGGGTTCGGGGACATCCTTCCCCCGAAAATTTTGTTCTTATAGCAAAACTTTAATTTCCAAATATTACCAGGGTTAAGTCACGTGGGCCTGAAAAACAGAGAAAAATCTTCTCGACGTTTCGAGCGAAGGCCCTTAATTTCTCCTGAAGAAGGGCCTTCGCTCGAAACGTCGAGAAGATTTTTCTCTGTTTTTCAGGCCAACGTGACTTAACCCTGGTAATATTTGGATTTCAACCGTGGCCGACGCTGTCCTAGAAGCTTTTAATTTCCAAAACTGTTTTTCGAAACTCCGCTTCCTGACTTAGCGTTTTAGAATGGGCGAAATCTTAGACCAGTTTAAAGCTGGTCGTAATGAAACTTTCAATCATGCAATCTGCAGGCTGTAGAATCATAGCGTTGCTGTTTTGCTGATTGCCTTTTTTAATTGCTTTGTTTATACTGTATGTTAAGATGTGCTGCGTGTCGGGCGACGCTGTTGTTTTAAAGCCTGCTGACTCTTCTTATAAAATTACTTTAAAAACGTTTAATACTGCCGAGGTAAGTTTTAATCTGACATGCATTTTGATCAAGTTTCACTTTGACTGATTTAACTTTATTCAGATGGCGTACTTTTGATGTAATTAATCAATTTTCTATCCATAAAATGCTGTACATCTTTAGCATACCGTCCACGCGCCGTGGTTCGGAAGCTTGGATATTGATTTCAAAGTTCGATTCGAAGTTTGAATATTCGTCTTTACGGAAATCTCTGGTAAATCGCTTATTGAAAGTCTTTACCTGTCACTTAGATAGACTACAAGTGGAAGTTCTATATCTCATCAAGTCGTTCAGGCAGTCTTCATTATGATGTAGCCGTCGTTAGACAGACTGAATTCAGAATCTCAGCGACTCGTTCGTTGGCAGTCTTTATACCAGTCACTCAGAAGACTAAATTCTATCTCAACTCAGCGACTTGGTGGTTTTTGTACCTCTATTTGTTCCTCCACACAGTTTAGTTTAGATAAACTGAATTCTATCACACTTATCACATATCCAATGTTTCACGACCATCAACTGTGGTTCTTGCATCTGCAGAACCTCAGCCGCAAGGTGGACGTAAAACCGCACACAGACAATCTTCCAAGCGGGCGCAGACTCAGATGCACAGTGACCTTGCGGCAGCCGTACAACCACACGCAGAGCGCCTGCAGATGCAGTGTTAGGTTATTTCTGCACAGTACGGTATCAATTCAAAATTGTAAAACATGTTTTCTTACCTGAATCATTTGGTTCCAGTTGATTTATCCTTTGCAAAAGCGATGTTTCTCTATCCTTCTTTTCTTGAAGGCGACTGTCAAGGTCTTCAACAATTTTTTTATGTCTCACAACCTCGTCCCGCAACATGTTTATTTCACTCAACATCTTCTGGTTTGCCTCATCTGTTTTGCTCTCCAGGGCATCCTGAAGACTTTGATTCTTCTCAGTCAAGGTAGCAATTACACTTTCTTTTTCATCAGAAGCTTTTTTGCATCCTAGCTCTGCAGCCTTCATTGCTTCAGTTCGTGATTGCAGTTCTTGACGAAGAAATTCAATATGAGACTGAACTTCTTTATCTTCAAGCAAGCGTCGCTGCTTTTCTTCATTTGTTACAACGGACTCTTCTTCAAGCTTACTGACTTTTTGGTGTAGACCTTCATTTTCTTTTTTGACCTACAATGTAGTAAAAATGTGTTAAAATATATTTACACAACACCAGCACTTTAGCAACTGGTGTGCTGTAGGTTTTGTAAAATTTATATGTAAATATTTAAGTATATATATTGAAATTGGTATATATACAGTACCGCTCGCGAGTAAGGTAACATCGACTCGCGAGTAGCGAGTACTCGCGCGTCATAGCGAGTACTCGCTTCGGCTCGTTACGCGCGAGTACCCGCACTTCTAGCGAAAACAAACATTGGCAAATACTCGCCACTCACGAGCATTGCGAGTCAGTATAACCTATAGATCAGGAAACTACTGGACATTTATATGAAAGAACTAATCAAAGCAATCAACTTTACGAAATAAATTAAAACGACGAAGGCTTATACAACTTTCGTTAGACAGCATTTCAATACATTTCAGCGTCCGATGGCGATGGCTGTTATTGAAGTATATGTTAATATGCACTGTTACCGCGCTATGAACTAAAGTTTGACTTCAATTGATGGAAATGACAGAGCAATCAAAGACCAGTTATATGATGATCATGATATGATACCAAGAAACAATTATTAAAGGCACGGCATTTCAATATACATCCATATGTTAAAGAATACTCACAGCTTGTCGTTGACCGGGTCGCGCCGTCGTTGACCGGGTCGCGCCGTCGCTGACATGCACGTCTTCCAAATTATAGATTTCGAATAATCACAAAACTTTACTTCCAGTGTAAACATCCATATTAATAAAATTTCCATAGTTGGCATTTAGTGTGCATCCAGATGAACGTTTGCTATGAAGTTTTGCGGGAATTAACTATACCGTTGTATCGGCACTTGGTCTTGAGCAGTGTTTACGTTCTGCTTCGAAAATTATCGAAGCAATGGCGAATGAGGTCATCGTTTGCCTCGCGAAAAAAACGAACAAAACAATTTCGAAATACATGGCATTTTATATAAAAAGGCATTTTATATAAAAAGGCATTACGAAGGCTCGTTGATCAAAAGAAAAACGGACAACAACTCGTTTATAAACCACAAATATACAGTAGTGCAATAATTAAGTGCATGTCTAGTAAGTTTCTCCGCGACTTTTTCCATGCGGCGCGGCTTTACCTCATTTGAATGGAGATGTGTCAAGTCGGCATGTAATATATTCATAACGTAGCACGTTCATCACAACAGAATATCAAGCGATCTATTTCGTTTCAGAATTATACCTGTGACCATCTTAAAGCGCGAGCATTCGGAAAAACAAAGACTCGGTGAATTTATTAAAATGTTGACGTGATATTGATGTGATTGCTTTGCGGCTTCAGCGTGATAAATTCACCTAGTCTTTGTTTTACCGAATGCTCGCGCTTTAATACGGTCACAGTTATAATTTTGAAACGAAATTGATCGCTTGGTGTTCTGTTGTGATGAACGTGCTACGTTATGAATATATTACGTGCCGACTTGACACATCTCAATTCAAATGAGGTAAAGCCGCGCCGCATGGAAAAAGTCGCGGAAAAACTTACTAGACATGCACTTATTGCACTACTGTATATTTGTGGTTTATAAACGAGTTGTTGTCCGTTTTTCTTTCGATCGATGGGCCAATTCATAATGCCTGTTTATATAAAATGCCATGTATTTCGAAATTGTTTTGGCTTATTTTTTGCGAGTCAAACGATGACCTCACTCGCCGTTGCTTCGATAATTTTTGAAGAAGAACGTATAAACACTGCTCAAGAACAAGTGCGGATACAATTGTATCTGCAAAACTTCATAGCAAACGTTCATTTGGATACACACTAAATGCCAACTATGGAAATTTAATATGGATTTTAACTGGAAGTAAAGTTTTGTGATTATTCGAAATCTATAATTTGCAACTGAAGACATGCATGTCAGCGACGGCGAAGCGCCATTAACGACAAACTGTGAGTATTCTTTAACATATGGATGTATATTGAAATGCCGTGCCTTTAATTATTGTTTCTATGTATCATATCATCATAAACTTGTCTTTGATTGCTCTATCATTTCCATCAATTGAAGTCAAACTTAGATAGTTCATCACGCAATAACAGTGCATATTATACTTCAATAACGGCTGTCGCCATGTATTGAAATGCTGTCTAACAAAACTTGTATAAGCCTTCGTCGTTTTAATTTATTACAGTTAGTAAAGTTGATTGCTTTGATTAGTTCTTTCATATAAATGTCCCGTAGTTTCCTGATCCTATTGGTGATACTGACTCGCAATGCTTGCGAGTAGCGAGTTGTGAGTATTCGCCAATGTTTGTTTTTGCCAGAAGTGCAAGTACTGGTGCGTAACGAGCCGAAGCGAGTACTCACTATGATGCGCGAGTAGGCGCGAGTACTCGCTACTCGCGAGCTGATGTTACCTTACTCGTGAGCGGTACTGTATAATGTACAGTATATAGTACTGCTCTTAAAATTTGATTATTTCAACTCAATTACCAGTACTTTTCAAGTCAACATTAATTTAAACATTTTTTAAACATACTGTACAGTACAGTAATTTGGTCTAGAAAATTGCAACTCCACTTTAACTTACAATTTATGACATTGTATATGACCACAATGTGCATTTTAACATATTACAATAAAAGTCAAACTTGCAAGTACATGTTTCACAATTTCCATCTATTAGTAACCTGTACTGCTGCACTAAATTTGTCAATTCAAATTGATTCAAAATTGAAATAAAATTTAAAAATCAAACAAAAAAAAATAAGTGCAAATAATTATCAATTATTGGACGAGTCGGAGCAAAATATCATGATTTGTCAGTGGCGAGCTACTAGTTATTTGCCGATGCCGAAGGCAGAGGCAAATAACTAGTAGCAAGACACTGACAAATCATGATATTTTGCGATAGACGAGTTCAATAATTGATTTATCATTCATAAAATAGTTAAAAATTTGAAATGCCTGAAGTAAGAGATCGCCACTCTTCTCTCTGTCTTCGGCATACTAAAATCTTCGTAAAACTTACTTTATGTTGGCACGAGTCTTGCTTTTTATCTCACTAAAACTTCCTTTTCACTATTTCTTTTCTGAAGTACATTGTCGTTAAGGATGCTTCCAAATACTCTCGATTATTTCCTCGGATAGCTGAAGAACTAGCCGCCATGTTTATGAAAATTATTTGCCGTCAGCAGTGTTACCGCTAGTGCACATGCTCATAAAATTATTTGCAGCAGAAAATTATTTGCACTCAGTTATTTGCAGGTAAATTAACCAATCAGAATGCTGGATAGAAACGAAATGAATGATAATCATAGTGATTAATCAATAGAGCCTTAATATTTTACCATAGTTTTTCAACAATCTAAATTTTACAATGACTTGCAGAAGATTGTGAGCATTAAGACACATGTTACAGTATGACAATTTGCAAATTTTAGATTATTTCAGCACATTTCTTAGTCCAATTTAAAAAAAAAATAGAAAATGTATGTCCTATGTTTATATTTATAACCTGATGCAAACACTCAAGTGAGATTGGAAAAATTTAAAAAAATGTAAACCCTGGCCTATGGCTCATGTTCACATAAACTTTCAACTTTTCACTATTCTCCCCACTCACTCTCATGTTTGCATCAAGTTATATAACTTTAATAGTATTTACTGTAGACAATACTCACCTTTGCCAGCTCTTGTTTTGCATCATGTAAATCCTTCTTATAGTTCTCCAAAGATTTCTTTATAGCAGCAGTATTTGTCTTCTCATTTTCAATGGCCTGTTTAAGATTCCTAATCTCAAACTCAGTGACAGACAGAGGACTCTCTGGAGTGGTTCTCCCAGAAGAATCTTTTTGAACTTTCTTGAGTTGGTTCTGATATTTCCGGCACTCTTTAAACTTGGCCTTGTATGCTTCTGCTCCCATGTTTAAGCGTATACGAAGATCTTCAATTTGTTTCTTCAGATTGGCCATCTGGAATCGTAAATCAGAATCTGGTAGCTCAGACTGAAGAGTGGTCAGTTGTCGTTTCAGATCGCTTTTCTGTCTCCAGAGGTTATCCATGTCTTTCTTGGCTTGTAAATACTGCTTCTTGACTTGGGCATTAGCTGTTTGCAAAGCAAAATATGGTCCCTCTAAGGCAGAGTTCTGTTCTGTCTTCTTTTCTTTGGCTGCTTTTGATTGTAAGTATTCTTCCTCATGACTTTTAGCCGACTCTAACTCCTTTTTTGTCTCATCAATGCACTGTTCCATATTCACTATCACCTTTTCATTTCCCTTCAACTCTTCTTCCAGCCTTTTAATTTCTTGTGTCTTTACTTCGATCTGTTGGCAAGCAGTGGAATTCTTTTCCAACTGGATATTTAGCTGCTCTTGGAGTTCAGCCACTTGGCGATCGGATGCAGTACTCAATGAATTATTGAAGGCTCTCTCTTGGTTCAGTTGCTCCTGAATGTTTGTCAAAGAATCTTCATACTCTTCAATCAACTGCTTGTGCATAGCTCTCTCTTCCTCGAGCACACAACTCATCTCCAGAACTTTCTCTTCACAAACATCAAGAGCTCTCTCTTTATCTTGTATCACTTTTGTGAGCTTCTCAGTGTGTTCCTCTAAGCTGCTGATCTCTTTCAGGTGGTTCTCATTCACTTGGTCCCTTTCGTCATTGAGGGAAGAGGCCAATTGATCCATATCAGCCTGAGCAGAAACCAATTCACTTTTCAGCTTAGAATTTTCTCTTTGCAGGAGGTTCATTTGCTCAAGATGTTCTGCCAGAGATTTCTCCAGAGCTAGAATTGCTTGCTTTGTTTCTTTCAGTGCTGCCTGAGATGTCGATATCTCACCAAGCATGTCCTCATGTTCCTTCACAAGGGCGATATTTTCCTGAACCGTCTTCTCCACCTTTTCTTGCAGGCTAAAAATCTCGGAATTTTTCTGAACCACCACGACATTAAGCCTGTCGACTTCGCTCTGCCCATCGGAAATATCTTGCAAAAGCTGCATCCTCTCATCTTCGAGTTTCTTCTGATCTTTATCGGTGCGATCAGACCGAAGTTTTTCGACCTCGGCCGATTTATGTAACTCCAAAATCTTCGTTCTCGCTTCCTTCAGCGCCTGCTCTGAATTCTTGAACATTTCGCTCGATTCTTTCCACGATTTTTCCATTTTCTCGCTGGACTTGGTTTCCGCCAGTAGCCGAGTACATAGTTCGTTCTTTTGGCTTTCCAAATTCAGGATCATGTCTTGAAACGAGATGCAATCCGCCTCGGCCTTTTCCTTCGACGCTTTCAGGGAAGCGTTTTCGTCATAAGCCTTCGCGAGCGAGTCTTCCAACATGGTGGTTCGGTTTCTGACGACCAACAAAGTATCCCCATTTTCGTCGCTTTCCTCGTTGCACTCGAGTTCTCCCGGCTTAGAAAACTGTATCTGAAACGGGTAACTGGCCCCACGAATTTCTCCGCTGCTGGTAACATAACAAAACTGATAAAACTCGATTTCCTCTGGGGGCAATTTGCTGCCACGAAATAGAACCGAGTTTTGGGAAGAAGACGTCGAAGTGCTATTCTTTTCAATGACGGGCGAGTATTCGTAGCACAAATAATCTTTACAGGACTGCCATCCGACTTTGAACAGTCCTATCCAGTCGTTTGCTGTCGGGGACACCGAAGGTTTGATGGAATAGCAACAACGAATATCTTTTCCGGGAATGTAGACTTCTTGTATGTTGTGAAAGACAACGGCAGCGAATTTGGATTCTTCTCGGGATTCCGTTGTCGGGGTTTCGCCGTTCATAGTGTCCACCGTATGTAGAACTAACTCGAAGTCAAAGAAGCGAGTTGTTTCTGTTTAAAACTGCAACAACAGCGTTGTCTAAAACAAACTGCAACGTCGATGTAAAATCGATATAATCACTTTAAAAAAATTACGACACTTTCGCTTTTGGTGATGATATATAAAACAACAATGAAGCAAAGCATACTGGGATACGTGCCTGTTGCAGCGTCACCAATTAGCGGTAATTAGCGCTATATCGTATTGACCTAAACCATGTTACCTTAAAAGGAAACATTTTGATCGGAATATTTAGGGAACTACGCTTTCCCTGAAAATTTTTGAAACTTGGCTGTCCGAAATGGCATTTCCCGCGGTTCTAAATAACACCTTAAACACGGAGCGACTGCATAAGTACTGGCTGAGGTACTCAGCCAATCCTGCCCAAACGCATCTGATTGGTCCACACAGCTAAAATTACTTCCGGCCTTACCGAGGAAGACTGAAGAGTGGAGCTTTTGTGAGACTTGTTTACTGTTTTTAAATTAAACTTGCCACTTCCCAAACGTTGAATTTGTCTTTTTCGAGTGTAACACATCATTTTGAGTAGAAAGACGGGAAAATTACGCTTCCAATACGTCGAAACAAAACTAAGGTGAGGAAAAACCGTACGAAAAAGATCAAGCGTCTCACCATTTTTCTTGTTGAATGCAGATGATGTCTGTATTGATTCTTTGCTTATTCATTCATATCTTCCGTCCTTGTAATTATAAGACCCTTTTATATACACCAAGAATGTTGATAATGAATATCTCCATGTAGATGTCTGAACATCATCTCACTTTTCAACGACGACAACTTTGTTTTTGCACGACCGACAGTACATGTTGTCTGGAAAGCCAGACAAATGACTACTAAAAAGTTCTAAATTTGTGATATATTGACTTGCAAAGTTAATATAATACATGTAAACTATTTATTGTCTTCGTTTAAATGGTCTGTTTTAGTTGAATATCAAAGTATTGTCTTTTATGTGGAACTCTGTTTTAAAAAACGGCAAAAGCCAAAGCAGCTATACGTGACCTTGAAACATCGTTTGAAAGCAAGGTCATAATATAAGCTTATATATTTTACAAATTCATTGACCAAACAAATTTAATCACTTCAGAATTGTTTTTATCTAAGACTCTTATGCTTCTCTTTACAATTTACATGGGTAATTGAAAGGTAAAAAGGTTATAAATAACAGATAATTCTCAAAACTTCACCAGCTCACTGACTCGTTGTTGACTTGACTGTTGACATTTCAAACTGTCAGTGCGTAGCCGGGGGGGGGCTCCCTTTTATGCGCTCGCTCCGTGTTTAAGTCTTAGACGTAGGTCAATGAGAACAATGCTGGCGTTGTAGTAGTTTATGCCTATGACGTGAAATTTTTTATTGCTTCATTTGAAAGAGCATCAAAAAGTAGGACAATGTGCAGTTTACCGTTCGTTCCTTGATATCTTTTATATTTTCGGAGTTATAAAGATTTAAAGATGTCAAAATGAAGAAAAAATATGGCACAAACAAATTGCTGATTCAGAACAAGTTGCTGATTCAGCACAAATTGTGACGTCATGTATTTGCATGTTAATTTGGTGAATGTTTAAATGAACTATAGCTCAGTTACTATGTGCCAGAATCAAATGAACTTTTGCACACATATAGTGCAAGATGAAACACAGTTCATAATGTCACGAATTTTGTTGTCAAGGTAACACTGTTGTACCCAGGCCCCTTGCACGGATTTTATAAAACACCATGTATTTATCTCTGTGGGCATAATTTTCAAATTATTATAGTATAAACGTATTTTAGGCATGCATAGGTATGACAAGCACTTGTCTGCTATTACTTTATCCTTATCAGGATAGAGAAGGTGGTTTATATAATATCCGTGCAAGGGGCCTGGGTACAACCGTGTTACCTTGACAACAAAATTGATGATATTATCAACTGTGTTTCATCTTGCACTATATGTGTGCAAAGGTTCATTTGATTCTGACGCATAGTAACTGAGCTATAGTTCATTTAAACATTCACCAAAATTAACATGCAAACCACATGACGTCACAATTTGCGCTGAATCAGCAATTTGTTTGTGCCATATTTTTTCTTCATTTTGACATCTTTAAACCTTTATAACTTTGGAACTATAAAAGATATCAAGGAACGGTAAACTGCATATTGTCCTACTTTGTGATGCTCTTTCAAATGAAGCAATAAAAAGTTTCACTTCATAGGCACTTTAATAACAGTAAATATATAAAAAAGTAAATGAAGCAATTTTAGTAATTTTAGTAAAATCTCAAGAACTCTACGAACCCAGACGTATTTTTCTGCTATACGTCTGGGTTCGCAGGCTACCCTTTTTCTTGATAATTTAGAACTTTCCATTTTGGAAAATAGGACGATCCCTGTCGTCAGATAATAATATTTGGCAGTGCTATGAGTAACTTCGTTACAAGTAACTAGTTACATGTAATCGTTACTTTTTTGAATAACTTTACCGGTAACTAGTTACTTTTTCCAGAAGGTAACTGTAACTGTAACTAGTTACAAAAAGTAGGAATAAAAAGTAACGATAACTAGTCACATCTGATCGATGTCGAGAGCGCCGTTACTTTTTGCGATATCCATAATACTCCCAACCTCGCCGAGTCGTCGTTCAACGTCGTGTCCAACTTTTCATTGAACTGAACACACCGGTGCCTGCAAGTGTAGCATGTGAAAGGCTGTTCAGCTGCGCAGGATTAATTTTCAGACCACATCGCTGCTGAATGACTGATCGTAATTTTGAAAATTCTCTGCTGGTCAAATTAAACAATAGTTTTGTCTAATTCACATGTTTCTCGATTTTAAAAGCAGAACGAAAGAATAGGTGTAACTTTGTAATTGTAATTGTAACTGTAACTAGTTACAAAATTTTTAAAGTAATTTGTAACTGTAACTAGTTCCTTTTTTTTCATTGTAACTTGTATCGGTAACTAGTTACTTTTCTGATGATGTAATTAACGGTAACTGTAACTGTAACTAGTTACAAAAATTATGTAACTATTAAAGCACTGATATTTGGTTTAGGAATACTGATTAGAATTGGGATTGGCAGGGTTAGGATATAACTAATAAGGCAATAACTAATAAAAGGAAAATTTTTTGGTTTAGGTAGATGTGATATAGTGCTATCCGGAAATTAAACAAAGAAACGTATGGTAATTTGAGAATGAAACCATGCAAGGCCCACACTTCAGGTAAAAATAGTACAATCATCTTCGTGAATCATGTTTTTTATTAGAATATTTTCCCCTAGTCCAAATTTGAATGCAAATATTTTTTGTTCTGTTGCATAACAATAAAATTATAAGGCCTCGGTACAAAAAATATCCTGTATAGTGTGAACAGACTCGGCACGATATTGTACCCAAGTAAATGTCGTTATCGAGATTGGAGCGGTACAGCGGCGCTCCGACACAGAAATTGTGCCGGAACAGATGTTTTATGTGTGTACATGAAGGCCTATCCGGCCCAGTATGGTTTTCGTGCGTGCCGGCTGCACAAAAGCTATCCAGTATACCCTTATTATAGAAAATTAACAATGCACTATAACGCGACATATACGCGACATCTAATTAACGCGGATTACTTCTAGAGTCTTTTAAAATCTGATTATATTAACGCGAATCTGATCTCAATGGTGTGATATGTACAGATTATTGAATCTGATTCAGAATCTGATAGTGACAGTGAAGAGGAGGAGTGATGTTTTTAAGGCCGGTTTACACCATCAACGTTTCTGTGATCAAAGTCTTTGATCAAAGTCTTTGGTCAAAGAACTTCAAAGCAACCGCTGTCTTTGAAAGGCGTTTACATTGTCAAGTACTTTAATCAAAGCATACTTTGATCACAGAAACTTTGATAGTGTAAACCAGCTTTTAGTATACCTTAATATGCTGTATTTTGATATTAAAAGAGTTAGTGTTATTTAAAACAAATCAAGGTCTTTTCAATTAACGATAACTAAAAATTGCATACCGTATTTACTCGTTTAACCGCCGCCCGCGATTAAGCGCCGCACTTATTCACAACAATGCGGTGCTTAATCGAAGCACCATAGCAACTACAGCCTCGGAAATTTATTGTCCTGTATTACAGTGTTTATATGTTCAAAGTGAGTATATTTCAATGTGAATGACAAGATAACATCTGAAACATGTTTATTTTGTTGATAAGATTTCTTGTTATCGTTTACAAATAAAATAATTTTTAAAGAGCGCCGCCCTCAAATAAGCACCGCATCCACTCTCCTCCGCAGAGGCTTTTTTTCAATATTCCGTAATGTCCGTAACGAGAGTTCTTGAGAGTTATTTTGATTAGTAATATGAGCATTTTCACTCATTCTTATTTAATATTTCGTAATGTCCGTAACGAGAGTTCTCGAGAGTTATTTTGATTAGTAATATGAGCATTTTCACTCATTCTTACATGAAGTTTTAGGTTAGGGGTTAGGGAGCGCGCAAAGAGTGAAGGGAATGGTAAACATTTTTATCCCTTAGTGTCCCCATGTGTACCACATGCTCCCTAACCCCTAACCTAAAACTTCATGTAAGAATGAGTGAAAATGTTCATATTACTAATATTAAATAAGAATGAGAGAAAATGCTCATATTACTAATCAAAATAACTCTCGAGAACTCTCGTTACGGACATTACGAAATATTAAATAAGAATGAGTGAAAATGCTCATATTACTAATCAAAATAACTCTCAAGAACTCTCGTTACGGACATTACGGAGTATTAAAAAAAAGCCTCTGCGGAGGAGAGTGCACCGCATCCGAAGCACTAAAAATTTAAAGAGCGCCGCGGCGCTTAAACGAGTTTTAAAATCCGCGTTAATAAAGTGCATCGTTAATTTCCTATAATAAGGTAGTGTAAATGACGTCATTGTTGAGAATTATAATTCGGGGATGGAAGTTGGAACCGAAAACCAGGAACTACATAATTATAACGAAATTTCATTTTCCTACACTGGAATAGTAAACCGCGATCGAACTCAGTTAAAAGAGATTTCAGTTGGCGCACTATAGCGTTTGTTATAATTAATTTCTCCGTTTTAGGAGGTCTCCACTTGCATGACGAGTAAAATGACTAAAATCGTTTGGCTCGTTAGCCGGAGTAGAAGTAACAAGGCGCCTGGTCAGGCGTTCACTCGGGCTACTGCAAAATCACGCGGAGGTTGTCACATGCAGTGCTAAGATCTATAATGCCGCCGTCTAAACACATTCAGGCCACAGACAAAAGTCAAAACACAATCCAATCTCCGATAGAAAACCAGGGGCGGATCTAGCCTAAAATCTGACCGTGGCCCACAATCTAGGGGGGTCCGGGGGCATGCCCCCCCGGAAAATTTTGAAAATTAGAGTCTCTGCATGAAAACGCATTTCATGCATTTTGAGAGAGATCTAGAGTCATATTGTAGGATCGTTTTATACATGTTTTTCACCGAGATCTTTGTATAAATTTTACTCAAATCAAATTTTTTTCTCTCTTTAAGTTCAAGCAAAGATCTTCTAATTATTCAATAAAATGTTTAGAAGTAATTGATCCAATATGAATCGTAATGTATGTTTAACGAGTTTTGTGTGACGTATAAACTAACCAGTCAAGCAGCTGGGTATCCTTTGGCCATTACTTAGAATTCTATTGAGTATTCTGTCTAATGCCAGCCAATTTTTACTTGAAACAAGAATAATCAAAGCAACCCTGCTAGTGTAATATTAACAATTTATAGGTATCACCTAGCATTTGTCAGACTCCAGATCAGGAAATGGAGTCCCTTTACGTTTTATACTGTCTTTCGGACTCTTTCCCTCGATAAAGCGAGAATAACAACAATGGAGTTGATGAGAGCCAGAAGATGTAAACTGAGTTAGTAAATAGATTCGTAAATATCGTCGCTCTGTACAGTCTGTAAGCTAATAATATAAATAATAGTTCGAAACGTCAAACGATTAAGAGATTAAGAGAGTGTTAAATCCCGCGACTGACAAGTCTCCCAGTCTTGCAGATAATATTTCAAAGTTGAACCATGATAGAAATGCTGTGTTTCAGTCGATGAGAATTATATTAATAAATAATGTAATGAGAGAGAGCGGTCGCGGCTCTCGGTTTGATCTCATGCTTGTTCTTCAAATTGATCAATGCTTTAAAGATTTATATAGTCTGAGTATAAACACCACAGTCTTATTAATATAGTAACTAGCGTCTGACGATCAACAAATTTAGTAGAGAGGAACTCGTACTATAAATAAAGAAACCAAACAAACCAACATCTCTTCCTTAATTTTCTTGTGAATTTACCATCTAGTATTTCGACTATCTGTCACAGGCACAATCATCGTCCCTCCATACGCGCAGCCATTCTTTAATATCATTCTGAAGAACTCCGGTCAAGACAGACTGACGTGCACTACCGACTACGGGAGCCGACGATTTGATTGCATTATTTCGCAATAAAACTGTAACAAGATATGGCAAGGGTGGCTGACCGTGGCTCCCGCCAAATTCAGCCACTCTATTCTGGCTCTCTGATTGGTTTGGACCCCTTAACAGTCCGCTGACCGTGGCTGAATTTAGCAGAAGTGTTCTCCAATTTCTTCAGCGAATTCGTAGCACGTTCGGTAACTTTTTCGGCCATGAGACCGATTGCGGTGCAACTGATTGTCAAAGATGCGAAAATCCGCTGCTATTTTGACAATTGGTTTAGTATTTTACGGTGGCTAATGTCGTTCTTACGTCAACTATCTTTTTGTTATTAATAGTTTTTTTATTTTTGAAATATCAATTATATTATTTAATTTGGAATAATTAGGAAAATCTGACCGCGGCTCAAGCCACGCTCGCACCCCTCTAGATCCGCCCCTGAAAACGCAATTTGCAATACACAAAACACGATTGCCTGTTATTTCCTTCCACACATGTACACAGCGTTCATATCTCTTCGGGTATTAAATATCAACACAGCTAGCGACATTACTGACCAATACCAAACTATGTCTGTGAACACGCAAAACACATCCGAGACGAGAAAGACTTGATCAGACTCTGATCATCAGACAGTAGGAAAGCTAAGAAAGAAAGCATTATTTCCACACATGTACAGCGTTCATATGTCAAGTCTCTTCGGGTATTAAATATCAACACAGCTTCATGCATACGGCGTGTGAGATCGTAAGCGTATATAATATCAAGATACTTGCCAGCGACATTACTAACCAATAACTATGTCTGTGAAAACACAAAACACATGCGAGAGGAGAAAGACTTGATCAGACATCAGGAAAGCAAAGAAAGAAAGCATTTGTCAGTTTCGCAAAATCTCATTATGTTTGTCTTGATCGAGACGGCGGAATATAAAGTTAAATGCGCTTGACTTGAGCCTGCGCTTTCTGATTAGAGAGGCCTGCGGAGTAGGCTAAGAGCATGATTACAGAAGCCGAGAAGGAAAAAAAAAATAAAAGAAAGAAACCGAGCCGAAACCTAGACTCGGCCTACCACAGTAGCCCGAGTAATAAGTTGCCAAATGGCAACCGTAAAGCGTTGGCATTTTCGAAAAGTTCCACTTTGGAGACCGTCTTTGAAAAGTTCTGTTTTTGCTGACCGTTTCGTCGTTTATATTAGGGACCTTAAGATCTACGTCCTTCAAACAAAAGCATTCTTCTTGCAAGACAAAGATAATGAATACTTTCTAGTCCCAAGAGTAATCCGAACACCGTCCTCGCTCTGTATACAACGCCACTCAGAGCATTTTCACGTCTTCAGGACGACGTTGACTCGTGGGGTGATGAGAACTGTTGACTGCGATTGCCTTAACACAGACACTGCAACCGTTTTAACACTTTGAAAATTATGAAACAAGCTTCAAGTAACTGTATTGAATTCTTTTTAATGCTAAAATTTGAATTGCTTTTCAACCGCCGTCGTCGTCCTAGCATCTTAAGGTCCCTATTGTATAATAGTGTGGACGGAAGGCCAATCCGTGATTTATAAGGTGCGTTTTCAAAACTACAAATATCCGGATACGTGTGAACAAAGTATGAATCAAAGGGGGGAAATGTGAAATTAAGTTTATTCGATTTATTCGTATTATATTATGACATAATATATATTATAGGTGTACGCCGTGTGCTACTATAAAAGGCCGAATTATTAGAATTCCAGTTCTGTATTTGGAAATGTGCTAGTCAGCATTGAATCACAAATGTCAATATTTAATAAAACACCAATCGTGTTTTATCAGATTTATACGAGGCGTTAGCCAAGACAGCCGAGTGTTTTAGATCTGATAAAACACGTACTGCGAATGTTTTAAATGGCTCATATATAGACATCAATTTTGAAAATTGAAGTTGTCTGAGCCGCAAAATCGAAGAAAAAGTTCATCGAAAATAGCGAGCGTGTCTCTATCACATGAGACACGTCGTCACGGTCGAGGTCACGGTCACGATTTTCCTTAGTGTTTTCCTCATGAATTATTAGTGAGTTTTTGAAGTGACAAGCCGTTGTAAATATGTTGTAAACTTGTCAATATAAGGAAACCCCCACGAGATGCCGAAAAGGCTGGATCGATAAAGATTGGACGGAACAAGAACTAATAGTGACAACAATGGCAGATAGCTAACAACACTTTATTGTGCAAGGCATTATGTTAAAGTAAACATACTAAAATAAAATAAAAAACACATCAAAATAAAACATATCAACTTATAACATATCAAAATATTACAATCAGAATCTATATACTAATCGGTGATAATCGATAGTTTGTAATAACCATGACCTATATATATCACCACCTATATATAGCATTCTTTCATATTTGTTTTCGAAACTTATATGCATGACCTATCTTCACATTAATGCACGATTTCACAGAATATGCATGTAGTTATATTTCATTTTGCCGAGCGGAATGAAGGCAAAACAAAAAATACTGTACAGGGTGTATCAA
This sequence comes from Corallium rubrum, assembly GCA_964035015.1. Lineage (NCBI taxonomy): Eukaryota > Metazoa > Cnidaria > Anthozoa > Scleralcyonacea > Coralliidae > Corallium > Corallium rubrum. The sequence goes on from OZ035998.1 coordinate 28,911,724, forward strand.
AAAAAAGGCTACCCTTAGAAAATATAATTAACATTCTTTTCAAATAACCTATTGTATATTGACAGCCCTGGACACCTCTGAAGTCACGGATGCGTAAAAAACAAATGGTCGTATACACCTGGGAAATTACGATAACTTCTAAACGTATGAAGGAGCATAACTGAAATAAAAATGTTAATTATATTCATATCAGTTCGATTAAAAATGGTTCAACTGACCACATGGCTGTCAATATACAATAGGTTATTTGAAAAGAATGTTAATTATATTTTCTAAGGGTAGCCTTTTTTTTGATACACCCTGTATATATCCCACTAGCCAACAAAGTCGGTTTTCTTTGATCTACCGCGGGATATACATCACGAATATCCCGAAAATCGGTGCTATGACCTATATACAGCATTCTTGCCAATTAGTTACGTCAAATTAATATTGAAGTTAACGCCCTCGGTTTATAAAACAACTAATTCAATAACCCTTACTATCAAATTTATAAAAAATTCATGAAGAAAATTCAAAAGAAATGAATATTTAATCAATACTGTAAATCCCATACAGATTCGCCCTGATTTACATGTACATAAACTTTTTCCTCAATTTACTTAGCTAAAATCACTCCGGCCAACTTGCGTCCATTTGATAAGTATATGATAATTGCAGCTCGTCTTGTGAAGCAAATACAGATCGCTGCTCATGCTTCATCTATTACTTACTAGAATTGTCTAAAACTACGTTGCATGTTCACCTTACAGCTACTAAACTTACTATTCATTAAATTGATGACATGCAGTAAACATAAACGCGCATGCATGTCCGTCCGTGGTTGTCGCGCTCGGTGTAACTATACAGATCTTCACCGTACCAGATCCTTATTTTTTGTCCGTACGCGAGGTACTTTGGATGAGCAACGTCACTCAAGACGATCTGAGGTGATGTCGAGGTGTACCCTGGCAGTTTGTACGACGGCCGATTGTAGTAATGAAAGTGTGCGGGGTAAATGACGTGATTGTTTGAATCTGTAACGAACATTAAAATGTCCTTGTGCGCTGATTTACATCCCCAGTAAGAACGCCGATCGCGGGAACATCCTATATAACCAAACGAGTGAACCAGTTTTACTGCTCCCATAAAGCAAGATGATCCGGTGTATCTGAGCTGCTTGTAGCCATTATACTTTGCTCCAACGCAGCCGTAACCAATATATTTCCACCCTAAATAATGTATAAAATTAATTATGATCGCTTGTAGGATCGACACGCCCTGTGAAGATTTTTAAAGGGAGCGAAAAACCTGAAAAGTGCGCCAAAATATGACACAAAAACGTTTCTCAGAAATGAGACTTTGGTGAGTCAAAGAACAACAAGCTATAAGTCTTTGGATTAAACTTTGGGTTAAAGAGAGATCTAAAAAACTCAAAATTTAAATTGATTTATTGTTAAGTTACTTACTGTAACCCTCATAGACTGAAACAGGATTAATCAGTCTATTGAAAATTGTTGACAGCAGTTGAGTTGTTTATTTTTTTCACTGTTATTAAAACAATATTTTAATAATACATTAACCCCAAGAGCTTAAAGCTCATCGTGGGGGCTTATATATATATATATCGATATATATATATATATATATATATATATATATATATATATATATATATATATATATATATATATATATATATATATATATATATATATATATATATATTTTAAAACAATATTTTAATAATACATTAACCCCAAGAGCTTAAAGCTCATCGTGGGGGCTTATATATATATATATATCGATATATATATATATATATATATATATATATATATATATATATATATATATATATATATATATATATATATATATATATATATATATATATATATATATATATATATATATATATATACTGTTAAAAATGGGATTTCAGACTAGTATATTTTGCTCAAAAGAGCCCTCAAAATGCTGGAAAAGCTGTTTCAGAGACCCAAAATTCACTGAAAAAATTTCGGGATACCGCGGGTTGCCCAGAAATGCATCGTCACAATTAGCAGGCACGCTGTACCAGATGCCCCAGGGGCATTCTGAAGGGGGGGGGGGGGGAGGGGGACATCTGGTGCTGTTACACCGGCTAAGTCCCTACTGCGCGTGTGCGTCATTGGTTTGTTTGTGAGACTCACACAAACGAATGCCTCGGATATGCACTTGATATATATCTTGCGTAATACAGCTCTGAGGAAAAACATTTTCGATCCATTTTTCAATTATAACACAAAACATTACTCTCTTGACAGAGCTCTCTTGACTAAACGATTTTGCTTAGAATATAGCGTGATTCCTTCCTCGACTGACCTCCGCACCAAGGGCAAACCGTCGTTACCTAGAAACGCGGGTTCAAATTAAGAAATATAGCGTGATCGTGATTCCTTCCCCGGCCGAGAAACGTGGGTTTCAAATTAAGAAAAATGAACTATCAAAAAGAAATGTAAACAAACTATTACTCTGTGAATGTGCAGTAACACTGTGATTCACCTTATTAAACCAAACGGAAAGCAAACGAATACTCGTGTTTCCGCACTCGTTTCTTTATTATGCTCTATTCTCTAACTTCTATGCAAATGATTGTATATATACACGGTATACTCAACGCTTCAGAAACAGACGCTGTTCATGGAAGTGGCAGCACAAGATCGAGAAAGTCGTGGGTATGGACAAGAGTCATATAATGAAAAATGATGAGAGAAAGATCGCGACGGCTATGGGCTGTCGGAATAACCGGACTCGAAAGTTGAGCCTTCACCGACGAATAAAAGATAGGACATGATCACATACATCATATATACATGAGATAGATTTATAACATATATTTTACTTCAAATAGTATATTTATACCTGATTCCACTGCATGAAGGAAACTGAATACCAAAAGCAAAACTTTCAACAACATTTTTCTTGACGAACGATGAGATTGTTGTACGATGAAATTGTTGTATATGATTTAGATTTTAGTTGATGTGTACAGCCTTGTTTGTATTCGATGTCGATGTGTTGGTTATTGATGTGTTGATGGACTTTATATAGCTTTACTTATATTAGTATCGTATCGTCATCTGTCATTGACTGGGATCAACGCTAGATCCGGTGTAGACTGATTTTTGCTAAAACTTTGAACTTCCTTTTAAGCGCATGCAGATATTTGAACTTCCTGCCTGCAGCAATCCTTGAACACACCCGAGGATTAGTGCCCAAAGCGCAACAGTAGCGATCGAGTTGCGCCCCCACGCCGCTACGGAAAGTGCGTGCTCCCAATGAGAGAAAGGGCTATAACAATCGAACCTGACTACGATTTATGTTGAGGAAGACCTGAAGGTGCACAAATCGATCGTATGCTTCACAATACAATGCGTTCTTTGAAAGTGCAATGACTTTTGTCGGGCTTCAGACCATGTATGCATATTTCTATTGACTATGGTCTGTTTGAGTCTCAAAAGTGCTTTCAAAACGCAGGAAATTTTATTTCCGAGACTTTAAAATTTTAAACGAGTATTTAAAAATTTCCCAGGGGCACGCCCCAGATCTAGACCTCTCTCTAAATAGCGCCCATTCGGTACTGCCGCTTATCTAAAATCCTAGATCCGCCACAGCTTGAACAACAAAATAATAATACTTCACAGCCAATAAAAGCTCAGTGTTGGTCGACTCCTATTCCCCTGGCACGATCAATAGCGAAGTTCACATGCAGTTACTATTTATGCCTCACAACTCGACAAACAAGACAAAATTGAATCTCGAAGGATTTGTAAGGACTCATTTTCTGGAAAATGAAGACTCAAGAATGGAAAAATAAATTATAAGCTCGTGGACAAACATAAGTACTGACGTCATCTGTGTCCATTCCTATATTTCTTTGCCTAACCAAGAAATATTAAAAACTAGGCGTGCAATGCATGTATGTGTGTTTACCGCTGTTGTATGCTGGCTGTATTATTCATACTCTTGGTTTCACAAAAATTGGAAAAAAAATTGCTATAATTTCTAGTGTGGGTCAACCTCGTCCCCAGGGCATTTTGCCTCCACGTTGGGAGGTCGGCGAAAATGGCCCTGGCATCGGCTGGTCACGTGACACCCAGAATTTTGGGGTGTTTTGGCAAGAAAATTTATGCGGTCTTTGTGTTTCGTTTTTGTATAATACGTATACATGAATAATAAATAAGAAAAATTTAACGCTCTGCCGAATCACTCATGTGAACCTTTATCATAAATGCAACTGGCTAGCATTATTCATCATGATACTCCCCACGATTATCCAGGATACATTTAAATGTCGGGAAGAAACGAAACATATATCTAATGTTGTTCTTGACTTTAACCAAAGTTATCGTTACAATTCTTTGGATGAACTTCGCAGAGTGGATTTATTGCAATTCATATTTTGATGAATAAATTACACTGTATCTGAATTAATCAAGTTTTTAAACAGGCCAATCCGATTATAGAATCGACCAGCCGATGCCAGGGCCATTTTCGCCGACCTCCCAACGTGGAGGCAAAATGCCCTGGGGACGAGGTTGAGTGGTAAAATAGGAGTATCAATGTCTATAACAAAAGGCACCACTGTGAGAATCATGTCAAGATCTTGTGTGATCTTGGAAAATCTTGTAAGATCTTAAGAAAAATCTTATAAGATTTTAGCGATATCTTATAAGATAATTAAAGAGAAAGTACACGTTCTCTGACCTTAATAATTTTTTATCATGACTCATCATGACTCACAAAAACTGTGGTAGATCACACCCACAAGTTTACTATAAGTCACGTTAAAAATACTTAACCAGTTTATCAGCAATATCCCCTGTCTCCGAAATGTTTTTGTGCAAAACTTTGTCGGAAATATAGAATTTAACGGCTAACTGCTGGAAGATATATCCAAATGGCCAATAATACGGCTACCGCGGATCTAAATACCCCTGAATCGTCTGTAGGTTTGTGCCATGTATGTAGGTACGGAGAAAAGGTTATTTGAACTCGGACATGAGCGCAAATATCAAATTGCATTATTTACGCTATTTACTTGGCCTACGGTCAAACGCGGTCATATTTAAAGTAAATCAATCGTCTGAAGGTATGTGCCATTTGGGAAACTTGCACGGTTAGATAGAGCGTTAAATTCTGTACAACATATGTGAATTAGAACAAATCGTATAGAATAGCAACGGAGAAAAATATACCAGTTGAACTGAGATGAGCGCAAGTATCAAATTGCATTATACGGCTATTTACTTGGCCGTACGGTCGAACGCGGTCATATTTAAAGTAAATCAATCGTCTGTAGGTTTGTGCCATTTGGGAAACTTGTACGGTTATATAGAGCGTTAAATGCTGTACAACATATGTGAATTAGAGAACATGGTATAGAATAACAACGGAGAAAAGGCTATTTGAACTGACATGAGCGCAAATATCAAATTGCATTATTACGCTATTTACTTGGCGTACGGTCAAACGCAGTCATATTTAAAGTAAATCAATCGTCTGTAGGTTTGTGCCATTTGGGAAACTTGCACGGTTAGATAGAGCGTTAAATTCTGTACAACATATGTGAATTAAAACAAATTGTATTAGAATAGCAACGGAGAAAAATATATTTGAACTGAGATGAGCGCAAATATCGAATTGAATTATTACACTATTTACTTGGCGTACGGTCGAACGCGGTCATATTTAAAGTAAATCAATCGTCTGTAGGTTTTTGCCATTTGGGAAACTTGTACGATTAGATAGAGCGTTAAATTCTGTACAACATATGTGAATTAGAACAAATCGTATAGAATAGCAACGGAGAAAAATCTATTTGAACTGAGATGAGCGCAAATATCAAATTAAATTATTATGCTATCACTTGGCGTACGGTCAGACGCAATCATTTTAAAGTATCCCTGAATCATACTACTCCAATCATACAGCATTGCAATTGACTTTCTTCGAAAATAATGTTGTTCTTCGTCTCGCTCCTTAGTTCATACAACACGGCGAGGAAATATAAACAGTCACACTACTGCACATATTACAGGTCAGCGGTTACACGAAAAAGTTAACCCACACACACACAACACGATAGCAATATATCTGGGCGTTGCGCAGATACAATAAAATCAACCGGATTTATGTAGTATAGATTATCATATATTTCTGCACTTTCAATACTTAATCGAATTGTTTTGGTCGGACTAAAGATAAAGCGTTTCACTGAATATCAAAGTTGTGGTACCCGCGGGTTGAAATCTTGTAAATGAATTGAACTCGAACACAGATTTCTAAATTTAGAAATGCGAGCTCAATCCACTCTATGATCCAGTTGAGCATACGTATGCCAAGTAATCTGACCCTGGAAAATACTAGAACCTGACTGACGTTGCAACTATGGATCGTTTCCACTGACGTGATCGTTAGTCCCTACTGCAGTGGTGAAACCATACGAAATGTTTGAATAAAAATAAGAATAATGCTAAATTCCTTTAGGGAAAAAATGGTGCACCATTATAACTGCTATTTTATTGTTTTGGTACACCAATATGGTTGCCGTTACATTATATATATATATATATATATATATATATATATATATATATATATATATATATATATATATATGTGTGTGTGTGTGTGTGTGTGTGTGTGTGTGTGTGTGTGTGTGTGGTGTGTGTAAATAGACCACTTTCACAGAGACTAATTTGAATTTTCTTTTATGTGCATCTTAATAAACCTTTCTGGCCTCGTTTGTGTGTCTGTAATTCAGAAGAATGTTTGCTTCATAACGAGGCCAGAATGGCTCATTTAGATGCACATAAAAGAATATTTAAAGTGAAGGCCTTTATGAAAGTGGTCTATTGGGGAATATTTCTGCTGTAATGGAACACTGCGTATGCAAATCATGACTACATAGCCGTCATCTTCATTACCATTTTGAAAATACAAACCTCAATATAACAACAAATAAAAGTCCAAATCAGAAAATATTTTGGCATTCAACATCGCTACTGCATGAATTACATGGCTTTTACATGCCTTTCAAATCTTGTCGCATTCTTGAGTTATTAGCTACGCAATTTGAGTAATGACGTCACACGTTGTATGTGGGAGAAAACGGCAAATTAGTCATATCTTTGTATTGGTTTGACTAAACTGAATCAAACGTTGAAAATGTTCCTTGGGGTATGGTCAGATTATATCTGCAATGTGAGGTTTCGTGTAGTTAAACCAACCCGAAGATATGACTGATTTACCGTTTTCTCCCACATACAACGTGTGACGTCATTGTTCAAATTGCATAGCTAATAACATATAATATAGACATTTTTCATTATATTGGATATTCTTTCAAATACAATCTTAAAGACTGCATGAAGTGAAATTTCGTTCTATAGGCTCTTTAATAATGCATCATATATACAGTAAAGCAGTTTATGGAAAAAAAATTCGTTTAAAGAAAGATGTGTTATGACATTAACTGCGGCATATAGCTTAATAAATTAGTAGATTAGTCGTATCATAGTCAATCGAGATTTGGTCTGGAAACTCAGCTAAAGTCTTTGGTCTATCTTTTTGTTCGCCTTTATGCATTTTTGTGCACGGTGCACGGTCACTGAACACATTGTATTTTAGTATAATGAACGCATTGTCCAATAGCAACGTTTCAGTTCAATCACTCAACCATGCTATTTAAATATTAATACTCAACCGAAAACAAAGGATGTGCACGGTGTAAGGTACGGTTCAACATAAAATCACAGCTCATTATAGGCGCTTTGAAGTTTGCCGAGTTTCCAGACCATATCGATTGACTATGGTCGTACAGTAAGTTTGTATATTTTCATGAACTCTTTAGCATTATATACTGACCTTGAAGAGAGGAAGTTGATATATTTTTATCCGTGATTAGGGATTAAGATAAAATCTTTAATTATCTGCCAATGTCAGATTTTAGCCGGTGCGTGCATGTGCCAGCACCAACGTTTCAGCACAAACAAGACACTCAAATGATAGGAAATGGATGTTTTATTATACATAATCAGGAAAGCACACCTATATTCCTGTTTGAGACAGAATAAATAAAGAACTTGCAGTAATGTGTGCAGGGGAAAACCATACACTGGCCTGTACTGCACTGTAGTGTTCATGTTACAAATAGAGAGAGAATTTCGATAGATATGAGAGACCTTAAGATACCCCGGGTTCGGTTTACGGGTACGGGTACCGTCATTTTTGTTTACTCGTAATGCCTACGCGTTTTCCCATGGTAGATCATGGTCCACCCATACATACAACTACGGGCCGTTAGATTACCCGCACCCGTAAATCGAACCCGGGGTATCTTAAGGTCTTTGTTACCAGTAAACAAAAATGGCGGTACCCGTACACGTAAACCGAACCCGAGGTATCTTAAGGTCTCTACTGTAACCTGGTAATACGTAATGTTGCAGCAATTTGTTGCTCGTATAGACCTTATTCATAAATGGCCGACAATTTAAAATCATTTATGTGCATATAAATTAGCCCCTCTGACCTCGGTTTAGAGTAAAGATTTTTCAGAGTAAAGATTCTTTTGAATTTCGCATATGAAAACGAGTTCAGGGGGGGGGGGGGGGGTTAATTTGTACGCACATAAAAGAATATTAATGCCACGTCCATTTATGCATGGTCTATAACTTCACTTTTATTAGTATTTCAGTAACAAGGCTGAACGATTGCAGAACCTAAACGCTGCTACTGGATGATCGCTATACCAAGAATATACGTTGTCAGCTCACCATATACAAGTTTGCATAAACGCAATGAAAACGAACAATATATATGTATTCATCCTATGGATCGTTTTCACTTATGTACGGAATAATGGGGTAGGCGGCCATTTGAAGTAGTAAAACAACATGAATTATTTGAATAAGAATAGGACTAAATTTCCGTAGGATTTAAACCGATTTTCCACTAGGCGATTTTTTTCGCGCGAAGCGATTTTCTTTTGTTCGAATTCAATTGTTTTCTGATTAGTTCCCGCTCAGAGTTCCTCGCGCGAAAAAAGTCGCCTAGTGGAAAACCGGCAGTTAAGAACGCACCAATATAGTCGCCAATTCATGATTATTTCGATACAAAAAATAATGTAATGTTATGTTCAGATGACCTCATGCAACAACCTTAATCATTTGAACAAGCAGAACACCTTGCTCGGCTGAAAGTTGCTGTCAAAGATTCTATTGATCTGAAAGATCAGCATCACCAAGATTATAGACCATCCAGATGTGTAGAGGAAGTTGCATCTTTATCTGCTAAACTGCTATAACCCCACTATAGTCATCACTGCTACGACCTATACACTTCCAACAGTCACATCACAGAGCATGCAGATGATATACAAAATCAAGAAGTTGGAAGACCGGATAGACAGACGATTTAAGGGTCTTGCGACTGAAAGCTTTCCCTGCGAGTCAGAGTCCCTTTCCGACCTACGCAAGCTTCGGGGGAAATAGTATCTTGGCAACCGTTCACGCATGCTCAAAAAGAAATATCGAGTTTGTTGGCAGAGCCCACTTTCCCCCGAAGCTTGCGTAGGTCGGAAAGGGGCTCTGACTCGCAGGGTACTGAAAGCTATGAACGCATGCAGTTATCAACTCACCCTGCGAGCCCCTTTCCAACGTACGCAGGCTTTGGGGAAAAGTAGGTTATCAATCATGCTAGATCCAAAATTATGGATAACGAACATCACATACAAGAGACGGTAGATCTGGGTATTTGCTATGAAAACCAATATCAGCCGACAATTTCAAAAAGAAAAAGAATAAAACCAACTCCGAAAAAATCATCTTGTCAAACCCAAGATTTGACTTGTGAAAAAATGATTTTTTTGGGAGCCTGTTCCATTTTATTTTTTATTTGTTATGAGTGTGGCCAACTGAGCTAGACACATTTCAAGAAATTGTCCAAATGGAGTTGAAGGTGAACAAAAATTTACACCATTAGGGCGTATACTTCTCCAGCATTGAACTAAGAATTTATTTTTTTCTCATGGTCCAGTTCCAAAAATTTTCACCACCTCAACCACTGCTATATACCTCCTCAACAATTAATTACCACCGCCTCAACAATTTCCACCACCTCAACTATTTCCACCACAAAGCCAGAACTTTGCAAGAAGCTCTACCTTACCGGGACCACATAACCCGATTGCACGTTTAGCACAATATCGACCCCCAATCACTGTATGTTCAATCCTGCTCAATGTAATATTTCACGTCAATTAGACCACGAGTTCCCCAAATGTTCTACGAGCTGATATATAGGCAACGAGACGAAGCTGAGTTGTCTTTCTGCTCGGAGAAAGCGAGGCAAGTGGTCTAATTGTTTTTGTATATCAATTATGCATAAACAACTGTTCTTTAAGCCTGGTTTTCATATGTCGCCGATCGTCGGCGATTTGTGCATGATTTAGATGAATGTTAAAACAGGAAGTGCAGCAGCATATTAAGTAATAAAGAACAATGCAGAAAAGCAGTGCTTTTATTCTTTTACTTAACATGCATCTAAATCATGGGTCGGCGACGATCGGCGAGATATGAGAACCAGGCTTTAATGTAAGTAAAGCCTGGTTTTCATATATCGTAATTCATCGCCGATCATCGGCGATACAGCTTTGCGATGAATTGCGATGAAATATGATTATAAGAACCGACAAACGGGGACAATCCCCGATTATCGGCGATCATCGGCGATCATCGCAAGAACCAAAAAAATTTGTTTCCCCCGATGATCGCCGACTGTTGCCGATGAATTAAGACAAGCAAAACAAATGAATATAAGACAAATGAAATAAGATAATAATGCCAATGAAATAAGACAAATGTCTCTGGAAGAAAACCAAGCACTTCAAACATACATGAAATTGCCATGCCCATGATTCTCCAGTTCTTCCCTTGTCTCAAATATTTTTCGCACCCAGAAACTCTTCTTTCTATATTTTTTACACAGTATACCAGCGGTATGACGAGTGAAAGCTTCGTATAGAGTAATAATCTGTTGTTTAGGGGGCGCCCATTTTGACAAAAAAATATTATTTTTCCGCATTGATCGGTTGTCGACGGCGACTGTCCAGACAATCCCCGATCATCGCAAATGTGAGCGTCGGCGATGATCGGCGATGAAATGCGACAAATGAAAACCAGGCTTAAGTACTTGATACCATCTCGTGGGACACGCTTGATACAAGGCGGTCCTATGCTAAATCAGTTTTGATGTACAACATACTGAATGACCACACCGCACCGGGCCTTAAAAATTCTTTTGAGAGGAGCAGTGTCAGTCAATATAATTACAATCTTCGCACTAATACGACAAACCTAACACTATCGAAGCGAAAAAGAGAATTTTTAAAAATAAATTTAAATATAGCGGCACTGTGCTTTGGAATCCTGTTTTCCTGTGAGGCGAAAACAGCCGAGTCGCTATACATGTTCAAAAGCAATATTAGGCCTTAGTTGGGTCACGCCTTCTTCATCTTCTTTCTTTTTGAAAACTTTTAGTTTTTAACTTAGTTTTTGTATTGTGATTTTAGTGAACATTTGTATTTCTTTATTTTAATAATTAATTTGTATTATGCTATTTATATCTCTTATATTGTTCAGACACGCCCTCCATGGAAATCAGCTAATGTTGTTGGGGCTAGCGTGTTTCTTTCAAATAAAGATTTACATACATACATCAAACATTGTTCCAGACTCGGACTGGTCTATGTGCCATTGTGCCATGGCATATGGGCCCCTTCCGGCTAGTGGGACATCAAAATGGGCCCCTGTCCCTGACTAGACACACCCATAAAATATCAAATTGGAAGCATTGAAGCAATTACTTGATTCCGCATTTGTGAAATTAGTGATAAGGAAACTACTCAAAATAGTTTACACCAGACCAACAGTAACACTTTGGAAGCAGTAATGATTTGTTCTGTAGAAGTTGATTTACTGAAGGCCATTGATAATGAGGCAGTGTATCGAAAACTTGCGTCAAAGTTCTCGGAAATGGAACAGCTTCTTATGTTCTGAAATGTAAATGTTTTGTTCTAAATGTTGAAAAGATCTGAAATCTGTTGTATTTTGTGTAAATTGTGCGTTTTATATGACGTTTTAATGTTTTATATATAATCTCCAGCATTCTATAAAATCTTCCTCCCAAATGCAGGAAATGCCATTTCCCCTAGAGGCTTTTCGGAATGTCCCCCTAGGCGTGGTCCACCTCACAGCTGAAATGGCAAGGCCCCTAAATTGGGCCCAGTCCAAGCTTGCATTGTTCTACTTTTTCAGGCAGTTTTACCTTTTTTCGTGCAAAGTCTCCCCAAAATGTAGTAGAAGTGAGCAGTTTTATGGCATGTTAGGTAACAATCGCTTACAAAGAAAACGAGCATGGCAAAACATGTAATGCCATTAGGTCAGAAGTATCAGGTGTCAGGTCACGCTGACATCGCGTAATACAATCGCGCAATGAAAACATGGCTTTTTTCCCTAAAATTCCTCATTTCTCGCTTTATATATTAAACATTCTTAATTTGTACACTCGGCTTGGGACTCCTTGTGTTATAGCGCTATTTCTTGTCGTAAATCTTTCTTCTGGATGTTAAAAAAAAACCCGTCACTTTTGCCTCAAAATTGCATTGTTTAGTATAAAAATTACTGTGAATGCGCCTACGACCCGCGTTTAAAGCGTCGTAACCCCGTTTTGCCATGCGTAATGTTAAAATGTACACGCAGATTCACAAAGCCTGGGCCCTTGCGGTCATTTTGGTGGGAAATTTTTAAATTTTCGCGCAATTCAGACCCCGTCATTTCGCGATTGAAAAGGTTAGACAATGATCTCGACTTCAGCGGCGTTTATCAGGTTTTGGCTGCTGGTTGGGATTACTGTATTTTATATATTTGCGGTTGATGCAGCGTACGAAGAACAAAATGAGAAGGAACAAGGACATGAGCAATCGTATGGAAATCCTTTCTTTGAAGTCTGTATAAACCAGTAAGTGTTTGCAAGTATTGTACTAAGTATTGATCCAGGTGACTATAGCTACAATACAAGACGCCTGGTCAGGCGTTCACTCGGGCTACTGCAAAATCACAGTGCTATGCAGTGCTAAGATCTAAAGTCTATTAAACACATTGGTCACAGACAAAAATTCAAAACACAATCCAATTCTCCGATAGAAAACACAATTTGCAATAACAAAACACGATTTACACAGCGTTCATATGTCGAGTCTCTTCAGCCTTCAGGTATTAAATATCAACACAACCTCGAACACAACTATTATTAATGGCGTGTGTGATTGTAAGTGTATATAATATCAAGATACCTGCCAGCGACATTACTGACCAATAACTATGTCTGTGAACACACAGAACACATCCGAGACCAGGATCAGACATCAGGAAAGCAAAGAAAGAAAGTATTATTTCCACACATGTACAGTGTTCAATATGTCAAGTCTCGTCGCCTTACAACACAGCTTCATGTTTCAGTAATATATGATTACGCAAGTAAAATGACACCAAGTGGCAAGTGCGCCTGCGCAAACTCGTTTGAGCAAATGTCGCTCGCAATAGGCTTATGTTTTGGCATGCTGTAATTATAATTTGCTTCAAATTTCAGGTGTAGGTATATCTCATATAGCATGCATAAGCGATTCAAAAATGTCAGACTGAAAAATTTTCTTTTACTTTCACGCCATTGTTTTCCTCGCGCGGCTGTTTGATTATTTAGCCTAGTTCCAGGTTTTGCTTGCGGTGTGCTTGCTTGCTTGCTTGCTTGCTTGCTTGTGGCCTCTGATTGGTCAGAATTAGAATATTCCAGTTATACGAAGGTTTGTCATTGTATAACGCTGCTATAGTGGTCTATCACCAATAGATTATTAGTAGCTCCGCCAATCAGAATTCAATACTGCATTTGTAATATCGTCGTCCACTAGTGTTGGTTGATACTAAATTGGAATAGATACGTAATACGAGAACTAACAACATAGCTAACAACTTTTTATTATTGTGCAAAGCGTTGTAAAAGTTGTGAATATATACTAGCAAAACATTACAATCAAAATCAATCTACTACAGTATAGTATAATATAGTATACACTGCACTTATAATAGTAACTCGACGAGAGATCGACAACCTATCGTACTTTAGAGTTACTTTAGCTACTTATACAACTCAGACTAGCTATAATTTGCTTACTGATTATATACTTACGCGTTTAGAAACCTGCTCAGACCCGTCTAAAACTACGTGGTTCGCTTAACAACTAAAATTACTGTTCATTAAATTGACATGCAGTAGACATAGACATGCATGCAGGTCGTCCCGTGGTTGTCGCCTTCGGTGTGGCCATACAGATCTTCACCGTACCAGATCCTTATTTTTTCGCCATTCGCGAGGTACTTCGGATGACCAACATCAGACAAGATGAGCTGAGGTGATGTCGAGGTGTACCCTGGCAGTTTGTACCAAGCTGGATGGAAGACATTAGTCAGTCTTCGTGAAGGGTAAATGACTTGATTGTTTATATCCGTAACAAACATACTAATGTCCGTGTACGCTTGTTCACATCCCCAGTATGAACGCGCTGCAGCGTGACATCCTACATAACCGAACCAGTGAACCAGTCTTATGGATGCGATAAAGCAAGATGATCCAGTGTATTTGATTTGCTTATATCTAGTAGATCTTGCGCCAACGCAACCGCGACCAATAAATTTTCATGACCCTAAACAGCGTAAAAATATGAACATTTCTACCAATACGCAGTTTTCAATAAAAATTAAATACTAACAAGAGGACACTCAGAGACTGCATATATACTTCTGCCAGCGGGTTATTATTAGTGATGTTTAAAAAGAAAAGGAGCTATATATCCCGCCAACCAGACTAGCTCACAAGACTTACCAATGAATAAAATGCTCGATTACACTCGTACCAAAATATAACTATGCAAAAGTGTTTGCACAAAATAAGCCTACGATGCCCGCAATCAAGTATTCTACACGGAGAATCTTGTGGTCAGATTTTTATTAAATTCTCATCCAGTGGCGCAACTAGACATCTGGGGGCCCGTGGGATTGATCCTTTCCGATTTAGTGACTGCATTTCTAGTGGGGTTTGGGGGCATACTCCCCCGGAAAATTTTTGAATCTAGGGTCTCTGAAATGGCATTTCCTTCACTTGAGGGCATTTTGAGCAAAATCTAATCATTCACACTCCGATTCAAAATCTGTTAAAGTGGGCAGATTATTTGAATAGATCCATAACTGCATTCATTCATAGATAATGGAAGGGGAACTGGATAGGAAACTTACGAAACCGGAAACGATGTTTGCACAACTTGCTATGGTAATTCTACGCTTATAAGCGGGCAATGCACCTAACGGGTGGTCCCACATGGCTAAAATCAGACACTGCTGAACTTAAGTGATATTACACTTTTGTCTAATTTCAGCAATAGGTGCATTAGCTGCTTATAAGTGTGTAATTACCATAGCAAGTTGTGCAAACAACGTTTCCGGTTCTTTAACCTCGTTTGAAGTTTCCTATCCAGTTCCCCTTCCATTATCTATGATTCATTCCATTCCGCATAGCCTGCGTGCAGACATTTTACCCAATCTCCGCGGATTGGGTAAAAAGTCAGTGCACATTACACATGCTAATAAGGGCACCTCTTGCCAAATTTTTTTTTGGGTAAATACCCCCTATTCCCCGGTCGCGCCGCCACTGCGTATGGGTGTCAAAGCATCCCCCACCCCCCAAGAGAAGATTTTCAGTGTAAGACTCAAGCCTGTCAGACAAAGGTGCGACAAACCAGTAGAAGGGTCAGGGGGAATGCTCCCCCAGGAAATTTTTGATTTTCTAGTCCTCTGAAACGCTATTTCCTGCATTTTGAGGGCAATTATAACCATCAGAAAGGGGGTTTCTATGGAACCTACGGAGTCGTCACAAAATGCTCGGGGGCCCTAATTAATTCCTTTTGCTCGGGGCCTGTGGTGTTTACGCCCACCCTTCCCAATAGATAGGCCTAGTTGCGCCACTGTTCTCATCCAAATCTCAACCACATTAATACTAAATCAATGCCAGAAAAATAGTACTATTTAATACTAAATGGTGGAAAGTAGCATATCAAATCTGATACCAGCAACATTGTGTTCTGGAAATATTAATACACTCTTTGTTAATCAGATCGATCCATGCATATCATGAACAATTTGTTTGTCCTATAAAAAATAATTTGGACCTATATCAGCCTGGTTTCTCACTACACACCCAGCATACAACTAACCATTTCAGCTGCCTGACTTGGAAAAATAGAAGTTCCTTAATTTATGCGAGCTTTTTCCTGTAGTCTATAACCCTTTGGTTTTGCACATTGATGCTCATTACATGTGGTTACGCGTTTTAAACCACTTCGCCACGTATATATATATATATATATATATATATATATATATATATATATATATATATATATATATATATATATATATATGCTTGACTCCGGTCATTCTAAAAGGCTGTGACGGTCAAATTAATAGTAACTTCAGTTCGTATTCATAAACCACTTTCACACTCCGATTCGTTGCCATTGGTATGACAAAGGCCAAAGATAAAGAAAGTTCTCAATCTTTTCGATACAAATCGTTTTATGTTATTACACGTGCATCAAGGGTAAAATAACTATATGAATATAACGAAGAATGAATGTACAGCAAAAAATTGACAGACACGCATAGACGATGTGTATGCCGATTTAACTAAGGCCTGCGAATGTTGCGAACAAGGCACATATAATCATCTGGTCGATCAGGTTGACCTGAATTAAAGTGTGCTGCATATTCAACTCGTCCTCAAGTATATATAAATATCGTAAACAACCTTGGTCTGCCATCTGAGTCCTATATAGTGTATGCATAGCTCAGGGGTTAGAGGAACGAACTTCTGAACCTCCAAATGAATTTCTGAACATTTCCCTCAAAAGTAACCTGAAAGCGACTGTAACAACTTCAAGAAGAATACACTTTACTAATAGAAAGTTTATGTTATGACTGATTCTATTCACTCTTCCCATGGCAATTTTGGATAAAATGATTTTTGGTTCATCCAAAATAAAGCCTGGCTGTAAAGCAAATAAATTCAGAAAATGTACCTGATTCAGCTGCATGAAGAAGGCAAGCAAGGAACAAAAGTTTGAACAACATTCTCTTGCCAGAACTCAGAAGACGACTTTACTCAAAATGAATGATTCAGTCTTGTTGATGTGCACAGCCCTTTGGCGAAGAACGATATGAGGGTTATTGCCCTGTGTTAACATATTTAATATATTATTTACTCACAGTATCTGTAGAATCGATATTGAACTTCCTTGCGCATTGCTGCATACGCGTTAAAACATGTTGGAAGTTAGAAAATTTGAATAAAGATGACTTTGAACATTGACTGATACTTCGCATTACGAAACTCCATTGAAACTTTGTGCCTTTCCATATTGTCATGCCGATTACTTTCTGACTAATTTGCGATTTAGGGTGAAAATAGATGCTATTTAGCCCTTGCTAAATAATTTTTGCAGCAAAAGAGATTGTGTTAAAACATGTTATCTGCGTGTCTTACTCTGTATGAATACCACATGTGGTAAGGCTTTTAATAACAACTGACTGTCATTCAAATTAGTTGGTTATGAGGCGCCAGGTGTAAAAAAATTATTTAGCAAATTTTGTTAATCAATTTTCCATGGTTTGTAAACAATCACACAAAATAACCGATTATTTATAAATAAGCAATTCAATGCAGTATGATTGTTTATAAACAATCACTTTTGAAGAAATGCTTATTTATAAATAATCCTTTATCATTCAATGATTGTTTATAAACAATCATTTTTGAATAATGTTTATTTATAAATAAGCATTTGTCGCTCATGGATTGTTTATAAACAATCATTTTTGAAGAAATGCTTATTTATAAATAAACATTTCTTCAAAAATGATTGTTTATAAAGCGAAATATTGCTTATTTACAAATAATCATTGTACGTTTAAATAATGCTTATTTATAAATAAGCAATTGCTTATTTATAAATAAGCATTTTGGATGGTTGCTACTTCATGTATGCGTATTATAAGGTCTTGACATATTATTATTATTATTATGTCCTCAGGCTCAGAGGGCCGTAGACTGCAGCACAAAGAGTAGAGAACAATTTAGTAGAATACTTTAGAGTGAATTAGACTGCTTTAGGTTGCTTTAGACTGCTTAAGCTTTAGACTCCTTTAGCGTGCTTTAGGGGCTGATTTGACATGACCCGGCTAACCGGACTGACTTGTGTCACGAAGTTCTTTCTTCGACCACAAAAGGAGATTTTAACCATCGTTATAGGATTTGAAAACCTAAACCAATTCTTCTTTGCAAATTTAGTTTATGCGAGTTTTAAAACCACAGTAAGATCCTAATCAATCGCGTGAGCCAAGTTAACCGGGCTAGCCCGACCGCGTACGAAAAGAGACCCTGCAGCCAATAAGTCAATCTTTGTATTTGTGGGAAACGAGAAACGAGTGTAAAGGTCAGTTGACTGGTTGACAAGAAGGGGAAACGTGCTACCTTTTTTCGACTCCATTACAGACTTCCAGGTTGTTTTGGGGTGTTTTCGATGCTGTTTTTGTATTTGGGATCTACAATTGCCCCCCCACCCCACCCCACCCCCCCTGCCTGGTACGCCTATGAGTAAGCAACCTTAGTATACTGCTACAGCATATTAGATAAAACCTACTGGATTTAGTCTGGATGTTTTTTGACGTTTATAATACAATTATTTATTACGGAAACCACCAAAAATTTGCTGAGCTTTTGTCCCGTAAACGGTCTATTAACAACTAATTAATTGTAAATAACTGACCATGCTCTGACGAGTCCATGGAGAATTTTTAACGACTATTTTTATTACCCAAATAATACCATGTTCGCCTCGGATTCTTTTTTTCTCCGAGGGAATGTAAACCAGGGGCGTAGGAAGCAGGGGGGCCCGGGGGGCCGCGGCCCCCCAATATTTTATAAAGGGGGGCCGGAATAGCTTTCCAAAAAATAATTGAATTTAAAAAAATTGCATTATAAGTGCGACTTCGATTGCGCTGATCGGCCAATTAATAATAATAATCCATCCGGACTCACGGATAGCAAGAGACTCACAAATTATAATGAAATAATTAACGAAAGGACCTAACGAAAGAGGTAGAGGAGACTCTGAAAATGCCATTTCCGACGATCTAGAGACTCAAAATTTTCAAAATTTTACCGCAGACTCCAAATTTTCAAAATTGTAGGGAGTCGGCCACCCTAAGTTTATCAAGCTTCCTACGCCCCTGATGTAAACCTCGTATTTCCCTCATCACTCATGCAAGAGGGAAATTTATCCTTTGACTTCTAATTTTCCGTGGAAGTTGATGAGGGAAAGTTAGAAGACAAAGAAATCCTTTGTCTTCTTCTAAATTTCCCGCTTGCATATATTTTCCCTCATTCAAAACGCACGGGAAAATTGCAACTTCTCTGATCAACCATGTAAATTTCCTGTCGGTAAGATTCTCAAAATTTTCCTCGGCGATCATAATATTACAAACTAATAACATGACTTTAAGGGAAATTAGCGGCCCGAGCTAGGACTTTTACAAATCTTCCCGAGGCAAAGCTAGGGGAAATTTAATCGCTAATTTCCCTCAAGTCATGTTATTACTTATAAATGTTGCCTATTACGGTGTCTTCTTGTTTATAGAACTTTATTAATAGAAGCAAAAGAAAGAAATCTCCCTGCACAGCACATGGCAAAATTTTCTATATTTTAAAGCAGCCTAAAGAATTCTAAAGCAGTCTAAAGCAATCTAAAGCATAGCCATTCTACTGAATTGTACTGCAATCTACGGGCCTCTGAGGACACAATATGTCAGGACCTTATAATAGGCATACATGAAGTAGCAACCATCCAAAATGCTTATTTATAAATAAGCAATTGCTTATTTATAAATAAGCAATTGCTTATTTATAAATAAGCATTGTTTAAACGTAAAATGATTATTTGTAAATAAGCAATATTTCGCTTTATAAACAATCGTTTTTGAAGAAATGTTTATTTATAAATAAGCATTTCTTCAAAAATGATTGTTTATAAACAATCCATGAGTGACAAATGCTTGTTTATAAATAAGCATTTATTCAAAAATGATTGTTTATAAACAATCATTGAATGATAAAAGATTATTTATAAATAAGCATTTCTTCAAAAATGATTGTTTATAAACAATCATACTGCATTGAATTGCTTATTTATAAATAATCGGTTATTTTGTGTGATTGTTTACAAACCATGGAAAATTGATTAACAAAATTTGCTAAATAATTTTTTTACACCTGGCGCCTCATAGTTGGTTAGCTATAGAAATCGGAGACAAAAATAAAGTATACAAGGAATTATAAGTATTTTGTTATTCAATAACTGGATAAATATTAATAATAACAACATAGGTTATGAGACGATATCAAATTGTTATATCTATGTATAAACTAGAAACGTGCATCGTTATTAATATTGACCGAACTGTCGTCTTTTTAGAAGTCGATCGGATAAAACTCATAGAAGTGTTGCATGCCAGACAACGTCAATGACACGTCGTCTCATTTGTGTCATTTTTAAAATGCAAGGACGACGATGGCGGTTAAAACGCCGCAAAAATAAGTTTTACAATTTAAAGAACTCACGGTTAACTATATTATATTTGATATATTTGAAGCTAGTTTAATGACTTTTAAAACGTCCCAGTATTGCTAAAATGATTGTAGTGTCCGTATTGAAGTCAATCTCAAGCAACAGTTCGCATCGTCGACGTCGTCCTGAAGACGTGAAAATTCTCTAAGTGGCGTTGTATGAAGAATAAGGACGGTGTTGGGATTACTCTGGGACTAAAAATTATCAGTCATTCTCTTTGTTTTGCAAAAAATAATTCTGTTTAGATAGTCAGATTCTTTAAGATAATTCTCGACGTTTTAGAGCATTGTACAGGCATGTGATAGACATTCGTCGAGCTCAAATACTCAGAAAGTGTTCATGATCATATAGTCCTGGGAACCTTCTGATAACCATATCTATATATATATATATATATATATATATATATATATATATATATGTAATGTTTACAACACGAGCGGCCGTGTTGTATTGAATATACAATCACGAGCCGAAGGCGAGTGATTGTATATATATATATATATATATATATATATATATATATATATATATATATATATATATATATATATTATCACTGTTTCTTTGCCTGTATTCTCACACCCACTTCCTTTTCACATATGTATCAGTTTTAGTATAGTCGAAATCGTGTAAATATTTATCATTCTAAAGATATTACTTGAATAGTGAATTATATTGTGTTTTTCCAAACCTTATCGTTGTTATGGCTTTTTGGAAAATTGTTTGTCCGGCAATTATCTTTTTGACAAGTATACTGATATTGTGCAATTAACTGCGCCAGACTAAAAGTGTTTTATTTGTAAAAAAATGTTTTATTTCTAAAATTATTTTATTTCTAATCTTTGTTTAATAAGCTTTCTTTCGATGTATAATATGCTGGGTTGATATGAACACCCATGGATTAGCATGCATATGAACCCAGTCAACCATTTATTTTCAAAGTTTAGGTAGACCCCCACCTTATTAAATTAACTACAAAGTCAGCCAGTCCCTTTCAAAATCTACCAAGAACGTGCAAGAACACCTTGATCAAAAGGCAAAGCTGTTCAACTTTTTGTCCAACTCCAAAAACAAAAGGAGCAAAGAACTTACAACATGCCTCACGGCCTGACTCCGTCACACGACTAACAACTCACCAGAAGCATGAATAGTAGCGGAAGTTAAATGTGCAAAAATGCAAAATCGTGACATCCAAAAGGAAAAAAAAAACCCGAGCCGAAACCTAAACTTGGTGTACCACAGATAGCCCGAGTAACAAGACTGCTTGAAGGGCAGTAATTAATTAATTTATAAAATTAATTGTCTTCTACTTTTAGAAACTACA
The DNA here is from genome assembly GCA_964035015.1 of Corallium rubrum. Taxonomy (NCBI): domain Eukaryota; kingdom Metazoa; phylum Cnidaria; class Anthozoa; order Scleralcyonacea; family Coralliidae; genus Corallium; species Corallium rubrum. The sequence goes on from OZ035998.1 coordinate 28,933,863, forward strand.
AAAGCGCCACATACAAATTTCTAACACAACCGCTGCCATTTGCCTATTTGTTGACTTTTTCAGACGCTCGAACACGTTAGAAAGTAGCAGTATATATTAGCTATAATATGATACGTTGTGCGTTTATATGTAGTGCATGGGTAACATACGTTTGGTGGACGTTCTTCAATCTCAACTACTCAGAAAAGTGAGCCCCAGACAATTACCTTTGGGTTGGGTTCGAACCCTATCTGGGGCCCAGAAACAGGGCCGTATTAACAAATTTTCCGTTCATGAGCAAATTATCGAAGGCGCCCATGATCACTCCCCGGAAACTATCACCTCCCCCTGTTTGTCATGGAAAAATTACTGCCTTCTAAAATTTGCCGCCCCCAAACGTCTCAAGCATTGTTCCCTGCCCAGAAATTGAGCTTGACGTACGTCCACCAAATGTCTGTTAGTATTAGCTGAGATAGGAATGGGTTAATGAACTGTCAATCATTGGAATTAACGTTTATGGCCTTATCGATATGTATGTATATTCTTCGTGGCGATACCAACTTTGCAAGTGCCCCCTGCAAAGCTCGTCTTTTAGTGTTATTGATTATAACACTGTTGAGCTGATGTTTCGAAACCCTGAAATAGACCTCGGTTTTCGGGTCTGGCATAGTCTGGAAAAGGCACTATTTCAAAAATAAGCACTGTTTCAAAAATAAAAAACAATCATGAATCATTGCCAACCGCGATTAACATTTCAATGGCGCTTTGGGAGAATTTCGGCGTCTATCGAACGCTTGCGAACTCATTTAACCATCTAAGATGCGTTGAGAACACGTGGGACCCCCCGTCGAAGTAGCGCCGAAAAGGTGGATTGACACGAATCTTGAAGCAACAGGGAACCAAGTTCATTGACGTCACGGCGGCCATAAGTGGTGTACAGAAACAACGAAATGGCGGCCATATTCATGCACAATCTTTACCCTATGGGAATTTAACTCTATTCTTATTCAATTATTTCGTATTGTTTCACCACCCCAACGGGGCCACCGACCACGTGAGTGAAAACGATCTACAGTGTGTATCAAAAAAAGGGAACCCTTAGACTGCGTTTACACTAGAGCAAAAGTATCTGGATTCACATTGTTTTTCATCCTCATGGGAATAAAAAACAATGTGAATCCGGATATTTCTGCTCTAGTGTAAACGTAGTCTTAGAAAATGAATTCACGTATATATATTTTATAAAATTACGATTTATTTTTGATATAACGTTTTTGTGAGTTTGACGATTTAAACACCGTGGTTAAATTTAGCGCTGAAACTGTTACTTATTAAAAACGTGTGGTATGCACATTGCTCGCCACATATCTTATCATGATAACAATGTATCTTAGCAACCAATGATATAGTCTTTAGTCGCCACTTGGGATTTAAGTAGCTCTAAAAATAAAGATCTTGGTCCTTGAAAGACCTAATGAGATCAAGATATCAAAACAATTCAGATCTATTTTTGATGTGGTCTTTGTGTCTTGTTTTGATCTTCGTTGTACGCAGAACGACGTATTATACACATGCAGTGAAAGTTGTTGTTGGGCGAGTTTGACGTTAACTATTTTTTCAAACACCACCTTTCAAAGATTTTAGACAAAGCTAGAACGAAGCGAGCATCTGAATTCCGACATTTAAAAGAAATCATGCATCACTGACACGGAATTTCTTGGGCTTGATGTATATGTTTCGGCCTTCAAAAAGCTTTAGGGCCTTTAAAAGATGCTGTCCGCTATATAGGTTATATTCGTCCTGAATACGTGAAGATACATCAGTTGACGTTGTATGCACAACCATAGTCAATCGAGATATGGTCTGGAAACTCGGCAAACTTCAAAGCGCCTATAATGAGCTGTGATTTTATGTTGAACCGTACCTTACACCGTGCACATCCTTTGTTTTAGGTTTATTAATATTTAAATAGCACGGTTGAGTGATTGAACTGAAACGTTGCTATTGGACAATTCGTTCATTATTCTGGAATACAATGTGTTCAGTGACCGTACACCGTGCACAAAAATGCATAAAGGCGAACAAAAAGATAGACCAAAGACTTTAGCTGAGTTTCCAGACCATATCTCGATTGACTATGGCACAACGAGGACGGTGCAGGGATTACTCTTGGGACTTCAAATTGTTCATTGTCTTTGTTTTAGATGTAAATTTCTTTTGTACGAAGGACGTTATCACGACGTTCCCGTTGCGTTTGCTAAAGGTCCCTATTTACTAGGAGGAGAGATCCTTCGAAATATAAACTTATAATTTATTCAACATGGGAAGGGAGGTAGGTAGGGAGGGAGCATAGGCGTAGAGTACGGGGGGGGGGGGGCCGAGAGGCTTTAGCCCCCGGAGAAATCTCAATGAGGGGCTGAGCCCCCCCAGAAATTTTGCAGCAACTTACTCATCAATCACCATTCACAAATTATTGGTTACTCATTAGGCTAAAGTAACTGTTACAGCCTCATTCCTGTCAGCCAAAAGCACCCATATACAGTGATAAGTCAACCCAGTAAACACAACATCGAAAAATTGTTGAAATGTGTTGTATTTTAACTAGTTTTTATGACATTTCATGGCCTTGAATGTTCTTAAAAATCTCTCCACAGAATGCAGGAAATGGCATTTCCAAGACTCTAAATTTCAAAAATTTCCGAGGGGGCATGCTTCTGAACCCCCCTAAAAGAGTCCGTTTTTGTAAACGCCCCCCACGAGAAAATTCTTAGAAAGGCCCTGTTCAGCACTTCAGCCCCGGGAGGGAGGGAGGGAGGGAGTTAAGGAGGGAGGGAGGAAGGAAGGAAGGAAGGAAGGAAGGAAGGAAGGAAGGAAGGAAGGAAGGAAGGAAGGAAGGAAGGAAGGAAGGAAGGAAGGAAGGAAGGAAGGAAGGAAGGAAGGAAGGAAGGAAGGAAGGAAGGACGGACGGACGGACGGACGGACGGACGGATGAACGAACGAACGAACGAACGAACGAACGAACGAACGAACGAACGAACGAACGAACGAACGAACGAACGAACGAACGAACGAACGAACGAACGAACGAACGAACGAACGAACGAACGAACGAACGAACGAACGAACGAACGAACGAACGAACGAACGAACGAACGAACGAACGAACGAACGAACGAACGAACGAACGAACGAACGAACGAACGAACGAACGAACGAACGAACGAACGAAGCTAACGAGGTTGAGCGTTAATGGTATTAATGAGTGGTAATGAGGATGACGTCAAAGTAGGCATTTGTGTTTCTTTCTTTTATTTTGTATAATAAACTTGTTGAAGATTTTAATGAAAAAATATAGAATATCATTATTTTTCAAGTTGTGTGATACTTCTCCTACAACAGAGCAATATCAGTGTGCAAATTATGCCTACTTATTTAACATGACATTGGAAATACAAACTTCAATATAACAATAAACTAGAAAGACATTAATGCAAACCCCTCGTGTTCATTGTTCATTGTTCATTGTTTATTATTATTAATGCATTCTGCCTTCAATCCCAGGGGTGTACCACTGAACCCTTAAATTATGTTGGTTACTCCAGACAAAGGAATTGGCTTCACACAAAATGGCTAAAAATGGTACAGTGAATGTATGAAAATGTCAAATACATGATTGTAGAGTACATGTATGCCACCAACAATTCCTAAACAGAGATATGTTGTTTAAAATACGTTTTCTTTTGTTATTAATAAATAAATGTTTTAAAAAATATCTCTGTACCTTCGTACCATTTCTCAGTTACGAATTCAAGTTTTTCTCTTCGCTGTCTCTCTTTCTCTTGTGCTATTCTTTTTTCTGTGTTTTCTGGCATAATTTCTAGCCTCTCTCTTCGCTGTTATTTTCTCTGCTGATGTAGTTCTAGACACCGTGTTTAGCCTTGATATTGCAAGTTGCTCTTTTCGTTTTTCGACTATAAACTCTGATGTACGTAATTTTAGACGCTGTGTTCTGTTTTCCTCAAGTCGCTTATACTGTAGTTCTCCTTGTATCTTGCTCTGACCTAGTGCTGTTCGGCCTGTTCCCTTTGTTCGTTGCCGAATTCAGCACTGTAGGTTTTGTAGTTTTGTCTAGTCTACTGAAAGTATTAAGATCGTTTAATTATTCAGCTAAACGAACGGGCTTGTAACTGTATAATCACACAGTTTCAGAGCGGTTCTACATAACATTGCTTAATGATTGCTTCTGAGAGTTTTGTACTTTTTAACAAACACTTAATATGCGCGCGCTGTTCCTCAGGTTTTCTAGATGTGCGAAGACTGCGCCAATATCAGTTGCAGAAATCAGTTAGCCCTAGTGAACGCCTGAGCAGGCGTCTTGTTAATTTATTAACTTCGTTCCGCTTTGTTTTATATGCTTCATTTAAGCATTTGGACATGTACTTCACTGCTTTTTTTTTCCAGATAGTCCCATTGGCGTTGGTTCAGTTCACGTCTCTAGTGGCAGTTCTTAGCCACAGAGCATATGTGCTTCTTACTTTCCTTTTTTTTTATTGGAGCATAAATATCTGACACAGAGTTAAATATATTTTTAAATTGGGCCCATAATACCTCAGGATCATTTTGATCCCAGTGAATATTGTACAGACCGTGCAAACGATACCGTTGAAGCTGTCACTATTATAATATTTTAGATTTCTGCTTTCCACAATCTTTGGTTTGGCTTTGGACACTGATATTTTTAAACATGATAAACCAAACTATCGAGTTTGAGTACAAAATGACTACAAAAGTTCGGAGAAGAAAAAATGTTTATAGGCTAGTAGAAATGTTGAGTCGTATTCAAGGGAAAGACAAGCAGAGAAAGAAACAAGCGAGATTCAAGCGATGGTTTCGATATACGACACGTTCAAGATAGGTGGACTTATAGACGATTAACATATCTATAAACCTATTTTTTGCATTATTCGATGCTTGCCACCTGTGTTTCGTAGTTGTTGGACCAACAGCAAGGCGTTTAATACTAGGTAAACAGTACGTATATGTTCTTTGATATTATGTGGCTCTTTCTTGTATCTCTAGTCCTCAAATCAAGGCCTTTTCTCCCGTCTGTAATATACTCGACATCTATTCTGTCTTCATCGACAAACCTTGTCAGCAACATTACTGATCAACTACTGATAAATTCACCAATACCGCGGAAATAAATCACCTCAACCCAACTCGATCAAAGGCAAAGCTGTCGAAAAGAAAGAACTCGAAAAATCGAAACCATGCTGTACAGTTTCGCAAGGCCTGACGGGATGATGTAATAATGCCATTTTGTGGAACACCCCCCCCCCCCCCCCCGCAAAAAAAGAAAAGAAAAAAAAAGCCGAAACCCAGTGACGTAGCCAGGGGGGGAACCGCGGCTCCCCCCTTTTGATATAAAACAACAGACATGTAACAACAAAACTGATGCAATATGAATTGTGTCAGGAAATAAACTGTAAACAGTGTATTCAATCTACTGAGACGCATTTTGAGTATCTATGTGACATTTGCCTGTTTTGAGTATTTTATATAACGTTTTTTAACCTTTAGAGTCTGTAAAATCTTCCTCCAAAAGCCAGGAAATGGCATTTCAGCGACTCTCGATTTCAAAATTTCCCGGGGGAGCATGCCCCCGGACCCCCCTTTCAAAATCCTAGATTCGGCCGACCATAGGTCGCCCGAATAATTAAGACTGCAAAAGCCCAGTATTGTAAGAAAACATTGATCTAAACAAATCCAACCCTAAGGAGATGTGGAAAAATATTAACAAGATTATAAGCGGCAAATGGCCATAAACACAATAAAAGACGACTATGGCCAGATTATTCATGAAGAAAAATTAATAGCCAATCAATTTAACAAATATTTTACTGAAATATTTTACTGAATCGAAATTGGGCCAAGATTATCTAGTCAACTCCAAAACACTAATCCAATTTGTTCTCACTATCTGACACACCAATTGACTGTGAATTTCATTTCACGGCTATAACAAATGAAATTGTCATTGCCACACCTTGATTATTGCGACGACTTGATTAATTAACAATTAGTCACCGAAGTCGAGGTGACTATCGGTGAATATTTACCGAGCCGCGAGCGGCGAGGTAAATACACCGATAGTCACCGAGACTGAGGTGACTAATTGTTTTAGTATAATTTCAGAGGTTGATAAAAAAGCCAATAACGTTGAAACAAAAACTTTTAAACAACTGCTTTCATTTTAGCAGTGGTGATTCTATTTGTTCACAGACGATGTTAGCAAGTCTTTGTTAGTAAATAATTTCAAAAAAAGAGTAAACAACATCCTACTTTGGCACTGAACTTATTCAAATATATGCTAAAAAGACTTTTATTCTGGTGTTTTGGGTCCTGTGATACGGCTTTTTTGCACTTAATTCATGTTCAATATGTTCTTCACTCATGACGAAATTTTCGAAAACATCGCTACGACCAAAACCTAGCCAAAACATACAAAAAATACGAAGAATTATAGAAAATATACTTTCTTACCTTTGTAAAGTTTTGTTTTTACGATATTTGATATGTACAACATCTCAGTGATAAATGTTTTCAATATTATGCTCTTTTGTTTGTCTCAAAAGCTACAGACCCCATTTTGAAAAAAAAATCAACAGTTCAATGAATCAACAAATTCTAAAATCTCATACTTCAAAATGGCAACTCCGAGGGGGAGACTGAAACGAGTAAAGTCAGTGCAGTGTTGAATAAGTACCAGTCTCTTTTCCAAAACTACTTTTGGAGAACAATTTCTTGTGATGCAATTACCTCAGATTCACCGCTGAGCGGACCAATCAGAAAGCTGGAAAGCCTCTTTTCCACTATGAAATTATACTAATGCGCTTTAGTGTGGGAAAATTGCTCCAAAACATTACAAAACAAACTACAGAAACTTCAAAACCGAGGCAGCTAGAGGTCTTACAGGTGATAACTACGAAATACCATCAGTGATGCTGTCAGAACCAAGCTAGACTGGGAGACATTATAATCAAGAAGAGAAAGCAAATGATTTCTCTAATGATAAGAATAATGCAGAGTAACTCAACCAATCATCTGGGAGAGTTATTTGCAATTTCTCGCAATAAATCTTATAACTTAAGAAGCAACAATCGTGTTCTCTCCTTGTCAAAACCAATTAAATACTGATGCATTAAAAACTAGGAGCTTTAGTTATCGAAGTGTTGTAGCTTGGAATAACCTACCATTAAAAAGAAATCGTTTTTAGATTAAATGGTTTGGGACTTCATTTTTAGTAATTTCGTGACGCGGTACAGACATTTTATTCTAATACGTTTACTGCATGTATATATATATATATATATATATTTACATTTTTAACGTTGTTTTTTTGTATACACGGCCATCTGAAAATCAACCATTTTATGTTATTACTTTTAAACTTTGATAACTTAGGACTGTGGTTGTTGAGATATTACCGTGTTAAAATAATTGTAAATAAATTTCTTCATGGTAGTCAGAAAAGCAGAAGATTCAAAATACTTTTGAAGCTCATCTCCTATAGAGACGATCGACTGACTTGTCCTCGGGTATAGGGGACATTTTACAATTTATGTAATATGCAAAAAAGCATTAATAATTCATGAGGAAAAAAAAAATCAGTACCATTTCCTTGATTTTATATTTGATAAAGAAACCTCTTGATTTACATAAACTTTTGTTTTGATTTTCTCGGCTTAGACAACGTTCATTGGCGTGGTAAGTTTGAAAAATAATATTTTTCAAACTTACAACGCCAATGAACTTACCAAATGGGTCGTTTTCGAAGCTATTTAAAACATTCGCAGTACGTGTTTTATCAGATCTAAAACACTGCTGCTCATGTTTTAAATATATTACTTAAAACTCAATAAATAACTATAGAAACTCAAAGTTACTCATACGTTATTACTGTGAAGTAACTTCTAATTCTTGGTTTGCACTTGACGTCATGGCGGCATGTTAGAGGAACTTTATCAAAAGAATCTCATTAGCAGCTATTGTATTTAGAGTACGTTTTCCTCCAAACATGGCCGCCGTTTCTTTGTCTTCTAAATCTGAAGGGATTAAGTGCAAACCACCAAATATTTACAATGGTCATACCCATACCGCCTTTATAAACATATTAAAAGGACAAAAGCAGATGAAGTGTCTATTTAACTGTTTTGATGCTAAATTTAAGAATAAATTTCTTGGACTAAAATGTTATAAAATGTTACGGGTCCCTATTTGCTCTGGGCCCCATGGTAATTACCCCGCTTACCCCCCTTCTCGACACTACTGGTCATTATGCACATGTGACGTTAATTTACATATCAAACATACTAAAATATCTCAAAAACAAAGCAAGGAAATGAAAAACTGCAAAAGAGGTTACTTTGTCATATTCTTTTAAATAGCACAAACTTAGGTTCAAGTTAATTTATTTCACACTATACAGATATAAAAATTACATCGAGTGAATAAGCATAAAAAAGAGAGATTAGAAAAAAAGTTACATATTCAATGGAGGAGTATTATGAAGAAGTGCAGCCAAAGGAGCTTAATTTTCGCTTTATAGGCACTTTAAAATATATGTCGAAAGATAAGATACATGCAATTCAGAATTAAAAAATAGGTTGAGTCTTAAGCATGCTGTAATTGGTCAATTACCGTGTTTATATCATACTATGCAATATATACATTTTAAGACCAAACCGGGAGCAGTTGCGAAAAATACAACTACACAGGCCCTCCGGCAGGAATTGAAGGTCGTGGGTTCAATTCCTGCCGGAGGGCCTGTGTAGATGCATTTTTCGCAACTGCTCCCGGTTTGGTCTTAAAATGTATATATTCTACACTCGAATTTTCCTTCACCCTAAATCCTTAGAACATGCATCTGGACAATAGTTATGTTAATTTCTCAAGCCACTTGTCAGACAAACTACTTTATGACATAAAGTAGAGTGCAACATTAGGCTGCCAGTGTTTTGAATAGATCAAAGTGAAAAGGAGAGGTTAGTAAATTGCCAAATTTGTTAGCAATGAAATATTAACATTTCAAGTCCTTAATTCAGTAGAAACTCCGTGTATAATTACCACCTTTTCACTTTACTTTATGAAATACCATTAATCAGTATTTAGACAGCTGAAAGGTGTTTCACCCTTTCACTCCCACATTGCCAAGATGTCTCCTTTTGATGAGTAAATTCATCTGGCATTAGAAAAAAAATATAAAAAATTGCCAAATGGATAAAGGATCAAGCAAGGAGCAACCTTGTCATGGGTTTCACAGGCCATAGCACAGCAAGATCACAATTTTCGGACCACCACATGAGAATCGACCACTCACCCAATCAGAAAACTATAAAAATTGACTTTGACACTTGATATATAACTTGTAATAATGATAAGATGGAAAATACTGTAAAAACTGCTGCAAATTTAAAGAATACCAACATAGAAATAGAGCAGTCAATATCATGCTTAAAACTAAATGTTTTTTGCTCAGTCAACTGTAAACACAGTTTACAGTAGACAGTATGGTCAAAATGAAATTTCATCATACCACATACTGTAAGAAACATTTTAAATTCAACAAAACAAAGTAACAAACAACCAGCAAAGAAACCAACCAATATACTGTAAATTACTGCAGTTTTATTACGCACCTATCAATTGAAAGCCCAACTCCCCCCATCCCGGGACTGGGTAGAATGAAATGACACATGCAGTAATTGACAGAAATGGTAGTAGAAATGATAATTAAAATTAATAGTGAGAGGGATAACTTTTCATACTAAAGGGGTTTGAGTCACCTGAGAAAAGTTTGAATCAAATGTTTGAAGATATTTTTTGCCAGCCAATACGATGGTTAAGCTTTCATTGTCATCCCAGTTTGAACTTTTTTGATCAGTTCAGAAGGAAATAGGTCAGAGAAACTTTGTTTACAGACCAAATGGTTTAGTCAATGGCGGTTCTTCTGGGCCAGCTGGTTTTTCACCAGCACCCAAGTACTCTAATAAAATTATCCTAAATCTGAAATATTCCGATAAAAAATTTCTAGTGAATAAAATAAAAAAAGTCTCAGGAAGTACTGTCAGGAAGCTTCTAGTCAACAACAAATTGACATCAGTCGCTATTCATGAATGTCTGAACTCTGGAAATACAACTTTAATGCGCAACCAAACAGCACAAACATTAAGCACCGCCAATATTTATAAAACAACACACAGTATAAAAAATACTGATAATCGTCTATAAAGCGAGTAGTTCCTGAAGAACTACTTTACTGTAAAATACATGTGCAGTACCAATATGGTAAAGTACCAGTACGGTAAAGTCGATATAAAAAAGTTTTCTTTCCAATGACTTCTCCCAAGGCAAAAATAAAACATAGTTACTGCTAGCAATGATCAGTTTCTTCCATGCTTTCTTGTTAGAAGATGATGGTCTAAGGTCATGATAATGGAATATAGGTTCATCCTCATCATCTCTGGCATCGTTCACAACACGGTTCACAACTAGAGAGTCAGTGGATAATCTGTTGTGAAGTTGAATAAAAGGTTGTTCGTCGTCTCTTCTGTTGAACGACATATTTCTATTCAAAACAACTATCTATGTAATCCATGTACCCTACATACTAGCCTGTTTTCCAAAATATGTATGATCTGATATTTTTATCTGTGATGATCACGGTCCGGAACTTATCCCCTCTATTAATAAGTGTCTATGAAATAAAAAATTCATTTAGATATAAACTCTCTTAATTATTTGAAAGTAGTCTTGACTGAGATTTGAGTCTGCGTTCATAACTTTTTCATATCTCACTTCGTTTTTGAGATTGTTTGATATGAAAATTCAGCCTTTGGTGAATTGATGCGAGCCTTGACGTCAACTGTGCGTGCTCCAATATCTTATTGGTACTTACTAATTAATTTCACGGTATTGCAATAGGTTGTGAGACTTAATTCGCAACTTCATTGAATAAAATTAGAAAAAAGCATTACATTTCACGAAAACATTGTCAGTGATGAAAAATCTAATCATCATTAAACACTTATTTACTGGCGCCGAGGCCGAGGGAAACAGTGTGTTTTGTGGACCCGAGACTGCCGTTGTTTCCCGAGGCGAAGCCGAGGGCAACAACGAGCAGTCGAGGGGCTACAAATTCACAAAACCACTGTTTTCCCAAGGTACCAGTAAATAAGTGTTTTGTTATATATCAAGTGTCAAATGACAACAAAAATATTGAGTAAAATCTTCAGACATTGTTTTTAATGAAAGAAAATTGGAGAAAACAAAGACAAGCTGAACCTTAGACTTGCTCCAAGTCTGCCTCTTGTTGTTTCGAGACGGGTTTGTTTCGAGATGGGTTATGTTTTAATTTAAAGGTGTACGTGTGAAAAGTGGCGACGCGGGCGAGCAAAACGCGTCGCCACTTTTCACACGTACACCTTCAAATCAAAACATAACCCATCTCGAAACAAACCCGTCTCGAAACAACAAGAGGCAGACTTGGGGCAAGTCTAACTGAACCTAACCATCTACTTCCGGTTTTGATATTTTCCCCTGGGAAAAGTAAAATGTAATGATACCCGCTGCCATGGGTTACGCGGGAAACATCACGATTTTCGGATCGCCACGCGAGGACCGCTCGCCCAATCAGAGAGCTAGAAAAACGGCCTTTGATACTTGATATATAACAAGTTCGTTTTAAAGTAAAACTCGCTGCTAAAAACCTTTTACCTATAATAAATTATAACCTAAGGCTGAAATTTGGATTTTTATATCCCGATGGAAAAATTAACACTATTATAAAGGCCACTTTATTACAAATTCTCGTATAGTGATCTATGGCATTCCTCAAAATATTCTTTCAGTCGTCCAGCTTTAAATTTTGTCCTAAATTATTATTGGCTCCAACAAACAATGAGAAAACAAAACCATTGACTTTTTATTATTTAAACTGTTATGTTATTTGCCACTGGTCACGTGAGTCACATTTTTATGTCACGCGATCGCGAGTCACATTTTTATGTCACGCGAGTCACATTAAACTTGCGACATTATTTCATCGACTACAAATGTTTTTGCTCAAACTTCAATGGAGTGTCATTGTATCTTGTCTAACTATATGTCTTATAAAAGTTAAAATTAGATAAAATTAATCTGTTGCCAGAAAATAAACAAGAATGCCAGTGATTGAAACTTTCTCATTTCTGGTATCACGATAAGTCACTAATTCGAAGGCTTAAAATACAATTATTAGGAATTAAATATATTACTTTAACGTCGTTATCTAAAGCAAGCTTGCTTTGTGCTAAATTAAAAGTGGCAGGAAAAAACCCTTTTTAACCTTAAAATTTTGTGACTGTCACGCGAGTCACTATGGAATGGCTGATATGTTCAAACTAAAGCACCTGGATTACCTATATAGTGTGCGTGCGCGCATAGAAAAATTATATACATTTAAAACGTTTTTCAAACACGAATGTCCTCTTCGTAATATGCCAAGAGAATCATGATGCCAAACCCAGTAAGCATCCCTGCATTTTGCAAAAAGAAAATCGAAGTTTTTGCGACTCCACTGAATTCAGAACTGTGCATCAATTCAGGTAACTGCAATGAAAACATAATAAAAACAGAAAATAGATATTAAATGCCTCTATAATATAAGATAATATATAATACAAATATATAAAAAATAGATAAAAGAAATATTCAAATAAAGTTTAGAAACCAAGAGGGACAGCCTCCACTGTGATGTTGGTGTAGGTGTCCATTTATAGCGCTGATGCAACGCTCACAACCTCGTACCCAGGGCCATTTATAAAGAACTGGGCCAAGATGGCGAATGAAAACAAAATGGCGGGAAGAAATGGCCCTGGTGGAGGCTAGCTCGAAATGCGCAGTATATTGCGCATTTTATTAACTAGAACTCAGTCCTTTACACAATAATTATACCTAATTACACCTAATTATTGCATGGTTTGAAATATAATTTCCCATGCTGTGGGTAAGAGCAACCTGACAAGGTCAAAATATAATTTAAAAAAAAATACAAAATCAAACCAACTAATTTATGCAATAAGCTCTTGACCAATCAGAGGATGAGATAGCCTAGCCTCCACCAGGGACATTTGTTCCCGTCATCTTGGCCCAGTTCCCTACAAATGGCAAATGGCTCTGGGTACGAGATTGTGCGCACGCATAATTTTGGCGGGTCACAGACTTAATTTTGGCGGGCTACATGCATAACAAATGTGGTAAATGAAAGAAATTCGACAATTTCTGATACTCATATCAGTTCTGAAGATAACAATTCTTTCGGATGATACATTTTCCTTAAAGTTTGATTTTTCATTTTATTTAACGCACACCCTCACAAACGTACCATGTCAGTAAGTGCAATGTACAAGAAAAATCCAGCTGTGAGGGCAAAAATCCATAAATTGACGTCCTTAATTTCACCAATTAAGATTCCAAAAACGAGGCCAATAAAGCAAGAGCAAGCGGACAAAAAGTTGGCCAGCAAAGCTTTCTTTACACTCATCCCGGCCGAGAGCAATACGGCAAAATCACCTGGAAATTAAGACAATAAATTAAAACAATCTCTAATATAAATTATAACATAGATGTAATATATAACGGCGTTTCTGATTGGCTACCGTGCGTGCTCCATGGCCGATGGAGCACGGTAATTTCAAGCATAATGATAAATCGTTTTTAACCAGCGAAATAAATATTGTTTTCCGTTGTTTTTTTTTGTCTGATTCTCGTGTTATAAAAGAAACAGTTCATGGTTTGACGTGCTCCATTGAGTTATATATGCACTTGGGAAGTTGGAGAGCACTTTACGCTTTTTTCGTGCTCTAGCTTCCAACTTCCCGCGTGAATCCATATTAGATAACTCGATGGAGCACGCCAAAGCATGAACCATTTCTTAATTATCAATCAACTAAACTAAAACAGACGTGAGTCAGGCGTCTGCAAAGTAAAATCATTTTCTCATGTTTAATTTACTAAAAATAGGGGGAAAAACTCGTAAAAGAATCCCAACAAAAACCTAAAAATCCCATACAAAAAGCATAACTATAAACAGCTATATTTTACCTACATTTTCAGTAGTGGCGGACACTAGGGCGGCCGCACCCCCAATAATTTCCATTGTTAACATTTCAAGGATAGTTCATTATGTTAGTTGATAAAGCGGGACTGGTTTCAAATATCAAAATATCGCCATGTGATTGTTTCAAATCGAAAATAACAACAAACCAGCCAAATCATGCATTTTCGGCATGATTCATACTCTTAGTTAATGACGTGCTTACGCAGCAGAACTTATCAAATCATCGAAAGCTCAAATTCAGAGTTCAGGCTGCCGAACCTGATGGTTTCACACGTCGTGCCACAGTTGAACTTATTGAAATGCTAGTAAATTAATGCATAATCAACTAAGTCCGCGAACTACAAATATTGTTGTACCCGTATTAAAATAGCAAAGAACAGTGAACCGGCAGGCGGTGTTACAACATCGACGAAACTGTGTGCAAGTTAGTGAAATTTCAGGTCAATTTTAAAAAGAGCTTAAAGAAAGCAATTTCCTGGCATTAGATTGAGCCATTAGAATTAAATGGAATTTTATTATACAATTGCATTAAAAGCTGTCCAAATAACGCTAAAAATGAGTACAAATATACCGCGATATTTGGATAGTTAGTTATTTGGATAGTAGAAAACCGGTTTGACAGATTTTGTTAGCCAATCAAATTTACACACGGGAGACTACCTCATGTATGCTTATTATTTTGTCCTGGTGCAAGTCACGCTACTTCTCTGGCCTTTTTAGAGTTTTCTTTTTCCATAAAAATTTGTTGATCAGAGCAGTTGTATAATAAATCTCTTATTAGATGTTTTGGTGTGCGGGCTCGTCATAATACGGCACAACTCTTAAAAATATACAGTGATACTACACACCAAAACATCTAATAAGATATATATATATATATATATATATATATATATATATACTGTAATTCGCGTCCTATAGCATGAGTAAGCTACTTCTATGTGATTAGAGACTTCAAATTATTTTAAAATCCCCCCCCCCCCCCCAATATTTCGTGAAGTGTTCGCCACTGACATTTTTCACCAACCTAATTCATGAGGAAGTTCATGACAAAAAACAGCAATAGATGTGCTTATTCCACCAAATGTACTGTCGGTAAACGCTACTCCAATAGCTATTCCATCAGCGATATTATGGATTGTATCACCGATAATAATCATCCATGCCACAGATGCAATAGTCTTTTTCGCCATAGTCTTTTCTTCGATATTGAACACAGGACTGCTGGGTTTTTTTGTCTTCTCTATAGATCCACTCTCGCCCCAAGCGGCCTACAAACAATATATTGAAAGTCAAGGTGTTAAAAGTAGAGCGCTGCTTTGGCAGTATTTTGGTGTACTACCTGGTAGAAGAAAATAATGATATTTTGAGTGTTACTCGGCAGTTTACCACCATTTTACTTTGCTCTATGCAAAGAAAGAATTGCTGTTAGTAATTACAGTTTAGAAGTATATTTTTATAGCATATGAATTTATTTATGCAAACTGCAATAACCATCAACTATTGAATTTATAGTTATTATTATATATGATGCAACTTAATTTGACTCAGACTCCGCGCATGCGCAAATTACGCAAAATTACCCACGAAAAGCTAATTATAGAAAGTACTAAATAGGGAATTGAGTTTGTAAAATACTCACCACATTCATCAACGTAACAGGTTGATGGCCATTTTGCGGATTAGACTCCGCTCCGACTTCAGGACGATTATCCAAGTGGTGGTCGTTCGAAAATTGGCTGTGTCCACGAGTATGCTGCAAAACAAGTTGCAAAGAGGTCGGTACTGATGCAATGAGTAACGCACTTTCATTTGTTCGAATTACAAAATATATAGCGCAGCAATAGAATTATAGGTAATATTTTGCATTTCAATCGGTTATACTACATGTTCTAAAGGTTTTTAATAAACTAAAATTTCGAATGTAATAATATATTATTAGGGCAGCGGGTGATTTAAATATGAAAAAGTAAGTCGCGACTTAATTAAGACGCGTCCTATTTAAGTCGCGAACACACTCGTATAAACGGTCAATTTTTAATAAGTCACGACTTCTTTTGGACAAGCTCTCAACCCTGTTCTTATTTTTCCGCGTCTTACTTTGTTCACGAACAAATTGACTGTTTATACGCCCGGTTCGCACTTAAATAAGGCGGTCTTAATTAAGTCGCGACTTATTTTCTCCATTTAAATGGCCCTATTAACGCTAAGCATTGATGTTGGATTTTCGTGACTAATCCCGGTTTGACCGTAAAATGTATATATTCTTACACTCAATATTTTCCGTTACCAAAGCCTATATACGATCTTTACAACAATATAAATATACCGTAGTTAATGGCTTTCAATTGTACAAAGCATTTACCAATAAATAGATTTAAACAATTTAAATCATTTGTTTATTATATGTTGTCACTTGTCACTGGTTTTTTGAGAGCTAACAATTGCTGACATTAAATCTACTCCCAGTTTCTTGACTGGCACGAATACCTTAGACTTATACTTCTTCCTCAAAATTATTGATAACATGGCTATAATCGATCCCTCCCGAAATCTTACCTGCTCCGTACATTCCTATCAGAAGAACAAGAAACAGCTCGACTCCTGACATTCTACAGTTTCGCCCGCGAAAATGTAAAACTCTTACTTTCCAACCTCCTATATTACAAGAATGTGCAGGACTTGGAACACTTTACCGTCCCAATTACGTGTAAAAGGGACCACTCTCTCCAGGTTTAAAAGCAACTTCCTGTCCTACTACAAAGCAGTAGTAGTTCAAATTACAACCCTGAAGACCCAGATCATGGAAATCGATTTGCACAAAATGCAACTCAACCCGAAAATGCAACCCAACCCGAGGTCTCAACGAAGTGACCGTTGCTGCATCTGATGTCTGAAACTTATATCAGTATTATTATTTACTTTGTTTAGTTACCTGGGCACCCTGCCACGTAATTGTAAATTTGTTATTGTGATTTAATTGTAAATTAATTTACTTATTTATTATTTTATTATAATTAACTTTACTAAAATCTAATTACTTAAGTGAGTACACTCACTCAAACAACACACCAATGTAATTATTATCTATAGTATACATCATCCTCGTTCCCAGGGCCTCCTCATTACACTGGAAAATCGGAGGCCCTGGTCAGATGAAAACGATTGAAGCGTGTGATTGGCTGGACGAAGGCTATTGTCGAAAACAGGAAGTGAGCAAATATATTTTCAACTAAAACAACGGTGTGAATAGAGTGAAGATTATCGCTCAGATAACACCGAAAAAGTCTACAAATAAAGCCAACAACGTAGGATTCATAAAGCGAGTCGGAACTGCGATGAGTTTCATCAGTTAACTCTCAAAATCGAACAATATTAGACGTAGCGTGGCTCGGTGACTCATTCGTCGGCGACGGCAAATTATGTCCGTAAACAACCTACCTTTGAATAGCATTTCGGTTAAGCGAAATTGTATTATTTTGTCCAACGGGAAGAACAGTAAACGCCAAAGCTTTCGGACGTCATAATAAAGCAGCTTTTCTTCAAATATCTGAGTTTATCTCGTTTGTTTCGTTATATTATGTCCATGCTCGCACCCAGGGCGATGTGATATATTCAGTGACTCAATGTCCTAGAATCTAGGACATCCGGTTTTCATCTGACCAGGGCCTCCGATTTCCGGTGTAATGAGGAGGCCCTGGGAACGAGGATGTAGTATACATATGTGGCAAAACGTAATAAATAAAAGTAAATAAATAAAAAAACGTTGAATGACAAGTCACATTGCCGCCATTGTCGACAAACGTAACGAAAACGTTTAATGTTGAACAGAGAACCATAAACCAATTAGAGAAAAAAACCGTTACTCGTTAGGCAATGAGAAAGCCTGTACAATATTTTCCAATAATAAAAATTAAATCAGAAAATGGATGCGATACTTTTTCACTAGTGAACAAATATCTTACGACCAGAGAGAGGCTCTGAGATTTGAAACGCATAAAATTTATTTGTATAGGTAATAGCATGGCTTCGAGTGCAATTTGGAAAAAACATGCACGAGTGAGTTTTTCAAACAGTCTTTGAAAAACTCACGAGTGCGCGTTTTTCTCAAATTGCACGAGAAATCATGCTATTACTTAATAATATACATGAAAAAATTTATCATAAAGAGAATCTTTCTAATCAAAATGCTTTGTTCAAATAACATACATGGAAAAAAAATTAACAGGAAGAGCTTTTTTTCTAGTTTCTATTTCTATTTTTGTGCAAATTTAAAAAATTACAAAATTTGCACTGTATTTCATTTTTCTGCACTGAATTACACTAAAATTGCACTCCTCTCAGCCAGTCAGAATTGAGAAATGTTTTCATGTATATTATTCGTCTTGTTAATTGTACGGAAATATCAGCACTTAGTATATAATAAAAAGAAACTGACCTTAAAAGGTTGCAACTTTTTTCTTTAAAAATTGCTCCCAATACCATATATAAATAATAACAATAAAATATATCACCTCAACGGAACACGAATGCCCAATTGACTTTCGGAGAAAAAGATGAGTTATGGACTCAAGAAGAAAGAAGCCATATATTCCAGCAACTGCAACAAGAAATTTCCACAAATAACTTCTGTCCTCCTCCTCCTTGCTCGACGAGTCAGAGCTGCCATGGTTATGAGAATCAGTATCGTGAAAACCAGCCGCCTGGTAGAATAATAAAACAGACAACAGAACATGAAAATCTTTTAAACCTTAGAGAGCTTGACAGGAAAACAAATAGCAGAAATCTACTTTTTCCCCATAAAAGATTTTAGAGTGAAGAGTAAACTTTATTTTAGTTCCTTGATTTACAACAGACTCGTATTGAGCATTAAATGTTTAGTTGTAACAGTTTGCAGGTACGTATGACGTTTCCAGACGGAATGCCAGCTGACTCTGCTATATAGCAGGTGGGGTTGAGAATGGTTCTCATATGCATGTCAGTGACATCTACCGCCGACATATATACCATGGTAACCACGAATTTTGCAGGAAACAAGAAATTTTTAATTCTGTGGCCGTTAACCCTGTGATATTGAGTCGACAATTGGCTGCGCAGCAGACGTTACTGCGGGTTTGCGAGAGCTTAGGGAAAGTTTGAGGAAGAGCAGGGAAGGGCGAAAAAGGGCGGAAGAAGCTACTTCCCTCCCTTAGGGGGGTCGGTATATATACAGTAACCTGGCAACCATTAATAATCCATAAAGAAAATTTGAAAAAATGAAAGTTTAATCAAGTGATGTAATTTGGATAAAAGTTCGCGTCTATAAATTGTCGAAAGTTGTATTGTATATGTTTAGCAAGAAAAACACTTTTGCTTCGTTACCTCCACTAGGAAGTTATGTTTTCACCTGTCTGTCTGTCTGTCTGTCTGTCTGTCTGTCTGTCTGTCTGTCTGTCTGTCTGTCTGTCTGTCTGTCTGTCTGTCTGTCTGTCTGTCTGTCTGTCTGTCTGTCTGTCTGTCGGAATGGTTCTTTTTCTTTTTAAACTCATCTCTAATAACGCACTGATCGAAGTATGCTGTATGCAGTCTCTAAGAAAAAACCCAACCAAACAATAATTGAAACACTTACATGCGGCATAAGGTGTAGTAAGGCATCTCCAGTCAATGTTCCAACAGCCAAGGCGATAAAAAACACGATTGCTTTTTGGTAAAGTAATTTTGTCATAAATGGTATGAACGCGACTCCTAGTACTGAACACAGACTTATTATAGCAACAGCAACAATACCATAGCCCCAAACTAAAACAAAAATAATAATAAAAAGTTGAATAATTAAAAATGTAGCTACGTAGTTTTATATTGTATTACGAAAACACCTTCGTCTTCCACAATCTGATCAATATGTTATAAGACCAGTACAATTCTCTCTAAAAATAGCACTGAATCGTTTTTTATTTACAAAAAATACATATTTAACCCTCTCAACCCTGAATTCCCTTTTAGTATTTTACTCTGGCTAACGCTAGACGATTTTACTCGTCATTGGGAGGCCGCTAGGGTTGAAAGGATTAAGAACAAACCAAACAAAGAAAAACGCACTAAATTCAGTGTTAGCGATTACAGAAATTGTGTGCAGTAGCTAAAAGAGAGTAAAATTATAGTCAAATGATCATGTGCTAGCTGTGCCTCTGTGTGTGGTGTCGTTGTGTTGCGCCGTTGCATTGTTGCGTTTTGCCTTGCAATCACAATGCGTTGTTGTCGGTTGCGTTGTTGCGTTGTGTTGTTGTGTTGTTTTGTTGTTGCGTTGCGTTGCGTCGCGTTGTGTTGTGTTGGTTTTATATTAACTTTAATGTTTTTAGTATTTAGTATATATACAGTATCGTCGGTTGCATCTAAGGATGTACACCGTTGATAAAAACATTACCTACACCAGCGTCAAACTTCAACGTTTCCCAGGAGCATTTGACGGGTTTCGTTTAGCTCAACCAATCACCGTAAGGCTGGCTAAACGTGATTGGTTGAGCTAAATAGAAACCTGTATGCTGAGTCGACTGTTCCTGGGAAACGTTGAAGTATGACGTTGGCGGAGGTAGTGTTTTTATCAACGATGTCCTACCTTTAGATGCAACCGACGGTAGCTGAAATTTCAGTGCTAAATGAACTTTATGACATAACGAATTCTGTGTCAAATCATCTGTAGCCAAGTCGCTAAGCACGTTTCAAAATGGTGGCGTCCATTGTAAAATGTTTTGGCTTTTTCAAACACGAATTTCGTTGGGGTGGAGCGCAGTTTCATAGCTTAAAAACTGTCAGTATCTCGACTACAATGCTGCTTGATATTAACGATAAGAAAAACAACATATATTCTTATATTCTGGGCTAAACTTATAACAAATAGATGTTGAAAGTCATTTTAAAAACTTCATGGGATTAATCGGATGAAACAACAAACTTTACCATATTTATCAGCAAGTTCATCGTCGTCTGAATGTTCATCATGTGTTCCTGAGACACACACACTACTGTCTATTTCATAAAGTAATGCAGAACTAAGGCTCTTGAATTTTTCAACTTTAAATCCAGTCTTTTGATCTGCATGGTAAATAGCGAAGAGCTGATCTGCAGAGTAGCACTAAAAAAAATACACACATTACAACTTGACAAATTATCAATAAGCTAAACTAGGAATTCATAAGAGAGATATTTTGCCCCAAATAACAAATCACATTTTAACAGAAGAAGCTTTTCAAAGCTGTGGCTGTCCCACAGGGTAGGAATTTCATCCCAGAAACGCATTTTTTGCTATTGGTGGGTTGCAATCAATCTCCTGAGATTTAGAGGACAAAGACACAGCGGCCATGTTGGTTGGTAGGTACAATAGCAACTATTAGTATAAATTTACAAGTTTCTATTACAAATGCTTGAATTTCATTGGCTATCGCAGGAGTTACTATCAGCTGTTAGTATAATTTCATAGTGGAAAAGAGGCTTTCCAGCTTTCTGATTGGTCCTTTCAGCGCCTGGCGCGGTGACTATTGCATCACAGGAAATTATTCTTCAAAAGTAGTTTTTTGAAAAGAGACTGGTACTTATTCAACAGTGCACTGACTTTACTCGTTTCAGTCTCCCTCTCGGAGTTGTCATTTTGCAGTATGAGATTTTAGAATTTGTTGATTCATTGAACTGTTGATTTTTTTTTCAAAATGGGGTCTGTAGTTTTCGAGACAAACAAAAGAGCATAATACTGAAAACCTTTATCACTGAGATGTTGTACATATCAAATATCGTAAAAACAAAACTTTATAAAGGTAAGGAAGCATATTTTCTATAATTCTTCGTATTTTTTGTATGTTTTGGCTAGGTTTTGGTCGTAGCGATGTTTTCGCAAACTTCGTCATGCATGAGTGAACACGTAACACAGGATCCAAAACACCAGAATAAAAGTCTTTTTAGCATATATTTGAATGTATGTACAAGTTCAATTCCAAAGTAGGATGTTGTTTACTCTTTTTTTGAAATTATTGAGGCCGTATTAGGGGGGGTCTGGATATCCCATATCCAATTTATTTTTCCTTAAAATATCCCGTATCCCTAAATGATTTCGTCTTGTATCCCTATAATGGCAAAATCGATGACGATTTACAGCCGGCGAAAAACGTTTGCATTTTTAATCACTTTAATAGTCATCTGGTCAAGTTGTGTCGTTAATAAAAGGGGCTGCAGTGAAATTAACCTATACATGCAGGAAGATTGGCGCAGCAAGCTTGATTTCCATATTGTAATGTAACATACGATGCCATACTCTGCAGTCTGGACGGTCGCCATGCAGCATATTCTCACATCTCGAAATGATGATTATCGTTAATTGTGAAATGTCCTAGAATTAACAATAATCATCATTTTAAAGAAATAATTCCCTACCCCAAAATCCCCAACCCGACCCACCTCTAAACCTTACCCTAAACATAACCTAACCACAACCCCCCTGGTAACCCTAAACCTAACCACAACCACCCGTTGGACCTAAACCTAACCACAACCCTCCGGGAAAAAAGTCCCACCTCTCAGACCTCGACCACAACACCCCTACTGTTTATTTTGTTATATGCAACTCTCACTTGAGTATCATGATAATCATCATATTTGTCTGTGAAGAAATGATGATTATCATGATACTCAAGTGAGAGGATACGTTGCGCCATGATGCCATATTTCGCTCACTGGACAGGAGACTGGGCACTAGATATTTATGAAACATGAAAGACTGCGCGGAAAGACTACTGGGAACGAGATTGCTGAATTGACAATTTAAATAGTGACAATAGGGACAATAGAGGTCAATAGAGAAATTCCTGATATGAATTAGTAAAAACTTGAAAAATACTGTGAAAAAACTATACATTGACCACATTTAATGTCTTTAGTGACTTTAATAATGAATCTAAAAGGACAATAACGACTTTAAATGTTATCAAAATATGCAGATATGTTATCTTCCATATCCCTATAATTTTTTCTTCAGTATCCTGTATCCCTATAATTTTTCCCTTAAATATCCGGTATCCCGATAACCCCTAATAGGGCCTCATTATTTACTGACAGTGACAAAGACTGTGGCTTGCTAACATCGTCTGTGAATAACCAGAATCACCCCTGTTAAAATGAAAGCAGTGTTTAAAAGCTTTTGTATCAACGTTATTGTTTTTTTATCAAGCTCTGAAATTTTACTAAAACAATTAGTCACCTCAGTCTCGGTGTCTATCGGTGTATTAATAACTCGACTTCGGCGACTAATTGTTAAATAGAAACCTCTGGCGATAAGCCAATAACAAGCCTTCTTTTAACTAAATTGACCAATCACAAAATGTGTAGTATGTCACGATCAATGATCATTAGAGCCAGCAACCATCAAGAATATATTACACCAATGAATTATTTACAAAAATAGTTGCAAGTTCTTCAAACTATCTGTTGGTTCGTGGAGAAAAATTACCACATGCTTCCCGGTGTCCATTGTTTAACACAACATAAAGGAAACTAGGCTAAAGATCTCCTATCAAATTATATTGGCAGATTACTTTCCACGTATATACCAATATTTTTCGTTTCGAAAATATTTGCGTAAGTGCAATTTTGAAGCGGTGGGCATTTTTAAACTGCAACATAAAAGATAACATTGTAATTATATTAATACTGGAAATACATGAACGCAACAACCCCTCGCCCGCTTTTACATGCTTTTTTGAAACACCCCCCACCCA
This sequence comes from Corallium rubrum, assembly GCA_964035015.1. Lineage (NCBI taxonomy): Eukaryota > Metazoa > Cnidaria > Anthozoa > Scleralcyonacea > Coralliidae > Corallium > Corallium rubrum. The sequence continues at coordinate 28,957,740 of OZ035998.1, forward strand.
CCCCCTGATGAGAATAAGCATTCCTGATTATACAGCCAATATAAAAACAAACAAATATAAAAACAAATGATATTAAATCCTTGGGATATTAAATTATAGAATTTATGGATAGGTCGATAGGATGACAAAACTGATTTCAATCATTTAATGAAAGTTGAACATATCAAAGCAAAACTTAGATTTCATTATTAAATTCTGGTTGTAAAAAATATATCGTTCAGTTTTAGGAGGTTTCAAAAGGGATTATTTCTAGCAAGCCTTCAGTCGAAAATTTGGAATCACAGCCAAAAAAACCGACAAAGCCCACGTCCACCACGGTTAATATAAGCGTGATATAAGCCTAAGATAATGTTTTAAGTTAGCTTTAGTTAAGCTGACTTATGGTTAATTTGGACGAGCAAAGGGAAAGCACGAAAACGTGAAGCGGTATTGTTTTATGACATAAGGACAAAATACAAATCCCCTGCCGTTATAAACTTGAATGATTTTGAGACCACTGAGTGACCACAAACACTGCAATTCAGATCGAGGTTTTGTTTACCATACGGCATTTGGTTTCTTCATGTCCTCTCGTTTCGCTTCAAGATATATTAAACCGGCTGTTTGTATCCTTTTCTTCGTTGTTCTCTTTTAATTTAAGTAGAGCAGGCTCCATTTCGTAATAAACGAAAGCAAAAATAACACTCACAGATTTAGTTTTCTGCATCGCTAGTCACCAGTGTCCAACAATTCTTACCGCGTGACACCGTACCATATATATATATATATATATATATATATATATATATATATATATATATATATATATATATATAAACTATTTCCGAGATTACGTCTCCCTCGCTTTTTCTCCACGCGTGTAAAATGGACTCACCCTCACCGGCTCGGGGATTAGAATACATTATATTTTGGGCACCGCAACTGCGTGAAGGCCAATTACTCTATGGGACCCTGCCATATATGTTTAAGTCTTTGTTTGTGTGTTAAAGGACATTGGCAACAAAAATTAAGTTTGTCTAATTTGAAAGAACGCATAAAATTGTAATAGAAGAATTTTTACAATTTTTTCGTATCCTTCTTCGTTTCAAGATATTTCAATTTGTTTCATATGTGAATGAGATGGTCTCATAGGATTAGTATTGCGGTTAGTTTTTTAGGGTTAGTATAAGAGTAATATTACGGTTATCTTGCACTGCATATCATCAGTTTCGCTTAATATTGATATATGATATGCAGGAAATAGCGTTTCAGAAGCTTTCAAAGGCCCTAGAAATTTCTCGTGGCTTCGGCGCTGGCATCCACCGGGCCCAACCAGATCACTTGATCAAAATTACGCGGAGAGATCAAAGCATTACCATTTTTTACTACAGAAATACAAGCCAGATAATAAAGACTTATTAACGGTCAACTCAAGGCAAATTACATTTTTCGCTTTGTATATGTATTAAAGAACGAAGAATCCGAATATGATGTAAAAAAAAATAATTGAAATTTTTTCCCGCTGATTTTGGGATGTTGAATCGACGAATTTTGAAGTATTTTTATAAAAAGCCGTGTTGTACAAAGAGTCTGGCACTCATAAGTGTGACGTAAATGGAGGAACGATTTTACGATCCATTATTTAAAGTAATTAAAACACATTCGAAAAGCATCAAATACTTTAATACATGTGCGGTTGGAAACCTGCACAAGTTATATTCATCATAATCAGCTTTTCTTATGATTTCAATCGTACAGGTTCAACTGCTTGCTGTTACGACACAAACTTGCTAGTGCCAGACTCTTTATACAACACGACTTTTTTTAGAATACTTCGTTAAAAAATCCAGAAATCAACAAAAAGTACGGTTTGCTTCAAATTTTTATCATCATACCATATTCTCCATACTTTGGCGCATATAACAAGCCGAAAAAATAATTTGCCATGAGTTGACCTTCAACCGAGTGCGATTTGCCAGAGGCCTGTGGCAAATACTTTCCAGTACAGACCGAGCAAACGAGGTTAATAAGGAATTTATCCCCGAGCCCGGGCGTAGGGCCGAAGGCCCGGAGCCCGGGTGAGGGTGCTAATCTCGACACGCGTGGAGTCCATTTTACACGCGTGTAGAAAAAGCGAGGGAGACGAAATCTGGGGAATAGTTTATTTATTTATTTATTTATATATATATATGTTTGGCACGGTGTCACGCGGTAAGAATTGTTGGGCACTGGTGACTAACAATGTTATTGGTACGAATTTATATTTAAATTGAGAATCACGTGATGTAGCACGTAGAAAATAACCGTCTTTTACTGCAAAATCGTTTTCACAACGGTTTTTCGTCTTTTTCAAGACGAAAAAAGTGTTGTGCAAGAAAACTGTGATTTTTGAGTGAATAAATATATTCAAACAAAAATTTATGAATATGGAAAGAGAACAAACAAATCAACAAAGTGGAAAAAAAAAGCGACAAGAGCGAACCCGAAGAGAAAGCGACGAGAAAAAGGCGGAAAGATTAGGAAAACGGAGAGAGCTGGCTCGTCGAAGGCTACAAGTTGAGACAGCGGAAGAGAGGGAAGTTCGCTTAGCGAAGAGAAGAGAAGCCTACAAAAAACGCTCAGAAAAAAGTAGAGGTAAGCACAATCAGGGTGTTAGAGAGAGAAGGCAGCGAGAAAGTAGTGAACAGAGAGAGAGAAGGCTGCAAAGTTTGAGACAACAGGCGAGAGCAAGAAGAGAAACAGAAACGCCACAACAAAGAGCAAACCGACTCGACATTCTGTCGACAAACACGACTGCAAGAATAGTGGCAGAAACGCCTGACGAACGAAATGACCGCCTACAAGTGCTTAGACAAAATACGAGAGCCCGAATTGATGAAGAAACTCCACAACAACGAGCAGAACGGCTGCATGTAGTCAGACAAAATACAGCTGCACGAATTGATGACGAAACGTCTGAACAACGAGTAGAACGCCTACAAGTGGTTAGACAAAATACAGCAGAGCGTATTGAGTCTGAAACATCTGAACAACGAGCAGAACGGCTACAAGTGGTTAGACAAAATACAGCAGAGCGGATTGAGTATGAAACGTCTGAACAACGAGCAGAACGGCTACGAGTGGTTAGACAAAATACAGCAGAGCGTATTGAGTCTGAAACGTCTGAAGAACGAGCAGAACGACTACAAGTGGTTAGACAAAATATAGCAAAGCGTATTGAGTCTGAAACGTGTGAAGAACGGGCAAGAAGACTCGAGCATGTCAGGCAGAATTCCTCAGAGAGAAGAGCCCAAAATGTATCTGTACAACAGGCACAGGCTGACAGTCGAAAAGAATATCTTCACCAAGGAGGGTGGCAAAATGTTGAGAGTCCTTTACATACGGAACAGTGGGCTAAAAATGAAATGCAGAAATTTCACGCAGCCCAAGAAGTGTTAGACCATCGACAGTGCAATGTTTGTAAAGAAGCCTGGCCAACCAAGCAGAATTTGGCAGTAGAAAACTACCTGTGCAATCGATGTAAGAGAGATAAGAAATCTCCGAAAGTGTACAGTGTGGAGAATGACATGGATCCAGGTATTGTACCACAGCAGCTAGAGGGGTTAACCCAGGTAGAGGAGATGTTAATTGCCAGGGTCTGTCCCATTATGAGTGTGTACAGGAAACATGGTGGGCAGAGAGGGTACAAGGGGCATGTACTAAACTTACCCCAAGATATTCAGAGTTTCTTATCTAGGTTGCCATGTCATGTAGCTGATTTACCTGTTTTGGTAATAAGAAGACATGGAGTGGATAACACACATCGAGATTTCACTGTTCGTCGACACAGAGTTCTCGAGGCTGTGTTATGGCTAAAGACCAACAATCCCTACTTCAAAGATGTAGAGATTGATCGAGAGGCAATACAGAGCTTGCCAGAAAATGGCATTCCAGATGACCTCAGGTATGTTGTTGAACCAGATATACAGGTAACAGCTCCTGAACAGGAGAATGAAGGCCCACCACAGGAGCCAGTAGGTACTGATAACAGTGTTGAAGAATCTCTTGTAGGTTGTGGGAGCAGCTCATTCATTCCTCACCGACAAAGGCAGAGGAAGGAAGCTGATGCAATTCGAGAGACAGTGAATGAGAAGGATCCACTAGACTGGCCATCTACAGAAGGTAATGTAGTGAATGAGTTTAAGACAGATGGTCTAGCGACAATGGCTTTTCCCACATTGTTTCCATTTGGGAAAGGTGATCCAACCATACGGGCCAGGCAACATGGTGTCACTTTGACTGAGGCATTTAAGCACCTGGAAAAATTTGCTGAAGTGTTGCCAAATGGTGAGTATAGATGGAGGTTTGCTTCTCACCCACGTTTTCCATACTGGGCACTAGATATGAAGCAAAGACATCAACTATTGTCACAAGCAAATATTTACTTGCGTCAACATCCAGCTGATGCCAACTTGACCATGGAAGAGCTGAAAGAGATGGTTAATTTAATGAGTGGTAAGCAAATGGTGAATCGATTGCAGCGTTATGTGTCCAAGGTGCAAGGTACAAATCAGTACTGGTATCAACGCTTGCAAGAATTGCTAGCACTAATAGAGCAGAAAGGTTGTCCAACTTTCTTTTTTACATTTAGTGCTGCTGATAGTTACTGGCCAGATCTGCAAAGACTGTTGCAGACAGGGGAAGATGCAACAAGGTCACAACGAGCACAAGCTGTGATTGACAAGCCCCATTTGACCGACTGGTATTTTAAGCAGCGCCTGGATGACTTTATCAGACATTGGTTGAATGGTGTTTTGGATGCAGAGTGGCATTGGTTCCGCTATGAATATCAGGCCAGGGGAAGTATTCATGCCCATGGGTGTGCCCGGTTAAACAATGCCCCTGATATTCCATTGTTACGAGCTCAGGCTGCCCAGGGGTGGGGTTTCAGCCAAGCTGATACCACAATGTCAATGGAAGATTTTGATTTCTTTTACCAGGAAGATATTGACCGTGGAAAAGAAGCCGAGAGGCAGTTAGTGAAGTGAGTAACATGTATTTAATATTTTCTATGGTATTGTTTAAATTGGCTTAATTTGGATAATCATTATGACTTAACAGCTAACAGATTGACAACAGATATTTTCTTATTTTTTTAAAATTATAGTATTTAATATTTTTTTTACTTCAATTATTATTATCTTGAAGATATGTTGACTGGCTAGTGACAACTGTCAATGAGGAATTACCAGGTGAACAATGGCAAATTCCTGAGCCACATCCATCAGCTGTCAAACCGAGTGCGGTTCACAACAGAGATGATGACTACCACAGATTGGTGAATACTGTGGAGAGACACACGAGATGCAGCCCAGCCTACTGCTTGAAGCAGAAAGGTTATGATGTTCCTGCAGAATGCAGATTTGGTTTCCCAAAGGCAATGGAGGAGGAAACAAAACTGTGTTATGAGAAGTTGCCACATGACAAGGTGAGTACAGAGTTGGTGACAAAAAGAAATGACCCTAGATTAAATTCACATAATAGGGTCATGCTTGAGAATTGGAGAGCTAATGTTGATTTGCAGGTAATTGTTGATCAGAATGCTTGTGCTAGATATGTGGCCAAGTATGCTGCAAAAGGAGAGCCACGGTCAAAGCAAGCATCAGAAATTTTGCAATCATGTGTGTCTAGATTACACAATGATGATCAGGTATCGTCAGCGATCAAAAAGGCAATGATCCAGGTTGTCGGAGATCGTGACATGGCAGCACAGGAGACTGCACATATGCTGCTGAGCTTGCCTTTGGTAGGATGTAGTTATAACTTTGTTACTGTGTCTTTAGATAACAGTAGGAGAGTTGTCATGGACACTGAGGACCAAAGTGAAGAGGTCTTGCAAAAATCCACAATTGAAGATTATGGTAAGCGTTCAACTGAGAATAGCAGGTATCATGGCCTATCTCAACTGAATTTGATGCAGTATGTGTCACAGTACACAAGAATCAGATCTGAAATAAGAAAGCGACCATTACCATATATTGTAAGGACCTTTCCAAAGGTCTCAGCAAACCCCCATGGGCCTGATTTTGGCAGATATTGCAAATTTCAGTTGATCAAGTTCAAACCCTGGGAGGGTGAACCATCAAATGCATGGGACAATAACGATGAGAATGATGAAATGTTCATCAACACCTATTACATGTTTCTTGAAACTGATTTTGCTTCAGAGAATGTTTTAGGTCATGAGGAAGAGCGGGACAGAGTTTTCCAACACATGTCAGGTGAAGGAAATGAAGAGGATGGTAATGATGATAACACAGGCAACAATAATGATGATGATGAATATAATAATGATCCAGAAAATCAACTCGATGACTGGATGCTGCTATGCAGATTGAACCAACGGTATGAGGAGTTGGGTGATCAGCTGTTGGGGGTTGGGAATGACTGGTATGCAGCTGCACGAACAGTTCCAGTGGAGATGCTCAGAGAATGCCCTGGGTGGATCTACCAGCAGAGAAAAGATGCAGAAGAACAAGGCCAACGACATGTACAAGTGAGCAATGAAGTTCCCATTGATCCATCAACCCTGAATGAGAAGCAACGACTTGCATATGACATTCTTATATCTCATTGCATATGAGATATAAGAATGTCATGGTGAGAGACCTGACCCAGTCAACATGATTGTATGTGGTACTGCAGGAACAGGTAAGACGTACCTAATCACTGCTTTAAAACAGGTTTTGGGTGACAGTTGTATAATAACTGCAACAACAGGTATTGCAGCATTTAGTATTAATGGCCAGACATTACACTCTGCTGCACAACTTCCTATACGTGAGTATAAAGACCTACAGGGTGAGTCGTTGCAACGCTTACAGTTAAAACTGGAAGGTAAGGCTTACCTCATTGTCGATGAAATGTCAATGATTGGTCACAAAATGTTGTCGTGGTTAGACAATAGATTGCGTGCTGGCACAGGGAATGAAGATAAGCCATTTGGTGGTATTTCAGTGATCCTCCTTGGCGACTTTGGTCAGTTGCCACCAGTGGGTGACCGGCCATTGTATATTGCAGGAAATGGAACCACTATAAGTGATCATGGTCATTCATTATATCTTTTGTTTGATTCTATAGTTATTTTGAATGAGATTATGCGACAGGCTGGTGAGAATGCTGAGGCACAAGCATTCAGAGCCTTGCTGATGAGAATGAGAGATGGACAGGTAACAGAACAAGACTGGCATCTCCTACTGCAACATTCCACACCTAATATTGCAATGGACCAGTTTAATGATGCTATTCGGTTATACTTTGACAAGAAGAGTGTAGCAGAGTACAACTATGAGAAGTTGAGAGGCAATGGACAGGCTGTGGCAAAGATTCAGGCAAAGAACTCTGGTCATGGAGCATCAGCAGCAACATCTGATGAAGCTGGTGGTTTAGATGCAGTGCTCTTCCTGTCTAAGAAAGCAGACGTCATGCTGACATCCAACCTGTGGGCTGAAGTTGGCCTTTGCAATGGTTCATTTGGAGTGGTTGAGGAGATTTGGTTTGCAGAAAATCTTGGACCGCCAAACCTACCTGTTGCTGTGTTGGTACACTTCCCTGGCTACACTGGCCCAGGATTTATTGATACATGTCCCAAGTGCATACCAGTGCCACCAAAGGTATTTGAATGGATGGCTGATGGGAAGTACATGTCAAGACAACAGGTCCCATTGAGATTAAGGTATGCAATGACTATTCACAAGTCACAGGGACAGACTTTACCAAAAGCTGTTGTTGACTTGGGTAAAAGTGAGAAAGTAGCTGGATGTACATTTGTTGCTACATCTAGGGTGAGATCCATTAATGATATTGTGTTTGAGCCAATGACATTTGATCGATTAAAAGCCATTGGTAGAAACAAAAATTTGCAAAAGCGTCTTGATGAAGAGCAAAGGTTGCAGTTGCTTGCACAGAGAACTGCAGGGAGATAAGTACCAGATAGTTAGTCATTAGAAAGACTAGCAGATTAAATTGTAAATGCAATTTAATAGAAGGTATGATAACAAATATATACCAAGAATGTAACTGATTATAGGCCTGTTCCTGGACACTTTTTTATGTGTTTTCATGGTGGCCTTTGCCTGGTTCCTGGGTGCATGTTTTCATGTACTTTCAAGGTGGTGTGTACATTGTGTCTCAAATGTCTGAAAATATATGTGATTTTGAAATGTTCTAAAATTAAGGGCAATGTTTTCTAAAAAGATGGCATAATGTTATAGGCAATCTTGCATTAATTGAATAAAATCAGTAAAAATATTAAGAGCAGAAAAACACTGAATTGCTTTGATTTATTAATTACAATTATGTCTCTGCATGTAAATACAGTATAACAATCAATTATTAACATATTAAACCAGACATGGGAGACATTATGTACTTGATAATTAAAGTGGCCTGCTCCCTATATGGGTGGCCAGATGATGCCTGTTCCTGCATGGACACTTCACTGTGTTTGCAAGGTGGCATGGCCTGTTTCCTGGGTGCATGTTTGACATGTACTTCCATGGTGGCCTTCATACTATATTTAGTATGAACAAAATGAGAGCCTGTTCCTGCACACATTATTGTGTTAGCAAGGTGGCTGAGGCCTGTTTCCTGGGTATACACTTAACATGTGTACTTCCATGGTGGCCTACTGTACATTCTTGGTTTATTTTTTTATAATATAGACTATAAATTACAATTTATTTTCTACTGTATATATGTAACTTATTACAGGCTAGATGACCTTCCCAAAAAATACAAAACATTTGTATTATTTAGGTAATTAATAAGTAAAATGGTCAAGGTCATCTAGACAGGAATGGGTTAACACAAACGATATCTACGATATAAAATACAGTATAATTATGTATAATTTCAGGAAATTAATTATATTCAATACAAAACTAAGTGTACATCATTTTTAACAGATTCATTATACGAAGGCTGATATACATGACCATATACAATGTGAATAGGCCATTATGTTAATTATAAAATTGCAATTATTTTTGGAAACAACACTGTACACAGTACTGCTTATAAGTAGCCTATCCCGTACCGAAATGGCAGCGCTGCAGAATAGCTGCAGATGTAATTTTTCTTGACTGCAAGTCAAAATGCATTGAAACTGCAGCGCGTCTGCATTACAAATTGATGAAATCACTTACGCAAAGCGCTGCACATTGAATGCGCAGTCAAACAAAGTTTTCAAATTCGTTGTGCATTCAATATGCAGCTAATCTGCAACACAAAGTTGCGATCTATCGCTGCATGTTCGATACTGATCGACTTACATAATTTAATTGGTGCCGCAAACGTGTTTCACAACATGCAAAACGCCATCACGCAGTACCGCGCGCTTATCCTAGCAAAACTGTAGATAATTTATTAAATCGGTTAACGAAAACGCTTTGTGTCTCGTTTAATTTTTTAATTTTACGCAATGAGTCAATACTAATAAACTATATAGCTCTCGCAGCGAGTCGCTGTTCAAAAACCTGAAACTTACCGTAATTTCGAGCAAAGAATGAGCCGTTTTGTGCAAATGGTAAACTGATGAGAAATGCTTTTGAATTGCTTTTTACAGTTGTCTGATGTAGCTCATGCAGCTTTTACAGTTTTATAGCCTAGATAGCCTCGAACCTTGGCAGGAAATAGCAAAAATACTTTGCTGATGCCAGAAGATAACTTAATCTCTTTCAAACAATTATTACCATTGAATATTATTTAAGGACGTTCTGAGACTTGTAGCAGTAGCAGTTGTCGCATCTGCAATCTAACTAACCCAATAATATATATAAAGCATAAGACTAAATAAAATATACTATGCCCGTCAGAGATGCTTGCTACAATAATGAGTAATTCAATATCGTTATCTGGTCAACTGATAGCATTTTTGGCGCCTGCACTTGAACATTTGAATATTGTGCGTAAAGATAAAGCCGTTGATCGTTTGCGCGTTAACTGCTTCTCTTGAGTCTTGGGGATTCAACTGAACTTGTTTGGTGAATGTCTTAAAGAAAGAAGGAGAAGGGCGCTGGTACTTGCCTTTAAAGCTGCAGCTCTCACTCTGCTGATATTCTCTTAAATGTTTACAAAGAAGCACAATAAACAATAGTCAATAGGACTTGAATCGGCACCATTCAGAGGTAAAGTTTTGTCTGTATGTAGTCGCGTTTTCTTATTTAACACTATAAACGTTTGATGGAGTTTGTTCAAATGCTCTGTCTGATTGTCTCAGTAAAACGCGAACACTGATATTAAATAATAGAATACGTTCTGATGGTTCTGTGACTTGGTTTTGTGATGCGCGTGTCTTTAATATAATTGAGAATTGAGAATTTGGAAAAAATTAGTATTATAAGGTCAAGACATATTAACGCAACAGTATAAAGCAACTACTGGGCCTACTGGGCAAGTAAAGAAAACTCTACTTGCTCACAACGGCTGAGACTCAAAATATCCCGCAGCTGGCTTCCTAAATCCGATGCTCTGAACTACCGTTCAAGCGGCTAGTAAACCGAAGGCAATTGCGGGCATGCACTTCGAATCCCAGTCGAGGTCAATTAGTTTTTTCTATAGTTGCTTTATTCTTGCTTCTTTCATATCCAACAATTTGTTCATTATTTGTTCTGTTCTTAAAGGAGCGGTGTCACCACGTGCGCATCTTTTCTGCGCATTGCAAACTTGAAAGCGTCAGGCTGACGTTTTCAAGTTTAGCATATCCAAGATGGCGTCCACATCTGGAGGATTGCATGGCGGCAGACGCGATAGTTCAGGGCGAAAAAGGAAGCACGATAGTGTAGAAAGCCGACGAAAGTCATGGAATAGTCAACATAAAAAAATATATTTATTGAAAAATATGTTTGAAGCATGGAAAGATGCAAAAATCGTGGCAGGATACAGCTCATGTAGTGACAGTGATTTCGCTGCGCATCTGTTATCCTTAGAATATCGGAGAAGGTAAGGATAATATAGTTTTAATACATGTTTCAATTCGATTAAATGTATAAGACATTGGAATAAACGTATTGAAATTTGTATTATTTAACGATTTTAGATCGGATCCCAATCAATCGCAGCGACAAAAACAAAGCCGAATTACTCAACAAAATGCAGATCATGGCACTGATATTGGCACATGTGATGTAAATATTTCTCAAGGTAATCTCAATGCATCATGAATATAAATAGCAAGGACAAGTATAAAAAGATAAACGATTTAACGAGCCATTAAAATTCTCTAAGTTTACACAAAGAATATGCAGAAATTCAGCTTATTAGAATCCCTTTTGTTATGTTTGTATAACCCCATTTCTTGTTTACATTCTGCTGGCAGGCATATTGTAATTATACAAAACGTTATGTTCTCATTTTTTACTTCTACAATATCTACCAATTCACGAAGCCTTTGTGGTGCTTTCGATGACCTATATCTTGCCAGTAAAAATATAAACAATTGGTCTATTTATACCAATTTATGGCTAATAACAATGCATTTATTTTAATAGCTCAGGAAACATCCACACCTTTGAAAGGTAGAGAAAGCCTGCATCCTTCTTTTCAATCAGAATCTCCCATACTGGGAAAGCAACCAGATGGAAATATCATGGAGACGGATGTCAACTTAAGTTTTACTGGGTCTGATGTACCACTTGGTGAAAGGTACTGATTGTGGACAATAACCTTTCAAATAACTGTGTGGCCCTTTGCTGAGGTCTAGACAGAGGTGGATTAAGGGTACCTGAGGCCCCTGGCTGTATTTCTGATTGGGCTCCCCCAGGCCCCTTCTTGCACTGCATGTAGGGGCCTGGGGCATTCTTTTTTTAATAAGACATCAGCGGCCCCAGGCCCCCCTAGGATCCATGAGGCCACGGGCCCCTGGCTGTAGCCCAGTCACCCCCCCCCCCCCCCCTTAATCCACCACTGGGTCTAGATGTCGGCAGAGTTTGCCAAGACCAGATACATTTGTTTATATCTGACATAGTTTATAGTTATACAGATGTGTGTATCGATATTAGATTGCCAATACTTCTAATTGTATATGTCTAGTTCTACCATTGACCCACTTGATACTATGAATGCAACAAATGTGTCAATATTTACCGATGATGAGGAGACTACCGATGAGAGCAGTTTGGAGGACAATGTCAGGTACAAGAATATATATTAGGATATATATATATACATCAAGTTTCACAGCAGCTACATATTATATATTTATATTTAATACTTTAGTTTAATAGAATACATTTCCTTTACAGCTTACACAACCTTACCAAATCAGTCATTGAAGATTTGAATGCTGAAAGGCAAAGTGATTCAGAGTATGAAATCTTATGTGTTTGAAGCATAATTATGTGGGGGTCTTATAATCATCCTTGTAAGTGGGAGCTTAGCTGAATAAAGAAAGACACAGCTTGGCTTGATCAAGTCAAAGGGTTTTAAAGTCTGCTATTGTGTAACCCATGTCAAATCAGGGAGCAAAGCTATGATGGAAGGGTTAGTTTGGGGCTTATCCAAACCTACCCTGTCAACATTCCCTATGGGTGAAAACTGGAGTACCTGAAGAAAACCCACAACTTTTAGTAGAGCATTGTCGCATTGATAGACTAATTTCACATAAACTGCAACAAATATTTTTTCATTGATCAAATGATATTATATGCCTTTGTTATTTATATAGCTCCATGGATGATAGTAGCAATGGCGATTTTGAAGGTGATGAACCTGATATGTACCCAATGTCTGATGAACAACAGCCAGATATGGATGATGTACAGCAACCACAAATGGATGATTCACAACAGTCATCTAGCACTCCTCCAATTACCTTTGGTCCACATCAAAAACTCAGCAGAGGGGATGAAATGTATGCCATGAAAGAAGAATATAATATGGTGCAAGAAAGAAAATTTGTCTGCTCTCTTGATTTACTTCTTGCAGCATTTCAAGCTAGATGTCAGACACCTGGGTGTACTGCCTTGCCCAATATTAAATATCACTTTGTCGGCATAACCCTTATTGTGAACTGTCTATGTTCATCAGGGCATAAATATAGATTTTGCACATCCCACCAAGTCAATGAGATTTATGCCAGCAATCTCCAGGCAGCTGCTTCAATAATTCTATCTGGAAGCCATTACGCAAAAGTAGAACGCATGGCAAAATTTCTAAATCTGGAATTCCTGTCCAAGTCAACCTATTACAGATTCCAACGGCTGTATTTGGTTCCAGAAATAAACGAGTGGTGGTGTTGGATGAGGGGTGAAGTGATCATGGAATTTTCTGGAAAAGATGTTGTTGTTGGTGGTGATGGCCAATGTGACTCGCCAGGGTTCAATGCCAAGAATCTTTGCTACTTTATGATGGAGGTAGAGTCAAATTATATTCTTGACATTGAAGTCTTGGATAAGAGACATGTTGGCCTGATCTCCACAAATATGGAAAAAGAGGCAGTTCGTCGAAGTCTTGATCGAGTTACCAAAGAAATAAAAGTGGTTGAGCTGGTGACTGATGCATCCACATCTGTGAAAGCATTACTTGGTAAGTTATAAAATTGAAAAATTCAACTTGATAATCCCATCTTCATCTAGGATTCGAGGTAATATATTAATATACATGAGATGGATACTGATTTCCTTCGGGTTTTCTTGACGAATCGAGATAGCACACAGGTTAGATAGCACACATACAGTACAACTTGGTCTATTTATTTTATTGATGAAAATTACTTTTCAATTTCAGGATCCCAATATAAAGATATAGTGCACAGCTTAGATGTGTGGCACAAGTCAAAAAGTATTAAAAAATGTCTGGCGAAGGTTTGTATATTAGACACATGATTTAGCATAGAAAACAACTTGAGGGCACTCAGATACTGCATACCCCTCCCAACACATTAAGTCAAGTAGTATATAGTATTAATATCAACTTACAGTAGCGTGATGTGGATTATAGTTGGGTAAACCAAAGGCGATGCAAAAGATTAAGGATTGGTCATCTCATATCATCAGACATTTCTGGTACTGCTCCAGTGAATGCCGACAAGATGATGCCACCTCTGACGATGAAGCACTAAGACTTATGAAGGTATTTATTTGCTTAATTGTTTGTGCACTACTAAGTAGAAATTCACCAACAAAGGTGGTTGTTAATTTTTTTATTTGTTTCATATTTGTTTAGGATAAATGGATTGGATTGCTGCATCATATTTGCAACGATCACCAGTGGCTTGGGGGTCAATGTGACCATGATGATGATGATAACCATGATGAAAGTCTCTCCTGGTTTGATCGTCGCGATAAAGACTTCATCGAACTGCAAAAGGTCATTTTGAATCCAGACCTACTTGCCAGTTTCAAGTACTATACCCGTTTCAGGTAAGGTAAAAATGAATTGTCTGCTTTTCTTGTACTTTCACCAATTTTAGCCAATAATGTCATAATTTACATGTACCAAAAACCAAGTGGAGTAAATGGAAGTTTTTGATATTTTAACTGTTGTAGGCATACTGGTGGTATCGAGTGCGCAAACAGTCTTGGTTTGGTTTACACTCCAAAGCGAACACCTTTCAAGTAAGTTTTTGTCCAGCAAAAAGTTTTATATGGTCAAATGCTGAATACTATTTTACTGGGAAATAATCTTTAAAATTGCAAATTTTTAGGTATCAAGTATACAAAGCAAGGCGACAACTAACAGCCATAGACTGGAATTTCCATCTTGGCCTTAAACAGATGAAATCGCAGTCTGGTGAGGATATGGTGACAAGAAAATATAACCCCAGAACCAGAGAGTGGGATATCAAAAAAGTGAAATGTGCAAAAGGTTATGAATATATCCCATTGCTAATTTCGCATGTGTTAAGGAAGAGAGTTATGGATGTTGATGGCGTTACACAAACGGTTGATCTAAATAAGAGTGACCCTTCCCTTATTTCGCCAACCATTGCTCATGTACCACCACCACCTACAAAGGAAATTGCTGCCAGAAGAAGCAGATTTGTAAGAAAGTAGACAGATATGGAGACTTTAAAACTACAATATGCTTTCAATAAATTCCAGTTGGTAATGCAGCGTGAGATATCTTCTCTACTATATTGACCCTTTAACCTATTAACTGGCAGTACTCTTCCACTGACAAGTAAAATCATCTGGCATTAGACAGAGTAAAATACTCTGGCGCTAGACAGTAAAATACTAAAGTAGGTGCATCTGGGTGCATTGCCAGATAATGGGTTAACAAGAGATACTGGCAGATAGTTGTTAACTCATTAACTGGCAATACTCTTCCACTGACGAGTGAAATCGTCTGGCATAGACAGAGTAAAATACTACAGTAGGCGCATCGGGGAGTATTGCTAGCTAATGGGTTAAATGTAAATATTTTGTTGACTTTTTTGGTAATTTTTGGGGCTTGTAAATTAATTAAATATAAGAATTTCTTTTCATATAGTGGTGACACTATTTATTAAAATGTTTCCCATGAAATAGATATAATGTGCATTATATGTATTGTACAAAATTCAGCATTATATACAAAACAGTGGTAACTCTGAATATAAACATTCTATTGACATACTATAACTATATATATATATATATATATATATATATATATATATATATATATATATATATAGGTAATATTGGGCATTTCGCTCGATTACATAGCATGTTCTAAGGATTTTAGGTGAAGGAAAATTCGAGCATAGAATATATACATTTTAAGACCAAACTGGGACCAGTTGCGAAAAATGCAACTACACAGGCCTTCCGGCAGGAATTGAACCCACGACCTTGCGATTCTAGTGCAATGCTCTGACCACTGAGCCACGGAGGGCGTTGCCGAGAGCTTGATCGCGAGTTCTGTATATATATATAATAAGGTGGTAATGCCAGGATTAGAATGAGGTATATTATAGGTAATATTGGGCATTTCGCTCGATTACATAGCATGTTCTAAGGATTTTAGGTGAAGGAAAATTCGAGCGTAGAATATATACATTTTAAGACCAAACCGGGACCAGTTGCGAAAAATGCAACTACACAGGCCTTCCGGCAGGAATTGAACCCCACGACCTTGCGATTCTAGTGCAATGCTCTGACCACTGAGCCACGGAGGGCGTTGCCGAGAGCTTGATCGCGAGTTCTGTATATATATATATATTTTCGCTTACCTCAAAAGTCTGCAACAGGCTTTTTCATCTAAAAAAGAATCTTCAGGCAGATTTTTTTTTTTTTTTTTTTAAATGAAACAGCCTGTTGCAGACTTTTGAGGTAAGCGAAAATCTATATTTGCTCTAACTATATATATATATATATATATATATATATATATATATATATATATAAGATAGTCAAATGTTCAAATCTATATAAAATATTCATACTCAGAGTTACCATTGTTTTGTATAGTAACCAAGTTTGGTGTAATGACTAATTCTGAAAATAGATATATTGTGCGCTGAGAATATTAAATTATACATTACTAGTGTTCCCTATACCCCATGTAAATTCCAGTAATAGATGGAAATCGTTCCCTTATGTTCAATACAACACATGAAGGACAGACTCGTCTATTTCCTTTACCGAGATGACCATGGCGGGCAAGAATAAATTGTCTGTATGCTGCTTTTCGAAAAGCCCTGGTACTGCTATCTTCTCTGTCATTTCGTATGTCACTTGTATTCCTAATGCACAACTCTAGCACATCTGGGTCAAGACACAACTTTGTGAATCGAGAAGAAGATGTTATGCATTTCTTTAATTTGCAACACTTATTCTCAATTTCCTGCGGCATTGGGTGACATCTGCCACAAACACACCAATCTGGCACACCACCTGTTGCAGAATCCTGCACTTGATCTGGGTTCTGTGGGTTATTGGAGTCTTGGGTGGTTGGTCCACTGCCTGCCTGTGGTCTATCATCTGGTTGTTCAGTTAAGGATTGACCAAATTCTCCAAGATCTTCACTCTCATCAAGGTCATCCTCCAGAATTAGCAAGGTGTCAATATAATCCATGCTACCAATCCCTCTCCGTAAGCTTCGAATAGCAAGCTTCCTTACTAAAGCATCATCTAGTGTTGCGATGAAATCCTGAAATATGAAATAGATCTGGATGACATTTACAGGTCACTAAAATGCAGTACAGGTACAACATGGAGTACAGGCCCCTGCATCTAAACCCCTCCATGTATCAGCCCTTCAAAAAATGCTTACGAACAAATACAAGCCTTGAGGGTATTGTCCGTGAATGGGGTGGGTGGGGTGGGGGGTGTTGTACCACCATCCAAAGAGTCTATACTTTATCTGTAACTGCCATAATATATATAACTCCCAAATTTGCCATTATTTTCAGTCCTTTCTATCATCAAATATACCTCACATTTCCACTGCTGTGTTTACTGTTATTAGTCTGACACACTATAAAGTTGTATGTGTATTAATTTCACACAACACACGGTAAGACAACTGAGCATGCATTGGCCCTACATTGGATTCCAAATACTGATCTCTTACTCTCTTTATGTCAAGAATATTGCACTAAATTCATATTTTTAGCATTTTTTGATAGCAAGGTTGCAAATTTAGAATTATATGATTGTATATACTAATACACACACACTAAAATTGAGTGCATCAGGTTACAAGCCTTGTTCTAAGAGGGGATAAAATTATATTTAAACCAAATTTGATCGAACCAAATCGACACTTTACCTTTACATCTTTATGTTCCTTTTCCCTCTGTGCCTCCTCGGACTCAGCTGGATTGTGGCTTAGACGAAAGCCTTTCGCTCTGCCCTGCTTCGCACGTGTAGCTTTTCCGGCTGCTTGCCGTGTATTACCCCTGTCATCTCGCTCCCTTTCCGAGTTTTCTGCCATTGCCTAAAACAAAATCACACAAGAAATCGTCAAATTTAAGGCTTTCGTATAATCATTGCAATAATTCCAATAATACATTGACAGACTTACCCTATTCTTGCAAGGTTTATTGCGAGTACCGCAGTTGCATTCATCT
Organism: Corallium rubrum; assembly: GCA_964035015.1. Taxonomy (NCBI): domain Eukaryota; kingdom Metazoa; phylum Cnidaria; class Anthozoa; order Scleralcyonacea; family Coralliidae; genus Corallium; species Corallium rubrum. The sequence continues at coordinate 28,975,756 of OZ035998.1, forward strand.
GAACATTCAATATTACTCCCCTTGCAAGGACAGCCTCGAGTCCCATTTTCTTTTCTCTTGACACTGCAAGAACTCTTACAATCGCAATGACTTGCCTATATAAAACGAAGTCATCGTCAATTCAACAATTCTCCTCTATACATGTATATGCAAATATATGCAAATTTTTACCTACCATGTTGACAGTGTTTTCCTTCGGTTGCTTCGTTCCTCTGATGGCGGTAGGTTATTCCGATTGATTTCCGACAATTTACGAAATATCTCTGTTATGCCCAGAAAAAATGCGCACGGGGTGACACTGCTCCTTTAAGTAGACGCGTAAAAGTTGACAGCTACTGAAGCCGACTGACATACAACAGAGGTGCTAAAGGCTATAATATAATCAAACTTGTAAGTCAAAATACAGCGCAAATGCAGTACTGATTACTGAAGTCAAAATGCAGTGAAAATGCAGCGCTGAAGTCAAAATGCAGCGCATATGCAGCGCTTTATTTTTGTGTAGATCTATATCAATGCGCTGCAGTTGCATTCAATATCGACAAAAAGTGCAGCGCATACTGTGTGGCGCATCTGCAGCGCATCTGCAGCGGATTTACAGTCAAGAAAAAGTCAAAATGCAGTTACCATGCAGCGCTGCCATTTCCGTACGGGATACAACAATAACCTAGATCAAACCAATGGGGTCCTTGGTTGTTCTGTGTTAATGACTGAAAATAAGATTATCTGTTTGCTGCACAAAGCAGCAACTCAACCACTGTGTCTATACAGTATATAATTAAGTTTTATAGTCACTTGCACTCACAGGAATGAGCAATAATGTAAATGTATGATGTACTGTAGGTTACTTCTCAGCAGTACTGTATTAATTAATACATATCTCCAGAACTGATCAAGAAATTTCTATATACAATGTAAAATCAAATAATTGAGAATTTCAGTCATATCAAGGAAAATTTATTCAGAGATTGAGGACTCGATCAGGACTGCATAAAGAATTTAGAATATTAAGGTAAATGAATAGCTGGTACATTAGCATGATGTTCATACTAATTTTTGTTTTGTTTTGTTTTGTTTTGTTTTGTTTTGTTTTGTTTTGTTTTGTTTTGTTTTGTTTTGTTTTGTTTTGTTTTGTTTTGTTTTGTTTTGTTTTGTTTTGTTTTGTTTTGTTTTGTTTTGTTTTGTTTTGTTTTGTTTTGTTTTGTTTTGTTTTGTTTTGTTTTGTTTTGTTTTGTTTTGTTTTATTTTATTTAATCAAGGTATATGTAAATTAAATTTGTGTGTTTCATTACATCTATTGGAAAGAGTGGGACATTTCAAGACTGTGGAATAATTAAATGCATGAAAGCCTGCCGTCCATATTAACTGTATCCTCTTTCCTTCGTGGTAATGTAGTGACACTGGACTTTTTTTCAATATTACAGGTCAATAAAACCCTCCTAAAGTCTGGAGCCAGTGGTTAATATTAAATTGCCTCAAACATGTTCCAACCAACCTTAATTGCTACAGTCTGTATATCATCAATTATCATCAATCGGTCGATTCTGGCGCCTACAACACGGTAAGTATCCTCACGCATAGCCTTGTTTTCCATTTGTTTCTTTCCTTAGTAATTTTTGGATTTCATTTGTCAACGATTTAGGCGAAGCATGGACAAAGTAACCCTTTCACCATTTTTTGTTTTGTTTTATTTTTTTTGCTTTGATTTGGAATTTTGGACTGGGTATGAGTTGAGAAATTGTGAATTGTGAATATGGAAACTTTTATTCTATCGTTTTAGTGCAAATATGTATGTGTTGATCATCATCCCTCTATCAAAGTTATATAAATGTTTAAGTGATCTGTGCTGATTAAAAAGAGACTATAGTATTAAAGCAGTAACCACCCTCTACTATTGAGAATATGGACTGAATGGTAAGAGATTTATTGCAGTTTCTAAACAGAATTGTCTTCGTAAAGTTAACGGATTCTGTATTCAAACACAAATCCCTCATGTCTTCATATCCGTCCTATATTATAATCTTCTGTAGAGTTGCCTGTAAAAGAGGATTCCCTAACCAATAATTTTTAATTACCATTCTATAGTTAAATATTCTGTGTTCTCTTCTGCTTTATAGGAATTCAAATCTGATATTACAGTCTGTATTTTCTTCTGTATAAACAAAAGTACTGCAACAAGCTGTAACTATACTTACAGTCAAGTGCAATCATCATACAGTATTAGTGATTTTCATGATCAGGTAATAATTATGTAAGTAATTTATATGCACACTATTCCACTCACATTAGCACAATTTGGTGTTATAGTTAAACCAGATGTTCTCTTGCATGTGACTTTGCAATATATTGATATGCAACGTTGCAATTTGGATTGATCATTTCAATCAGCAACCTGCAAACACTTTAATTATCACAATTCCTCAATGGGTTGCCCTAAAAATCGTTTTAAAAGCCAAACTTTGTTAGTGCGAAATTCTACATACTGCACAGTTAGAGCCATTTAATACCTTCAAGTATAACATCACATTTATGTGTATGCAAGAGAACATCCAGTTTGACTATAAATGATTTTTTGACTACACGTATATATATATATATATATATATATATATATATATATATATATATATATATATATATATACATATAGGCATGTACAACTGGGCAATTCTTTTACTGACTATCAATGTTGATGGTTATGTTCTTAACATATACCATCCAGGCAACCACATTTAATTTTTATGAATAACTTAATAAGTACTTTAACCAATACAATTATGGTATTTCCCAACATTTTCAGAAACGTGAGGGACTGATTTGGCCAGTACAATTAAGTAGCAGACTTCTTTATGGTGGACCTTAGTAGTTAATACACCATCTGTTGTCAAGCTAGCTTTCTAATGCTACTACAATACAGTTTCTTAAACAAGTAAGATTTTTACTTTTTTATTAGTCAAACTTCTTCATAAATTAAAATTTGTTCCTTTTCAGTTCTACAAATCACTGAGCTATTTTGTGATTGTATGATCCATACACCTGATCTTTTCCGATACCCTCCTATATATATTTTACATTATTATTGTGAATCTCTGATAAGTTTTTATGCTTTATCTGATTGCAGAAAAAGGGCATTTTTATAATTGTCTTTCAACTGGACCAAGCTAGGAAGCTGTATATTCAGTATAGTTCACCTGAAACAGTACAGTATATGTACATGTACAAGCTGAGGCAATGGTAGAAACTTTGGTTTAGTACTATTCAATTTGAGGAATTCTATTTAGAAAAAAATACAAACTTTATATTGATCTGTGGAAAGAAAATTATGAGCTGACAGTGCATGTTCATTACATCATGTAATTGTATTTATATAATTTAAATACTGTAAATGTATATTATTTAAAGTAGTAGGATGTACATTAGTGGACGAGGGTATAATTAACACCTGTTTCAGTTTAGGATTATTTAATAGGCCACAAGCACTACTGTTAAGATTACAGTCAAAACTTTAGATACATTGCAACAGGCTATTCACCTGTCCAGGCTATTCACCTGACCAGGCTATTGACCTGACATTATAACCTGGCATGCGCGGGCGAGGGGTTTGCGTTTACGTATTTCTAGTAATATGGCTATTGTATGGTTCATTTTATTTTGTTTCGAACGTTGTTTTCGTCTTCGGAGTGATATGCTGTTTACCTTACCTATTAATATTGGCCTTCTTGTTTACACCAGTTCGGCTTCTATTTGTTGTGTTTTTAGATAAACAGCTTTAACTCATTCCTGTCCGGGGGCTTCCCCAGAGGTGAATAAAATCGTCTGGCGTTAGCCAGAATAAAATACTAAAGACCAATTCGGACAAGAAAGAGTTAAAGAAAACCAGCAGTTATGCCCCAACACATATTATTGTCCAGAATATTTGAATAAAGATACCCAATTCTCTTGATTTGTATTCAAATCAACTAGTCAGGAATTTTCCCTACAAAACTTACAGGGCCGAGGAGAAAGCGTATTGACCAGTCGGTCAATATATTAAAATCCCGATCGCTCAGGAACCAATCAGCATTGCGTATACTGAGTAATGAGTAATGATTTATTTAACGTCGTAAGCACAGGATGTGGTCGCCCAATCATCCGAGCCAGAGGCTCATGTTAAAAGTGCACGACATAAGCTGAGACATAAGTGTTGATGATTCTGCGGAGGGAGGGAAACCGCAGAACCCTGCGCAAAACCCTCGAAGCACAGAAGAGACCAACTAAACTCTACTCACATGAAATTCAAGTTCGAGAACAGGGTTATTCCCAGACGGTCACCCATCCAAGTACTAACCCCGTCCAACTGGGCTTAACTGCAGCGCCACCCGTGCTTCCAGTGGTGGCTACAGCCCTGTATTTACACCTTATTACACCAAACCCAGCCATATAATAATGTTATTTATTATTCAGCATACCTTTTCGTATTTGCTTTTTGTATGATGATTATCATCATCATGATGATCATCAGCCTCTCTTCGATATCTGCCTGTTCCAAGTCGTTCTGCTTTCAGATTTGTTGTCAAGGCAATCGTGTTAACTGGCAAAGATCGTCGACGACGATGGTCATGGTCATGATCAGTTTCCTTCTTGTCATTACTGGAATGTTTTCCTGCAATCTTCAGATTCTTTAAGAGTTCTTCTATCTTCTCTTTGTTAACAACGTCATTGCTGGCATATTTTTCAAAAAGCTTGCTCACGAAAAATGAAGGACAAGGTAAAGCCGTTTTGTGTTCAAGTTCTATACAGTGTCCGTCAAGCAGCTTAGAGACGATAATCGTACTTATGTGTGAAAATATTTCCTTGGTGATCTCCGCTTCAGTTGAGATATTTTGATCATGGAAAACTTCGTGCATTGAAAAACACTGCAATAAATGAAATTATTTTCAGTGAGTCCAAAACAAAAACACTTTGGTTTACTTCAACAATAATGATAAGCGATTTAACGACTGAACGAACGAACGAACGAACGAACGAACGAACGAACGAACGAACGAACGAACGAACGAACGAACGAACGAACGAACGAACGAACGAACGAACGAACGAACGAACGAACGAACGAACGAACGAACGAACGAACGAACGAACGAACGAACGAACGAACGAACGAACGAACGAACGAACGAACGAACGAACGAACGAACGAACGAACGAACGAACGAACGAACGAACGAACGAACGAACGAACGAACGAACGAACGAACGAGCGAACGAACAATGCACGAGAAAGTCTATCTTTATCGCTTGACGTGTTTTTTTGAGTAATTCCTGGTCAACACTCGAAATAAATTTCATATTTCCGCACATCCATGTATTATTCTCAATTTAAACTTCAATATGAGTGACGGTGTATTTTGATATTGCCACAACATTGAGATTTGAACTAATTTGACTGTAGTTTTTGTGTGTGTTTATGCTTCAAACTTCTTTCACTTCATAAATAGTATCTTTTTTACTGATATATTGAACTGTCACATCTTCCTACCTGCTTTCGAGACGCTAACGGGCTTCGATTACTTTAAAAAGTGACAATAAATTTTTCGCCATATTGAATTTTTAAATCGTTGAAAGTTTTCGTGGCGATAACGTAATAGTATAGATAAGTTTTGTGGAAACACCACGCAAAATATTTATTTGCTAAGCTTTGGGCCTGTTGACTCAGGCCTCCTTATTACTCTTATGAAGGCCTGAGTCAACAGGCCGAATTAAGCTTAGCAAATAAATATTTTACGTGGTGTTTCCACAAAACATATCTATATATAATGAGCTAGTATATTATTCACTTGAGCTATAAACTAGCGCATGCGTAAACATTTTCTGCGGTGTATGCAAGTGTTCAATTTTTGCAACACCAAGAGGTATTTCATTCATAAAACTTAACTCGGTCACAGGCTTTAAATGTCAAGGTACCAGCCTCGATATATCGGCGTAAATTTGCTTAATTTTAGAAGTGGACTTACCTTGCTCGCATCGAGCTGTTTTCCGATTGATTCATTAACATCTCTTAGCATTTGATCCAAAATCTGCTCACACAGCCCACTCGTTTGGTATCTTTTCAAAAGTTCTTTATAAACGTCGACTTTCTGCGTTACAAATTTGGTTCCGTGTTCGTCAGGTTCCTCGTCCGCTGAATGTTCTTCATCTGAGTGTTCCGCTTCATCTGAGTGTTCTTCATCTGAGTGTTCCTCATTCCGTAGAAGAGTGTAGATTATTACTGCAGCAATCTCGCCAAAATCTGTTTCATTGACAATGTCGGCTGTTGAAATGTTGTAAAATCCGAACAATGAACTAGCCGTTACGCACTAAACAAGAATCAATATATATATATATATATATATATATATATATATATATATATATATATAAATATATATATTTCTTTAAAATTATTTTGCATGGTTACGGATTTCTTGATTTCAACTTGAATTCAATGTGTGGGTATGTATTCAAACCTGCATAACAACGATAAAGACTCTTTTAAATGGCTAAGGATATCTGCTTTTGCATGCAACAAACAGATTTAATTGGGCAAAGTGAAACGTGAATTTAATGTGACAGCCAGGGTGCATTCCGTGCAAGAGCTTTACGCCAAGGCTACCAATTATTTTTTATTGGACCTTTTGGTACGCCATGCACATTTGAAAATAATAAGTAATAATACGCAAAATAATAAGAAAATAATACGCCAAAAGAGGCAAAGTCCTGGTCACATTTGTTGGAACGCCAAGAAGACTGAACAAGTGCGTACCCGCCAAGATATCAAATTTTGGGTAACTCACGCTAGCACGGAATGCACCCTGGTGTGACAGGTATGCATTCAAACCTTTATAACAACGATAAAGACTCTATTAAAGACCTATAGGGCCCTATAGGGTGTCTGGTTATGGTAAACTGAAGATTTCTGATTGCCAGTCGTAAACGTACAATATTAGAATTAAAGTTAATCGACATCAGTGTCCAAAGTTACACTGAATTATCCCCAATGTTCCTTTTGGTAGAATGTTCATATTAATATAATGTTCCTAATGTTCCTAATGTTCCTATTAATATAATGTTCCTAATGTTCCTAATATTCCTTGGTCAGCCGCTTAAATTAATCCGGTCGATTGAAATGTCTCTCTATTTCAAGTATAACTAAACAATGGTATTAGGATATATTACACTGACACTGTCTAATAATTCTAGTGTGTTATATATATATATGTATATCATTCAACCATTACCTTATGATGGTGATTTGTTTTGTTTGAGCAATCATGAACTCCTAATTTCGTTAGCAGAGTGGTGAGGTTTTGAAATCTCAAGCCCGAAGAGTTGTTTAATTTCAATGTTTTCAGGATATTCTCGAAGGCATCTTCATGGTGTTCGTCTGAATGATCTTCCTCGGCGCTAACTGAAAGAGTAATGATAAGAAATACGAAAATCAACACGCCCTTGCTAATGTCCATCTCAAGCAGCAGCAATTCATTCACTGGAATAGCGTGTATATAAAAGATTAGTGAATACTCAATGATTTTCACGTCCAATCAGAAACAGGAAAAAATTATGCGTGACATCATTTTACTGTAGTGCATCCGAACTATTTCATTTAGAAATATTGCTTACCGCATGCGCCTATATTCGGATATAAGCGCATGCGCCTTTATCTGCAGTGCGCTGATATGCAGGCTAATAGGGTAATTCCGACGAGCATGACAGAAGCACACCTCTATGTCTGAATTCTGATAGTATAATGAACAATTGTAGTAAGTTAGCTTATACACCTGATTCCACTGCGGAAGGAGGCTGACCAAAAGCAAAACTTTCAACAACATTTTTCTCAGTGACGAACAATGGGATTATTCCATAAAATAGATTTTAGTTGATGTACACAGATTTGTATTCAATGTCCTTGTTTTGGTTATTGATGTGTTGATGCAGTTTTATTCAGTTTATATAGCTTTTTATCTGAGTGTATCATTGTATCATCGTCTGTCATTGACTGGGATCTATAAAATGTTGGGGGTTTTTGCTAAAACTTGTCTTAAATCTGTATCCAGCAAAACATGTTATTGTACATGGCCGGTGTAAACGGAAATTTAAATGCCACTAACCCCAAATTTTTTTCTCGCAAATCTAAGAGCCCTTATTGAGTGAATTAGACCAGTTAATAAATTATTGGTATTGGACATTTCTTTGGTCTTCTGTAGGCCACCAAAGTTGCAAAAATTGGCATATGCATATCCCATGGCGGAGAAGGAAAGGGAATGGGTATATTCCTGGTGTTACGTCAGACAAGTCAAACAAGGAACTCCTTTGAGCTCTGTCTGGTAAATACATAGAATTTTTTAGGTTGAAAATTCATTTTCCCAACTAACTCAATGTAAAAATTCTATGCATTCAGCAGACAGAGCTCAAATGAGTTCCTTGTTTGGCTTGTCTGACGTCACACCAGGAATATACCCATTCCCTTTCCTTCTCCGCCATGGGACATGCATATGCCAATTTTTGCAACTTTGGTGGTCTACAGAAGACTAAAGAAATGTCCAATACCAATAATTTATTCACTGGACTGATCCACTCAATAAGGGCTTTTAGATTTGCGAAAAATTGTTTTGGGGTTAGTGGCACTTTAAACCTCATGCCGCAAATAAAAGTAGTACGTGAGCTGTTTATGCTGCGTTGAAATATAAATTGAACTAGAAATACATATATGCAATAACACCTCGTCCACTTTTACATGAATTGCTTGTAAATACTCCCTGATTAGAAAACATATTAATGCAATATCCTCCTTACCCACTTTTCTATTGGGGGCCTGGAAATAGGCTATTGAGGCAGACGTAAAAAATTTTGTCAAAATATTAAGGTTATATTTTACAGTTCTTTAATTCTATGTTTACAAAAAAACATCGCTACAACATCTGAAAACATTTTTCAAAAGCATTGGCTGGCTGCCACCACTATAGTCATTAATGGCATTTCAAATTCGATCCTTTAAAGCTATTAACAAAATAAAACAATTTTTAATTTCGAAATCTGAAGTGCTGAATCTGTTTTCACCTATGAAAATAAATATTTCAACAGCATTTGTACGTTTTTACAGAAGAAAAATTGCTCCTTTTCCGAGTTTTGATGCCAAATTATGGACAAAATGAATAAATTAATACAAAGTTTAAAATGCGCAGCGCACCACCCTGCACCACCGGATGTAGAACCCCCTTCCCTATACTACTCAGGTGTCTTGTTTTAACTATAAATAATAAACTCAGCGCCGTTTGGTGTAGAGATCTGCAGTTGTAAGCGTAGTAAGCACAATTTTCAGCCACATGACTTGTGATCTTCTAAAAGATTCGAGGCGGAGCAATACCAGATCGATAGCACACCGCCATAACCCTAAATACATAAATATAAAGGTGAAGTAATACCAGCAACAAATTGCTGCAACATACATTGTTGCGTTGCAAGTTGAATAGCGTTGTTGCACGTATTACCACCCACCTTAAACATTGTCACGCAACAATGATTTTGTTGCAAGTTGAATCAGCATGTTGCAGCAAGTAGAACTAGAGTCTACTTTTTTCAATACATTTTTTCAACTTGCAACAAAATCATTGTTGGGTGACAATGTTTAACTCATTTTGTCCGGCCCTATGAGTCATCGTCCACCGGTGAACAATAACGTCGATTCGTTGTGGATCTGAGGGGGTTTGACCAAAATTTACCCCCCCCCCCCCCCACCCCCCATGGGCTTAAAATGACCCTGAAAGATCCCTTTTTAAAATGAGACCTTTATAATGATATGCCATGAAGTACTACCCGAGCTCTGAGCGATAATTGCCGATGAAATATGAAACCGGAAATTTGGTCACAGCGTGTCGAAACAACAAGAAGAAAATGGCTTTTTTTGGTCAATATATAAGCGAAACCAACCAAATTTTTTGCTGTAACAGCTCCTAAAGTAAGTATAAGCATTTGTTTGATGTAATTATTTCGTAGATTAGCAATAATTTGGTAAAATTTGACGAAAACCAAATCGGCCGAACGGCCATTTTTCGAACAAAATTTGCCTAGACTTGTTAGCCTGCGTAGCTGGCGGTTTTAAGGGGTTGGGGGGGGGGATTGGGGAGGGGGGAGGGACAGAACGGGTGAGGGCGAAGGAGCGGGCGAGGGGCGAAGAAACGGGCGAGGGAGAAAGAGCGGGCGGAAGAGCGGGCGGGCGGAAGAGCGGGCGCTGGAAATACCGCCTGCCTCAAAACCTAGTGTTTTTGAATTACGCCCCTAACTAACACATCCCAAATCTAATTAAAACTAACCAATCATACGATAGTTTGTAATTGAGTTTGTAATTCGATAGCTTGCACATCGCTTTCAAAACAGTAATAATAGTATCGTCTATCGAAAATCATTCTGGTGTGAATATGTCGTCAAACTCATGTGCTTGTATACAAGCGGCGAATGCAAACTCGGACGAAAAAAGTAAAAAAAGGAAGAAAACCGAACGTTCAGAGTGCCAACGGTTTTTGCAGGTTATGTGAATGTTCCCTGAAAGTCAAATACGGTGATTTTGAGAAAATATCGCACATTTCAACTGAAAATCTCTTTAGACATTCAAAGGGCTGCGAGGACAAGCCAACGCTACAGGAGTTGTGCATTAACCTAGGATTTTTGGTGGACAAGTCTTCCAATCAGTCTGAACGGGTTTGCAAGTCATGTGCGCGAAAGATAAGGAATGCCTGTGAGCTGTATAATTTCATTAAAAACAGTTTAACGACTCAAAGCTTTCGCAAGACCCAGCAAATAAAGCGGATACAAACCACAACTCACCTGTTAGCCCAACTAGATACAAGCGACAATTACCGTCAAGTGTTTCTTCACCTGATCGTAGCCCACAAGTTAAGAAAGGATTCAAAGCTAGCGAACGTATTAGCAAAAGGAACACGTCGAGAAAAAGGTTAGCGTTTGCGAGTATAACAAGCGCAGCTCGGAAAGTTCCACGGCATTGAAGCCCAACGACTGCATCTCTGTTATCTGGTCCGAAACTATGCTAGCGAGAGGAGAGATGACAAACACATGTAGCAGTGTCCTTCTCCACTCGTTTGAGCATCTCTTGCCTTGCGAGAACGAATATTGTGAAGATCATACTCTTTCCAAAACTGGTTGGTAAAACTGCGAGAACATCTTTTCCCAAAAGAAGTTCCTCCACAGCAAGTTCTTGTTGCTCTTTCAGAATAATTTCCCGCTGACTATTTCTCAAAATATTCAATGTTTCCAACGCTTTAACAACACACTCTTTCACAGAGGCCATGTTGATGACTGTCGACGATTCAACTCATTCAAGTGAGTCAAAATCGTTTGATCAGATCACCGTGATTGATGACAGCTATCGACAACAGCTTAAAATACTAACCAATCAGTATTTTCCGTTCACCAGTGGACGGATAATTCAAAAATACCTGGCAGGCAGTATTTCCAGCGCCCGCTCTTCCGCCCGCCCGCCCTTCCGCCCGCTTTTTCTCCCTCGCCCGTTTCTTCGCCCTCACCCGTTCTGCCCCCCCCCCCCCCCCCCCCCTTAAAACCGCCAGCTACGCAGGCTAAGACTTGTCGGCGTTGTTACCCGTTGTAATGGCAAACAGGAGTAAATATCATGCAAAATAACAACAAATCTGAATAGCTGACTTAAAAACGATCTTAATGATGTATTATGGTCGTATGTTCTTGTATAATTCTGTTTTAATTTGTAAATTTCCAAAATAAGTGACGATCCCTGCGTCACTTGCCACGCTCGCGCTCGACGGCACCACGGGGGGTCGCCCAATAAAAAATACTAAGTGCTTTTCATTTTACTTCCCCAAAGTTTGGTGCTAAAGTCATTTATTGTTTAAATATTTAACATTTTGTTGTAGATTATAATAATATTATTAATAATAATTAGCATAAATTAGCATAATTTGCAAAATGGGTTGTCTGACCAGACCCGACAACCCAAAATTTGGATAGTAGAGGTGAAAACGATTCAAATGATGTATTGTGGTATTATTTTTGTGTTATTATGCCATGCTAATTCACAAATTTGCTGAGACCACCTGCTGTGAGTGGTTCTCGCACCAGACAAGAATGAGTGGGTGGTACGTAATACGCGCAACAACGCCTTTCAACTTGCAACGCAAGTTGATTCAATATTGATTGAATGTCGTATTACCTCAACTTATAATAATTTGTACCTACACAGATAAGATATTCAATTGATAATATATGCGTGAATTTAGCTTTGACGAGTTTTGATGGCGGACGCGTTTCCACCATCAAAGATCTCCCAGCTGGCGTATAATGAATTCCCCATGCATGTCATGGGGTAATTGAGCAACGTTAACATAAATATTAATACCACTTATATTTAACAAATAAAACATAAAGCTCCGTGCATATGTACTCTTATAAAGGTTCGTTTGACGTCATTTGAACACGAAAGAAGTTGAGTAGAGTGTTCGAATGACGTCAAACGAACCTTTATAAGTGTACATAATCAGGAGCGGTATGTTTTATTTGTTTTATAAAATAATAATAAGAAAAAACAAGCTAAAAGTAGGATAGTTTTGAAAGTTTGCTAGATTTTCCGGCCAGGTGACGCCATCCTACGCCACTCCACACCAATTTACGTCATTCATGATCTTCATACTCTTATAAATGCATGGAGCCCAGCCAATCAGAGCGTGCGTAGAGGACACCTTATTTTATAATTTAAATCAAAATTATTCAATTTTGACGGATTTTAATTTAAAACCTTTTCAGTTCAGGGAAAATTGACAAATAACAAATCAAAATATATAGTAAGGTTAGATGTACTGCCGAAACAGGGAATGTAGAAGTCTAACGTTTTGAACGAGGACCTTCGTCAGAGAAAAGCGTAACAAATAACAGTACGGATAAATAGATTCGGAAGGAAACATTTTCAGTTTCTAAGAACTGTCAGTTCTGTGCAGACGTGACGTTGCAGTTCTGTTGCGAATGCCAAAAGGTTTCTTTTTCGCTGTAAATATACGCTCACGGCAATTGCTTCTTCGTTGCTCATTGGTTGTGTCTGCTCAGGGAACTATTTGGAACTTTCTGGTGTACTATCTAGTATGGAACTTCGTGTCCTTTTGTAGTCGCACCTGCCTCTGGGCAATTTTTTTAAAATAAAAAAATAGTAATAAAAAATAATAATAATAATAATAATAAAATAAACAAATAAATAAATAAATAAATAAAAAGAAAGTTAGGTGGATGTACAGGAGCACGTGCGGCAGAGACCAACAACTACCTGTCTACTCAAGGTTAGCCTGCGTGCAGACGCTCCGTACCAGATCCCAAATAACCAGTTCTTCTCCGGGGATTTTCCGAACGTCTATGCGTAGGCTAACTCAAGGTCTATTTACGACTCTAGCTCAAACTCGAAAGTCATAACGAGGTTAGTAATTCCTAAGCGGTTACCCTCCCTCCACCACGAGAGACATAACAATGTAGACATATATTATTCACCCAATGTGTATCCTGGTCCCAGAAGTAATTTCTTCTCTAAAGTCCCTCTTTATAAGTTACGTGCATGGTGAAGCGGGAGAGAAAATAACACCTCTGGCATGAAGTGGTATGAACCTTGATTACTTTCACGCAATAGACCTTTTCGATAATTACGTCACGCTTCATGAAAACGAGGCTCCCAGGCCAAAGTTTCACAATTTTGATTATCATAGTAATCCCGTCATATCTGTTTATGGAAGAAGATGGCTAATAACGTCCAAACTATATATGGTAGAAATACATCGTGTACGTATGTTGTTAGGCATTTCATAAGCTTTCATTTGATGTATATTTTAAGTTTCTATGTTATGTGTAACTTTTTAAAATGTCCAAAATGTTCGCACCATTGCTCGTCAAGTAATAATAATGAAGTCCCACAACTGTTGTAGAATTTCGGATATTGTTTTTAAAATACATAACGCACAACTTTGAAACATATATCAAACAGAAGATACTGTAAAATTTAAAACTGATGGGAAAACGTACTATTATCTTGGTCTGAGTTGTAAACAAAACAAACTTAACAATTCATATGCATCCATCAGAACAAGATAATATTAATTTTTCTCATTTTTAAAATACTCCCCCTTAAGCTAGAAACTTGAGAGTTCTACCACAAATATCACTTTACAGTATCTTCTGTTTGATGTACATTTCAAAGTTGTACGTTAAATATTTTAAAAACGGTATTCGAAATCCTACAACAGTTGTGAGAAATCCATGTCATATTTGTTACTTGACGAGCAATGGTGCGAACATTTTGGACATTTTAAAAAGTTACACACAACACCTAAACTTAAAATATACATCAAATGAAAGCTTATGAAATGCCTAACAACATACGTACACGATGTATTTCTTCCATATATAGTTTGGACGTTATTAGCCATCTTCTTCCATAAACAGATATGACGGGATTACTATGATAATCAAAATTGTGAAACTTTGGCCTGGGAGCCTCGTTTTCATGAAGCGTGACGTAATTATCGAAAAGGTCTATTGTCCAATTAGCTATTTAACAATTAGTCACCAAAGTCGAGGTGACTATCGGTGAATATTTACCGAGCCGCGAAGCGGCGAGGTAAATACACCGATAGTCACTGAGACTGAGGTGACTAATTGTTTTAGTATAATTTCAGAGGTTGATAAAAAACCAATAACGTTGAAACAAAAACTTTTAAACAACTGCTTTCATTTTAATCCCCTCGTGTTCGTGTGGTTCGCGAAGCGGGCCTCGCGACGCGAGGGTACTAATCTCGACGGAGTGGGCCGTAAGTCCGGTCGGGGATTGTACCCATGTTGGCGGTTTGGAGTATATTTGTGTGTATATATATATATATATATAAATGATATTGGGCATTTCACTCGATTACACAGCATGTTCTAAGGATTTAGGGTGAAGGAAAATTCGAGTGTAGAATATATACATTTTAAGACCAAACCGGGAGCAGTTGCGAAAAATGCAACTACACAGGCCCTCCGGCAGGAATTGAACCCACGACCTTGCGATTCTAGTGCAATGCTCTGACCACTGAGCCACGGAGGCCGTGGCCGAGAGCTTGATCGCGAGTTCTGTATATATAATAAGGTGGTAATGCCAGGAGAGAATTGGGTATATTATAAATGATATTGGGCATTTCACTCGATTACACAGCATGTTCTAAGGATTTAGGGTGAAGGAAAATTCGAGTGTAGAATATATACATTTTAAGACCAAACCGGGAGCAGTTGCGAAAAATGCAACTACACAGGCCCTCCGGCAGGAATTGAACCCACGACCTTGCGATTCTAGTGCAATGCTCTGACCACTGAGCCACGGAGGCCGTGGCCGAGAGCTTGATCGCGAGTTCTGTATATATAATAAGGTGGTAATGCCAGGAGAGAATTGGGTATATTATAAATGATATTGGGCATTTCACTCGATTACACAGCATGTTCTAAGGATTTAGGGTGAAGGAAAATTCGAGTGTAGAATATATACATTTTAAGACCAAACCGGGAGCAGTTGCGAAAAATGCAACTACACAGGCCCTCCGGCAGGAATTGAACCCACGACCTTGCGATTCTAGTGCAATGCTCTGAGCACGGCCACGGCCTCCGTGGCTCAGTGGTCAGAGCATTGCACTAGAATCGCAAGGTCGTGGGTTCAATTCCTGCCGGAGGGCCTGTGTAGTTGCATTTTTCGCAACTGCTCCCGGTTTGGTCTTAAAATGTATATATTCTACACTCGAATTTTCCTTCACCCTAAATCCTTAGAACATGCTATATATATATATATATATTTATTTATCCCCGAGCCGGGCGGAGGGCCGAAGGCCCGGAGCCCGGTGAGGGTGCTAATCTCGACACGCGTGGAGTCCATTTTACACGCGTGTAGAAAAAGCGAGGGAGACGAAAACTGGGAAATAGTTTATATATATATATATATTTATATATATGTTTGGTACGGTGTCACACGGTAAGAATTGACTGGCGACGAAGAAAACTATAAACTCTCAAGCAAACAGTATTTTGCTTTCGTTTATTTAAACGAAACGAAATGGAGCACGAAGGAAAGAAGGATGCAAACAACTCTTTAATATAGCTTGAAGAGAAACCAGAGAACTTGAAGAAACCAAACGCCGTATGGTAAACAAAAACTCGATCTGAATTGCAGTGTTTGAGTAACTCCGTGGTCAAAATACGGTAGGATTCTTGTTGTTTTCATGTTTTCGCTTATTAACCTAAACAATATACAGCTACACGTTTTCATGCTTTCCCTTCGCTCGTCCAAATTACAGTACATGTAAATACTCATGGGCTTTGGCGATTTTTTTGGGTGTATTTCCAAATTTTCGACTGAAACGTTGTCTGTTTAATACTTCTTTCTAGAATCTGATTCTAGCGAATTGTTTTTATCTCGGACTCTAATTTAAATGTAATTTTTGAGCTGTTGACTTTTAATTCTGCCTTTGCAAAACATGCATGTATATGTATAGGGAAGCCATTTAAAACTTGTTAAAATAATCCCTTTTGAAACCTCTTAAAAACATATTTTGTACAACCAGAATTTAATAATGAAATCTAAGTTTTGCTTTGATATGTAGAATTATCTTGAGGATTATCATTTGTTTATGTACTAGTACTGTATGTGTTTGTTTTTATATTTGCTGTTACATCAGTGCTTATTTTAATCAGGGTGGGGGGGGGGGGGGGGGGGGGGGTGTTTCATAAAAGCATTTAATAAAAGCCGGCGAGGGGTTGTTGCATTCATGTATTTCTAGTTTATATGTAATGATCAACGGAGACCATGTTGGGGATCCGTGGGGTGATGGTGGTTAAAAGGGTACATATGTTTCAGTGTAGTTTTTTACGTCAAAAAGCATCATCTTCGTTCGAGTTTGAGTACAAAACTACAAAATTTCGGAGAAGAAAAAATGTTTATAAGCTAGCTAGAAAAAGACAAGAGAAAGGGAAAGACAAGAGAAAGAAACAAGCGAACGAACGAAGGGAACAGGCCGAACAGCACTAGGCCAGAGCAAGATACAAGGAGAACTACAGCATGTTAAAGCGACTTGAGGAAAACAAAACACAGCGTCTAAAATTACATCAGAGTTTATAGTCGAAGAAACGAAAAGAGCGACTCGCAATATCAAGGCTAAATACGATATCTAGAACTACATCAGCGGAGAGAGGAACAGCGAGAGAAAGGCTAGAAATTATGCCAGAAAACACAGCAAAAAGGAATAGCACAAGAGAAAGAGAGACAGCGAAGAGAAAAACTTGAATTCGTGACTGAGAGATGGTATACGAAGGTACCGAGATATTTTTTAAAACATTTATTTATTAATAACAAAAGAAAACGATATATCTCTGTGTAGGAATTGTTGGTGGCATACATGTACTGTACAATCATGTATTTGACATTTTCATACATTCACTGTACTGCACATTGTTTTGTATAGTCTTTATATTTCTAGATGTATGCATTATGATTTATTATAAATTCATCAATTGGAGTAATGCCTAGCTATTCCCCCCTGGAGTGTCAGGCATAATTTGCAAACGTTTTATGCCTGGGAGTGGGGCATTTATCTACATTACTGTTCGAGGTACTGTTTATCTAAAGCTGAAAAAATTCTGGTTGCTAATTTAGTCACATACTTTCTGTGGTATAATAAGCCAATTAAACAGCAATATAACTGGGTTGTCAAAATATTGTATTTTGTGCAAAAAGACAATATAATTTGTACTGGTATGCTACAATGGGAGGTACGGGACTCCCATATATTGACTATACAGGGCTGTGCCACTGGAAAGGGAATGGTTTTCATTTTTAGTTTGGAACAGGGTACCGGTGTAATAATTATCACACTTTTGATCTGGTGGCAGTCATTTACTCCTTTCTTTCAGTTTGGAACAGGGTACCATTTTTAGCCATTTTGTGTGAAGCCAATTTCTTTGTCTGGAGTAACCAACATAATTTAAGGGTTCAGTGGTACACCCCTGGGATTGAAGGCAGAGTGCATTAATAATAATACACAATGAACACGGGGGGTTTGCATTAATGTATTTCTAGTTAACAGTGGTGATTCTGTTTATTCACAGACGATGTTAGCAAGCCACAACAGTCTTTGTCAGTAAATAATTTCAAAAATAGAGTAAACAACATCCTACTTTGTAACTCAACTTGTACATACATTCAAATATATGCTATCTACTGAAAATACTTTTATTCTGGTGTTTTGGATCCCGTGTTACGGCTTTTTTGCACTTAATTCATGTTCAATATGTTCTTCACTCATGACGAAGTTTTCGAAAACATCGCTACGACCAAAACCTAGCCAAAACATACAAAAAATACGAAGAATTATAGAAAATATACTTTCTTACCTTTATAAAGTTTTGTTTTTACGATATTCGATATGTACAACATCTCAGTGATAAATGTTTTCAGTATTATGCTCTTTTGTTTGTCTCAAAAACTACAGACCCCATTTTGAAAAAAAAAATCAACAGTTCAATGAATCAACAAATTCTAAAATCTCATACTTCAAAATGACAACTCAGAGGGGGAGACTGAAACGAGTAAAGTCAGTGCAGTGTTGAATAAGTACCAGTCTCTTTTCTAAAACTACTTTTAAAGAACAATTTCTTGTGATGCAATAGTCACCGCGCTAGGCGGTGACTATCACCTCAGATTCACCGCTGAGCGGACCAATCAGAAAGCTGGAAAGCCTCTTTTCCACTATGAAATTATACTAAATAGGGATAGTGAACAAACTGTTAACTAGCTATAATTCTATTGGAGCGGTTTGATCAAATCATCACACCACTTCCTACCAGAGGTTTTCTGTCTGCAGTGCTCTTCCACTCCATTGGGTAACTTATGAAGAGTTAAAGAGAGAAAATCTCTGGGACCAGGGTACCGGCTGATTATTTATAGTGCTGCATACATTTGCAGGCATGATAATGCCTTACTGGATCAGAGCGGTCAGTGCTACCCGCTTAATGTCCGTGTAAAAAGACCAACTGTATATTGGAGTAGTACATATATAGCTAGATGCATATATGGAAAGCTAAGCGTTATAATTTGGGAACAGCGAATTTGAAGAGATTCTGCTTCTGGAAAAGAATTTCTACTTCATCTGTTATGCCTGCCGTTTGCCCAAAAAGAGGGGATTTCAATTTTTAATATCATCAATATTGTGAATAAATATATGGAAATTTGAAAGTCCTTGTGATTATATATAACTGTCTTACTGTCAACAAAAGCTAAGGTTAGTGACTTTTATGAATTATGACTGTTTTAAAAGTGGTTTAAATTTGAAACGTAACAGTTTTAATTTGCGAATGCTGCGGCTGCAATAATACAATTACAATTTATTCATCTTTATAACAATACCGCAATCATGATATTCCGAGCTAAAAATCGATTTCTGTTTGCGAAGTGATGCCGATCAGGAAAACATCGGATTCTCTTTGACTAAAAAAAGAACAAGGTTTTATGAATCGAAGTCATTCACTAATGAACCTATCGTTGAACATTGTTCTTTATGCTTGTTGTTTAAATTTTAGGAATAGATATTGCGCCGTGTGTACATACGCAGTCGGAATATCACTATAATTATAATTATAATTTTAAAGCACGAAAATGTTTAATATGGAAAACACTAAAATCATTAAACGTTGAATAAAAGCCCAAGGTGTCAGTGCATTTCGATTGAAACTTTGCTCTAGTCACTTTAACACATTCTTCCACCTTATAATAAATTCCTAATGTACTCATAATTTACCGGGCGCACATGCATGCACGCTACGATTTTAAATCGGCCAACTAAATTTTGAGCTTTCGACTAAAATCGTTACGTGTGCGGTGTCATTACTGAGCAATTTTTTTCGACCGATTTTTATCATACAATGTCAAACTGTTTGATCAGTATTGTCCGATTAAAATCGATCAAAATATCGCATCATGCCGTGTGTGGCGATTAACAATTTTTATCGTTCACTGACCACTCATTATTCTTCCTGAAGTTATTTGGTTTGATGATCGTAAAAATGGTGACTCCAGTTGCTAAATGGCCGGCACACCTGTATGGTAAACACCGATTTTTATCGGTTGACCAGCCGATAAAAGTCGGCCGACTAAAATCGTAACTTGCGCGCCAGGTCCTAGGTGCAACAGAACACAAACAATCAAATCTGGGGCACTACGAACATTGCTCTTTGCATTAAAACGGTTAAAAAACTAAGACGGTAACAAAAGAAATTACCATTTCAGACATTGTCCCTGTGCTGTGATTACTTCGCCGTCTTTTTAGTTCCTACAAATCATACTAGCCCACCCCAGTAAGTTACTAATTTCTCTGCGAGACATGTGACCAACACCGACTATGCAGATCTAATTCGCAGCGCGCGTGGGGAGGTAGCAAGCAGAGGTAAGACTCTGGGTACGACGTTGGATTGGCTCCACATCTATATTACATAAACACACTTGAACACGAACAAAAAAAAGAAGAAGACATTTCATTCAATCAGTGAGCGGAATAGACAGAGCGGAATAGACAAAAACATATATATATATATATATATATATATATATATATATATTTATTCTATTTCATTAAATTGACATGCAGTAGACATGTCGTGTTCGGTGTGGCCAAACAGATCTTTCACCATACCAGATCCTTATTTGTTCGCCATTCGCGAGATACTTTGGATAAGCAATGTCAGATAAGATGAGCTCAGGCGATGTCGAAGTGTACCCTGGTAGTTTATACCAAGCCCATTGAAGACATAAGCTATAAGTCATTTTGAATTTTTATTGTCAGAATCGCGCCATCGCGGGTTTGTTTGTCGACACTCCAGGATATGATCTCAATACTGAAGATCGAAGCCCACAACATATACAAAAGGAGTTAGATTGCAAGGTCAACCAACTGAATCGTTCAACTTTTGGGAAGTTTTTGTTTCATGCATTTATTTCTTTCGCCGGTGAGTTCATGCGAGAAGAAGAGGAGACGAGTTTGTGGAACGATCGACCAGTACGAGTACTGATCCTTTTTGTGTTTAAACTATTCATTATATATTTTTAATAAAATTCTTACAAGAACTTTAGAATATGATAATTTTAGTGTATTTGGCTCGATCTTGTATCTACTGCTACGAGAAAGGTTGCTACGAGAAAGGTTGCTACGAGCATACGGAGAAAAGCTATTTCTAAATGAACCATTTTATTGGCTGAAAGCCATCACGTGCTCGGTAGTTGCACTCCCCTTCTCTTTTCCCTTCCCGCTCCGCCCTCGCGTGTCTTCCGAGAGTATTCGGCTCGCTCGTCGGGGGCTCATATCGTCAGCGGTTTTATCGAACTCGGCGACTCGCACAAAACGTCAACAACTTTAGTATAGGTAATCGCATGGGGCCGAGGAAAATTAAGGTTTAATTTCACGAGTGTTTTCAAAATTCTACAAAATTGCCCGAGTCGCGAAGCGACGAGGGTAATTTGTAAGATTTTGAAAACACGAGTGAAATTAAACCTTAATTTTACGAGAACTCATGCGATTATGTGTTAATAATATAGCGGGCAAAATTATTCAAGAGCTATGTTATGTCCAGAAAATGTCGAAGTACAATGTACCTTATCACGGTCGACGCTCGGCAACATTCCAAATTTCCCTCGCTCTATCGCTGTGCATGTAGCTTTCTTTTTGTAGACACAGGCAAAAGTTCGTAAATTTTCTACTGTATTCATTTTCACTCATAGTTTACACTCCTTCAATAGTTCAAAGTAGTTCAAAGTAAACAAAAAAGCATTTTCAGACCGAAAAACCTTGCAGATTTGTGGAAAACATTGTCAGTCCTCTGAGGTTCACTGTTACTAAGTAACCAAGCGACCAATCACATGCAAGTACTGCTGATCAAGGAACCAATCAAGTGCAAGTAATTTTGCCCTGAATTACAAAAAAATACCTTCTTCATTAGCCAATCATATTCGAGAAATTTTGCCCTCTACATTACTACCATTTGCGTTCAAGTGTTTAGTGTTTAGCGAATTAACTAGTTGTTTTCAGGTTTTGAAACAAACGTTGTCCAATGACAACTCATCGGTTTGACAGATCAAACAATGACGAATAGGGGGTGTAACGTTTCGTTGTCAAGACTTGTCATCGTTCATGTCAGACCGCAGCGTTTGCTTGGAATATACTTTTCTTTGGCTTAATTGTGAGAATTGGAATGATCAGCAAACGTAGGTCGCTTAGATAAGGGTAGTTCCACATCAGTGGGTAGTTCACTTCGATATGACGGCTGCCGAACGCATTTATTTTGTATTCTATGTTTGCCGTGGCCCGTGAGAAAATATCAACAAACCGTTGAAACTTGAAACGGAAGCAATAACAACGAAAAGTTACACCCCCTATTCGTCATTGTTTGATCTGTCAAACCGATGAGTTGTCATTGGACAACGTTTGTTTCAAAACCTGGAAACAACTAGTTAATTCGCTAAACACTAAACACTTGAACGCAAATGGTAGTATTAGGTAAGTAAAGTTTAGTTTATTTACGAGAACTATCACATTCTAACGTGCTCCCTTGTATGGTCTATTTAATAAAGCATTTCATCTGGCCAGACGGTTTCTTCGGAAACATTGTTTTCAAGACAAGAGAAGCCCTATATCCCGTGGCTAGAAAGGGCTGATATATTAGAGAAACCTTCTACCCAACCATTTTTACTGCAGACAAACGCGAAGGAAAGCTTTGAATTGAGAGTCAAGCGCGACAAGGGGATTGAACGCATATTTTCATTGTTTTGATGCAATTATTTTAACAAACACGGACTCCAGGTAAAATAACGTTTTTAAATATTTAGAAAGAAAGTGCTGCTGAAAAACCACAACCTTCCAGATCATCTGAATATATCAAGCATAAAAATATAATGAAAACAAAACAAGCGCTAGCATATGTCGTTATGTTGAACATCTTGTCAGCCTGCGTTGATGTCTGATCAAATCTTTCTCGTCTCGGATGTGTTTTGTGTGTTCACAGACATAGTTATTGGGCAGTATAAATGTCGCTGGCAAGTATCTTGATATTATATACGCTTACAATTGCACACGACGTTGATTAAGTGAACTTGCAGGTGATACTTTCAGTCTAGGTAAACAATGAAGCTGTGTAATAAGGCGAAGAGACTCTATTGAATGCTGTACATGTGTGGAAATAATACTTTCTTTCTTTGCTTTCCTGATGTCTGATCAAGTCTTTCTCATAGACATAGTTATTGGTCAGTAACGTCGCTGGCAAGTATCTTGATATTATATACACTTTAACAATCGCACACGCCGTTAATAGTTGTGTTGATATTTGATACCCGAAGAGACGCGACATATAATTCTAGCTTTACAGCTATTTACTGTGGTTGGTATGATTAGGGTTTTCTACGTATATTATAATTTATCAATGGCAAAAGTGTTTTACCTGCCAGACCACAAATTAGCTAAAACATATAAACAGACTCTGGAAATTACAGAAACGGAGATAAATACAGAGTTGCCTACGGATGTGGCTAGAGATGAATATGTTATAAAGGGAAGACATGCAGCTTGACAGGACGATATCAGACTGCTTGTTTTGTTTTCATTATATAAATATTCAAGAGTAGATGTATTTCAAGGGTATGGAAGATTGGGATTTTTCACTGGTATTTGAGTCTTCTTTCCTAAATATCTAAAAAGTTTTTATACCGATAAAAGTATTTAAACTCATTTCCTCATGATCAGTTCCCAAAACTATTCACACCGGACGGTCAAGACGGACCGAAAAGGTAGTCGGATCAACAATTCGGGACCGACTTTTTCAACCGACTCACGCTAATGTGCGCCCCTGCGTATGTAATTCTGAATATTTCATAAAAGAAATAAAGAAAATAGTTACTATAGTCACTTTGTCTTTATCTAATATAAAATACTGAGAAGAAAATTCGTTCCACTTTGTTTCTCTTTATACTCCTTTATGAAAATGATTGTATATACAATGTCTATACATGCAATGGTTTAGTTCATTTACTATACTTATTAACAACTGTAGTAAGTTAACTTATATATATATATATATATATATATATATATATATACCTGATTCCACTGCACGAAGGAGGCTGACCAAAAGCAAAACTTTCAACATTTTTCTGGACAAACAATCCGATTACTCCAGATAATAGATTTTAGTTGATGTGCACAGCCTTGTATTCAGTGTCGATGTGTTGGTTATTGATGTGTTGATGCAGTTTATATCATTGTATCATCGTCCGTCATCGATGTTGGACTAAAGTGTTTTGCTGTTTTTTTGCTG
Organism: Corallium rubrum; assembly: GCA_964035015.1. Taxonomy (NCBI): domain Eukaryota; kingdom Metazoa; phylum Cnidaria; class Anthozoa; order Scleralcyonacea; family Coralliidae; genus Corallium; species Corallium rubrum. The sequence goes on from OZ035998.1 coordinate 29,000,158, forward strand.
GCAGACATCCGTGTGAGCAACACATGTTATTGCGGCTGGTGGAAACGGAAGTTTAAACATCTTGAATAATGCCGGAAATAATCCTCGAAACGACATTGTATGAAATATCTTCACAGCAATATATATATATATATATATATATATATATATATATCAACGAAAGGTCTTCGTTTCTCTGTGATGGGTCTTCGCTCGAAAAGTTAGAAATTTACGTTCAATAATATCGGCAGTACTCCAACCTTATTATATTTCGATTTGTAATTAAACTGACAGATTGACAGTCCACGATCAATTTCTTGGAACATGCAAGAAATATTTAATTAAGCATGTATATGCTACTACTGCATGTCGCATGCCGGTTGTATTCTTGATATTCATGCATATGGTTTCATAAAAATTGCTCAAATATAGGTTAGTTACCGCACGGTTAATAGAAGGGAATCGTGGTTACCTTAGACGAAAGTTATAGTTAGCTTAGTAAGCTTATCCGTAACTTGAGAGATACTAATGAGACGATAGGCACATAATGAGAAAACAGAACAACTTTCAGCAGTTAGAAAGCCAATTACAACTCTTTCACGAAGTTTTGAAGCCATGTACAGAGGAGGGTTTATCAGCACAGGCGTATAGCAGCCCAATTCGGTGTCTTTTTTTGTTTTTTGGTGGTTTGTTTGTTGTTGTTTTTTTTGTTGGTTTTTTTTTGGGGGGGAGGGGGGGGGGGGGGGGGGGGGAGATATTTGCCAGAAAAATTTAGGGTTAAATATACTTGATTTTTATAAGTCGTATTTTTCAGTCTTAGTTTAACGTATACGGATTCTGCTTGAACATTTCACAGCAATACATATCGAAATTGCCAGAAATTCCCTGCAGAAAGTGCCCGAAGTTCCCTTTTTCAAATATTTTGGGAAGGCAATTGCCCATCGGAGTCAGAAGGAAAGCCGCCCCCCGCGATGAGATATATTTTTGGCTGCGTGTTTATTAATTCGTTGTATCTGGCAAAAACTCTGGACAGTCCCATCATACCGAAGTGTTTTTTTCCTGGTGTTGACATGTATTCACATGCATGCATGCAGAGGGTTCACAATAGATTTAGTGGGGTTATGCAATGACCAAGGTTAACAACTGGTAACCGCGCATCGCACAGGATGAACGCAATTAGCAAACAGCACGAAGGGCGTGCTTGGAGACTGGGCCGAGTTACTGCGCATCGCGCACTACGCTATTGCTTGACTTGTTGTCACACACAAGGTCGAGAGCGCCGCAAATTTCAAACCCCCACCATCCCTCCCTTCAATTCAAAAAGACTGGTAAGTTTGTTTGTTTGTTTTTTTTCTCCACCAATTTATTGGTGTGAAGGTGTTAGCTGTCCCGAGGGGGTGGTCAGCTCAAGATACCACCTGGTTGGATCTTAACCTGATTCCAAGTACCACTTCTCGCTCCAGTCCAAGGCCCCCTCGGCCAACAGCTTGCACCTAACCAACCAACCAAGCGGGTAAGTAAGGTGAACGAAGATGTTAATCACGGGGCATGGGATAAACATTACAAGAAACAGGATACAAGAGAAAAATATCGACGTGATTCGGATTTCAAAAACGAGATCTAGGAATTTTGCCGTCGGGTTTGGGAAATCGAAAGAAGCCCGCGTGTGGACTGGCGTCATGCAGTGCATGATTAATTCGTCTAGAATATATTTTCATTCTCAAACGACATTAGGAAACATGATATATATACACACAAGATCAACTGATGAGTTTCAACTATACATTTCCTGCCGTTATATCATTCAGTGCTCATTGCTGTCTGTGGGTAAAACACGGAACAGCGAAACACCGGAACACGGAACAGCGGAACAGCAAAAAATTGAACACCTGTTACGGAAATTAAGCTGAACCGGGCTTTATTTGTTTCATGTATTAATTCAAACCATCACGAAATGGATGTTTGAAACAGGGTAAAATGTATAAACCTTAACGGAAACGTATCATTTTACCGCATTTGCTTGGCCATTTTTATTTATTGCGCACGCTGAGAGCCTTGCAAACGTCTTTTATCAGTGCTACAATCATGGAATAATTACATTGGGACAACTTGCAACAATGTCACTTCTAAGCAAAGATGCATTTTGTACAGTTAAGTTATCCTCCTCCTCCCCCCCCCCCCCCCCCCCCCCCCACCCTAAAATGTTGGTTCACAAACATGGTATGACGTTCGGGTAAGGCCTACCCCCAGGGACCAACATTGCAATGGTGGGGGAGAAGGGGGGAGGGTAGACTTGTGAGGGTAGAGGAAGACCTGTGATGGTGGTTTGGAGCAGGCGACAGTTTTTTTTTAAGTTTACGATGCCGTCAGAAATCGCGCTCCCACGGAAAATGTCCCAATTAATTATTCTATGATTGTAGTAGCATCAATGGAGCTGCGTGAATTTAAACCACAGCAGCTAGGTTATTGTTATGATTCTTATTCTGATCTCAGCCTGCGCAATAAACCTGGCTAAGCTTTTAAATTCGGTAAAATAATATGTTTCCATTAAGGTTTATAGACTTTACCGTTTCAAACATCGTTAAAGTTAATGTATGAAACAAACAAAGCCGGGCCCGTGTCAGCTTAATTTCTGTCCACAGCCAGATCTTATTATTTAGGTGTTCATTTTTGTGGGTACTGGTTGCTAAACCATATCCGCTATGTCATGAGCGCGGTTGTGTATGTGTTTGTGTGTACGAATGTTTTCGTCAATCACGTGATCAACGCAAACGACCAATAGCGGATCCGAATCAGCATGTTCGAACGGTTTACGAAGTGTGCGTGCAACCAGAACAGCGAAAAGTTGGGTTTTGTTTCAGGTAATGAACATTTGCGCGTTATCACAAGACGCCAAGGAATATATGACAAGTCGACAGCTGACAGTGGGCTACTGGTCTGTCGGTATAAATTTGAACGGTTTTGAGAATTTTTGCGGATTGTCTGGTTTCGAAACAATATGTATTTCAGCATTTTAATACATTTTTATGTATGTATGTATGTATGTATGTACTGTTGTTTTATACTATAAATACAAGCGCGCGGTGACTACATATTTACATGCAATACCTTCTTGTGTTCAATAAAGCATTTCACGACCCCATCAGCTTTTGCTGTATATATACCTATCGTGATTAAATAAATGCTTACTGCTAAATGCTTACGTAATAAAACCATACAAGGTGTTACTATAATAATTCCGGAACGCGTTTCGACTTTGTCGCCTAAACGACAAGCTTCCCAAGGACGAAGAAACAGTGTGAGCGCTTGTTTGGCTTCGGATGAAAGGCTTTCTGAAATCTGAATGCCCTTTAACTATTAAATGTTTGAAGTGTTTACGTGTTAGGCGCTCGGCCAAGATCAGCCTGCGCCGCAGACGACTAAACCCCGGTATAGTACCATACCGGGGTTTAGTCGTCTGCGGCGCAGGCTAGGCCAAGATGTTTACACGCAGAAATCCACCGTGTGTTACATGTAGACGTATTCAATACTTATTCAAAAAACGCGTTGAACATTGATTTATTGAGACGCATCTATAAAACATAAAAATATCATATTCTTTAACAATGCGATTAGCTTCCGCGTTTCCTGTTTTTGCCGATTTTACCTAACCGTGAGTTCAAACAATTTAGTATTAGGGGTTGGGGCTGTGATTGGGGTTAATCGTTCGAAATTAACGATTATTGTTATTTCTATAGGTGAGACGTTAGAGTACATTCAGCCTTTGAATTAATGTTTGAAGTGTTAACATGACTGATAAGCGCTGGGCCGAGCTGTTTAACTATAATTCACAAGCGGAAATTTCCATGCTGTGCTTTGCGCCGGTGTAACAGGACCAGATGCCCCCCTTCAGAATGCCCCCCGGGCATCTGGTGCCATGACCAGTTGCCCCCCTTCAGGACCAGATGCCCCCCTTGTGAAATCCTTTAAAATATTTCTTAAACCAAGTTCGAAATGTACTGAAACTTGTTTCGAAACTAACACTAAAACTCTTAGATGGTTAAATGAGTTCACAAGCGTTCTATAGACGTTGAAATGTCTTCCAAAGCGCCATCAGGAAATGTTAATCGTGGTCGGCAATGATTAATGGTGGTTTTTCTAGTTTTGAAACAGCTTCGGAATGAGAACCTGTGCCGAAATAGTGCCTTTTTCAGAGTATGCTAGACCCGAAAACCGAGGTCTATTTCAACGCTTCGAAACATCAGCTCAACGATGTTACAATCAATAAGAAACAAAACTGGAACATCTGTTTAATAAATTGGAAATTCGGCATGACCAATGACCCTGACCATGGACAAAATTGAAATTCTAATGTCCTGTAGTCGTCTATTAAGTAGCGTGGGTAATTAGCTCTATGTAGCAGATCCTGATACGTAGATTGTTTATCCCTAAAAACTGCTCTCAGTCCTCTTTCCTGTATTCGTTCGAGCCTTCTGGTAGCTTTACAAAAACGCGCTACCCGGACCCCGGTTCAAACTAGCCGTAATGACGTCGCAAAAATAAAAAAAGTCAACATAACAAGTTCTGCTGCGACAATTTTAAGAAACAAAAAAGGTAAAACGAACTTACTGTCGTAGATGCTAACCTATATGGCAAGATATACTGTGCCTTCCGGTTCAAACCAGCTGTTACACGTCATAAATATAAAAAGTAAACATAACAACTTCTGCTGCCAAAATCTGCTTGTTGCCAAAAGTTTTTAAAGATTACAAACTGTCTCACATTTCTTCTTTAATACAACAACATAGAAAGGGAAAACAACATATTTCTCTGTAAAACGTGACACATCATTTATCCAAGCACAAGATTTCTTCCACATCCTCTGTAACATTTGAAAGCTAGTCATTTTTTACGCAACCTTGTAGATATACATATATGTATACAGTGGCGTGGTGGCAAGTTTCAGGCTGGGGTAACCAGATTAGCTTTGGCTTCCTCACCCCTCACACCCCCCCCCCCCCCCCCGCAAAAAAATATATTTTTGCGGATTGTCTGGTTTCGAAACAATATGTATTTCAGCATTTTATACATTTTTATGTTCATGTATGTATGTACTCTTGTTTTATACTATAAATACAAGCGCGCGCCGCGCGGTGACTGCATATTTACATGCGATACTTTCTCGTGTTCATCTCAGCATCACGTAATCAAACCATACAAGGTGTTTATACGCTAATAATTCCGGAACGCGTTTCGACTTTGTCGCCTAAACGACAAGCTTTCCAAGGACGAAGAAACAGTGTCAGCGCTTGTTTGGCTTCGGATTAAAGATCTTTCTGAAATCTGAATGCCCTTTTAACTATTAAATATTTGAAGTGTTTACCGGTGTTAGGCGCTCGGCCAAGATGTTTTAGCTATAGGTTTACACAGAAATCCACCGTGCTTGGCACTGTTTATGTTACATGCAGACGTATTTAATACTTATTCAAAAAACGCGTTGAACATTGATTTATTGAGACGCATCAATGCATATGTTACCAGAGTCTAAAACATAGACATATGAAACATAAAAATATCATATTCTTTAACAATGCGATTAGCGTCCACGTTTCCTGTTTTTGCCGATTTACCAACTATGATTTACCTAACCTTGCCGTGTGTTCAAACATTTTAGTATAGGGGTTAGAGATTGCCAGATTGGGGTTAATCGTTAGAAATTAACGATTATTGTTATTTCTATAGGTGAGACGTAACAGTACATGTTGAAGGGTGTAGTCAATTTATAACGTTTTGGTCTACAGTCGGTTCTGCGCATGTGCCAAGTGGGGGGCTCCACCGGAAATCGGTTTATCGTTCTCAGTCTAATCGGCTGTGCGCGTTGTTTACATCGTGTCAGTGCTCGAGGAAGATGACCGACGCACAACCTTCGACTTCGAATCCTAACCCTCAAGTCAAGACAAACGATACATTGAAAAGAGTACTACGCTAGAAGAGATGCCTCTAGAGTGTGCTTACTTAATGCTTTTGAGAGATGGAAAACGGTAAAGTTAGAAAATAATCTAAAGAACGAACTCGATTTATACGCTGCTGATAAATCCATGTCGGACTCACTGATTTTATTACTAATATTTCTTGAGTGACAGTGTTTCCTAGGCATGCTGATGAGCCCTGATATTGGGTGAAATAGCTAAATACTATGGATCTATAAGTCAACATGCTAATTCAGTGAGTAACTGTACTTGTATTGCATGTTATTTCACTTGTTTGTATATAGGGAAAAAAATATAGACAAACCATTCTCAATATTTCCAAGACAATACAGATTCATGACCAAAGTTAAAAAAATTTATTAATTTAACTTCTCCAACTATTATTAATCTAACCCTGCTGGCTGAATATGTAAATACCAATATAATCCATTGTTTAGTATCAATAGAATTACAGTGCAAGAAAAGTAGTGTTTTAATACCCCAGATAGTGTCAAAAAATGTCCATCTAAAATGAAGGTCTAACATTTAGGCAAACACTCTTCGTCAGAAAAATATGATTAGGGCCATCGTTCGAAACATCGATATTAGACCTTCCATTTCGATTTCTGATACACTGGTTGCTTATATCATTGACTGTTGGGAATTCACTGACAAAAGTATGATATGTATACTAACATGTATATTATATATAACTATAATTTCGACATATTTGTCAACATATGCAATACATGTAATAGAGTGTGAATTCCTTTGTGTTAAAATACATGCAATGATATAAGCAGCACAGTACTGAAGAGTGTAGAAAATAGGAGTTACAAATGTAACATATAAAAATATTCATAAATCACATGATTCATATTAAATCTTGCAGGCCTATACCCAGTGTATAAACCATTTGGTGAAGGGTACGGAGCACGTATAGCAACTATGCAACAACTGGGTACAACTCTCCTGTTGCCCCTTCCAAGTGACCATGTTTATTTTTGTTTTATTTTATTTTATTAGCTTTGCCAGTTACACATTACAATTACAATTACAAAGATAATTATACAGAAAGAAAACATTTTGGCTGGGACACTGCGACAGCAAAAGCCAGTTACTGCAGGTCCAAGTTATAATACTGTCTATATGCTGCATGTTGAAAATTTTCATTATTTCGAACATAATTCAAGACAAGTACATCCTCACTATAGCACATAGCAATGTCTAAAACATTGGCATCAAGAATAAGCTGTTGAAAAGTGGAGTTAATGATATGCAGGGGCATGCTGTTCTGGTACAGCATTTATTTTCTTCTTGAGTGGGTATAGGTGTGCAGTGGCCACAATAACACCATTCTGGAACATTGTTGTCAGGTGGGGGATTAGGTGGTTGTAGTCGAAGAAGCTCTAACACAAGCCTTCTTAGCATCCCAACATTTAGGGCTTCCACTAAGTTCTGAAATACGGAGATATTTTTCTATTAGTGGAAATTCAAGAAAACATGGGATATTATATAAACTTATCACTGCCACACTCCACATTGGTGTTGAGAAAACATGCAGCATGAAAGTTAGGTTTACTGTAGTTGTAACAACAAATGAATACTGTAAACTCACATAAACCCCATTAAGTACATTGATTGGTTACAATATTATTATTTATCAAGAATATCTTACCATTAATTGTTGTTTATAATTTGCCTGATTCTGAGCAGCATTCTCTGCACCATCCCTTCCTCTTGCACCACCCCTTGCTTGTCCTCTACCACGTCCCCTAGCTTGTCCTCTACCACCACCCCTTGCTTGTCCTCTACCACCACCCCTTGCTTGTCCTCTACCACCACCCCTTGCTTGTCCTCTACCACCACCCCTTGCTTGTCCACTACCACCACCCCTTGCTTGTCCTCTACCATGTCCCCTAGCTCTCCCACATCCTCTTCCTCTCCAACACCCTTTTCCTCTTCTTTCTTCTTCAGAATCCTAAAAAAGTAAACACACCATGCTAAATATTTATGATGTGCAAAGGCAAAACGCAACAGAAATTACCCTATTTTCGCATTATAAACAAAGTATAAAACAAGAATAGCATGAATGAATTCATATTTATAAATACAAGTTGTTTTGATTATTTGACGCTTGACAAAAGCCATGATTTATCAACCTTCAACATTGCCCTTCATAAACAATCAATCTGAAAATATTCTATTTATACTTATAATTATGTAATGCAGCTGCTAAAGGCTGAAAATTACGTCTACTGAAACCCATACATACACTAAGTCTTTATTAAAAACAAAAACATTCAATATGTTTTTGACTGATGGAGGTTGAGACTGTATACAGGCTAACTTCGCGTGAATTTGTGGAGGAGAAATAACTAACGATGCATTTAGAATCATATACTAATATACAGAATGTTTTAAAGGAAATTGAACGACAAAATCGACAAACACAGTCTGAATTATATAATCTCAACTTTGCGCGGATTAAGCCCAAATATTTAGCGTCACTCGCTACAAAGATTCCAGTCCCGATTTAGTCCGTTGCCCAGAAATAAATTACATATAGTTGGATACAAAAAAAAATAAACTTACCGCCATATCATATCTGAAATGCCGAGGTGTTTTCCCACTGTCGCTGTCGCTTTCTTGAACTCGTCTGTTGTTCATACATTGACCGAAGTCTTCGCCATGGCACGCGCTTGAACAAACATTTTTCAGACTTGTACAGGAAAAAAATTTCTGGCCCTTTTCTCTCAGACAGTGGCCACGACATGTGCACATAGTTATGTTATCGATGTTAGGCAATGCCACGAACTGTTCTACTTGACTGAATTCCAAATCTTCAAGCGAAGCTTTCTTCCGCTCTTCGAGTAAGTCAGCCAATGACGGTGAAAATACCTCGCGGCCGCATGAGGTGTACTTCATGCTGCGACATTTATATGGATCAAAACAAAAACGTAAACAAACCTTCGCACATGCGCAGAACCGACTGTAGACCACCTTTAAACAGTTCGAATCAATATTTCTGAAACCTGTGATTTTATGTGATTGTTTAACAGAGGTGGTTGGACAAGTACCACGTGAATATCTCGACCAATGAAATGGCTTATTTTCTCATCGTTTGATCGGCTGAAAATTTTGCATTGGACTTAGAATACCGAATATTACGCTATTGTCATTCATTTTTTTCTCTAAAAAAACAGCGATATCGTTTGATATATTGTTGGACTATCCATATCTGCAGGATTTTGCAAGGTAAATGTATTTTTCTATTTTATTTTGATGGTTTATGTAGGTCGTGTCGCGCTAAGCGAAGACCCCACTTCCGGTTTGTCAACAATCTTCAAAGCAAAAAATCTCGAATTCCCATGGTTCGAATTCTCTAATTTTTGCGTAATAAGTTGAAGAAATGTCTAATCTTGGATTCTATCCGGACGCCCCCCCTCGCCCCCGCAACCGTTTTCGAGATATTCGCCGTTGAACCGACCATGGTATTTTCGGCTTTCGCTAAGATGGCGCCCAATATTTTAAGAGAGACTTTCGCCACTAAAGTTTGTTTTTTTCTCAAGAATTTTGGAAGTCTCCTAATATTTAGAGCATTATTCCTTTGAGTAAGTGTAGAATGAGTGGTGGACAATTATTAAAGAGTAAAATTTGAGATTTGTCTTTTTATGGTCCAAAACGCTTGCCCTCGCTGTATAAAAACACCATCATTCTGAAAAAATTGTATACATATCACTAGGCCTACATACATTTGTAATTATTACAGGATGTACTGAACTTTCTTAAAGATCTGCTATATCTGTATACAGAACTGATACGTATAGCTATTTTTCATTTATTAAATAACATTGTGTTCCATGACAGCAGTATTATTAAAAATGTATGTGTGGATTATTTGTAGTTTATTGTTAGTCATTGTTGTTGTGAATATAAATATATTGTAGTTGTAGTATTTTTTGCTTAGTATTGCTAATTTGTTATAATTTGTTGTTCGTATTATTTTTCAGTATACAAATATATATTATTCCTTTTGCCAGTTGTCCCATTTCAACTGATCATGAGTCAGTGATATGAGAAGCAAGCTGATGGGTGGGAAGTGTACACTTTCAAAAGTCCCTTGAGGCACATGTCTTCTGATGAAGAGCTTTTTTATTGCAAAAGGGGCTCTAACCAAGTGGGGATGGGGTGGGGGGTGTTGGCATGTGCCCCTGTGTCCACCCATAAAGTGAATACAATAGTTGGACATGAAAGGGTTAATAATTCAATCTCACATCCCATTTTTTACAGGAAGTGAAGATATACAGTACAGATGTCAGTGTTGGAATAACTTACTTTGGTGGTGTTCAGACTGAGTGCCCAGGCACAAGCACCAGTCTAAACAGGATTTTTACAATGATAAATTGATGGATTCTCTTTTACTAAATAACATTAAAATAATATGTAGTTTGAAGTTTTGCATATGTTGTCATGTTATCTAATTACATAATGCAATGCATAATAATTGTGGACATAACTAATAAAATTTTACAGAAGTATTATCTCGCATATTATTGATACAATCCAAATACTGGGTCTCAAAGCCTAATTAAATGCCTGGGTATTATTCATCCCTTCGCCTTTGAGTGCTACTGCATGTACATACTAATAAACAGTGAACTATGTCTCTAAAACAGACACCCTTGGATTGGACTTTGTCTGACTTATAATAGTTCATTCACATGTCTACCTTAATACAGTAATTTTTCTGATGCCCTCTCTAAATGTGCCGAAGTTGATGTTTTCTTGGCAGATGGGGGTGGGGGTGGGGTGCATCACTGAAAAATGTTGGACCAATGTTAAAATGTTGACAATGCCCCTGATTGAATACCTGTATCAGTATCAATATGGTAGTGCTTTAGAAGTAACCAAGATCAATATTGAGATAAAATATTTTAATTTTGTTCAAGTTCCTTATTTACATATATGTTGAGGATACAGGAAATACACTTTATTTGATAAAATAGAAACATTTGACCAGTTATATACCAAATTTATCAATAGATTTTGGAGGAAATCCAATAAATTATCTCGATTTTGAATTCACCTTAATACAAAGAAAAATACAAGATTGTTATTGAATAATAAATTTTAAGCTAGCTTTATTCACAATTTTATAAAATTTGGGATACAAGTACAGTAAATATAAAGGAAACAAGAGTGTTTTATTAAAAAATTGAACATCCTCCCCCTCCCCCGATGATAGTTGTATCTGGTTGAACCAGATAATTGCTACACACAACAATTAGAAGTTAACAGTAATATTGCAGAATGCAAAACATTAAACCACGGAAAATGCATCCATCATAAGGTTAGAATGGGAAGAATTTGAGAGGGAAATCATTAACCACTAACAACAAATAATGTTGATTTCTAACCTCAAGTTTTTCTCAGCTCCAGTGAGTCGGTATTAACGAATCACACGTTGCACAGCACAACCAAATCCTTCTTTGTTGTAAATATCTAATTTGTTTCTGATTTGTTCCATTATTTGTAACATAAAATGCGTCGAATTCAGTGGTCGAATCCGAATGAACTTGAGCTATCTTGAATGCCCATCCGCCATAACGCCATTCTCACGAATATACGCCAAATAAAGCACAATCTGATCATATTAATTGTCTATGATAACCACGAATTGTTCTCGTGTTTTGCTGACCATCAGATTTATCAATTCTGGATCAACTGTGACGAGTTTTCAAACGTTTTTGCGCATCTAGTCCACCGAGCAGAGTTCATTCCTCGTCTGAGGTCAGAGGTAGAGTGAGACGCCCACGCAAAAATGAAAGCCAGCTGACCATGATGCTTTGCGCGGCTTGTCCAACCTCCTCTGATTGTTTAAGTAATATTTAAAACATGAGCGTTGGCAGCAGTGTTTTATCAGATTTTAAACACGAGGCGATAGCCGAGTGTTTTAGATCTGATAAAACACGTATTGCGAATGTTTTAAATAGCTTCAAAAACGACCCCCGTTATATTCCCCACGTTATTTTGCCCATCCGCGTTTTATCCCCCATCCGCCTTTTCTCATCCGCGTTTTATCCTCCATCCGCCCTTTCTCATTCGCGTTTTATCCCCCATCCGCCTTTTCTCATCCGCGTTTTATCCTCCATCCGCCCTTTCTCATTCGCGTTTTATCCCCCATCCGCCTTTTCTCATCCGCGTTTTATCCTCCATCCGCCCTTTCTCATCCGCGTTTTATCCCCCATCCGCCTTTTCTCATCCGCGTTTTATCCTCCATCCGCGTTTTATCCTCCATCCGCCTTTTCTCATCCGCGTTTTATCCTCTATCCGCCTTTTCTCATCCGCCATCCGCATCCGCCGTCCGCTATCCATATCCGCGTTTTATCCCTACCCTAGCTATATGTCTGATTGTCTGTATATATACGCAGAAAGAAATCAACTGTACTTGGTACTGCTTGAGTTACATGTAGGCGTATAAAATACTTATTCAAAAAGCGCGTTGATCATTGTTGAGACAGATCAATTCATGTGTTACCAATACCAGAGTCTGACGTAGTAAAGATTAGAACGAAAGCGATATATTATCACATTCTTTTAACAATGTGATTAGCGATCGGGTTTCCTATTTTTCCCAATTTACCTATAAAATTGTCATTTTAAGATTAGAGCTAAGATTAGGGTTGGGGCCGGGCTTGGGTTAGGGATTGGGTTGGAGTTTAAGTAAGGGCTAGAATTAAGCATTATTGTTAAGTTATTAAGGGCATTTAAAAATTAATAATTATTGTCGATTCTAGATGATACGTGAGAGCATATGCTGATATGTCGCAAGGTTATCAAGCATTTTCAGTATGTTTTAGTGAACAATTTACGTTGTTATATACCAAAGACTTTCGTTTGCCAAAGATGAAATCCTATTGGTCAAATCATGGTCACGTGTTGTTTAACAAACTCAATGTTTCTTTCTGCCGAGGGAAAAATTGCACTGTTTCCCTCTGGCGTCAACAATGAAGAGGGAAACAGTGCAATGTTTCCCTCTGACGTCGCTTTAATCATGCGTTGTTCACGTGAATACGCGATTATTGCATCAGATCAAGAACTTTGGAGTTTTCGGAAACAAGAGCTTGTTTCGAGCTTATCTGGTTCGAAATAGTCCATTTTCCAAAGGAAAGAATATCTATACATATCTTCAAAGGTCTGAAAATAACCTGGATAAATTTAAACCTGTTCTTTGTACTTGTTGAGTCTGGTGTATTTGTTTAGTTAAATTGAAACTACGAAGACAAAGTCAATTGAGCGTTTTGGTATGTCTTTTTGCCTTTTGCAAGTTTCGAGTCATTTGGTATTTTGTATTTTAAAAGTCTTTGGTATATAACAAAACGCTTGTTGACTTTTGCGTCTAGAAACATCGAGTTTTACGGTCCCTCATGCTTCAATGTCACCCTCGGGCTAAAGCCCTCAGGTGACATTGAAGCCTTCGGTTCCGTAAAACTCGATGTTTCCCTCGGCGCCAGTCAACAAGTGTATATTGTTCAATCATTATCTGTAGGCCAAATAAATACCAGTATCCGCATGTACGCATTGCGTACCTATTGTTCTAAATCCATTGAAGTTTCAAACCGAACTGTGTTGAAATTAGCTGCAGTATACTGTTGAGCTTATAATTCACTATAATGTCCAACACGCATCCTCATCTTCTAATTTTTAGACTTACAAGACCGCTCAAAAATTATACAGAGCCAGAGGTGGACCGCAGAGCAAAGGAGGTAGGGCCATCCTATTTTGAACCTTATATAGTAAGGTTTGATATACTGCCGAAACAGAAAACGTAGAGGAGTCTAACATTTCGAGCGAAGGCCCATCGTCACAGAGAAACGTGATCCTTAACTGGGACGTGCCTTATTTTCATGCTTAACTGGGGGCGTCTTATCTGATTTCGCGTCCTGCGTATTGTCAATACTGAAAACCCAAAACCTTCTGTAAGTCTATGGGCTCTACGGGCAGGAATGTTGTCTGCTTTCAAATGGCAACAAAACATTTCATTCAGTGACTTAATTTCTCTCTGAAGGTTTTTGTGCGGTTAACCTATAACTAATATTAAATTTTGGTCTTGGGTATTTTATGTAACGCCAGACGATTTTATTCACCTCTGGGGAAGCCCATCACATAGCCTGCGTGGCAGGCGTTCTGTTTGCGGGCGGAAGTTAATGCCTGCCACGCAGGCTACCTACCAATCACACTGTCTTGTGCGTTAATAATGTATTTATTTCCTGTGGATCTTTAATAAACTGTTTCATTATACTCATCAACATTGTTTTTTATGAAGAGACGAGGATCTTCTGTTGGGCAATTTATTTATTGATACTTCATCTAATAATATTAGTTTCACACCACCTAGTTGATATCTTAAAGTGTTTAACCAACTGGAGTCCAGTGGTCTGTAATTTTTTAAAGATTGACTAGCTGGGATTGCAAGAGCACTGTGTATTGTGCTACCTTTAATAATATACGCAGCTTTTCCAGTTGGAGCCAATAGTAATATTTTTACCTGATGAAAATCTTCACCAGCACGTGTGTTATAGTATTTGAGTGCAGCTTGATAGACTGATTTTGTTAGGTGAGATTTACCGACACCTCCTCCACCTCCACCACTTAAAAACAGTAAAATGGTCTGTCAGATGTTTTAATAAGGTGTAAAGCACGACAGAAAAACTCCTTTTGTTTTTTATTTAGTGATTGCACCATTGCTCTGTACTCACCATCTTGCATTTCTTTAACACAAGAGGTTCATTTTTTAGTGATGTTGATGGGATACCAATATCATCTGATAGATCATACCTTTCATTAAAATCAGGATGTAAATCAACATTGCCCTCATTCTCATCTTGTAGTTCATCATGCTGTGTAACTGGTACTATTGGTCCAAATTGATCATCATCATCATGCTGGTCTAAATGTTGTTGAATTTCATTCAAGTCATCTCCACAAACTGTATATTGGTTCATCTGTTCAGCAATTTCATCAGCTAAAGCTAGATAACGTTCTTTGTAAGAGGAACATTTTTTGATTAAATCAGTTGCTTCATTTCTCCATGGAGTAAAGAGCATAATGAGCTCACGATAATGCTTTTCTGGTTGAGATTCTTTATTAAACCAGACACTTCTAATGATTCTGGCATTTGATCGTTTTTTAGTTTTGTTACTTGTTTCACTGTTTTTGATCAAATTGATCAAATATTTCATCATCATTATTTTCATCATCAACTGTTGTTTCCATTGGAAGATTATCAATATCTAATTTGTTGTTTTTTTGTGGTAGGGTTTTCCACATGAATCATACCATGCTGCCCAATCAGCTAAAGTAACATTTTGTAAGCACGTATGACGATCAACATATCGTTTTAAAAGCCCACCTGAATGAATTTCTTCACATTCATCTTCCATTTCTTGAATCTCACTAATTGCAGGCTTTAAGAGCTGAACTCTTTCATCAGGAGGTGATGCGTTAATAAATACAACGTACTTGGCGTGATGATTTTCTCATTGGTAATTGAAGAACAATGTAAACTGCTTCTTGAGCACTAATTTCTACACTATTTAAAAATTTATTGCCAAAGCCTTACTTGCTGTTTAATACTAGCATTACCTTCTTTTGCTTCATCACAAGCTTTTTGCAATAATTCACTCATTCCTTTTTGTGCTTTGGAAATGTAAGAAATTATGTATATTGCACAAGCATAAACATCAAGAACATACTGAATATCCATATTAGCTTGCCATGCACTCAGACATGCAGGGTTATAATTATTGACTCTTAGTTCATTTGGTGTTCCTTTTAAAAAATATGGTAGGACAATTAAGAGATGATCTAATTGCTAAAATATAGTTTTCCTCAGTCACAGTTAAATCACTCATAAGTTGATCAAAGCTGATATCTTCTCCCTCTTTGAGATCATTTAGTGTTTTTGAGATATCTTTCCATGATTCTTTCAGTTTTTTTATATCAGTTGGAGAAAAGTTGTCGTGTAAAGGATATAGTATTTTAGTTGTGCTCATCGGTGGTTGTGGTAATTAAACCTACACACATTTTTTGACCTTTTACGGCAAGTGTGAGAATGTCTGTGAGTCTGTCTATTTACAAGATCAAGTAGTGTGGAATTATTGTCTGGTTTTTGGCAAGTAATAATTTGGTAAATAAATGATATTACATCATCATCCTCGTCAACTCCAAATACAGGTGCACCTTCTAGCCAGATTAGCATGTGAATATGTGGTGAGCCTCTTTGTTGATATTCTACTCTGTAAAACCAATCTTTAATTTTTCCTACAGGTACAATGTTGCTCATTAAGAATTTTTTTAAAAATGTACTGAATTGATAGTCAAAATGTCTTGCACAAGTTACTCGGTCACTTTGAATTAATCTACATTTTTCATCCCAATTTAGGTTTTCTAGCTCATTATCACTGTAGTCTCTATGGTAAACAAGTTTACCAAGTATTCTGAGCTAATGGATCCATTTTGTTTCAGCTGATGAAAAGCTACAAAACAATGTTGCTGGACCTAGTTGTTGGATCATAGCAAATAAATATTTTTTTTTGGTTTTTCAAAATATGGTGGAGAGCCTCTCAATGCTCTTAAGAACTTATACCCTTCATCATGGTGAATAAGTCTTTCTAAACCACCCTGTCGCTTTAACTGACCAGCTGTTATTCTTCGGTTATTCCCTTGTTTACATTTTCTTAAAGCAATTTGAGATTTTCCTAACAAGATTTTCATTTGTAGCTTTTTAGTTTTGAAAAAAAGTATTTTCAACACACATGGCAGCTCTTCGGTCAGACCTTCTCAATTCGGATTTACAAATATCACTGTAGTAAACACTGACTAACCGCTGTTTGTCTTCTGGTCTTTTTTGACCTAAGAATATTCCAGGGTAAGCTAATTAATTCTTCTGAATGTTTATCTCGGAATATATACTGAGTGGTTTATTTCCTTCTCCAGGTGCAACATTATGAATTTGCTCTCGTTCACTGTCATTAAGAAAGTCAGTAGCTGTTAGCATACTATCAGTGGTGACTCCTGCAGGTATTTCTGCTTCATCTTCACTAAAACCATCATAATTTGAATCTGCCATGTTATTTTCTGAAGTATTTTGTGTATTACAGTTCTCTTCAGGCCCATTTACTTGAAATTGACCTGCATCATTATGGCTGCCTTCATTAAAGTTTATTGCCCAATTTTAGTCAAATGTTAATTCCCTCTTCTTGATATAGGGTACTAGTGTTTGCTAGCCAGGCTGCTGCTTGTAAAACCTTATGTGGTCTCACATTTAAAGACAGTGCTGAACTCTTATACTGTAATCGGCGTTTTAATTGAACGTTTATTGTACCAGTTTCCTGTGGTAGCCTTGGTAACACATTAACAGTGTTAGTTACATCTGCTGGTACATTTACCACTGACATTACCATTTATTTTCAATTGCTTTCCCCTTGGAGCTTGCATGATCTTTTGAAATGCTAATCTTGGTGCAATAAGTCTGCATTCTAATTCATTCAAATAAAAAATATCAGATTTTTGTGGAAACTTCATGCCATTTGCAATTGCGTAAGTTGGAATTTTAGTTTTCCTTAAATATTTGTTGCAAGATTGGCAAAGCCACTCCAGATTGTTTACACTAATTATTTATGTTGTTCAGGTATTTGATTGAGTCAGGATTTGATAGCCGGATTTTTTCTGCTAGACAAACACTATGTTTGTACCATAATTGATCACAACATGTGCCTTGTGATACAGCATTGTGAAATTCACTTATTATGTCACAGTCTTTGATTGTTGTATGTTTTTGTTATTTTTATATTCTTGCACCTGTGATAGTCTTTTTTTCTTTGCGTCTGTTGATCCATTTTGTCTAGTTACTTTCATCCTTTCACAGTTTTTGACTAGTCTCTTTTCTTTACTTTCAAAAGATTCATTTTGTCTGGTTACTTCCATCCTTTCACAGTTTTTGACTAGTCTCTTTTCTTTACTTTCAAAAGATTCATTTTCTCTAGCTACTTCCATCCTTTCACAGTTTTTGACTAGTCTCTTTTCTTTACTTTTAAAAGATTCATTTTGTCTAGTTACTTCCATCCTTTCACGGGTTTTGAATAGTCTGTTTTGTTTTCTTTCAAAAGATTCATTTTGTCTAGCTGCTACCATCCTTTCACAGTTTATGACTAGTCTCTTTTCTTTACTTTCAAAAGATTCGTTTTGTCTAGTTACTTCCATCCTTTCACGGGTTTTGACTAGTCTGTCTTGTTTTCTTTCAAAAGATTCATTTTGTCTAGCTGCTACCATCCTTTCACAGTTTTTGACTAGTCTCTTTTCTTTACTTTCAAAAGATTCATTTTGTCTAGCTTGTTTAACCCTATCACACTCTTTGGCTAATCTTTTACACTAGTCTGGGTGGATTCATTTTGTTTTGCTAATTTAAGTCTTTGGCGATTTTTGGTTAATCTTTTCTGTCTACTTTCAGCAGACTCATTTTTTCGCCTCTCTCTGGCACGCTCACGTGCTTTTGCTAATCGTTTTTCTTTTTTTCTCAGCAGATTCATCATTTCTCCTTTCTTTGTATTTTTCTCAACGTTAACTTGTACACAAACGTGCCAATTTTATTTTAATTCAAAATTATTTAATTTCAACGGATTTTATTTCAAAACTTTCCCACTAGCAAAAAGTAGCAAATAACAATACGGATAACTAGATTTGGAAGGAACATTTTCAGTTTCTTGGAGTTGCCAGTTATGTGCAGACAGGGTCGCCGAAGGGCAAGAGGGGAAAACTCCCGTCAAGGAATCAAAGGGCACTTTTATTGATATCTATTTTTTTTACTACTGCTAGGTTACCTTAACTTACCATGTATGTACAGTGTAATTTTTTTATGTATTTAACAATCAACTATTTACTAAGCTAATTTATTAGCTAAACTAAAAGTAAGTACCACAACAACGTTCATATATATCTTTATTCGAAAACCCGTACAAATGTACGATTCACGGAACTACTTCCAAAATGGTTGATAATAATCATGAATTGTAAAGTAATATATATATTTCAAATTGAATATTAAACTAAAAAATGTATATTTTGATCAACAGGAATTAAACTACAAAATGTTTTGTCGCGTCATTTGCGCCATACATTAAATAAATGTACTTTATATGTGATTAAGCGCTTTAAAATATTCTCCTACTATATCAGGTATTTTACAGTTTACTATGTTTCTTCGCAGTGTGTCGAAGCACAAATGCGCATGTTAGACCATATGAAACAGTTTGCGTACTATTTGACAAGTATATTTTTAAAAACCAAAGGGCACTTCTGCCCCCCTTGCCCTCCTGGCAAAAGGTGTTAGGGGGCGACCGCCCCTCCTGCCACCCCCCACCCCCCCACCCCCCCTCCCCAGTTCTGGCGTCCCTGTGTGCAGACGTGAAGTTGCAGTTCTGCTGCGAATGAATGCCAACTCAATTTTTTTCTTTCTTTGCTGTATACGCGCAAATACAATTTTTCTAAAATGCTCAGAGCTCAAATGCTTTAGTCAAGGAGCCATTTGGAACTTTCTGAAAACTAGGTAGATCGTAGATGTACAGAAAGGACGTACGGCAGAGACCAACAACAACCAGTTTACTCACAACAACAACCTTTATTTGTATATATCCTCTTCTACTTAACACATTTACAAATTAATAAACTGAGTACTAAACCAAATGGATAAGGATACTAGCTTTATTCAGAAATATATAACTATATATAAAGCTAAAAATGCCTGAAAGCCAGTCGACAGAAAATAGTTCAGTATATAGTTTAAATAACAAGGTCGGAAAAAAGAAGTAATACGCAAACATACAAACACAAATCTATCTTAAAGTTATATACAGTGTATAGAGTATACGTCCGTTTGTCTAATATTAGAGAAAAAAATGCAAATACTGTATTCAAAGATACTAATATAAATCTAAAGGTGAATTTTTCAGTTTATCTTCGAATTTAGAAAGAAGAAAAGATTTTATATATTTTTCAATTGAATTTCATACTTTTGGCCCTTGAAATCTAACATTAAAGATTCCATAATTTGTTCTTTGCTTTTGGCAGATAATAAGACTGTTTTGCTACAGATCATGTGTATAATGTATAGTTATGAACTTTATTAACTGCAAGAGGTGATTATGAACTTTAAACATAAATACTGCAATATGCAATGTGACCTGCAAATCAAATAACTTAATCATGGGTCATATAACTCAAGATTGAAAGTCATAACGAGGTTAATAATTCCTATTTTTATATGGCAGTAGCGCTGAGAGGTCCGAATACGAGAATCCTGCAATTTGATTGGTTCATAAGCGGTTGGATATTTCCCGTATCCCCCGCTCAGAGAGGAATCTGCCATTCGGGACCGTATATGTTTTACTGATAGACATAATGGCAGTCATGTCAGTAGGCTATATGCAACAAGATAATTTCAGACTACTCATTGTTGGAATATATCGTGCAGGTATGTTGTAAGAAATTTTATAAGCTTTCATTTGATGTATATAGTTCGAGTTTCCACGTTTTGTGAAAGTTTTTAAAATGTCCAAATTAAAACGTTCGTAACACAGTTCGTAATATAACATTTAATTCTCACAAGTATTTAATAGAATTTCAGATCTTTTTTTCTTAACGTACGACCTTGAGCAATATGTCAAAGAAAAGCAATTGAAAAATGATATTTGGGGTAAAAGGTTAAGGATTCTACCTAAACGGAAAGTACTTTAACAAACGGTACGCTATGCGTACATGTATCTGCGAAATTAGCCTAAGGAACTGTTTTCAAGTATATCAAAATTAGCCTAAGGGAAGGTTTACCCTAGCATCCGGGTTACCCTTGCATCCCAATTACCCTAGCTCCCGTACATTTCTTGTTTTTTTGTTTTGTTTGTTGTGTTTATTAGGATGCTAGGATAACCTGGGTGCTAGGGTAACCCTACCTCCTTGTAAACATTTTAGACACCATTGCACCCATGCATTGAAGAAAATTTGGGAAGTGTCAATTAATCCAGCCTGATAGTTAATAGAAAATATACATGGTTTGGAAACCTGGCAAACTTCAAAGCAGTTAACAAAGTACAAGGCACATGAAGGTGTATAAATCCTTTGGTTTAAGTTTATTAATATTTAAACAGTACAGTTTAGTGATTGAACCCAAACGTTGCTGTTGGATGATTGCTTCATTATACAGAAAACACAATATGTTCAGTAACCATGAAAGTGCACAAATTTCCATAAACCTGAACAAAAACATAAAACAATGACTGACTTTTGTTGAGCTTCCAAACCATGTATATTTTCTATTAACTATGAATTTCTATAACTCCAGCTCAGATAACGTATTAATTAAACGATTGAGATGAAAGGTCAGTCCCTTGATATTAAATGCAATTAAAAAGATAACGTGGGGGCAGATCATGGCTACTTTATACAGCAAACAGTCAAGGAGTACACGTGTGCACTGTACTGCTAACCAACTTGATTGCATTAAAAATGTAAAATGATACTAGAAATATATACTTGTAAGATATATACTTGTAAATTTCCTCCAAAGACAATTGTTTGTCTTCCGAAGAGTGATATGTTTGTCTCTTGAAGACCACGGTCCTAATTCATAAACAGTTTACACGTGTCATTAGTCGCCTGACTCGATAAATCGCCCAACGAGTTGAAAACCTTTTCTCGACAAAAATTGTGGTAGATCACACTTGCAAGTTTACTACAAGTCATGTTAAAAATACTTGCCATTTGTATCAGCAATATTGCCTTTCTTCGAAAATATATGGTTAAAGAATACTTGTTTCCACCGTTCAAACTGACAGCTCGCCAGAGGCGGATTAAGGGTACCTGAGGCACCTGGCTGTATTTCTGATTGGACCCCCCGGGGCATTCTTTTTTTAATAAGACATCAGCGGCCCCGGGCCCCCCTAGGATCCGTGAGGCCGCGGGCCCCTGGCTGTAGCCCAGTCAGCCCCCCCCCCCCCCCCTAATCCGCCACTGCAGCTCGCACAAAAAAGTTAACAGACAGATATATTGCTATCGTGTTTTGTGTATGTTTGCTGCGCAGATAATGGGAAAATGTCTGTCATTTTCGTTTAGTTCGCAAGAAAGATGGTGGCGACTACGAGCCTAGCACTTTGTCGAGTTTTCACAGAACGTTTACAACAGTTATGGCAATATAATAAACTACTTATTGACCTCGCTTGTTCGGTCTGCTGTACTAGTGGAATATCGGACCTCTGTTTTTTGCACATACCTCAACTCGCTGCGCCCGTCTCGGTCCGTACTAAAAACATCCGTCCGATATTTTACTAGTACATACCTCACGCTCGGTCAATAAGTAGTTAGTATAGGAGGTCACCCACCCCTAACCTGAGCGATAACAATGTAGACATATGCATTATTTACCCAATATGTACCCTGGTCCCAGAAGTAATTTATCTCTTTATAAGTTACACGGTGGATTAATCATCACACCGCTTCCTACCAGAGATTACCTCTGCCCCTCCACTCCAGTGGATAACATATAAAGAGAGAAACTCTCTGGGACCAGGCAGGATACTGGGTCGGACTGGTAGGTGCAATTAACCCGCCAAATGCACTCTTTAAAAAAACTAAGTGTATATCGGAGTAGTACATAAATGCATAATTATTATACACAAAGAGTTATAATTTGGCATTACCGCATCAGTGACAATAATTTAGACCGACCAGTTTTCAGTGTAAATGGTATATAATGTATAGCATATTATAAGTAACACAACAACGAGTGACAATTACAAAGTGGCGCATGGCTAACAACACTTTATTGAGCCTTTATTGAGCCATTATACGAGTATACAAACATACCGATATCAATGCATGAAAATCGATTACCATGTGCTTAATAGCTCGACAGGGGACCGACAAGTTATCGCATGAGTTTTCATATTTCTATATTCACTTACCTCTGCTTTGACGGTATACCTACTAATACTAATTTGGTAACTTTACTGACTTAAGTGAACATCTAAACAACCCTTGAAGGCACTCATCGCAAAAACCCACTGGCAGCTTGCTGCGAGTACTTGTATCTTATTAAGACGAACTCACAACGAGAAAACAAGCATTGCGAGTTGTTTTTTGCAAACACTCGCAGCCTACATATTTATGAACTTAACCCACCTGAACACAAACAAAAAAGTTACATTTCTTTCAATTTATAAGAGGAATAGACAAAAATATATAATGTCCTTACACGAATTGTATAAAACTACGTTGTTCATTTTACAAAGTACAGTATCAATGCTGTCCATTAAATTGACATGCAGTAGACATAGACGCGCATGCATGTCCGTCCGTGGTTGTCGCCCTCGGTGCGGTCACGCAGATCTTCACCGTACCAGATCTTCATTTGTTCGCCGTTCGCGAGGTACTTTGGATAAGCAACATCAGAAAAGATGAGCTCAGGCGATGAGGAGGTGTACCCTGGAAGTTTGTACCATGGATAATTGCCGACATTAACCAGTCTTGGCGAAGGGTAAATGACTTGATTGTTTAAATCTGTAATGAACATACCAATGTCGGTGTGTGCTTGGTCACATCCCCAGTATGAACGCGCTGCGTGATAACATCCAACATAACCGGACGAGTGAACCAGTTTTATTCCTGCTATAAAGCAAGATGATCCGGTGTATTTGATCTGCTTAAAGTCAGTAGATCTTGCTCCAACGCAGCCATAACCAATAAATGTCCATGATCCTAAATAAATAGATAAATATAATCATTTATACCTATATAGATGTTCAAGTAATATAAGTAACTGAACAAACCCCTCACCATGTACGATTGGTATAATGGCATAATGACAAGAGTGAATTTAGCTTTGACCAAGTGACTAATTTTTAAGTTTAAAAAAACGGTTTACGCCATTAACACCCCCAGCTGCATAGCGTGTAATTAATACCTTTGTCTTGTCGGGTAACCACGCGTAGTCATTGAGCAACGTTAACATAAACATGCCAATTTTATTTTAATTCAAGATTATTTAATTACAACGGATTTTATTTCAAAACCTTCCCACTTGCAAAAAGTAACAAATAACAATACGAATAGCTAATATATATATTAGCCCGGGCAATTAACTTGATTTATGCGTGGTTGTCGGGAGTAACTACAGTATTATAAATAAACAACCGCGGTACATCAAAGAAAACTGAGGTGATCGTGAACTAAGACTGTTTTGTTTAACTAAGGTAATAAAATAATCATTAAATACTGGGGGCAAGAGGTGATTATGAAATTTAAACATAAAGGCTGCAATATGCAATGTGACGGTGTGTCGGTGCAATTAACCCGCCAAATAACCCCTTAAAAAAACTAAGTGTGTATCGGAGTAATTCATAAAGGCATAATTATACACAAAGAGTTATAATTTGGCATCACGGTATCAGTGCCAATAATATAGACCAACCAGTTTTCAGTGTATGTATAATGTAGATCATATTACAATAATCCGATTAATAAGTAACAACGAGTGACAACAAAGTGGAGTATAGCTAACAACACTTTATTGAGCAAAGCATTATACGAGTATACAAACATACCGATATCCAACCTGACCAATATCAATGTATGAAAATCGATTACCATGAGCTTAGTAGCTTACCGTGTGCAAGTTATCGCACGAGTTTTCATATTTCTATATTCACTTATCTCTGCTTTGACGGTATGCCTACTAATACTAATCTGGTCACTTTACTAGCCTGCGTAGCGGCGCTTGGGATTGGGGGGGGGGGGGGGTATCATCGGTTTCAAATTATGAAGCTTAACCATCCAATAAAACCATCCCACAAGCGGGATGTTAAACTTGAACACATAAAGGTAAAAACTCTATAGGGGTGTTGTGGTCGGGGTCTGAGAGGTGGGACATTTTTCCGGGGGGTTGTGGTTAGGTTTAGGGTTTCCGGGGTGTGTGATTAGGTTTAGGGTTTCCGGGGGGGGGTATGGGGGTGAGGTTTCGTTTAAAAGGTTGTCTAATCAGATGGTGGTTTTAGTAGTTGGTTAAGCTTCATAATTTGAAGGAAATGATAGCTCGGGGGGGGGGGGGGGGAATTGAACACGGGTCGCAGAGGTGAAAGGCACATGCGCTAAACACACTGTGCCACCAACACCCCTAAGTGCTAACCACTGTGCAACCAATACACCTACTGACTTAAGTGAACATCTAAACAGCCCTTAAAGGCTCTTTTCCGCTCATCGCAAAAACCCATGCACTCACAGCTTGCTGCGAGTACTTGTATCTTATTAAGACGAACTCACAACGAGAAAACAAGCATTGCGAGTTGTTTTTTGCAAACATTCGTAGCCTACATATTTATGAACTTAAACCCACCTGAACACAAACAAAAAAAAGTTACATTTCATCCAATTTATTAGAGGAATAGAGAAAAAAAATATGTGTCCTTACACGAATTGTATAAAAATACGTTGTTCTTTACATGTATCAATACTGACACTAAAACACTGTTCATTAAATTGACATGCAGTAGACATAGACGCGCATGCATGTCCGTCCGTGGTTGTCGCCCTCGGTGCTGTCATGCAGATCTTCACCGTACCAGATCTTTATTTGTTCGCCTTTCGCGAGGTACTTTGGATAAGCAACGTCAGAAAAGATGAGCTCATGCGATGAGGAGGTGTACCCTGGAAATTTGTACCATGGATGGTTGACATTAACCAGTCTTGGAGAAGGGTAAATGACTTGATTGTTTAAATCTGTAATGAACATACCAACGTCGGTGTGTGCTTGGCTACATCCCCAGTATGAATTTGCTGCGCGATAACATCCTACATTACCATACCAGTGAACGAGTTTCATTGCTGCAATAAAGCAAGATGATCCAGTGTATTTGATTAGCTTATAGCTAGTGGTTCTTGCTCCAACGCAACCGCTACCAATAAATGTCCATGACCCTAAACAATGTGAATATGATCATTGATATACCCACGCAGTTATTCAATAAATCATATACTAACGAGACAAGCCAGTGATCATGAACACCATGCATGCAAGAAAGCGAAATTGGTAATGATAAGAGCGAACTTGATAGAACTGACTAATTTGAGTTAAGTCAAGTGAGGAGGATATTTTGACGCACACACACGCACACACACATAGATGTAATTTTGCGGAGAGGTTCTCGACGATGGGTCTGTTGAGCGGGCAATATATATATATATATATATATATATATATATATATATATATATATATATATATATATATATGTATAATAAAATGCGGTTGTTGTTACTCAGAGTTTCCCACCCGCATGACCAGAAATTAGCGACATCTGAGCCTCAGGTGGTCAGCAGCTATCCCTCAAAACATAGACTGTACCCAGTCCCTCCTGAAGACGGCGCGCGAGAGAAAAGGAACAATGTCGCAACCTCGTACCCAGGGTCTTATCTCCGCTCCCCCGCCCCCGCCCACCGCTGCGAAAAGACCCTGGTCTGGGCTGGTCACGTGTCACGCAGACTTACTGGGAGCTCTCTCCTCCGCAGAGGCTTTGCGTGGATAATGAGGTCTAACATGAAGTAGCTACGTGCTACGAGGGAAAACCGCTAGTGGAAGAAACGTGGGCGTAAGGTCAGAGGCGTGCGGTGGACCCTGGGAAGACGGAAAACGAGAAAAGAAGCCTCTGCCAGATAATGTGCCGTTCTCTGGACAAATCCGCGGTTCTCTGGTCATGGCAGACAGCGACGATAGTTTGCACGAAGTACATTGTTTTCTTCAAGATCTAAGTCTAGAATGTACTTCTGGATGTTATTCTGAATTTTTCTATGGAATCACCTGCCGAACGGGTCGAAAAATTCGAAACGCTGCCAGACTGACAAACGTTTCATCGAACGTTGTCAACTGCCTGGAAGCTTTCCACTCCTGATTAAGTATTAACTTGATAAACAAAGCCGACGAACAGCGCTAGAAATATTCTCGGTGCTAACTTTCTACGACATAATGGTAAGATCTATGTTTACAACAGTTCGTCCTTTGAGATGAATGATAAACTTTCTCATGTAGCGTTTGTTTTATACTTTTATTTGCATAAATTCAAAACCGGAAAATCCTGTCCTTGTGTTGCAGTAACATTGTCGAGTTGAGAAGTATCAGCGATTTAAATGTGTCTTTTGTCCACAGTTTAGTGATTTCCGACTTTTGCGTAGTAGATTTGTTGATTATATAATGAAATCCCGAGTCTGGCGCCTAGTCCATCACGGAATTTGGGCGCCATATTGACATCATTATCTGGCAGAGGCTCACTTTCTTTCCCTCTTCCCATCATTCCCCGCGCATCTTCCCTCACCCGCACGCCTGCCCCTCCGAGCCTCTGCGGAGGAGAGAGTACTGGGAGTGGGCTAGTAGGATTTGTAATTTTGTAGGAACTATAAAGAAGACCGCGGAATAATCACACAGAGACAATGTTTGAAATGTTAATTTCTTTTATTGGTTGATTTATATATAGCACCTTCCAATGTGTTATTTGAAGTTTGCTTCACCAAACCGTCTTGGTTTTAAAACCGTTTTCAAAGAACAATGTTTGTTGCGCCGCACTTGAATTGATTGTTTGCATTCTAGATCTGTTGTAGTTGCAGAAATTAACTACCAGACGAAATTACACCTAAATAACAATGAGAGTATTGGTAAATTACGAATACATTAGGTATTATAAGGAATAGAAGAATGTGTTAAAGTGACTAGAGCAAAGTTTCAATCGTAATGTACTGACACCTTGAGCTTTGATGTATATTTATGAAGTAACAGTATACTAAATATTGTTCGATACTCAGTAGTTATGTGATTGCTATATTATTCAACATTTAATGATTTTTGATAACATGTTGAGCACTTTTTTATTATCCTGACTGCTTTATGCACTCACGGCGCAATTATATCTATTCTTAAAACAACAAGTGTATAAAAGAACAACGCAATATCAACAACGTTCAACAATTAACAATAGGTTCATTAGTGAGTAACTTCGATTCATATTAAAAACCTTGTTGCTTTTTTAGTCAAAGGGGAATTGATATAGACTAGTGATATTAATATGTTATTAAAAGGTCAGTGTTTTCTTGATCAGGATGATGGCATCACTTCCCAAACAGGAATCGATTTTCAGCTCTGATCATTTTATTTATTTATTTATTTATTTATTTATTTATTATGTTTTTGCCAACAGTGTATGAAGAATATTTATACCTTCACACAAATAAATATATACATAATCAAACGACAGACGAACATGCACATATACAAACTAAACTTTAAGAGAAGTGGCAAGGATAGCCGCAACAGCGTGTGCCAATTACTGCGGTCCCGTACATAAATAGATTAATAAGAGGAAACACACAAAAAAACTCAAAAAAAGTTCACTTCAGATCAAAAGAAAAATAAATAAAGGAACGATGAAAATCCGCATAGTAAAAGCTGTCAAGTACAACAGCAAAGGTCACCAAGCAAGCTCCGGGCGGAGTTACAATCATGCATCATGATTGCATGCGGTATTATTATTTGCTTCCGCTGCATTCACATGACTGTTGCGTTACAAATTTAAACCACTTTTAAAACAATAATAAAATATGTCACTAACCTTAGCTTTTGTTGAAAGCTATAGGTCGAGTTTTGGCGATCTTGGCGATGTTAAATCACAAGGACTTTCAGATTTCCATATATTTATTCACAATAATGATGACATTCCAAATCCTCTCTTTTGGCAAACGGCAGGCGACAGGCGTAACAGCTTGGCGTCGTAACTGATGAAGTAAACATTCATTTCGAGGAAGAGAATCCCCTCAAATTCGCTGTTCGTCGGAAGTTAGGAAAGATATAGGAAAAATATCCACAAATATCACTGACAACTTTTCAGTAAAATGTTGCCGCACTGTTGCGAAGCGCCTTGTCGTTTCTTGGCCTTACCGAACAGCGAAGTGTCTGAGGGTCTTTAACCAAATGTTTTGCCAATGTTTTCCCGTCGGCATATTATATTATCGTCGGCATATATCGGTGTTTATTTTAAGATACTCTTGCGACTTGCCTCCACCAGTCTCGATAGTCTCCGTACAATGATGACAAATCCTAAGTTCTCTAACCCCTCCCTAACGACAAAGTTGAAAAATCTCCCAGAATATGGGAGACACGTGACCAGCCCAGACCAGGGTCTTTTCGCAGCGGTGGGCGGGGGTGGGGGAGCGGAGATAAGACCCTGGGTACGAGGTTGACAATGTCGTTGAAGTTGCGTTTGTCCTAGGCTCCGCCCAGTAATTTTTTCCAATTTTATTAACTATTAAAATTTCTCAATATTATTCGTTAGATTGAGTTTATAATCTCACTGAACGTAGAACCAGACCCATATAACCAAATTATGTATATGTCAACATGATCGTTTGAATATGACGAAAATATTGATTCAAACAAGGTGAAGATCGGATGTCTGTGAGAAAATGAATAAGCGATCGGACTCTGTCATTCCCTATTTATATTCGACAACTGAAATTATATTTCACTACTCAATGCCTCCTGGAGTTTTTGACTCTTTAAAATTTAATTAAGCCGTTATAATTTTGTAACAAAAATGTTTCCAGTACCTTGCAGTTTATTTTCATATCAAAATTTGTTACAGACGTATCGTTGGATGAAGAGATATTCGAACGCGGCTTTCTTGTTTACACTGTGTTTATGTTCGTCGAGACAAGAGTTCGTTGTCCCTTGGTGAAATCAGAAATGTATTATCTGATCTCAGATAAACGTCGCTGTTATTACATGTTGAAATGGTCAGCAAATCAAAGTAGGTTGACTTCATGTAGCAAACAAGCGTATATACAATCAGGATACAACCAGACAGGACCGTTCGTGTTCTCGGCTTCTCCGTTCTTGCCCTGTTAACCCAGCTAACCTGTCGTCAAGAGAATACAGTTTATACGAAGAACACTTTTCTTTTCAGCTAAGAAATAATTGCCAACCTGATTAATTCGTGTTCTTTATTTAAAATTAAAACAAATATCACAGCGATAATGCGATGTGGATCGTAGATCTGTAAAGTACGTTCATCCAGACGATTGATTATTCTTAAATTTTAATTAGACTTGACCTGTCAATCAACGATTTCAGCCAATGGGAATTTTGCGTTTGTCAGGGCACGGGACAGAGGTGGTTGGACAAGTACCACGTGAATATTTCGACCAATGAAATGGCTTATTTTCTCATCGTTTGATCGGCTGAAAATTTTGCATTGGACTTAGAATACCGAATATTACGCTATTGTCATTCATTTTTTTCTTTAAAAAAGCAGCGATATCGTTTGATATATTGTTGGACTATCCATATCTGCAGGATTTTGCAAGGTAAATGTATTTCTCTACTTTATTTTGATGGTTTATGTGGGTCGTGTCGCCCTAAGCGAAGACCCCACTTCCGGTTTCTCAACAATCTTCAAAGCAAAAAATCTCGAATTCCCATGGTTCGAATTCTCTCATTTTTGCGTAATAAGTTGAAGAAATGTCCATTCTTGGATTCTATGGAGGCGATCCCCAGCGATCCCGGCACCGTTTTCGAGATATTCGCCATTGAATCAACCACGGTATTTCGGCGTTCGCTAAGATGGCGCTTAGTAAATTTAAGAGAACCTTTCGCCACTAAAGTTTGTTTTTTTCTCAAGAATTTTGGAAGTTTCCTAATATTTCGAGCTTTATTCTTTAGAGTAAGTGTAGAATGAGTGGTGGACAATTATCAAAGAGTAAAATTTGGTATTTGTCTGTTTTTATGGTCCAAAACGCTTGACCTCGCTATATAAAAACACCATTCTGGAAGAAATGTATACATATCAGGCCTACATATATTCTGTAAATATTATTATAGAACGTACTGAACTTTCTTAAAGATCTGCTATATATGTATACAGGCCTGATATGTATTAATATTTTTTTATATATTAAATAACATTGTGTATTTGTGTTCCATGACAGCATATGATTATTAAAATTGATGTGTGGATAATTATTTGTAGTTTACCTGTATTGTTGTTGGTCATTGTTATTGTGAATAATATATTATAGTTGTAGTATTAATTTTTTTTTTGCTAATTTGTTATAATTTGTTGTTGTTCGTATTGTTTTTAGTATACAAATATTTATCATAGGACTTTAGCCAAGTGTGTGTCTGTGTGTCTGTGTGTGTGTGTGTGGGGGGGGGGGGGGGGGACGTGCAATTGTGTCCACCCCTTGATTTGTACACCCATGAAGTGAATACAATAGTTGGGCATTGGCTATACAGTCAACTTTTAAGACACGAAAAGGTTAATAATTCCATCTCACTTCCTATGTTTTACAGGAAGTGAAGAGATACAGTACAGATGTCAGTGTTGGAATAACTTGCCTTGGCACAAGCACCAATCTGAACAGGATTTTTATGATTATAAATTGATGGATTCTCTTTTGCCAAATAACATTCAAATATGTAGTTTGATGTTTTGCATGTTATCAGTTGTATAATTACATAACAATGCATAATTGTGGATATAACTAATAAAATTTTAACAGAGGTATTATCTCACATAGTATACAATTCAAATGCTGTGTCTCAAAGCCTAATTAAATGCCTGGATATTATTCATCCCTTTGCCTTTGAGTGCTACTGCATGTACATACTGATAGACAGTGAACTCTGTCTAAGACAGACACCCTTGGGCTGGACTTTGTCTGTCTTATAGTTCATTTTATTGGACTTTGTCTGTCTTATAGTTTGATTACCCATTCACTTTTCTGATGCACTCTCTAAAGTTGATGTTTTCTTGGTAGGGGGGGGGGGGGATGCTTGACTGCAAAAATGTAAGATCAATATTGAGCAACATTTTAATTTTATTCAAGTTCCTTATTTACATATATATTTAGGATACAGGAAATACACTTTATTTGATAAAATAGGAATATTTAAACATTTGACCAGTTATATAACAAGTTTATCAATAGATTCTGGAGGCAATTCAATAAATTATCTCGATTTTGGATTTTGAATTAACCTTAATACAAAGAAAAATACAAGATAGTTATTGAATAATAAATTTTAGGCTAGCTTTATTCACAATTTTATAAAATTTGGGATACAAGTAAGCTAAAGTATAGGAAAAGGGAAATCATAAACCACTAAACAACAAATAATGTTGAGTTCTCAAATCTCACCTCACGCTTTTTTCCAGTTGTAACGAATCACACGTTGCACCACACTACCAAATCATCCTTCATTGTAAATATCTAAATTCATTTCTGATTTGTAACATAAAATGCATCGAATCAGGATTGAGTTAGCCTGTAAACAGACTGTCTTCAGGGGGGTGTAGGATTGAGTAGTCCTTGAAAACGATCTTGAATGGCCATTGTCATGAATATACGCCAAATAAAGCACAATCTGATCATATTAATTGTCTATGATCGTCACGGATTGTTCTCGTATTTTCTTGCCCATCAGATTTATAAAT
The DNA here is from genome assembly GCA_964035015.1 of Corallium rubrum. Classification (NCBI taxonomy): domain Eukaryota; kingdom Metazoa; phylum Cnidaria; class Anthozoa; order Scleralcyonacea; family Coralliidae; genus Corallium; species Corallium rubrum. The sequence continues at coordinate 29,032,664 of OZ035998.1, forward strand.
TCTGGATCAACTGTGACGAGTTTTCAACAGTTTTTGTGCATCTAGTCCACAGGGGCAAGTTCATTCCTCGTCTGCGGTCAGATGCAAATGAATCGATTTTAGCGTTAGGACCATGATGCTTTGCGTGACTTGTCCAACCTCCTCTGGGCACGGGAAATGCAACTTCAACGACATTGTCATTCTCGTCCCCAGAGCCTCTCCCGTGCTGGCGCGCGGTAAAGGCTCTGGGAATCCATATATCATCGCGATCTGATTGGTTGTTCAAATTCAAAGGCCTATATATAACGGAGCTTGTTTATAAATAAACAGTATTTGAAACACGAAAACTGACAACGAAGCACAATTCTAATCATAATTCTAATCCGAACAATTTAATCGAACGTTTATCAAAGCAATCAACCTGTTTCCCCTTATATATAATTAAATCAAACACAGAAGACAGATAGCAATTTGAAACAGATAGACGATCGACCGAACACTGCAGGCTGTTCGTGCATGGTACATATTAAGAATCTCAATGTATAGATCAAATATAAACGAACGGTGCAACAAATTAAAGAGAACTACCTTCACCAAAAGAGGCCGTAAATACGAAGAAATTCCGACGTGGCTCTATTGCCAAGCTCGGAAGCGAACTGGTATTAAAATTTTAATGTCTTCTGTCCCGCCGAGTAAACACGGCGATAAGCCACGCTTGACAAATACCTTCTTCGAACGGAATGTCCCACAATCACAACTGTTCTAAAGTCAAACGAGTTAATACGAGGCAGCCAAATCGCCAGAATCGAAAACAAAAGGAAAATTTATATTCCAAACAACTGTCGATGATCTCGTGTCCAAGTCCCAAACCGCGAAGTTAAACGCATGCGCTTTTGAAAGAACACCAAAGAATCTTGGTGTTCCGGTTTGGATTCTCCCAGAGCCTTTACCGCGCGCCAGCACGGGAGAGGCTCTGGGGACGAGAATGCGACATTGTCCACAGTCCCTCCATTCTCGTTCCCAGAGCCTTCTCACGCGGGCCGCGCAAACGAAGGCTCTGGGATAATCCATTTCAAATCGACATTCTATTGGTTGAATAATTGACATTTGAAAATCTGTATTCCTTGTTCTTTCGAAAGCCTTGAGGGTTTCAAATTTTATCTGGCGACTGAAACTTGTCAAGAACCAAACCTCCGGAACCAAACAGCAGTTGAACAGCAAGTATTCGGTGGCTTATGAATGGTTTCGAAAGGGAAAGCGGTGAGTACTGAAGTGGCGTGTTGCCCGAGGTGCGGTATCTTGTCAGTTGTGGAACAAGATGGCTAGTAATTTCAGAACTACATATCGTTGAAGTATATGGTGTACGTATGTTGTTAGGTGTTGAATGAACATTTTATTAAACTTATTAAAATGTCCAAAATGTGCGAACCACTGTTTGAAATAATATTACAAATAAACAGGAAATTGACTTCTCACGAGTATTACAGAATTTTAGATATCTTTTGAAATACTTAACGCACAACATTGAGATATATATCATACAGAAGCTATTGAAAAATTCTATTCGTGGTGAAAATTTAAGGTTCTAGTTAAACGGGAAATATTTAAAAATTGGAAAAACGTCTGTCGTTTTGGTTCATATAGCGTCGGTTTCCTGTTTATATTATTACGAACAGTGGTTCGCAGTTCGCACATTTTGGACAGTATAACAAGTTTCATAAAACGCCGAATCTTGAACTATACATCAAATGAAGTTCATTCAACATCTAACAACATACGTACACAATATATTCCAACGATACGTAGTTCTTAAATTACTAGTCATCTTGTTCCACAGTGACAATATGCCGTATTGCCGCCGTGCCACCTTGGCTACGACAAGTTTGCTACTCACCGCTTTCTCTCTTGGAACAATTCAAAAGTCATCGATTACTTGCAGTTTAAAATGCTGTTTAGTTCTTGACAAGTTTATCCGCCAGATAAAATTTAAAACCCCTCGAAAAAATACAAGTTCCTACCATTTGCGAAGATCTCGATCACAGAATAATCTAGTTCTGGCGGCGCATGCTCTTTTCAATCGGCAACCGGTTTTGGGGTTGTCTGGCGATGGATTATCCCAGAGCCTTCGTTTGCGCGGCCCGCGTGAGAATGCTCTGGGAACGAGATTGCAGTCCCTCCTTTTCTCTCCCGCGCGCCGTCTTCAGGAGGGACTGGGTACAGTCTACTCAAAACACAAAACAGCTGCCATTGACATTTTATCAGCGGCCATGGATATTTTGACACGACACAGACACGGGAAACGGTAAGTTTTGTGGTATAAAGTCGTTCAGCAGTTCAACAAACGTTGGAACGTCAGCCTGTGACTTTAGTTTAGCCAGGTCTTTGAAGATTTCTTGAGGAATATCAATAATTTCTGACGAAACTCCTTGCTGTTTGGTGTAATTCAAACAGTGATTCGTCGATACACTTATAGACTTGTATTCTTTTTATCCAAAACAGAGGGCATTGATCATATTTTAAACTGCAGGAAATATTGAAATATACCCACAGTATGATTAGTATTGTCGTATTGCCGCGATTTACTTAAATTTTGCCGCGAATGAACAAACAGGAAGTTAGGGACTTTGCTGGATATGTTGGTATTGTGTGGGATAGGAAGGGTGATCCCCGAGCCCGGACGGAGGGCCGAAGGCCTGGAGCCCGGGTGAGGGTGCTAATCTCGACGTGCGTGGAGTCCACTTACACACGGAATTACACGCGAAGGGGAAAGAAATTCTGCGAGATGTTTATATATATATATATTATATATACATATATATATATGTACCAATAAGTGTTTGTAACAAAAAGGCGTAAGGTTCTAGAGCGCTCGATACCATTATAGGTAGAGCGAAATATAATTAAGATTTAATGCTGAGTCGCTACTCCGAGTTTCACGCTTTCGCGATCTTCAGGCAACTGACAGATTAGGTTTTTGCTGTTCGTTATATACATTGGCTACGTCATTATCATTATTTAAGTTGGTGTTTAGTTACGTGTCGACACTTCGAAAATAATTCAGATCGTTTGTTCAAAAAGTTTTTCTTTTTTGCCTTCATCAATAAAAGTTTTTCTTCCAGACATAAATTGCATCGTTTTGATCCTGTCTTGTATGCCGCTACGTGCTTTATTACAGACCACTTGATGTGGTGGTCTCGGTTTCCATTCTTCAATTTCCAGATATGTTTCGACAACTCGGTGTCGTTGGCGTATTTTACGTTTCGGAAAGATTTGGTATGGTTGCGATATCTCTGTTTGAAATCGTTGGCCGTTACTCCTATATAGTTCTTTGTTTCTCCGTTGTCTGTTGTCGTTACTTCGGCTTGGTCGAAATCGCGAAAGCGTGAAACTCGGAGTAGCGACTCAGCATTAAATCTTAATTATATATATATGTATATATATATCCATCAAATCGCCAACTTTCGTGGCTCAAGCGAAACAAAATCGCAAATCAGAAAAATCAGAAAAATTGGTTTACAAATGACCGAAAAAGGAAAGCTAAGAAGAGATGTTGCAGTGGGATGAACCAAACAATATTAAACACAACTAGAAACCATTGAAAAAGCATGAAAAATTGCGATAAAGATCGGAAAAGATGCCGCCAAATGTGACTGAAAAAAACCCACAATTGTTTCTTCGTGTGTCTGTTCAAAACCATGCAGCAAGACTTATGCACTGATATATCTTGGCTCGAGAGAGAACAGTGAATTGAAAGGAACATCAACACAAACAGCTTTTCACATTTTGAAGAGAATTGATTACTTTTTGCTAAGAACCGAGCGAGAAAACCACGGAAACCAAACGCCGTAGCCCGTATGGCAGTGTTTGCAGCATCTGAGAAGAGCCAAAAGAAAATTTATCGGTAAGCAGTGATTCGTATTTAACTTACCAGCTTTCTTTAGCTGATTAGAATCGGTATATATCCCAAACCTTCTCAGTATTAAACTCAGTTAAAACAGCAAAAATCTTGTCAAATAATATACATTTTCTCGGGCGTTTTTTCCATGGTTCGAGTGAAACTTTGCATTCCTATAGTTCTTGCCTGGTTAGTTTTTCCTCTCTTATACCTATAGTTTTCAGGCTGTTACCTACAGGTTTTTTCTGTTCTGATGTTTTTCTTTGAGGTTCAACATTATATTTGAAACACGAGGAATCATATTCAAACAGTTTAATAGGCACCTTGATATAAGCGTCTGTAATTATTGTTTGTTTTTTGCTATCACTTTCTGCAGCCACTGTATTTTATTTTAATAACTTTGCCAATAATAACAATAACAATATACACAGTAAATAATTTGGCAGGGTTACCGCAACAGCTAGTCGCCAATTACTGCGGGCCCAAAACATAAATAATAACAACAACAATAACCACATAGTCAACACGAAAACAACTAACAACGACGCTTTTTTGGTGTGTGAACAAACGAAAGCCTGACCCTGATATTCATGACCCTGTCACTGAGCTTAATCCTAACCGTAAAATACTTCTGTTGTTCATACACCAACAAAGCCTCCAAAACATAACAGTACAGTTCCTACATACAACACGATATCGGTGTTGTGAAATTACGGACACAATTACATTTGCAATTACAATCATGCACAATTACACGTATTATCATTTTGGAATAAAACATTGCTTTGGAAATTGGTCAATGATAGAAAAACTACATTCATAAAACTGATAAAACAGGATGTAAAGGAGGGCAGGGGTTTATATTTGTATACAAAAAGTTTAATCAGGGGGGTGTTATTTATGTATATTTAACGTATTAAAAGCGGGCGAGGGGTTGTTGCGTTTATGTATTTCTATTATTGTTTTAATCCCACAGTACTTTGCACGGCTAGAAAGATTATTTACTGACCTTTCGAACGATACCAAAGAGATGATGAATTTTGTTGGAAACTCGCGTAGAAATTTCAGGACAACCCAGCGTTTTGGTTCAAAACAATTTTTTAATTCGGCTTTTATCTTCCAACAACAATTATATGGAATTACAAAGATTTCAACATTGGCAGAAGCACAGGGGAATTTAAATTGATGCGAAGCCGACATGGGATTTTAAAAATTGCTCACGAGCAAGATTTACTATGAAATACATTGGCTGAGTGATGCTGCAATGCAGATTTCGTCGCGTTTCAAAAGCAGAGCAACGTAACAGCGCTGATGCTTAAAGGTATGATATTTCACTGCGTTATGTTGTTCAGAATTAATAGGGAACCCGACATTTTGCATTTAAAACATTTCCTTCGATATATTTAGACAAATATCTACACCTTTCTATGTATTATATGAGGTTATAGCATAACCAAGGTTAACAACAAGGAAACCGTGCCTTGCATCACGAGATGGCAGGAAGTGGGAGGAGCCTTGGCATGCAATTCGTCATTAGTACATTGGGGCGCGAAGTATAATCGCACATACGCTTTGGAGCTCGAGAAAATCATCATCCACCGTCCCACCCTTTATTCAATGGTCCAAATGGTAAGCTTTTTCCACCAAATTTTTGGTGTGATAGGTGCAAGCTAGTCCGAGGGGGTGGTCAATTCAAGATTTCACCCGCTCGGATCTTGACTTGAATCCAAATACCATGACTCGTCCAAGGCTTCCCCCTCGCTCAACAGCTTGCACCTAACCTTCCAAACTGATAAGTATAGGTGAACGTAGTTGTTAAGTATAAATTTTGGTGCAATTCTCCAGTTAAATTCAGGATACCGCTGACAGGCGCGTGGACTCAGATGTCGCAAATTTCTGGCCATGTGGACAATCTTCAGACAACACTTCAGGCAACTCATCTTGTTGTTCTATCCTTTAAGATATTGAGCACTCTATTTAAAGTCAGTAGACTAGCTGTCTTTACTCTCCTACAATCTTATATATATATATATATATATATATATATATATATATATATATATATATATATATATATAGATATATTTCTAAAACTCATTAATAATTCATGAGCAAAACACAGAAAATCCATGTTTAACTTGATGAGGGTCTTTATATTTGTTTTAACACTTTTGTTTTTTATATAAATGTGTATATATATATATATATATATATATATATATATATATATATATATATATATATATGGTCAAACAAGTTCTAGTTTATGCAAATTTATAAAAATCTAGTGTGAGCAATCGGGTACAGAAGTTCTTAAACAAAGCAACTACGATTTCGTTATCCATCCGAACAAATAACGATTATTCCAACGGATAAGTCAAAACGACTAGTTGCACTGGACACCAACCACTACGAAGATATGGTCAAGAAGATTACTATCGAAGCAGGAAATTATCAAGAAAAGAAGAAAGTGAATCTTCCTAAATAAAATCGCTGATAAAAATAAACGAGAACATCCTAAATTGTGGCAAAACTTAACGTCCAACATATGTAGCGAACCTTTATACCATGGCCCAGTTTACTGTTTTAAAGACCATGCCATAAAGACGGAGACCTCAAAGGTATATATAGACCGAAATATACAGGCAGCTAGAGACACTCCAGCTACTAGCTTGTCAAATCTCGCTAACTCACTCAATGTACTTCTTAGACATATGCCCGCTCATCATCTTAAAGTGCCCCTAACCTCGACATTTTTGTATCTGCATGCGCAGCAGATACAGTATATCGCTATCGTGTTGTGTGTGTGTGTGTGTGTGTGTGTGTGTGTGTGTGTTTGTGTGTGTGTGTGTGTGTGTGTGTGTGTGTGTGTGTGTGTGTATTTGTCTGTTAACTTTTTGGTGTAACAACTGACCTGTGCAGTACACATGCATGTAGTCATTGACTGCTTATTAAAAAAGGTTGTTGTATATATATTTTTAACCTCAAGGGATTGACCTTTAATTTCATCTTATTCGCTTATTAAGTTAACTGAACAGGATTAATTGCCACTTCCCGAGTTATGGGTGCGGACAATGGTGAATAATAATAATAGTGAAAGCAAATTCGGGAGTGTCTTTTAGGGTCAAAGTTAATTCGGGTTTACAAGCAAAATTTCACAGATAGGGTTACCCTGCTGCCTGGGTCAACTTTATTAGACATGGTTATCAAGCACTAACAACAAGAAGCCTGGAACTAGTGAAAGTTGTCCTGCATGGGTAGACGAGTTATCACTACCAAATGCGTTTACAAGGACAACCCATAACCCGGCTACCCTGGTGGTAACCTGGGTGCTAGGTTAACTTTGAAGGAGATGTTTACGGCTTTTGCAGCCTTGATGTTGCAATCTGTATGGCTCTATACCACTAGAAGACATCAACACAAACACTCCCGGAATCTTCACTGTTGCAAAGCGCTTCTTCCAAAAATATAAAACAGATTGCGAGTTATCCGCACTGAGTGGAAAAGATTTTCTTCTTCGCCTATGTCTGATAAGTGATACCATTTATACTCACTGGAGGAAAAGTCAAGGTTACATCCAGAAGACCAGCCTTGCATGCTATGGGTAATAACCTCGCACCTACACTAGCAATCATCTACATGAACGAACTAGACTCACAGATACTTCTTGATTTTAAAAGCCTATTTCTTGGTGTAGATGATATGTCAAACGTGATTAATCAAGAGGGACTACAACAATCAAGTTAACCATTGAAATGCCCAATAATAATTAATAAACTACCATTCCTGGATACGTCACTCTCATTCGACTCAAAGACAAAATCACTTTCTCTACAAACGCTCATGTATACGTCAAACCTATCCATAGCCAGAGAGCCAGTGCATCACTCCGTGGGATAGCTATGGTTCAACTCCTTCGAAACGAACAATTTTGACTAGAGAAACAAGAGCAATTGCCCGCTCAAAAGATCTATCGTCGAGAACAATATCTCTCCGCAAAATTACATCTATGCATGTTCACTCGAAGTGGATATATCCTAAGAAAATTATAAAAGTAACCATCAAACGCACGTTACGTACCTCACCGCGTAAAGAAGACCATCAAAAAGATATCTGCCTGAAGTTGCCCTTCGTAAACGAAGAACTAAAACGACGCACTTTGGCAGTTGTACGTCGCTCAAGAATAGAGAACATCAGCTGAGCTGGGGTACATTTTATGAATGGAAAGTCGATGCTCGCACCACCGAAGGAAAAACAAAACTGCCCAACTGCCCAAGTGATTGCGAAACATGTACAATAAGCCTGGTTTCCAAGTAGTTGTAATTGTTGTAATTCAGTCGCCGACTGTCGCCGATCAAGTCTTACAACAATTACGATTTAATGCAAACGCGAGTTGTAATTGTTGTAATGCAATCGGCGATCGATTGCCGACTGTTGTAACAATTACAACAGTCGCCGATGCAACAACGTTAACATGAGTTAATGGAAACATCAATCGCCGACAGTCTGCGACTTTTCGCTAGAGTTTTGCAACCTAAAAGACCAAATTCATTACAAAAACCGGTCAAATCCTTTAAAAAAATCGCGATTTTGTTAAAGAAGTCTACCAAATGACTAAGAGCCAAACTCCGAACTCAACGTTCGCAAATGTCCTTAAATGTTCACGAAACATGAGACTCAAAGCGGCAAAATTACATGCTATATTGTTATATATCCTGTAAGAGTGATTACAAAAAAAATTTTAGTCTTCCAATTTGTTTTTGAAGACCATATTTAACGCATTTAAGCATTTTAAAAACAGAGAAGTCCTGAGTTCGAACGAATCGTCAATTTGAATTACAACAATTACAACTATATGGAAACACGACTGTTGTGAAATATCGCAAGCAATCGCCGATCAATCGCCGACCGAATTACAACAATTACAACTATATGGAAACCAGGCTTTAACCAAACATATATAGGTCGTGTGCAACCAATACCCTGAGATTAGAGGACAAATTAAGATATTTTCGCCATGTTGGATGAAATTATAATTGCACACATATGTATATATGAGGTATATAGATTGCGGACTCACAACAGGATCAGTGTTTCGATAATGTCCCCACTGTGGAGAGTCACTCAAAGTGACTTGTCCCGTTAGGGTCACTTGAGCTTTTGCCAGGTTGAGCCGCTATCTTGGATCCCCCATAGTTGGCCCATCTTCAGAACCGAGTCGGCACCTCCTATATCTATGGGTGCACAGTGCACACCAGCAATAGCGCGTACCGAATAACATGATATGTTCTATTGGAGAAACCGGAAGAACAATTGGCACACGAATTAACCCTATATTTGCCAGGTTTCCGGGTAAAATCGTCTGGCGTTAGCCAGAGTAAAATGATATTTTTGGACGTTAGTAAAGCTTTTGATAAAGTGTGGCATAAAGGTCTTCTTTACAAATTAGAATCTTTAGGTGTCCGCGATCTTTTGTTAAGTTGGATTAGATCTTATCTTTCCAACAGACAGGAGAGGGTTGTTATTGAGGGGTCCCTCAAGGTTCAGTCTTAGGTCCTCTACTATTTTTGATATTTATTAATGATATTACACAATATTTAACAATTTCAACGAGGCGAAGACTATCGCTCATAGAAAACGAGGGCGAGTTGTCTAATTGTTTTAGTATAAATTTACCAGCAAAAGTTAAATAAATTCTCGAACATAACATATTCCTTGAGGCTCGTTTAATGCATTTTTTAACTGCCAACAACAAACGTTCAACGATCATTTCGGACATCTCCTTGGCCCGTACAGTAACCGATGGAAAAGTAAAGTTTTCTTGCATAATTTAGCATGGATTTTCATGTACAATATTAAAACAATATATATCCACTCCTTTGATTTGTAAAAGTGAGAAAAAGTTGAAAGAAACATTCAATTTAGCATATAGTTTACATCACAAAATCTTGTCAACAGCAAGCGTAATTTTGAAATGTGTTTTGTTTCCAGTTATTTCGTTTTAAACGAACACAGATAAACAATTTATCGCTCTTACCATTAATAATTGCCATTCTAACCATTTTGTAGCCGTTTTTTTCCTTCTGTAGAGCGTATTGCTTCGCCTAAATGTTCAATTTCTTCTTTCATTTGCATACTCCGTTATAATTTCGGCGCCATTGTTGCTTAACAGAACAACCGCTGGCTCTAATGATCATTGTTTGTGCTATACTACACATTTTGTCATTGGTCATTTTTTTTAAAAGAATGACTTTCATTGGTTTGTCCCAGAGGTTTATATCACCAATTATAAACTCCTGCAATAGCCAATGAAATTCGAGGATTTGCATTATAAACTTGTAAATTTATACTAATTAACGTTATACACGTCGTTACTTGATATTGTAAGATCTACTTCAGATTCCAATCATATCATAAGTTAAATTCTGATCTTGATAAAATATCTGCCTGGTCATCCATGTATGCTTCTAAGACTAGATCTATGACTTTTTCTGCTAAGCGTGAAAAACAATTAATTCATCTACAGTGCATTGTGGATGGAGAATTAATTAGTGAAGTTGATAATTAATTAGTGAAGTTGACTCATTTGGGTCTTACTTTCGCTTCTGATCTTAGCTGGATAAGATAAGATAAGATAAGATAAGATAAGATAAGATAAGATAAGATAAGATAAGATAAGATAAGATAAGATAAGATAAGATAAGATAAGATAAGATAAGATAAGATAAGATAAGATAAGATAAGATAAGATAAGATAAGATAAGATAAGATAAGATAAGATAAGATAAGATAAGATAAGATAAGATAAGATAAGATAAGATAAGATAAGATAAGATAAGATAAGATAAGATAAGATAAGATAAGATAAGATAAGATAAGATAAGATAAGATAAGATAAGATAAGATAAGATAAGATAAGATAAGATAAGATAAGATAAGATAAGATAAGATAAGATAAGATAAGATAAGATAAGATAAGATAAGATAAGATAAGATAAGATAAGATAAGATAAGATAAGATAAGATAAGATAAGATAAGATAAGATAAGATAAGATAAGATAAGATAAGATAAGATAAGATAAGATAAGATAAGATAAGATAAGATAAGATAAGATAAGATAAGATAAGATAAGATAAGATAAGATAAGATAAGATAAGATAAGATAAGATAAGATAAGATAAGATAAGATAAGATAAGATAAGATAAGATAAGATAAGATAAGATAAGATAAGATAAGATAAGATAAGATAAGATAAGATAAGATAAGATAAGATAAGATAAGATAAGATAAGATAAGATAATTTATTTAAGCACTTATCACTAAGCAGCTAAAAAGCTCGTGCAAACGTGAACGTGACATATATAGAGATTAAAAATATTACAATGTAAGACTGAAATCAGTAAATTATTACAAACATGTTTAGGAATTAGAATATACCTTACTAATAATTTATGAGTTAAAAATATATAAACAGTTGTATACACTTGTATACAAATAATAATAATAATAAATACTATTACATGCAGAATATACGAAAACATATGGGTATTTATAGAACGTTTGAAAGATAAAATATCTTCAGACTCTCTTATTTTTACAGGTAAATCGTTCCATAATGTACTGGCAATATACATGAATGACTTATGGAGCCATTCAAGATTAAAACGAGGCTGTTCTAGTCTCGTACCAGTGCCGCGTAAATTGTATTTAATTAATTTAAGTTTAAAAAGTTCATTGATGTAGGTCGGACCAAAATTGTTAACTGATTTATAAACTAAAATCAGCGATTGGATGTATCTCCTTCAAGAAGCGATCTAATGTTTGCATAATCTTTGAGTATATCTTCGTATGTCAGCGACTTAGACAAGCCCAGAAGAGTTCTAAGAATATAATAGTTAGGAGCAATTTGTAATCCTTTTAGGTTAGGGCAGTAGCCAATCAGGTCATGAGAGATAAGAGCGTTGGTATGAGAAGTGTGCGTGTGTGTGTGTGTGTGTGCGTGAAAAAGAGGGATTTAGTGAGTAGTGTGTCTGTAACTGTGATTCGAGAGAGAAAAGACTTAAGAGACATAAACCAAGAAAAAGTGATTGTGATTTGTGAAGTGTTGGGCGAACAGGGAGGCAATCCCCGACAAAGGGAACTAGTTGTCGTAATCTTGTTAATGAGCTTGCATGGGAGAATTTGTTTTCTAGAAGGGGTAGACACAAGTTAATTTTGTTTCATAAAATATTAATGGTTTAACGCCTTTATTCCTTTCTGATTTATTACCCTCTTAATAATATAGAGGGTACAATTTCTCGAATATGATTAGCCAATGAAGAGGGCATTTTTTTGTAATTCATGGCAAAATTGTAAGATAGATTTGCTAGTAATCATTTTTTCCAAGTACTGTTAGATGTTGGAATAGTTTAGACGATGATTTGAGAAATACTAATAGTCCTTTAGTTTTCAAATACCATCTAGGGAAGTCCATGTTTGACCTTAACTATAATAAATTGTACGATGTTTCTTTCAACAAGGTATTCTTCTGTGTTACATACACGTTTAAGGTTAGGTGTTCATGGACTAAATCATTATTTGTATTCTATAATTGTACAGATTCTCTCATGCATGTGTAGTTGTGGTACTGGTATATAGAAACTGTTAAACACTTTTTCCTTTTTTTTCCTAATTATGCTGCTCTGCGATCCATCTCTTCACCTTAACTGCTCGCCTTTTAGGTAATACTTGGGCTGAGGCTAGTGAATCTCAACGACTTTCCCTTTTTACTCACGGTCCCAGTGATAATTTAGTCAATTTTCAAATCAAAGTTCACTTTTTCTGTGCTGTACAAAGTTTTATTATTGATACTTGTAGATTTAAAGTTCGTTAAAAGCAAAAATAAAATTAAAAAATATATAATAAAAATTAAAAAAGGGAAAAAAATTTTAAAAAAGAAAAATATTTATGTTGCCCAAAGTTTTATTAGTGATATTAGATTCATACCTTCATGACCAAATTTTACTATGTCTGCGTAAACCCCTAGACGAGTGCATGTGTTGAAACTCTTGGGGTAAATGCGCGGTAATTAAATATGTTTAAATAAAATTAATAAGTTGCCAAAAGGCAACTGTGGCCAGTAAAGGGTTTTAAAAAGGAGATAGTTTTTAACCCTTTATTGGCCAGGTTTCCAGGAGCTCTCTCCTTGATGAGTAAAATCGTAATATATATATATATATATATATATATATATATATATATATATATATATATATATATATAGTATTTACAATATGAGTGGCCGTCTTGTATTGGATATACAAGCTCGAGCCGAAGGCGAGAGCTTGTCATATCCAATACAACACGGACACGAATATTGTAAATAGCTTAAAATACTCCGAGTATTTGATGTTAATATGAGTAATATTTGTTCAGATTAATTCAGAAAAAGCTCAATTTCAACGTTTTAGAGCTGAGATAGACCTGATATACAACCATTGTATCAAATGATACAACCACGCGTGGTTTGTATCAAATATACAACCTCCTTCACGGTCATGATTTCTTTTGTGTTTTCGTCATGAACTATTAATGAGTATTTTAAGTAATGTTTACAACACGAGTGGCCGTGCTATATTGAATATACAATCACGAGCTAAACAACTTGTGAAATGAATAAATAGTAAAAATCCCTTTGGGATATTGAGATGCTAATTAGTTACAAGCACCAGTGGTTGTATCAGAAGAGTATACATCCACTAGTGGTTGTAACTAATTAGCATCATTGGTTTTAGTTAAGTTTGTATGGGGTTTACAGGGGTATACATGTGACGTATTTCTGAAATTGGATTGGCTGCAAAACTCATGAATTAGTAATGAATTTCACAAATATATAACGAGAAAAGTGAACAAAATTAACTAGAAGAAAAGTGTTAACATGTATGTTCTATATAAAGTTTTCTGATCATTATTTATTACAAAACAGATCACTGGAAATAGAATCATTCAACCATGTCTTAGAATATGATCATACCCACTCAGCCAATCAGCGCCCAGAATTTTCATGCTCTATATTCCATAGTATTCACTAGTGAGTTTATGTAACTAATTAGTGTGCTCTATATACTCATTAGTATGCTCTATATAGAGCATACTAATGAGTGTATAGAGCATACTAATTAGTTACATAAACTCACTAGAAGATATTCATAACCAAAAAATAATGCAAACATCAACAACAACTAAAAAAATCTGTTCTTTCTAACCCAATAAAAGCATACATTTTCTGCCAGAAACATAGAATATAGATTCTTCCACAGAATTAGCTGAGTGGGGTATGATCATATTCTAAGTCGGTTAGATAATGAACTCTCGTGTCCTATGGGATATAGTGTCCTCGCATAGAACACTCGAGTTCATTATCTAACCTATACGTAGATAACGCAAAAATATCGAACTTTTGATTTAAGACGATGGAAGCTTAGCGATCTCCTCAAACTTGTTGGCCGCGTTCAAACTACGGACATTTAAGTGAGTAAATTTTAAATCAACATTTTGATTAGGTCCCGGATTTAATTCAATATCTGTACGCATCAAAAAGAAAACAGCTAACAACATCAGAAAGTGGAAGTAACTCATTATTATGAAAGAAGAATGTAGCCTATGCACAGCCTGAATTACACCGGGTGTAAACTCTTTATAATTCCAAACCGTAATTACACCATCTACAAAGAGCCACAAAAAATAACCAACTACTCACCTGGTGCTGCTTAGAAAGATAAATTGAGAAACCAGAATCAAATATGTTGCATAAACTAACAAACATAATACTAACAAAAAGTAAGAAATAAGATATTAGGCTCTAACTAATGCCTAACTCTAACAATTTTGTCATTTTTGCCACGCACAAAAAGTTTACCATCAGTGAACGAAATAAATTTAACTGGGCTTGCATCATAGCGTCCGAAATTAAACAGCTTAATTCATGTTAATTTGCGTTAGATCTTCATTAATATAAAACTCAGTTCCCTTTATAGATATATTTTCTATGCTTACAAAGCACCATTTTGGACCTGTAATTCTTGAATTTCACAATTATAGCCCTCGTTTTTCCTGTCTCTTTCCTTCCAATACGGTGTGGCCGATCAATGTCATTCACAGAAACGACCACTCCCAATTTCTCATTACAAAACTTCACGATTAAATCGACGCAGTTTTCATCCGCCTTCTCTTCGATGCCAACAAATCGTAAATTTTACTTCCACGGGTACTGTTCATTATCATTGGCTTTCTCCACAGCAGATAATCGGATTCTTTCTGTGCCACTGATAAGTTCGATTCGAGGTCTCCTATCTTCTCTTCCAATTCGGTTACTCGCTGTATAAGCGAATTTCTCATTCAAAGCTAAGCCCAACAGCATTCGACACCGCTGTATCCACTTGCTGGAAAGATTCTTCCATCAAAACATCCATAACAACTTTCTTCATTATAGCCAGAAAAGCAGAAGATTCAAAATACTTTTGAAGCTCATCTCCTATAGAGATGCTCGACTGACTTGTCAGCTCGGGGGTAGGGGACATTTTACAATTTATGTAATATTAAAGCTCAATAAATAACTATAGAAACTCAAAGTTACTCATACGATATTACTATGAAGTAACATTTAATAGGACTTATAGCTCGCCCAAAGCAAAATATCTTTTTAATTCCAAGCTCAGAAGCACACCTCCGTGTCTGATCGTTTTAAGTTATAATAAACAATTGTAGTAAGTTAACTTATATACCTGATTCCACAGCGTGAAGGAGGCTGACCAAAAGCAAAACTTTCAACATTTTTCTTGACCAACAATCGGATTACTCTATAAAATAGATTTTGGTTGATGTACACAGCTTTGTATTCAATGTCCTTGTTTTGGTTATTGATGTGTTGATGCAGTTTATATAGCTTTATACCTGAGTGTATCATTGTATCATCGTCTGTCATCAATTACTGCATGGGATCTAAAGTGTGTTAATTTAGCTGGCAGACATCCGTACCAGCAATACATGTTATTGTGGCTGGTGTAAATGGAAATTGAAATCTCTTGAATCATGCCGCAAATATTCCTTGAAACGACATTGTAATTAAATATCTTCACAGCTAATAAAACTGACAGCGAAATAAAAGTAGTGTGCTGCGTATAGGCAGCGTTGCCATACAAATTGAAATATATAGTAAGGCTGGAGTATGTAAAAAGTGCAATGCCAATGGGGCAATCCATGTTCAAGTATGCAGCTGCAAAGGATTGGAACTCTTTGCCTTCGGAATTCAGAGAACTTACGTCTATCTCTAGTTTTAAACGTAGTATTTTCATGCACTTATTAGAAACTGACAACAATATAATACTCACATTTGTGGTTTATAAATTTATTATAACTGTTATTTTTATTAATTTTGTTCACTTTGTATTAGTGATTAGTTATTATCTATAATTAAGCACTGTTCTCCTGTTAATACCAGCATTTATGCTGATAGGATCTTCAACAGTTTAAATAAAGATTTTATTATTATTATTATTACTGCCGAAATTATTGAAAGTAGATTTCTAAAGTTTCGAGCGAAGAGCCTTCGTTTCTCTCTGAAGAAGGGTCTTCACTCGAAACGTTAGAAATCTACGTTCAATAATATTGGTAGTACTCCAATCTTATTATATTTTGATTTGTAATAAAACTGACGAGACGAAAACAACCTAAGGCCTGCGCTAAACGTCGCACAATAGAGGAATTTAATTCGAATTAACTTCGTCGTAAATGCGATGTCGAGTTAAATGTCGAATTTAATTGTTTTTACTTGGACTTAATAGGGGAGTTCAAGGTTTTTTTCGCCATATTGCAAGGGGTGCAAAACCATTGGGGCGAGCGCGCGGCCATGCCTATTTATCCTTGTTAAAATCATGGCCAAACTCGCGAAGCAAGAAGGATATCGCTTCGGTTTTTGTCGAATTCGTCTTTAATCGTCGTTTGGATAGCTTTTCTGTGGTCTGGTATGTTCGTTCTTTGATTTCAGGCCATCATCGCTGATAACCAACGCGTAGAAACGCTACAATACGAAAGTTTCCTCAACTGAGGGGTGGCTGCGCCATTGTGGCAGACACGGGACGCGGCTGTTTGTCTATTTTTATAGCAGAGACAAAACTCCTCGCTGTATAGTGGGATACTGCGATAACAACAAACGCAGTCTAAGTTGGGTGAAGAGGTATTATCTTAAAATTTTGGTCCTTAATAAGCGGCCAAATCACCAGATTTCGGCAGAAACTTGGCGTAAGCAAACATTTGTCTAGAATATCCGTATATCAGCCTTCAATGCCAATGGTGTCAAATTTCCCAAATAAAATTGCTTCGTTCTTCAAAATAATTACACGTTTAATTCGACAAAAATACAATCAATATGTACGATTCTATCTTTATTATCTTTATGCTTAATAGTTAGACTTAAACTGTATTAAACTATATTTTGCCCTGTATATGCCAGTTAAGAACGTGTATATATAGAAGTAAACACGCGTAAACCCAAAGCGTATCCCTTTCTGCGAGAAGGAGATATACATATAAATACACTTCGTTTGATAACGAGAAAGAGGATATTTCAGACTTCAGATGACGAAGATGAACTCTGGTTACTTACGTTACTATACGCTTGAAGTTCGAGTGATTTACAAGAGAGTTGGAGATAAAGTTTTACATTGCGTTGCTGAAATCGTAACTCAGTCGTGCCCATCATAACAGCGCAGCCACCCTTCAGTTGAGGAAACTTTCGTATTATAGCGTTTCTACGCGTTGGTTATCAGCGATAATGGTCTAAAATCAAAGAACGAACATACCAGACCACAGAAAAGCTATCCAAACGACGATTAAAGAGGAGTTCAACAAAAACCGAAGCGATATCCTTCTTGCTTCGCGAGTTTCGTTTAACAAGGATATATAGGTACCCCTTGCAATATGGCGAAAAAAACCTTGAACTCCCCTATTGTCGAGCTCAGCTGAAAACGACTTCTTGAAAATATGGCGCCGAATAGGGGAGTTCAAGGTTTTTTTCGCCATATTGTAAGGGATGCAAAACCATTGGGGCGAGCGCGCGGCCATGCCTATTTATCCTTGTTAAAATCATGGCGAAACTCGCGAAGCAAGAAGGATATCGCTTCGGTTTTTGTCGAATTCGTCTTTAATCGTCGTTTGGATCGCTTTTCTGTGGGCTGGTATGTTCGTTCTTTGATTTTAGACCATTATCGCTGATAACCAACGCGTAGAAACGCTACAATACGAAAGTTTCCTCAACTGAGGGGTGGCTGCGCCATTGTGGCAGACACGGGACGCGGCTGTTTGTCGATTCTAGCAGAGACAAAACGCCTCGCTGTACTGCGTTTGTTGTTATCACAGTATCCCACTATCCAGAATGTTGGGTGAAGAGGTATTATCTTAAGATTTTGGTTCTTAATAAGCGGCCAAATCACCAGATTTCGGCAGAAATTTGGCATAAGCAAACATTTGTCTAGAATATCCGTATTTTCCGCTTGTTTATCAGGCGCCGTCAATACCTCAATACCATTGGTATCAAATTTCCCAAATAAAATTGCTTCGTTCTTAAAAATAATTACACGTTTAATTCGACAAAAATACAATCAATATGTACGATTCTATATCTTTAACTTAATAGTATTTAATACTAATAATGTATTTAACTATAGTTTGCCCTGTATATGCCAGTTAAAAACGTGTAGATATTAAAAGTAAACACGCGTATAAACCAAACGCATCCCTGTCCTGCGAGAAGGAGATATACATAATACACTTCGTTTGATAACGAGGAGGATATTTCAGACTTCAGAGGACGAAGATGAACCTCTGGTTACTTACGTTACAATACGCTTGAAGTTCGAGTGATTTACAAGAGAGTTGGAGCTAAAGTTTTACATTGCGTTGCTGAAATAGTCACTCAGTCGTGCCCGTCATAACAGTGCAGCCACCCCTCAGTTGAGGAAACGTTCGTATTATAGCGTTTCTACGCGTTGGTTATCAGCGATAATGGTCTAAAATCAAAGAACGAACATACCAGCCCACAGAAAAGCGACCCAAACGACGATTAAAGACGAATTCGACAAAAAACAAAGAGATATCCTTCTTGCTTCGCGAGTTTCGCCATGATTTTAACAAGGATAAATAGGCATGGCCGCGCTCTCGCCCCAATGGTTTTGCACCCCTTGCACGAAAAAAACCTTGAACTCCCCTATTGTCACAGACAGACGAGAAACATTTAATTCGACGCGACGATATTTCGTCGTGCAACCCGAACACGCATTATCGTCTGACTCGGACGAATTTAATTGCCGAGACGAATTTAATTCGTCTGTTGTGCGTGAGATGTAAGATACTAATGAGATGATAGGCAAATAATGAGAAAACAGAACAACTTGCGGCAGTTAGAAAGCCAATTGAAACTCTTTGATGAAGTGGAAGTTTTGAAGTACAGTACATGCACAGAGGAGGGTTATCGGCAGGCGTAGCAGCCCAATTCTGTGTTTGTTGAGGAAGCGTAAGGAATTGTTTACTAGGTTTATGGTGTATAAACTATAAACCTTACCACAAGATTTACGATGACGCGAGGGAAAACAACATCGTTAAAGTCCGTTTCAGCAACCGCAACTTTTGTTATTGCCAGGCAATGCTGGCACAGTTAGATAAATAGAGAAAAACAATTGTAGTAAATAGGAAATGAACTCAGCTCAGTTGTGGTTGATCATGACGTTCATAGAGAAAGGCATGTATTTCCGAAGGTAGGGTACATAAGCGAGCGTAAAAACGTTGTAAAGATAGATCGAATTACACTGTAAATGAATGTGATTAAATAAGAGAAAACGAAAGAAAGATACAGTCCCTGAATTGTGTGGATCAGCGCGCGATAGAAGATTCCTCTTTACGTAGTGAGGAAATTCTCGGACAGTGTTTTTTGTGCGTGCTTATAAGTTGGGGGTGAGGGGGGGGGGGGGGGGGGGGAGGGTGAGAGATTTTTGCCCGAAAAATTTAGGGTTAAATATTATACACTTAATGTCTGCTCCCGAGGGAAACAGTTAGTTTTGTTTTCCCGAGAGTCTTGAACTGTTTCCCCAGGTATCAGACATTAAGTGTTTTGTTATATAGCTTGAGGTTCGCTGAATAATTTCGACGTTTATCAAGGGAAAGTACACAAAAGACAAACGCTATTAAGACTTACCAAAACATGTCGCCTATAGCTCCGTAATTTCACTTCAACCAAACAAATATAAGTCTCAGAACAAAAGAACAGCAATACATTTCTCCAGTTAATCTTCACACATGCTTTGAAGACCTATAAATATTCTTTTTTCCGTACCAAACAAGCTTTTGTTCATAGGATGCCATGAAGAGTTCGAAGTTCTAGCGGGCAACAATTGAAAACTTATTGCCGAGCAGACAATAAGTGACCACAAGCCAACCAATGACATTCATCGTTGCATCCAGTGAAACTCTAGCTATATAACAATGATTTTTATGTCGTATTTTTCAGTCTTATATATATACAATTTAACGTATATGGATTTTGTTTGAACATTTCACAGCAATACATGTACATATCGAAATTACCCGAAATTCCCAGCAGAAACTGCCCGAATTTCCCTTTTTCAAATATTTTGGGAAGGCAATTTCCCATCGGAGTCAGAAAAGCCCCCCCCCGCCATGAGATATATTTTTGGCTGCGTGTTTATTTCGTTGTATCTGGCAAAAACTCAAGTTTTCATCTTAAACAAGCTAGACAGTCCCATCATACCGTAGTGTTTTTGCCGATACTGGTTGCTAAACCATATCCGCTATGTCATGAGCGGGGTTGTGTGTGTGTGCGTGTACACACACGTGTGTGTATGTATGTGTGTTTTCGTCAATCACGTGTCAACGCAAACGACCAATAGCGGATCCGAATCAGCATACTTCAGAAGCCTTATATGTGTGTTCGAACGGTTTACGAACGTGTACCAGAACAACGAATGGAAGACAGAAAGTTGAGTTTTGCTTCAGGTAATGAACATTTGCGCGCCATCACAAGACGCCAAGAAATATATGACAAGTCGACAGCCTAACCTTGAGTTCAAACATTCTAGTATTAGAGGTTACTGATCGATTGGGGTTAATCGTTACAGATTAACGCTTATTGTTATTTCTATAGGTGAGACGTTAGAGTACATGTTCAAGGGAAAAAGAAGGCAGAAGCCAGGGTGTAGTCAATTTATGACGTTTTTGCTCAGTGAGAGTGTTAAACTGTTCTAATTGATATTTCTGAAACCTGAATAGCCTTTGAATTAATGTTTGAAGTGTTAACATGACTGATAAGCGCTGGGCCGAGATGTTTAACTCTAATTCACAAGTGGAAATTTCCAGGCTGTGTTTTGCGCCGGCTCTAATGCTTTAATTCGAAAATACGTGTTGCATGATCACACGCTTATCGTGTTGAGTTCTAACATTAATGCACAAGTCAGTGGAATTCCCCGCACCCCCAGACCCGGATCGGAGACAGGCTGGGATTAGCGTGGCTTTAGCGGGGGAATTGACCAAGAATAATGGATTATGCCGCGTGGTTCGGGGATTTTTATCACATTAGCAGCTAACAAAAAATAGCCCGGAAATCATCGCGGTTTTAGCGGGGTTTTGTTAGCTCGCAATATATCGTAAAAGAGGCTGGGAAGCAGTCCCGAAGATGACATTTTGTACTATACCGAATATGTCGAATATCACGGAGGAATCTACAGCAGAGACTAGAATAAAGATAATCTCTTCATTTATCGCTTGAATTCGAAAGAAAGTTATCACATTTTGTTTAACAGATGTGTTTAAAATCTTGCCTTAATAATAGTGCACTTTATAACAAAACAAATGTATAATTAATTCAGTCTACCACGCCAGCGCACAATGGAAATATTTGAATAAGAAAGAGCTAATTCCCATACCGTACACCAATATGGCCGCCATTTCATTGTTTTGGTACACCAATATGGCCGCCGCGATCTATTGGTTGTTGCTACAAGTGTGGCCGGCGAATAGCGGGATGAAAATAATCCTGATATAATCTCTAACCCTACAGATGCATAGCCACTTATTATTTTACTATATGCCTGATTCTTGATGATATTTTTCGTTTGAAATCATTTGGCAATTTTTTAATATGAGCCAGCGTACCAGTACTGCTTTATTCAACTACAGTAGTTCATCTGGGGATTTAGACACAAAAACATGCCACGATATGCGGGGATTTAGCCTTGTTTAGTTGTTTGTTGGGTCTAAAAAAATGCTAGACACTAAGCTAGGGAAAAACAAGCTGTAATGACGTCGCAAAAATAAATCAAGTCAACATAGGTTTTGCTGTGCCAAAAGCTGCTTGCCGCCAAGATTAAAAAAAGAACAAACATGCAGCAAGTTGAACAATAAATAAAACTATTATGTAAATCCACTTAACGTGCGTTTTTAAATTTTGGCAAAAATACACCTGCAACTCAACAATACGTAAAACGAACTCTTGTTGCGTCAAAAAATACTAAGCTTTGTGCCAAAATTTAAAAATAGGTAACTGAAACGATAAATAAAGTGATTAAAATAGACCGTTTGCTGTGGCACAAAAATGTGCCTAGAAAACGATTTTCATTTAGCATGGCGTGGAACTGAAAGTATTTTACATAGCTTACCTTTTTAAAACACCCTGAGTCTGAATCCGAAAAGTTCCCGCTCCTCTGACCTGCAGTATTTTCGCAAAAGCCATTTTAATCATCGCTACTTCAACACGCTTTAAATAATATCGCGCCATTTTGAATTATGCTTCGTGTAATTTACCATCGCTCAGAATAGCGATTATTCCGCCCCAGTCTCTTGGATTTTCGGTGAATTGTTATTCTAACGAATAGAATTGACTGAACTATAAATAGTTCCAAAAGATGGTAAAATTGCTCTAAAACTTTTAACTTATTACGTAAGAATTTGGTTGTTTAGGGTATTGTGATACCCGAAAATGCAGTTTCCAACGTTGGATAAAGATAAAGTGATCTTTATGTATTGCGAAAATAAGATCTACTGTTCGTTTTCACTGTTGTCATCTGAGCTGTGATCATCGCAGGACTCGAAGCCGAAGGTGTCCGAATCATCCTCGTCGTTCTCTTCACGATCCTCGCTGTGATTTTTGCAATCAATGCATTGACAAAGATCTGAGCACTTTAATGACGCCTTCACGCATGAACATCTTCTGTTTTCACAGCCTTTCGTACACTTGCAGTTAACGAATTCTAGGATTGAGTCTGGGGCTGCAGGTATCGTCATCCAATCAACTGCAACGTTCCCTTCGCCATCTAGTTTCCAGCCGTGATTGTAAAATGAGGGCAGGTGTAACATTGGTTGCATTGCATGTCGCCAGATGTAGCATTGAAAGTTTGCTCGGAGGGCGTGCTGGTCGAGTGAATCTTGGTTTGGTGGCAATAATTCTTCCTCGTATTTTCCTTTTTTAAATAACTGATAACGCACATAATTGACATCAGAGCATTCTTCAAAACCGTACAAGTGGCATACGTAGCTTGACAGGTCATTTTTCAGTTCATTTGATAATTCTGTTTCTTTACCAAGGCTTTCAAACATAATTGCATACATCTCCTTCAATTTTGCAATTCTCATCGCATTTACTTTGCCTTTACCGTAGAACGCACTTGTGGTATCACAACCTTTAAAAGCAAAAATATTAGCTATAAGCTATAGGCAAATGAACAAAGACATATTATAGAATATAGTATAGTTAATGGGGAATAAATGATGTGGGAGTTTGTGTTCGATAATCAACAGTAAAGAGTAAAGCATTAAAATCCATTTTAAATCTTACAACTTTTAGTACCAACCCGTAAATGCATGAAGACCTAATAACGAGCTGCACCACTGGTCTCCGAGATTATTTCTGATATTGCTGAGTGAGATTATCCGTCTTCCATTTCCTATTCCAGTTTCAAAGAAAACGTCAGCATCAATATCCAAACAAGCATTAAGTGCGATAAAAAACACATCTGTATCCGGACTTTTGATCACAACGTTAGGGAAGTATTGGGAGGCATGTCTTGTGTGGGCTATCATTCGTGTATCTGCCTCTTCATGATCACAGGAAAGCTCTTCGACCTCAGTGTATGTCAACTGTTCGTTTGATTGGATAAAGCTGTGACATTTTTCTTCGTGTGATAGAACTATTTGAACTCCTTTAAGTAGACGCGCATCGGCTTTCTGCCAGAAATTGAAAAGGAATTTCATCAATTCTTCTTTATTTTCACCAGATGACATAAATTTTTTCCACTGACGAGGAACCTTCTGATGTTCGCTGTATATTCTAACCACTTGCACGCCACCCGTGGCTCGCCTATCCCTCTCCAGATTCTTGATGCTTTCACGCGGATAACGGTCACATACAAAATCCACCCGTTTGCAGTTCGAATATATGGCAATGTTGACAGCCTTTACAAGTAGTTGTGTTGCCAATTCACCGAATGTTCCTGGGATTGGTGTAAACGTTTGCAAAATTGCCATTGCATCTAAAACGCAAGCTTTGTCGGTAACAGGTAACTCGTTGACCGTAGCTTCTTCTACTTCTCCTTCAACTGCGTGAAGTAGCTTTGCCTTCGCTGTTTTGACAAGATCTCCTTCATTTGTTGCCAAAGAGCAGGGAAATGGTCGAAGAGAATACGTCAGTACATCTTCCATTTGCAGATCACGACTTTTGGCAATTAACAACATTTTCGTGAAAAGAATTTTTGAATTCTTCAACGCTACAAGTTTTCCTTTCTTGTTCTTATCCACCACTTTTTTACCCAGGGAAGAAAATGTTTGCAACTTTGTTTTCTTGATCGTTGCGTAAATATTGGGTTCGTCTCCAACAATGTTTGTCTTCATGAACTTGTCTGCTGCCATCTTTCCTTTTTCAAGCATCGTTTTCATATCTTCGGCAACCGCAGGGGTGGCAACTGCTCCACTTGCCAAATGCACCAATTCCTCCTTATCATTCTCAAAGGGATTAATCATCGACTCCACGGTTTTCATGACATCAATTACCGCCTTCTCATCTGCTTTCACTCTTGTCTTGTCTAAATTCTTTCTACTCCTAAATAATAAATACAGGATGATTTAGTCGCATGTAAAATTGAAGGTATAACTAAAAAAATTCTATAATTTATAAGGTAGCATTCAAGGAAATGAATCTTTAACAAGTATCTTTATTATTATCATTTATGTTAATAAAAACACACTCGATTATTTCGTTAAAATATACGTTTTATACAAGCTTACAATGTATACGATCGTTTTTTCCCCTTTTCTTTCAATAATTGGATAAAACACTACTAGCTGAGTGTTCTTGTTTTAAATAATACTTAAAACTGTACATAAATCGATTGTGACATTGTGCATGACAATTAACTACCTTGTAACTTCAGTAATGTTTGCCATGGCTTCGCATTGTCTCGTTATAGCACTTCTCTCTGCTTGTCCCATCAGCCAACGATGCACAGCTCCTCTATTCAATGTCATCCCGACCAGTCCACCTTTCATTTTAGAATCTCTGAAAAACAACACAACTATTTGTCAACTTTTTTATTGATACGCACATTATTATTGATTGATCAGAACGACATAAGGATGTATAATTAGGTCGACCATATATTTCGCCTAGAAATAACTCATGAAAATTACAATCATGTTCAAACATGCATTAAACAAATCTGATTTCATTATCGAAAACACGTGTCTTTAAATATTAAACATGCGTTTTATAAGTTACTTGCTTGTGAAAGTGTATATGACATGAAAATTTTTTTTAAACATGGAAACAAAAATATTCAAAAGAAGTTACTTTACAGTTTTCAGAGTTCTTTCGTTTAAGAGAATAAAAATTTTCGTGTCATATGCACTTTAAACAAGTTTCAGATAATTAACCTGTTTAGCGTTTGTTCAATTGTTTGATCACAAGCAATACTGGAAAACGGGTAGTTTTCTTGTCTCTGGACAGTCCAATTTTGAGAGATGTTAACAGCCACGTCTAAACAAGTATCAATAACATAGGGACAAGGATCAGAAAACATTAATATTTCAACGCAAAAGCAAAGAAACGGTGTTTAGATATAGCAAGAGAGACTTTCATGTTTGGTGTATATGATAAATAGAAAGGTTATGCTCTTACACGGATGAGTTATATCAAGGCACATCATTTCCAACCAATAACACGATGCATAACGAGAATAATTAACGCGATCGGTGGCGAAAAACCATGGAATCATCGATCTCAATGAACTTAGATGTAAAGACCAATCTGTAGTTCTTGTGGCTCTGACGTAGAGTAGTAATAATTGCACCATCTCTATGTAATTCGACCAGAACGCAAACAATGGATTATCCTCACTACGTTTCTTTACAAACAAGTCGTACATCATTTTCACTTCTGTAACGTTGTCGCTGGTGCTGATGTCTAAGAACTTATCCCTTTCAGAATCATCTTGCAAAATGAGATTGATTGATTCGAGCAGAACTTTCTCGGTAGTTGTCAAAGACTTCTCGAACGCTTGTAACCGTAACCTCTCCATTGCCTCGAAGATAATCTTGTGAGCTCGCAAGGAACGGTTGTAATGCTTTCCAGTTAAGACACCTTTCAGTGATCCTGGTGCTACAATTTCTGATTCTATCATAATATCCTAAAATATATATATGCACAATTAATATTTATTTGATACGACAACAATAGGGTAGACAGGGAAACTATACTTACTTAATATAAAATGCACCACCTAGTTATGTGATTGGCTTTCAAAAGCAAGAATGATCAGTACTTATGACTTTAGAAACTAATAATAAAATTCCTAAAGTATATTGTCTTTTAATGTCACAATCAACCAATCACAAAACCTGTTAGTAAAGGTTCTCACCTGTAAACCTGCGTCTTTGAAAATCTTAGAAATAGCGCTGCAGAATGACATAACTGTATGGAAGTCACCGAGTCTAATGACCAGGCGTTCTTTCAAATCATCATGTTTCCATCTAATCATCTGGGCTTTGGCATATATTGCTTCGTCGAATACCAAGACAATTTCGGGGATTTGAAGGCGTTGGCAAATCGAAACGCTGTGTCGAAGCAATGTGTTGACTGTTGACATGTCCGTAACTGGTGCGTCGATGACTGGTAAATAGCCAATACTGGAAACGCTTCGAATCTCTTTATATACTTGAGTATTAAAACCCGTCCATCCTGGCAAACTTTCTCCATTCTCTGAAGCGTTCTTTCTGGACAACAGGTATGAAAAATCGGCATTTCTTCCCATATTTTGCTCATGGCGGTGACATTCTTCTTCGAGTGGAATCTCAGAACTTTCATTTCGTAGGGATATAGTTCCTTTTTCTTTGCTTGTGTAAGGAACGATGTTGGTTTCAGGTGCCACAATGGTTCGGTTCTTCTTACTCACAGTTATTTTCTTTGGCAGTAACTGTCCGGTGTTCTCATTCTGTAGAATAATACCGTTTGCTACGTGCGTTGTACCTTTCCCAGAAACTGTTTCCTCATTAAAATCGTTGTTATCCCAGACAATTGTAGTAAACGCTTGTGGGTTGATACTTCGTGGAAGAGTGATTTCTTTTCCTGCACCGTTGCTGCTTAATATCGCCAACGCAGTATCATGTTTGTAAATAACATCTGTTGATGCAGTATGCCCTAATCCATGAAGGATTCGAAGTAATCTTACTGATCCAGTCATCTGACGAACTGCCATCCCGAGAGCCAGTGACTTATGGGTTTGCTTCTTTCCTTTGGATTGCGCATAAATGAGATCTTGTGCAATGGATACGACCTTTGCATTCTCACTTGAACCGATCTCCACCATTTCATCGTCGATGGGATCAGATGAGAACCCAAGACACCATGCCAAAAAATTATACAGCTTTGTTGGAATTGATTGTCGCGCGAACGATAATGTTAAATCATGTGAATCAGGTGGCCACTCTGAATGAACACCTTTACTTTCTGTTAAAAGCTTCTTTACTTCCATTGCAGTGAAATACATATTTCTAGTGACAGATTCTCCATCTCTACTGAAGCTACTATCATCACCTTCGTACTGGTCATCATGATTATCATCATGTTCATCTTCAGATTCGTTTTCTAACGTGGACACATCTTGATGGTTATCTGCAACATCACCCGCGGTCATACTATCTACATAAACCAGAGTCCCTTTAGTCATGGTTTTTGAGATATGGAAAACAAGTTGTGGGTATCGATCTTGGATTCTTTTCTTCAGTCTATCAGCTTGGTATGGTACGTCAATCTTTTCAATGGCTTCAACGCAGCTTACGAATTTTCTAAGCAAGAAGCTAAGTTGCAAAACTTCATTCTTCTTGATTATTCGCTTCTCGATGACTTCGACGCAAAATTCGTCAAATACTCTGTCGTACAATGTTGGACCTAAGATGCTTGGTTTTCGTGTAATGCATTTTGTATATGTCAGATAACATCGCTTATGGTATTTAGCCTCAATCGCGACACAATCCCTTCCTTTGATGTGGACAAGAACACTTTCATCATTTCGTATGAGTGCTGCTCTTTCAAGTATTCCAGCAGTCAGGGTTTGTGCTGTTGATAGCTCTTGCTTAACACGTTTCTTTGTTGCCTAGACGTACGAATAAAAACCTGTTCTAATTTCACTTTATATTACGTTTATACCAGTGGCAGGGCAGTGCATAATTATATAGTGCATTTTTGGCAATATATAATGTGCATTTACCGAAAAACATTAATAATAACAACTCACACTGAAACAACCCAAATGTAAGAATAAAATGAATACCTGGTCTGTGAGATACAATGGCCCTGGCAGTTTGCAGATTAAGCAAATATCGGGTAAAACATTTGAAGAGCGCGGACAAGGATGAGCCATTAATTTCTCTATCGTTTGGCGCGTTGTTCGGGCGACTTTTTCAGGCTTTCGACGTTTTTCTGTTTGTTCGATCCTTTCCATGGGCTCGGCTGAACGTTTTCTACCAGCATTAGCAAGAGTAGTCTTGGCTCTATCAAGTTTATTGATATCAGTGAATGTCCGATAACAGCCCATATGGTAGCCACAGGTTTCTTTAACGCTAGTTACATCCGAGTCATCATGAATAAAGTCGAGCGATTTTTGTGCGACTGCCGTAAATGCTTGATAAGATGAAGGCAGATTTAACCACTGTTTTCTAATATCAATTATTTTTGCCAAAGTTCCTTCTGTTAATTTTTTTATTTCTCCCTCTTTACCATCAAAGTGAATTATACAAGTTGATTCACTATCAGACCTGGAAGTCGCCATCTTTAATGAATTCAGAACATTATATATGCAAACATTGGTTAGAATGACAATTCACCGAAAATCCAAGAGACTGGGGCGGAATAATCGCTATTCTGAGCGATGGTAAATTACACGAAGCATAATTCAAAATGGCGCGATATTATTTAAAGCGTGTTGAAGTAGCGATGATTAAAATGGCTTTTGTGAAAATACTGCAGGTCAGAGGAGCGGGAACTTTTCGGATTCAGACTCAGGGTGTTTTAAAAAGGTAAGCTATATGAAATATTTTGAGTTCCACGCCATGCTAAATGAAAGTGAACGAAAACAGGCCACAGCAAACGGCCTAAAACTGCTTAATTTTCATAACTGTTCACGGGAAAGCTAAACCTAACTAAATTGTAACCCTGAAATCCACGGCTCATTGAACCTGTATTTCTTATATTGAAACAATTTTGAGAAACAAAAAAGATAAAACGAACTATAGTGGTAGACGCTAACCTAAGGCAAGAAAAACTGTGCTACCGGGTTCAAACTAGCTGTAATGACGTCGCAAAAATAAAAAAATATAACAACTTCTGCTGCGCCAAAATGCTCGTTGCAGCTGTATTTGTTAAATTGTAACAATTGTAAGAAACAAAAAAGGTAAAACGAACTATTGTCGTAGATGCTAACCTATATGGCAAGATATACTGTGCCTTCCGGGTACCAGGCTAAGGAGAGATTTGTTATCACGTCATAAATATAAAAAGTAAACATAACAACTTCTGCTGTGCCAAAATCTGCTTGTTGCCAAAAGTTTTTAAAGATTACAAACTGTCTCACTTTACCAAAAATGTGATTGTGTTATTTATGTGGAAAAGCTGGCAACGTATTTGATTCTAGATCTCAATTAACGTAAAATTATCAATTGACTTCCTGCTACTTCGATTTGCCAGTTGGATGAAAGTCAAGGGATTCACTGGAGCCATAATCTACATTTTTTCTTTAATACAACAACATAGAAAGGGAAAACAACATATATTTCTCTGTAAAACGTGACACATCATTTATCCAGGCACAAGATTTCTTCCATGTCCTCAGTAACATTACGCAACCTTCCAGCTTTGTAGATATACATAAATATATACAGTGGCGTGGTGGCAAGTTTCAGGCTGGGGTGACCAGGTAAGCTTTGGCGTCCTCCCCCCCCCCCCCCCCCCCCTTCAAAAAAATATATAACACATTACTGTATTTGATAAATGATCACATTTTTTTGTTTTAAATAACGCAAGTAGCAATATATATTGCAACAAACGGGTTCTCTCAAAGGCGACGCCAATGGGAAGGGCGAGCGCCGAAGTAGCGCCAAACGTCTAGGGGGGTTCGGGGGCATGCTCCCCCGAAAAATTTTGAAATCTAGAGCCTCTGATATGCCATTTCCTGCATTTTGGAGTGAGATTTTACAGAATTCTGAAGATTATAAAACTTCATAGAAAACACAAAAGATTACAGATTTCAGATCTTTATATCCCATTCCCACCATTGAAGTTTATTTTGTTAAGTTTTGGCGCCCTTGCTAATCTAGTTTTGGCGCCCCTTCTGCAGGTTGATGCGCCATATAGCAAGTCACCGGTGACGTCAAGAATAATTATAATAATTAGAAGGCACACATGCATCGTAGAATTATAATAGCGGAGGGCAACTAGGATTGGGTATCGGTAAATATGTATTTGTGGCATTGTGTCTTTGGGTCTGTGTCTTTGGGTCTCTAGGTCTCTGGCTTTTTAGGTCGATAGGTCTTTGGGACTCTAGGTCTCTAGGTCTTTGGGTCTCTAGGTCTCTGGGTTTTTAGGTCTTTGGGAATCTAGGTCTTTGGGTCTCTATGTCTCTGGGTTTTTGGGTCTTTGGGTTTCTAGGTTTTTGGGTCTCTGGGTCTATGGGTCTCTGGGTCTTTGGTTCTCTGGGTCTTTGGGTCTCTGGGTCTCTGGGTCTTTGGGTCTCTGGGTCTCTGGGTCTCTGGGTCTCTGGGTCTCTGGGTCTCTGGGTCTTTGGGTCTTTGGGTCTTTGGGTCTCTGGGTCTCTGGGTCTTTGGGTCTCTGGGTCTCTGGGTCTCTGGGTCTTTGAGTCTTTGGGTCTCTGGGTCTCTGGGTCTCTGGGTCTCTGGGTCTCTGGATCTCTGGGTCTCTGGGTCTCTGGGTCTCTGGGTCTTTGGGTCTTTGGGTCTCTGGGTCTCTGGGCCTTTGGGTCTTTGGATCTCTGGGTCAAATATATTTTTTTGGAAAAGCCCAGTTTCTTCAAAATTCTCTTTGTATTGTCAATTAGCAGACCAGAAATAAGGCACGCTTCAGTCAGTATATACCGTAGCCTAAGTGCAATGTCTTAATTTTTTATATTATTTAACACTTTGTTTCAATAGACTTGACAGACCATGCGAAGACTGCGTGGTAAAATCTCGTATTTTCGAGAACTTGAAAGTGCATTCAACCAATTAAGACGATTTATTTGACCGAAGTCGAACACGTGCATCCCCCATACATAATCCAATTCATGTAGAATTTAAAAATACGTTAATACGGCTTTTTTTGGGGGTGGGGGGTGGGGGGTGGGGGGGGTGCGGGGGTGTTTCCATAAAATTTCATTATAGCATCATGTTGCGTGCTCGATTTTTTCAAGTTCTTTTGCCTTTGATCGAGTTGGGTTGAGGTGTTTTCCGATAGTATTGGTGAATTAATGAGTAGTTTACCAGTAATGTTGCTGACAAGGTTTGTCCGCGAAGACAGAATAGACGAATTTATTACAGACGCGAAAAAATGCGCGCCGTGTTGACATCAGTACCTATGAAGACACAAGAAAGAGCCACAGTATATCAGAGTACATATACGTACTGTTTACCTAGTAACGGCTTTCTCCTTGTTTGAATAGCTTTACCTTTTGCAAGTGACAGAGTTATAGTTGATAAGTAATGCGGTTGGCAATTGTCTTCGTCATAAACATTCTTACAAAGGCTTACATGTGTTTACAACGTACTGACGCCGGCGATCGCGATAGACCTAGTATGTAAAATATGACGAGCTATTTCAAAACAGGTTGACCCTGGCCTTGCTGCTTTATAGTCCAACAGCTCAGTACAAAATGCAAGTATAGTATTAAGCACCGAATAGAGCAAACTCAATATGTTGAACTGCTCAGTGTATGCATGTCCAGATATCGCGTAGGTGTCGCGTGTCGTATTACATTTGGAAACGTGTGTTTCAAAACATGTTTAAATATTCTCTGTTTGTCCGAATTAAAATAAATTCTATATCAGAATGATCGCTTGAATCTGCCGAATCCGACACTATAGGTTTTGTTTACTGTCTAAATATATTAGATCAGTTGCTTATTTTTCAGAAAAACGGCCTTGTTGCATGTGCAGTAATACATGTACGATTAGCAAACTTTCGGCGCTTCCTGCACTGCTGCAGTTCATATAAGACCATATAGATTCTATTTGTCAAAATCTATGCAATTATGCATTGCCATGTAGTCTTGCCAGAGTACGCACAGGCTACGCCAAGCAAGCTTTCAGAAATCAGTAGCCCGAGTGAACGCGGGCCTGACCAGGCGTCTTGTTGAAACAACAACCATTTGCGTTTCATTTTGAATTTCAGTTATCTGGCATTTCCAGAAGAAAAATAGCAAACTCGAGGTTCTCTTATGTACTCAACTGTAATTAACAACTTCTCTTGTTGCAATAATAATTGACGGACACGTAGAAGTATATTATATTTACACCATTTTCACAATGGCGTTTCAGTCTTAAATTCTTAATCAGCCTTTCTTGCCCCGATTGTACTGTGTCTGCAATTCAAATAATCTTGCTTCGTAACGAGCCCAGAAAGACTCATGTGTAGATTGTAGATCATGTGTAGATATTGCAAATAAAAGAATATTTAACACTTGAAAATAACGCCTTTATGACAGTGTAGCCTGCTTTGTCACATTAAAATACTCATTAATACTAATTCATGACCAAAACACGAAAGAAATCAATACCGTAGCAGTGCATGGTTGTAAATCGGATACAGCATCGTCCTGATTTACATCAACTTTCGCTTCGATTTTCTCGGCTAAAACGAGATGTATCCCCAAAATAGTTGATGAACTTGATTACTTTGATGCATTTGCAGCTCGCCTTGTAAATCAGATAGAGCTCGGCTGCTCATGCTGTATCTATTACTTACAACGTGGGCTGGTCAGTAGAAATTATAGTCAAATTGAAAAGAGCGGTTTTCTTGGCCTATGAACTCCATTAATAGTTCAGTTTGACTTAAAACTTTTCTCGAAAAACTCCATTACTACATCTGCAAATATTATGACGATAATTATTGTAAAAGGTGTCTAAATTGGTCTAGGTTTTCAGGGTGACTTAGTTATGAGTAGCTTCTAAAACATGTTTCCCAAAACTTCATGAAATCTGAGTTTCTTTCTCTTACGTCACCTCTACTTGAGAACCAAACTACAAAACAACTTGTAAAGTTGCGATATATGTATTATTTTATATTTTAAAATATATAATACTATATATGACATATATATATATATATATATATATATATATATATATATATATATATATATGTATGTGTGTGTATATATATATATATATATATATATATATATATATATGTAATATATACAATATGAGTAGCCGTGTTGTATACGATTTACAACCACGAGCCGTAGGCGAGTGGTTTTAAATCGTATACAACACGGACACGAATATTGTATATCACTTATCCAACGTCTAGGCTAGTTATTTCGTGTTTTACTAAAATTTTCAAGACAAAAGTGAATCTGGCTGAGAAAATCTAACTTAAAGTTTATGCAAACTAGGACGATGTTGTATCAGATATACAACCTCCTTCACGGTCATGATTTCTTTTGTGTTTTCTTCATGAATTATTAATGAGTTGGATAAATATATTTATTATCCAACAACGTCGCTTTTCTTTGATGTACCGAGGGATATATATCACGAATATCCCCCAAACAGAGCTACAACCTGTATACAGCACTGTTTTTAATATGAATTTCAATAACTTATTGTTTTGATTAAAATTTCTTTGGTCAAAGTAAAACCCCGATAGAGAACCTCCTTTGTTGGATAATAAGAGAGTTATTGAACCGGACCTCGGTCAATTAGTTGCTTATAAACCTCGGGCTTCGCCCTCGGTTTATAAACAACTAATTGACCTCGGTCGGTTCAATAACGCTTACATATATGTAGTATTTACATACATACATATATATATATATATATATATATATATATATATACATATTGTATAAAAATTTAAAAAGAATAAAAACAGTTACTGTTACTCAGAGTTTCACGCTCATTGGCGATCATCGGACTAAACGATTTGAGGCTACAGTATATACAATGTGCTTTATAGTAGTTGTTTGCCTACATGTTCATATAATCACATTTATATTAGGTAAAAAAAGAAAACTCTAACAATGCAATTTATATCAGTTAATATATTATGCAATTTATATAGCTATATATTAGTTAGCTTCGTCTGTGTCATCTGTAACGGGTTCCGCAACCTCCGCTGCAGTTACCAATGTTTGGTGAGGGAGGGTTGGATGCGAATTATCACTCGACTGCGATGCTTGAGTAATATACTCATCAAATCCTTCTTGATTAGGGTGTTGTACCTCTGCTCGTAGTATCTGTTGGTCTGTAAGCCCATGATCAACTCTGTCAAATATCGTTGTATATTCTTCGACCGTTAATCCAAACTTCGCCAAATCATCAGAAACAACAGCAGTTGGAAGTACTTTAAAAAAGACGTCAGAACGATCGACTTGAAGCCTGACGCCAAGACCCATGTCTTGCAGCTTATCCATCTCCTGTCTCACGGTATTGGTGTCTGGCCTTATCCGCGAGCTAAACTTGCGATATACCAATTTTACCGTTACAAAAGGGCCGGGATGTCTCAGGATGGCTTCTTGGATCTCGTCTGGCTCCACATAGGTTTTTGCTTGGACCTCGCCAAGCGAAGCACACTACAGTACAGAAAAAATAACCGAAATTATTTTTTTCCCCCGAAAATATATAGTTATGGTTATCACCACGTATTTCAGTATACGTACTGATAATAATCTAAGTTTTTGACCAGTGTATACCGTACAATCGCTGATAAATCCAATTACACAAGAACTGATAAACCTGAGTAATGGTGTATACTGATATTACACTAGAGTTGATCACTGATAAATATATTTTTTACCTAAGTCATGCAACTCGGGCTACAATTAACTCCGAGAAGGGCCAAAAATATTTTTATGCCAATGGGCTATAAAAAAGAGTTAATAGCATAATTTTAGATATCGATATCGTTACCCAGTTTAATTTACACAGCAGTTATCTAGTGTAATATCGTAATTTTAGAGGGCTACGCCTATACGAGTTTTTTAGTGTTCCACTATCTATAGATATCGATCGTTTTCATCTGACGTCACGGCGGCCATATTGGTGTACCGAAACAATGAAATGGCGGCCATATTGGTGTACCATCTTTATCCTATGAGAATTTAACTCTAATTCTTATTCAAAAATTTCGTATTGTTTCACCACCCCAATGGGGCCACCGATCACGTGAGTAAAACGATCCATATTGCCAAGCTCTATTATAAAATTTTCAATTCAATTTAATTCAATTCTTTGGTTAAGACAATGAATCTAAAATTTGTTTAGTACCTAGCCTGATACATACGCAATGTAACTATGAAACAAACATATTTACGAAAATTTCACGTTACCTGTCTGAGAATTGCTCTCTGTTTTTCAAAGTATCCGGCCAGGGCAATGGCTGCAGACATGGTTCGGGCAGATATTCTTCCTGGAAGATCCTCTGCGCTTTGGTTTAGGGCTTGGTATATCATGGTGAATAGAACGTGGATTACTGCTGCCAGCCTAACGATATTTTTGTCGTCTTTTGCATTACCAACGCCGCCGTCTTCTTGTGGAGATGAGTTCTCGTCATTTGTATGTTTCACGTACATGTCAAGAGCTTCTTCTTCCAGGGAATACTTTGTTTGTTCGCCGGTGTTATGTTTCGCAAATATTTTCTCATACAACTTATCAAACGAGGCGAGACGAGTATCTTTGAGTCTTCTGCTGCATTCCATTCTATTGTTGATGGGCACATGCGTTGTTGGTGGCAGACATATGAGGAACCTGTCGAGAAGTCCATTGCTATCAGTCACCAATCTAGGCATTATGGAGCGTAAAAAGGGCTCTGGTTGAGTGAAGCAAGACAATGCCATGGCTGCTGAAGGAACTCCGACTCTTTTGTTAGTGTTACCTTTCGTCTCGTACCAATGAGAGCCATCGTAACATTGAAGCAGTCGTTTCATTGACGGCGCCAAGGCACTACTTTTGGTACCAACCACAGCCTTAAACCATTCTTGGCATTCGTCGATGGCGCACAACGCAACTCGATTTGCACTTCTGGTGAAGAATCGGAATAGACCTTTTGAGGTGGCGTCTTCCAGAAGCATTTCCTCTCCAACTTTTCCTTCAAGATGGTGCAAAATAGGCTGGGTAACACAGTTTTTGTGGCTTTGGGTTTTTCCAGTTGAGGGACCACCAAGAGCAAGCATGTAAAGATTAACTCTTTCTTCGTACCCGTCAAAAATTTCTACCACAGCATTTCCCATGAGAGCGCTGACTGCAGGAAAAGAGCTGGCCAGAAGAAATTCTTTACACGTACCCTTTGCATTGGAGAACGTTGTCATCCATTCTTCCACTTCATCCTTGGCAATATCTTTCCAAGGAAGATAGCAAGCTCGAGCTTCTCTTATAATCGAGTCAACTGTAACGACTTCTCTTGTTGCCATAATGAAAGACGAACACGAAATAAATTCAAACGGGAGGTGCGGTTTGTTTTATAGGTTCGAGATTAGAGAATGCAATTATAGGACAGGTTTATTTCAATAAACGTAAAATGACATTTCTTAATAAAACCTTAGGGTACAATCTATATTTGCCCACTCATGTTAATTAATACTGTCGGATGTTACTAAACACGTTGATCTATATACAAACTGAAAGATCGGAACTTGAAAGGGAACTCTTTAGAATCACATGCACTGCAATCACATTTTTATTACACTGCCAAACGTAACGATATATTTAATCTGAATGAATGTACCCTCAATATACGCGCGAAAACATATGGACAACAGCTAACCGCTCTTTTAAAGAAATATATACAAACGGAGTAAAGACATCTTTTAGGAAGTAAAATAATATAGTTACAACAAGACAGAGACATAAATAGTAATATACCTACATTTACACTAATATAACTGAGAAACGTTCTATGATAAGTTGTAACTATATATACATGTATAGTGCATGTGGTACGTTTGCGAGCTTGGTGACGTGTAATGCATGTAACAGACGTTTGTCGTTTGGTGGACGTTCGTCACTGAGCTCAATTATATTACTCAGAAAATATTTCTGAGCCCCAGACAGGTATCGAACCTGCAACCTTCTAATAACCGATTGGCAACCCTTAAAAGCTTAAACGATCAACAGCGTAACTAAGTAATTTAATGTAATAATGTAGGTGTATTGCTGTTGTCGTAGCGTGCGTGTAACCGCCCATGGGGGGAAATATCAGAGTTTATTTCCCTAACGCCACATCACTAAATGGAGGAAGGGCGGCTACACACTGGCTACAAATTCGTGACTACCGGTATGCCGCAATTGGGTGTGTCCACTGGGGTGTGTCCTTTTAACAGTTTTACATCTTCATCAGCATCGCAGAAGTTTCCTTTTCAGTCCATCCGACGCCACGCCTGAAAACAAATCGACACTGAAACATGCACTCTAAAAATTTTGACGTTTGATCGTTTAGCTCTTGGCCATATGTTCAAAAATAGTTAAGAATAGTTTTATATAATGATGTTCTCTCATTTCTTATTCTTGCTATCTGGTTCTCTTATTTATAAACTATTGTGATTCAATACAAATGCTTCGGTTGGCTTCGCTACATTATAACTGACTGACATTTGTACTGCAGTGTAAAAGGGAATAAGTACAATTTATAATAACCGAATAAAAAACAAAGTTATGCAACTTCGTCTTATAGTTCTTCTTCTTTTTTTATTTAATATATGCCTTATATATGCTCATATCTCATGAGTTCTATTTAGTTCGTAGTTGATAAATATGATACTCGCTTAATGCGGCAATTATATATGTTTCCTTTTTTGTAAGGTGAATGAACAATCTAATTCTTCAGTGTTCTTTATATATTTCCGTATCTACTGAAATTAGATTGGTGCCCTGAAGGCCATATAGAAAAATAACCTTGTATAAATTGACACCGGGGAAATTTTACCCTCAAATTTGGCTCTAGTGTAAAAAAAGTTAGCTAGTTAAATGCATGGGAATATAAATGCTTCATGGGTCACAAAAGTTTGTTATCGTTTATATATACTATGCGAAATCGTTTATATATACTATATACTTGCTTCATGACGAGAACAGAAAGACTCATTTCAGATTTCTGAGATGTATAGTTAAACGAAGCGTCACAGGCACATTATATAACGTAGGTTATAGTCAGTAGAAATTGTATAGTCAAACAGAAAATTTCCTTCGCTTTGAAAAGTCGGTTAATTACTTACATAAAGAAACCTCGGGGTATAGATTAGAATTTATAACACTTGCCCACCTGTCGTCAGTATGTCCCAAAAAAGACGTTAATATTTATCTATAATTCAATAATTCAGTCTTACCTCGATTACTATGATTTAGTATGGCACAGTGGTCTGAATCAAGATCAAACTGATCGACTACAAAAATTACATAACAGAGCAGCACGTGTAATTACCCAGGCTGAATATGAAATACGATCGTCTGATCTGTTAACTTGGCTGGGATAATTTACACTCTCGCCGAATAATCAATTCAGCCACAGTGATGCATAAAATATTTTATTGCAATACTTCTAATTACCTCAATAAATGTTATAAAATGAATGTTATATAAATAAAGTTTCCTTTTCAGTCCATCCGACGCCACGCCTGAAAACAAACCGACATTGAAACACGCACTCTAAAATTTTCTACGTTTGATCTTTGAACTCTTGGCAATATGTTCAATAATACTTGAAAATAATGTTATTTAATTAAATATCGCGCGCTTCAAAAAGCTAGTGATTCACCACATTAGCAATTGTACTGCAATAACCCAGTAATAACAATGGCCGGGAAGTATATATTAACAACATATAAAACCATTTTGTTGGGTTTCTTTATCTGATCAC
This sequence comes from Corallium rubrum, assembly GCA_964035015.1. Classification (NCBI taxonomy): domain Eukaryota; kingdom Metazoa; phylum Cnidaria; class Anthozoa; order Scleralcyonacea; family Coralliidae; genus Corallium; species Corallium rubrum. Next base: position 29,072,188 of record OZ035998.1, read on the forward strand.
GATGCCCTCAGCCGATAGGCGGCCAAACATGAGCCTGCTCGCAGGCTAACCAAACATATAGTCACTGTGACAAAATGAATTCGCACTCATATTCTGATTTCCGTCTGCTTGTTTGACATGCGTTACTGCTCTATTTACTGTGAACAGTTGTTTTGTATAGTCGCTATTTTTTCGCAATGTTCAACGACAAGCCAATTTTGATATTTAAATGTATCATTTTTATATCAATAATTTCTGTCTGTGTCTCTCAAGGCATCCCTCCTTCTTGGGTAAATTACATTAAAAGTGCCATTGAAGCGTTTGAAAATTCTGGTAAACGTACATATCAATATGGGTCAAGTGAAAATATCGCGAGTTCGATAGTGTCGCTTTCTAATCAAGATCAAATCAGCCATGCAGATACTGTGTATACTCCTTCAATAATGTTGTGGAATCCGCTGATACAATTCAGTGCTTATTCAGCTATTGAATGCCCGATTTGTCGAGGACAGTTAAAGGTATGGAGATGGAAAGATGGTTCTTCAGCAAGAGAAACTCCAAGGTCACTTATTTGCCTACAAAAGAAGGTCTACCTTGTTTCGTGTGTGTATTTATGCGAACAAAATCAACACGAGATTGTCGGACACGACCCTGCAATTATTACAACATTGCAAAACACGTTTCCTTTTCTGCACATTCCCTTCATTCTATTCCACAAGTCTGGCGTAACGAGAGAACTATATGACTTCATTTCTTCAAGTATCCAAAGTGGCCTATCGTTGATAGATATTGAAAGCATTATTACACAGCAACACAGCGCACGTCATTATCGCGATGCTTGTGAATATACAGCTTATAAAAAATTAAATAACATTGTTAATCTACAAGAGTTTCCAGCTTTTGATCCAGCGAAAGAGTACATAAGTAGGAAGCTCATTTTCCGGGTATTTTTGAAGAGTTTTGTAGAAGTGGAGCACATGTACACGGAACATATGGCGTCAAAGAGAGGGAAATGGATTTCAGCCGATCATACGTTCAAGGTAAAATTATATATAACATGCAGTATGCATGAATCATTATTGTTCCCATTCGCTTTTTATATACACAGCAATATACACAACTTGAATAGGGAATTGAAGACATATTTCACCAAAAGTTTTTAATATTTTACTTTTTATCTTTTTCGTTATAATGTGTAATGGAAAATTCATTTGAGTAACGTTTTCGAGACTAAAAAATAGAGAAATATATACACATTAACGAATACCCAAAAATAAAAGTGTTATAAACACAAGCCGCTATGCGAGTCGAGCCACATGTGTTTAGATCACAGTATCCTACCCATAAAACAATTTTGTATTCAACAAATAAATTTCCAAGCAGCCAGGTAAAGAATCAGACGTAGTTCAACGCTTCTCTGGCTTAAAAAAGCAACAAACTTTTAAGCCATAGTATAGCGTTAAACAATATGTCGGAGTTTGGTATTTATTTTAAAAATGCATGAAATTTGCAATTTTCTCGAACTTCATTTGTTCAACTCTCACGTGGGGGGTGAGGCAAGCTCATTTGAACTTTCGTATATATGGTATAAATATTATTTAATAAACACATGCAGGTACTGCATGCTCTTGTTACCAGATTTTATTAGTAAAGTACTACTATGATAGCCGGTTTTATTGTTAATTCTCATATATGTTTTGGTACGTTACAGGTGACGGCAAACATTGGTTATTGGAAACACGGGATGTGGAATAAACTGTACGACTTTTTTATCGCAATGAGCGAGAACAGTGACATATTGGCATGGCAATTAACAAAGGGTACATCTATAGACAATGTTGAAATTTTGCTTCGTGGTATAAATAATAGACTAACCAATCACGGTGAAGGTTTCGAAGGTATTGTATTGGACAACTGCTGTTCTGTGAAAAATAAATTTAAAAATATTTTTGGTGATGACGTTGTAATAAAATTAGACATATTCCATGCAATTCAGAGAATTATTGTACAAATACCAAAACGTCAATCGAACGCAGCAATGCAAAGGACACGAAGAATCATGATTAAAGAACTGCGACTTTGCTTTCGTAAAAATAGTGACATTGGCCATATTCGTAAAGAGAAAACTCCAAGCCCGGAAGAGCTTGAAAATAACTTTCACAGATTTCTAAAAAGATGGGAAACTGAAGTAATTGATGATATCAACGTTCTTCCTCCAACAGCGGTCAACGAAGTTTACAATTTACTACACCATGTAAGATCAAGCTGTCTTTCTGATATCCCCCCAGGTGTTGGAACAAACAGGAACGAACGTCTTCACCGAAAAATGCGAAAGTGGATAAATAAAAATCGGATTGGCGTAAGCTACGCAGTTGCAGTTTTATTTCTAATGTTTTATGTTCACATGGAAAGAAAGGAGAAGCTGAAGCGTGGTGCAAAAGGAGGACAGAAGCATGTTATTGCACCTGTCACTAGATGGTATCAAGAATTTTTGGAGAAAGGAGATCAAAGGACATCAGAAAAATTTGGCATTGGGGTCAACGTACGGGATTTACCTAGTGATGTATCTGCGGGTTCTGAAGACTCGCACGGCCATATATCACCAGATATTTACAAAGAAACAGATAGCACCAATAGTTCCGAAGAGTCTGATTCAGACGCCGAAAGTAGATCAACTGCCACTGTGTCAGCAGAAACTGCAAATAACCTTGTCGGTAGAGCTAGAGTTATGGAAAATGTTACAAAGAACATATTCAAGAACACAAGTGCTCCTATGATATCGGACAAAACATTGTGGCTAGATTACCCAGCTTCTTTGTTGCTTTTCTCATATCCAGAGAGTAATATTCAGTGTGACTACGACAAAGCAGTAGAAAGAGTAAAGAGTATGGTTGAAAACTACGGTTTTAAACTGATCGATATCGCTGGAGATGGAGACTGCTGTTTTAACTCAGTGGGGCACGGATTAGAGAGTTTCTTTCAGGTAGAATCTTCTCCAATAGTTAGACATTTGACGTCAGTGGGAATTTTTAAAGGCCAGGATGAAGTGGATCGAATAATGCGTTTGCGGGAACTTGTTGTTGCGGAGTGGCTTGGTGAATTTAGCAGCGAGTATTCGATGTTTCTCACTGTTGCTGATCAATCGTCTTTTCACGATATGGCTCAACGCTTCATTCAAAGAGGCGTATTTGACTGCGAACTCGGAAACAGCGTGCTTATGGCTCTAGCAAACATTTTGAAGTGCCCAATAGTAGTCTTCACTTCAATTGATACTTATCCTATCATACCACTGATTCCCAGAGAAAGCCCGTTATCTGTAATTCCGATTTATGTTGCATTCAACCAAACTGGAAAGGGTCATTATAACGCCCTCTGCAGCGTACCCGAAGAAGCACTCGCAATTAAAGAGACCGATGTCGAAAATGAAGTCATGCTTTCTAAAAAGTCATCATGTAGGTGTGGTCAAGGACGCGCAAAAGTAAAAGTGAAAAGCTTCTGCATAGATTATGGTTCAAGATGCAAGTGCTTTCAGCAAATGCAAGGATGCAATAATAATTGTGGATGCAGGAATTGCGGTAACCCGCATGGAGAAAAAAAGGCTAACCCCACTCCAACACAAAGCAGGAAGCGGAGAAAACACGACACAACGCCAAAAACATCAAGCGAATTCGTGGACAACCATGGGGAGCAGCTTCCTCATGGCAAGTGGAGCGATTTTGAACGCTTCATTTTGCAACAAATTGTGCAAAACCGTGTGGCATTCGGAGAGCAAGAACCTGACTATGATAAAATATGTCAGGAATTTCTTTCTGTGATGACTCATAGTGGGAATACAAGCACAACCACGACTCAAACAACACCAAGAATCAAAGCGATGGCCAAGAATATTTTAAGCCAAAGAAACCTAACTCTTACATTGTTACAACGCGAGATGGAGAATAGTTTGTTGAATCAGAATAAATGATGCGATTATATATAGAAATCCTATGAATGTTTTAAAATATAGCATTGTAACCAACTATATTGCTACTCCAAATCAATAATTACAAGGAAAATTATTATAAATGATATTCTGACATATTATTGTCATATTATTAGTGATTGAGAAGCAGTATATATGTTCATCATGCTTCCTTGTGTTCGAATCGATTAAGATTAAATACTTTTTACGAAAAAACGCCATAAGATATTCAGGTCAGTTAATCCTGTACATGTGTTGCGATAGAATAATCAATATGATAATAAATATTTACTTTTTGTTTGTGCTCTTACTAGCATCAACAGTTGGTACCTTTTGGTCATATAAAAAGTTATTATTAAGTTACACATTACAGTGGACAAGAATGCATGCATGTGTACGAAAAAAAAATCGTTCAAACCTCCACGCACTCGTTTCCGTATCAGCTGTATATTCAATCGTCAAAGTTTTGTTAGCCTGCACTAGCCTGCACCACAGTGCGATCAAAACGGTGTTCTATAACGGATTATTCTTAAAAATTAATAATTCATATAGAAAACACAACGGGAATCAGTTACAGCGCGCGTCGTTCGTAAGTCTTGAAATAAAGCAAATAAATCAACACAGCTAAATCTCAGACAGTATAAACAGCTTCTGGTTCATGATATATAGTACATGAACTCCAACAGGTACCTATTTACTCTTGACGGTTATATACATTATTTACTATAGTCTATATAATAGTAAATAATTTGACGTCGCTGTATAATATGCATGACGGACGCGTATATATATATATATATATATATATATATATATATATATATATATATATATATATATTCTTGTCTTGACCATTCGAATAGTATAGTCATATGCAAAGCAAAAAGTACAGCAGAAATAAAAAAAAAACACGCATGTTATAGACTTGTAATCAGATTATAATAGCACCACGCGTTTAATTTAGAAATACAAGATGGTGTATTCTTGGCTTTTTAAATGTATTAACTGATATGTCGCTTATTTTTATGCACTGTACCATTGTAGATACACCGTTCCATCTGGTACGGCACCGAATAAATACAATGCATATAATAGTGTATATATAAACGATAACAAACTTTTGTGACCCATGCATGAAACATTCAGTATATCCATTTAATTATAACGAGAGAAGGTTAACATAATGAGCCTTATTTTAACTAGCAAACTTTTTTTTTAAAACAAAATTTGAGGTAAAATTTCCCCGGTGCCAAAACCAATTTACAAGGTTATTTTTCTATATGGCCTTCAGGGCAACAATCTAATTTAAGTAGATCCAGAAACATGAAGAACACTGAAGAATTAAATACAATTTTACACTGTAGCACAAATGTCAGTCAGTTATAATGTAGCGAAGCCAACCGAAGCATTTCTATTGAATCACAATAGTTTATAAATAAGAGAACCAGATAGCAAGAATACGAGATGCGAGAACATCATATTGTATATAAAATTATTTTAAACTATTTTTGAACATATGGACAAGAGTCCAATGATCAAACGTCAGAACGTTTTAGAGTGCATGTTTCAATGTCGGTTTGCTTTCAGGCGTGGCGTCGGATGGACTGAAAAGGAAACTTCTGCGATGCTGACAAACGGAAGTAAAACTATTGAAAGGACACACCCAAACTGCGGCATAGTCACGAATTTGGGGCCTTCCCCCAAGGGCGGCCACACGCACGCTTAACGGTCGAATTTGCTGTAAAACATGCAGTGCCATATAGTGTGTTTATATATATCTTAAAATGTAAAATAATACATATATCATAACTTTACAAGTTCAGTCGTAGTTTGGTTCTCAAGTAGAGCGGTTAAGTAAGGTGACGTAAGAGAAAGAAACTCTGATTTTTCATAAAGTTTTGGGAAACATGTTTTAGAAGCTACTCATAACTAAGTCACCCTGAAAACCTAGACCAATTTAGACACCTTTTACAATAATGATCGTCATAACATTTGCAGATGTAGTAATGGAGTTTTTCGAGAAAAGTTTTAAGTCAATATATATATATACATATATACATACATATCGTATTAATGGAGTTCACAGCCGGGATAAGAAAACCGCTCTTTTCGACTACAATTTCTACTGCCTACTGGCCAGCCCACGTTGTAACATGTGTCTGCATGTGACAAAGCAGGCTACACTGTCATATTGTCATAAAGGCGTTATTTCAAGTGTTAAATATTCTTTTATTTACAATATCTACACATGATCTACAATCTACACATGAGTCTTTCTGGGCTCGTTACGAAGCAAGATTATTTGAATTGCAGACACAGTACAATCGGGGTAAGAAAGGCTGATTAAGAATTTAAGACTGAAACGCCATTGTGAAAATGGTGTAAATATAATATACTTCTACGTGTCCGTCAATTCTTATTGCAACAAGAGAAGTTGTTACAGTTGAGTACATAAGAGAACCTCGAGTTTGCTATTTTTCTACTGGAAATGCCAGATAACTGAAATTCAAAATGAAACGCAAATGGTTGTTGTTTCAACAAGACGCCTGGTCAGGCCCGCGTTCACTCGGGCTACTGATTTCTGAAAGCTTGCATGGCGTAGCCTGTGCGTACTCTAGCAAGACTACATGGCAATGCATAATTGCATAGATTTTGACAAATAGAATCTATATGGTCTTATATGAACTGCAGCAGTGCAGGAAGCGCCGAAAGTTTGCTAATCGTACATGTATTACTGCACATGCAACAAGGCCGTTTTTCTGAAAAATAAGCAACTGATCTAATATATTTAGACAGTAAACAAAACCTATAGTGTCGGATTCGGCAGATTCAAGCGATCATTCTGATATAGAATTTATTTTAATTCGGACAAACAGAGAATATTTAAACATGTTTTGAAACACACGTTTCCAAATGTAATACGACACGCGACACCTACGCGATATCTGGACATGCATACACTGAGCAGTTCAACATATTGAGTTTGCTCTATTCGGTGCTTAATACTATACTTGCATTTTGTACTGAGCTGTTGGACTATAAAGCAGCAAGGCCAGGGCCAACCTGTTTTGAAATAGCTCGTCATATTTTACATACTAGGTCTATCGCGATCGCCGGCGTCAGTACGTTGTAAACACATGTAAGCCTTTGTAAGAATGTTTATGACGAAGACAATTGCCAACCGCATTACTTATCAACTATAACTCTGTCACTTGCAAAAGGTAAAGCTATTCAAACAAGGAGAAAGCCGTTACTAGGTAAACAGTACGTATATGTACTCTGATATACTGTGGCTCTTTCTTGTGTCTTCATAGGTACTGATGTCAACACGGCGCGCATTTTCTCGCGTCTGTAATAAATTCGTCTATTCTGTCTTCGCGGACAAACCTTGTCAGCAACAGTACTGGTAAACTACTCATTAATTCACCAATACTATCGGAAAACACCTCAACCCAACTCGATCAAAGGCAAAAGAACTTGAAAAAATCGAGCACGCAACATGCTATAATGAAATTTTATGGAAACACACGGGCTCGTGAGCTTGTCATTGTCAATTTCCGCCAATCACAAACGCGTCTGCACATTTTCAGCAGGCATATATTATTGTTCAATAATATATTTGTATAAATTATCGTGACAGCGCAAAGTGGCGGCCGAATTTTCGAAACTTTTGAAGATTATTTTTTTAAAAGATTTGCAACGTGACCATTACCAGTGGCCTCTTGTGTTTGCCATTTAGCCTACTAGGTCAGGAAAATCACTGATATTTCAGTCAGCGTTAATAGTTTGTTGATGATGTAAAACCTAACTCGGAGTGAAATTACTAAATTTAAAAACCCAAAACAATTACAATCCCACTTTATTGCATAAGAATGGATGTGTATTTGTCAATCAAAATGAACTTCACAAAAATGTGACCCCACAAAATAGGGACAAAACACAAAATTTCAAAATAAGTAACAATACAGAAAGTAGGCAAAAAACCTTGTCAAAACGTGGAGAAAAATACAAAGAAAGGAGAAATGATGAATCTGCTGGAAAAAAAGAAAAACGATTAGCAAAAGCACGTGAGCGTGCCAGAGAGAGGCGAAAAAATGAGTCTGCTGAAAGTAGAGGGAAAAGATTAACCAAAAATCGCCCGACTTAAATTAGCAAAACAAAATGAATCCACCCAGACTAGTGTAAAAAGATTGGCCAAAGAGCGTGAGAGGGTTAAACAAGCTAGACAAAATGAATCTTTTGAAAGAAAACAAAACAGACTAGTCAAAACCCGTGAAAGGATGGAAGTAACTAGACAAAATGAATCTTTTGAAAGTAAAGAAAAGAGACTAGTCAAAAACTGTGAAAGGATGGTAGCAGCTAGACAAAATGAATCTTTTGAAAGAAAACAAAACAGACTAGTCAAAACCCGTGAAAGGATGGAAGTAACTAGACAAAATGAATCCTTTGAAAGTAAAGAAAAAAGACTAGTCAAAAACTGTGAAAGGATGGAAGTAACTAGACAAAATGAATCTTTTAAAAGTAAAGAAAAGAGACTAGTCAAAAACTGTGAAAGGATGGAAGTAACTAGACAAAATGAATCTTTTGAAAGTAAAGTAAAGAAAAGAGACTAGTCAAAAACTGTGAAAGGATGAAAGTAACTAGACAAAATGAATCTTTTGAAAGTAAAGAAAAGAGACTAGTCAAAAACTGTGAAAGGATGAAAGTAACTAGACAAAATGAATCTTTTGAAAGTAAAGAAAAGAGACTAGTCAAAAACTGTGAAAGGATGAAAGTAACTAGACAAAATGAATCAACAGACGCAAAGAAAAAAAGACTATCACAGGTGCAAGAATATAAAAATAACAAAAACATATACAACAATCAAAGACTGTGACTGACATAATAAGTGAATTTCACAATGCTGTATAACAAGGTACATGTTGTGATCAATTATGGTACAAACATAGTGTTTGTCTAGCAGAAAAAATCCGGCTATCAAATCCTGACTCAATCAAATACCTGAACAACACAATTAGTGTAAACAATCTGGAATGGCTTTGCCAATCTTGCAACAAATGTTTAAGGAAAACTAAAATTCCAACTTGTGCAATTGCAAATGGTATGAAGTTTCCACAAAAACCTGATTTTTTTTATTTGAATAAATTAGAATGCAGACTTATTGCACCAAGATTAGCATTTCAAAAGATCATGCAAGCTCCAAGGGGAAAGCAATTGAAAATAAATGGTAATGTGGTAAATGTACCAGCAGATGTAACTAACACTGTGTTACCAAGGCTACAACAGGAAACTGGTACAATAAAAGTTCAATTAAAACGCCGAGTACAGTATAAGAGTTCAGCACTGTCTTTAAATGTGAGACCGCATAAGGTTTTACAAGCAGCAGCCTGGCCAGCAAACACTAGTACCCTATATCAAGAAGAGGGAATAACATTTGACCAAAATTGGGCAGTAAACTTTAATGAAGGCAGCCATAATGATGCAGGTCAGTTTCAAGTAAATGGGCCTGAAGAGAACTGTAATACACAAAATACTTCAGAAAATAACATGGCAGATTCAAACGATGATGGTTTTAGTGAAGATGAAGCAGAAATACCTGCAGGAGTCACTGATAGTATGCTAACAGCTACTGACTTTCTTAATGACAGTGAACGAGAGCAAATTCATAATGTTGCAACTGGAGAAGGAAATAAACCACTCAGTATATTCCGAGATAAACATTCAGAAGAAATAGCTTACCCTGGAATATTCTTAGGTCAAAAAAGACCAGAAGACAATCAGCGGTTAGTTAGTGTTTACTACAGTGATATTTGTAAATCCGAATTGAGAAGGTCTGACCGAAGAGCTGCCATGTGTTTTGAAAATATTTTTTTTCAAAACTAAAAAGCTACAAATGAAAATCTTGTTAGGAAAATCTCAAATTGCTTTAAGAAAATGTAAACAAGGGAATAACCGAAGAATAACAGCTGGTCAGTTAAAGCAACAGGGTGGTTTAGAAAGACTTATTCACCATGATGAAGGGTATAAGTTCTTAAGAGCATTGAGAGGCTCTCCACCATATTTTGAAAAAGCAAAAAAATATTTATTTGCTATGATCCAACAACTAGGTCCACAACATTGTTTTGTTAAGTAGCTTTTCATCAGCTGAAACAAAATGGATCCATTTGCTCAGAATACTTGGTAAACTTGTTGACCATAGAGACTACAGTGATAATGAGCTAGAAAACCTAAATTGGGATGAAAAATGTAGATTAATTCAAAGTGACCCAGTAACTTGTGCAAGACATTTTGACTATCAATTCAATACATTTTTAAAAAAATTCTTAATGAGCAACACTGCACATGGAGGAAAAATTAAAGATTGGTATTACAGAGTAGAATATCAACAAAGAGGCTCACCACATATTCACATGCTAATCTGGCTAGAAGGTGCACCTGCATTTGGAGTTGACGAGGATGATGATGTAATATCATTTATTGACCAAATTATTACTTGCCAAAAACCAAACAATAATTCCACACGACTTAATCTTGTACATAGACAGACTCACAGACATTCTCACACTTGCCGTAAAAGGGCAAAAAATGTGTGTAGGTTTAAATATCCACAACCACCGATGAGCACAACTAAAATACTATATCTTTTAGACGACAACTTTTCTCCAACTGATATAAAAAAACTGAAAGAATCATGGAAAGATATCTCAAAAACACTAAATGATCTCGCTTATGAGTGATTTAACTGTGACTGAGGAAAACTATATTTTAGCAATTAGATCATTTCTTAATTGTCCTACCATATTTCTTAAAAAGAGCACGAAATGCAAATTACATAAATTTAACTATGTTGCAAAAGTAAAAAATGTTTTCAAAAATTGGTGATTCAAGATCTTGTGATTTGGGAACAGCTTTTGGGGTGATTCAGTTAATTATCACCGCATTTTACCATCCAAGCCCATATGGCGAACATGGAGGGTACGAGTCGTGAGGCAATAGAGACAAATCTTGGAGTAACAGCGAAACCAACCTATATAGTTAGTTTCAAGGCCGGCTTCATGATGTAAACAAAAACCGAAATGCAAAATTCAGGCCGGGCCGAGTTCAGGCCGGTCTCATGTAAACATCCCCCTAGTGTCGACATTCGGGACCTGCTAAAAAAAAGGGTAACTCGTGTGTTTACATGATCGTTCCTGGAATGTAGCGCTCATCTGAACAAACGTCAGTGATGCAATGGACGACAACGGAAGTATGAGAAAGCTAAGACTTAGATGGAGAGCAAAGGTTAAAATCATAGTCATATATGTGCTCTCTAAAGAGGATCCACAATAGGTTTATCGGGAAGTGGGATGATTATTTTGATAACAGGGTGCAAAAGAAACGATGGACGAGATTCGGCATTTCAAAACAAAACAGAAAACGGGATATAGAAATCATTGCTGTCGTGATTCAGAGACCTTACGAAACGGGACGGCAACGTCTAAAACGGAAATAATGAATTTTCGTCAACAAAGCATGCGCATTCGCCATGTTATTCACTCATAGCGCCGTCCTGCGCAAGTTCAGAACGTCGAAAGGACTGTTTTGCCGTTCTCATGAAAACGTCTGTGGACACTAGGAATTAAATCACACTTAAATGGTCCTATTTTATTAGTTGTTCTAAATAAGTTCTCGAAAGAAATTTCTTTAAAACAACCTAATAAAACGATACGTATTTATAGGAAGAATCAATCGGAGAAGAAATGAACATCCAACCATTCCAACCAGACGCTGAACCAAGTTATATTTCTGATCTATTTACTCCTCGACTTACACCTTACAACCTACGTAGTTCCGGTCTCAATGTTAATCAACCTTCTTATAATAATCTATATATGCACTGGTTTATTTATATTACATCACATATCTGGAACCAACTGCTGCAGTACTGCTAAATCAGCTACTTTTATGTCCGAATTTCGTTCCCAAATTAAGGGAATGTGTTTTTTTCGGCTGCCAATGCAACAGGTGCTTATATAGACCGTACTGTGTAATTGAATTATTATTATTATTATTGTAAATATATCTTCTTCATAATTATCGATATTGTTCTTTATAACTGTAACTGTTATACCTATCTATTACTTGTGAACTATTTATTTGTATTTATTTTTAATGGTCGAGCGCTTGAAACACGAGCCTCTGGCTCGGGAGAATTGGTAACCACTCCCCACGTCCATCGACAATAAATAAATATTGTATTGTATTGTATTGTATTGTATTGTATTGTATTGTATTGTATTGTATTGTATTGTATTGTATTGTATTGTATTGTATTGTATTGTATTGTATTGTATTGTATTGTTATTCTTTATTTATTTAAGGAGGATAAGTTTTTCAGCAGAGCTGGTGGGGTCCTCCATTTACCGCTAAGACCTATTTTTGTTGATTTTACGGAGGGAGGAAAACCGGAGAACCCAGCGAAAAACCCTCGAAGCACAGGGGAGACCAACTAAACTCTACTCACATGAGTCCCCACCCCGAGAACGGGGCTATTCCCAGACGGTCACCCATCCAAGTACTAACCACGTCTAACCGGGCTTAACTATTGGTGAGACGCTGCGCCCTAATAGCACACGCCACCCGTGCTCCCGTATTGCATTGCATCGTATCGTATCGTATCGTATCGTATCGTATCGTATCGTATCGTATTGATCAACCCTGCTCTTCTGGTTCGTTTTCCAAACCGATGGAAAAGAAGTAAGTTAAATCGGGAAATCGACATATTACGTGTCCTTTTTTATACTAAGACCATGTCCATTCAATGATTTAAATAGAGGCACTTTGTCTGAAAATTTAATTTGCATAAAGGTATGGTAACAGTTTTTTATTTGAATTTCGCTGAGCTTTCGTCCTGACTGAAGCAGTAAAGGTGACCGAGAGCGGTTAACCAGTTAACGAACAAAGTACGAAAGTTTAGAGAAATTCAAACAAACAAACAAACAAACAAACAAACAAACAAACAAACAAACAAACAAACAAACAAACAAACAAACAAACAAACAAACAAACAAACAAACAAACAAACAAACAAACAAACAAACAAACAAACAAACAAACAAACAAACAAACAAACAAACAAACAAACAAACAAACAAACAAACAAACAAACAAACAAACAAACAAACAAACAAACAAACAAACAAACAAACAAACAAACAAACAAACAAACAAACAAACAAACAAACAAACAAACAAACAAACAAACAAACAAACAAACAAACAAACAAACAAACAAACAAACAAACAAACAAACAAACAAACAAACAAACAAACAAACAAACAAACAAACAAACAAACAAACAAACAAACAAACAAACAAACAAACAAACAAACAAACAAACAAACAAACAAACAAACAAACAAACAAACAAACAAACAAACAAACAAACAAACAAACAAACAAACAAACAAACAAACAAACAAACAAACAAACAAACAAACAAACAAACAAACAAACAAACAAACAAACAAACAAACAAACAAACAAACAAACAAACAAACAAACAAACAAACAAACAAACAAACAAACAAACAAACAAACAAACAAACAAACAAACAAACAAACAAACAAACAAACAAACAAACAAACAAACAAACAAACAAACAAACAAACAAACAAACAAACAAACAAACAAACAAACAAACAAACAAACAAACAAACAAACAAACAAACAAACAAACAAACAAACAAACAAACAAACAAACAAACAAACAAACAAACAAACAAACAAACAAACAAACAAACAAACAAACAAACAAACAAACAAACAAACAAACAAACAAACAAACAAACAAACAAACAAACAAACAAACAAACAAACAAACAAACAAACAAACAAACAAACAAACAAACAAACAAACAAACAAACAAACAAACAAACAAACAAACAAACAAACAAACAAACAAACAAACAAACAAACAAACAAACAAACAAACAAACAAACAAACAAACAAACAAACAAACAAACAAACAAACAAACAAACAAACAAACAAACAAACAAACAAACAAACAAACAAACAAACAAACAAACAAACAAACAAACAAACAAACAAACAAACAAACAAACAAACAAACAAACAAACAAACAAACAAACAAACAAACAAACAAACAAACAAACAAACAAACAAACAAACAAACAAACAAACAAACAAACAAACAAACAAACAAACAAACAAACAAACAAACAAACAAACAAACAAACAAACAAACAAACAAACAAACAAACAAACAAACAAACAAACAAACAAACAAACAAACAAACAAACAAACAAACAAACAAACAAACAAACAAACAAACAAACAAACAAACAAACAAACAAACAAACAAACAAACAAACAAACAAACAAACAAACAAACAAACAAACAAACAAACAAACAAACAAACAAACAAACAAACAAACAAACAAACAAACAAACAAACAAACAAACAAACAAACAAACAAACAAACAAACAAACAAACAAACAAACAAACAAACAAACAAACAAACAAACAAACAAACATTACCAGGCCCATTCCAAGCTTCAAAACACTTTCAAAATACACGAATTTGTTACAGTAGTCGAATATATCGAGCCAAACTAGTATCTATAGTATTCTGTCGTATTTGTTATTTCTAGTACTCATCATAAACGAAATTTTGGACACTGATCCTTTGTTAAATCTATAATCTTGTACATTAATTATCAGTGTAGTGTGGTGTTGGTATAAAGAATTTCAACATTCAAACATGATTTAATTAATTGAAATTAGGATCTTTAATATTTTTCTTTGTTTTATCTCATGTTTTAAGAAACCAACCGATGAAGTGGTCCAAAGAGCATGATATTATGCTTTGCAGGGAAATCCGTACTGCCGAGGCATTCAGATAAAAGACAGGGTCTCGTGAAAGAGGTCAGAGTTGGGACAGAGTTGCAGAGACTCTTAATAGCATGAAAAACCCATATTTCTCAGTTACGAAAAGAGCAGTAAGAGAAATATACTGCTTAATAGAAGCAGCATTTAACAAAAAGGATAAGGAGATATCAGCTACAGGAATTACCCCCGAGTCATCTGAACTAGATGAAGCCATCCAAGACATAATTGTAAACGATATTGGGCATTTCACTCGATTACATAGCATGTTCTAAGGATTTAGGGTGAAGGAAAATTCGAGTGTAGAATATATACATTTTAAGACCAAACCGGGACCAGTTGCGAAAAATGCAACTACACAGGTCTTCCGGCAGGAAATGAACCCACAACCTTGCGACTCTAGTGCAATGCTCTGACCAATGAGTCACGGAGGGCGTTGCCGAGAGCTTGATCGCGAGTTCTGTATATATATAATGAGGCGGTAATGCCAGGAGAGAATTGGGTACATTATAAATGATATTGGGCATTTCACTCGATTACATAGCATGTTCTAAGGATTTAGGGTGAAGGAAAATTCGAGTGTAGAATATATACATTGTAAGACCAAACCGGGACCAGTTTCGAAAAATGCAACTACACAGGCCTTTCCTCGAATTTTCCTTCACCCTAAATCCTTAGAACAAGACATAATTGATCGGTTTTCGTATTGGGATTAGCAATTCAAAACAATGTCTGAGGGAAAAATACAGAAAACACACGAGGATCAGAGGAAAGCAGAAGAAATAAGATCGCGGGCTATGGAGAGACAAGGCGAAACAAAAAAAATAAATTCGGAAGACCAACCAAAAACCAAAAACCAAGACAACGTCGACTGAAACGTACAATTCTTGAAAGAAAAAGCAGAAAAGAATTTCCAACTGAAAAAAGAAGAGCTTGCACTAAAAAAATAGTGATCAAGAACATACTCAGCTTCAACAGACCATGTTTCTTGATCAACAAAAAAAAACATGTTCCAATGCTTTTAAACATAGCAACAGGTTGAGCAACAAAAGCAAATGCAAGCTGTAACCATGGCAATGCTCCAACAACATGCAAACCAAACATTTCTCAGGATATGCAGGATCGCCATAGACACATAACGGCAAACCAGTTCTTGGAGGGAAAAACCCCTGCTGCAATTGTCCCTTTTAATTTCCACAGGGCCAAACAAATTTGTGGAATGTGGAAAACAAGTGACCCTATGTCTCATAAATCGTATCCAATATGTGGTTTGATATGATGGAAAGCTGAGGAACATGTCTGGAAAATCGAGGGATTAAATCTCTGTACCTACAAGGATAAGCCAGATGTTTAAGTAAAACGCAAAGAACAGGGATAGATTGAACAATTATTCCATTGTAAAAAGATACTTCTTCAGGTAGTCGCAATTAAATATCGGCTAGAAAGTAGATGTCGTTCTTGTAGAACCTAAATACTGCTTTGCATTCATCATGAGTGAGGTTTTCCAGATCAATACTGCTTTTATATTTTCGCACCAAGTTTGAGTTACAAGTTCCCCTTGTGTTGCAATTCGTAAGCACTTTTTAACTGGACGGGAATGGCATATTCAGACGTTCTAGTTCCAAGTCCCCTCGGGCCTGGTTGCCGTCCTCGCGGATCGCCGTCCTTTCATCGTAAGGTCTCTAATAAGGAGATTGAACGACGGGATTTGGAAGACGTTAGTCGGGGTTGGATCAGCTAACATACTTGCCAGGATACGAAAAAGGTAGCAAATATCGAGCGCGATTCGGGATTTAACCCTCTCCTGTCGGTGGGTTTTCTCTGTGACGAGTAAAATCGTCTGGCGTTTGCCAAAGTAAAATACATACGATTTGGGAGTTGGATGCCGCCCAGAAAAGTTAAGAAGCCTATTGTGGACCCTCTTTAATCGTCAATATATGAAAACGTCTACAAACGCGTCTGTCACCTTACACCAAGCTCACACATGTACACGTGCCACTTTCAACAGATGCTATAACTCTGCTGCTTAGGAAGCACATGTGACTATAAATTTGCAACCTTAGCACTTCATCCGAGCCTCAGCACCTTCATAGTTATCTAGTATATCTAACCGGTTATTAGAAGGTTGTAGGTTCAACCCTTGTCTGGTGAGTGGTGTCCAGAAACATTTTCGAGTGTTATCACGGCTACGTCGGCTAGTGTCGGGCATCAAAGGTATTCGTGACATGATGAAGAAATTAGCAAAAAGACTAACACCACAAGAAAACCAACGGCAACGGGTAAAAATATCACTCGCATAGACAGAAGGTTGTTGTTTCCACACTTCGGTAAATTGCAAACCTATAAAATTTAAAAAGTCAAGAAAAATCAGGTTAATTCGTGTGCAGTTTTATTTTTTATTATTATTGAATTAGGGAGAGCGTGTCGTGTCGACCCCATGCATGTTCGTAATATAAGGAAATTTCGAAAACGGCAGAAGCGAAATGTCTTATTTAATGGTAAAAAAATGGAACGTACAAGCCGCCGTCTATTTTTCTAAAGTGGATTACTCGACTTAGATAGTCAACTATTTTGAAAATGTGTTGAAATCTAAGGGGGACTACAGTCCGTTTTGCGCATGTCTATAGGGTTGTTTATGTTTTCAATTGAATTCTTATAATTTTGACAAAAATTAATAACATTTTGTTGAAAGTGTTGGACGAATCGGTTCAAAGACTTACCACAGCAACCACAGCAGCGTAAAAATCACCCAACACACAGCAACTTTCTGATCTGTTTTCAACTTGCGTTCTTCTTTAAAGTTTAACTTTCTCCATCTTTCAAATAAATATATCTTAGAGGCATCTCTGGTAGCATAATATTGCTTCCTGCAATATAGTTGTATCTGACGACTTGGCTATCTAGCCTCCTCCGCAGGCATCTCTATTAATTTTATAAGGGAAGTCAGAAAAGAATCGTATTTTTGATGTTGGGTTACCTGTGGTATAAGCTCAGGCCGCGCGTTTTCGAGATCGAGGAGGACGGGGGACAAGAAGAAAATGGGGGGTAGAATAAGGAGAGGGAAGAGAGGAGATCTCTCCCTCCCTTTCCCTTCCGATATCCCTCTGCATGGGTTTCCTACAGTTAGCCCCCGTCCTCCTCGATCTCCAAAACGCGCGGTCTGAGCTTATATCATAGATAACCTAATATCAAAAATACGATTCTCTTCTGACTTCTCTTAAAAAATTTTAAAATAGAGATGCCTGCGGAAATGGCTATTGGCTATCTTGTTTATACGAACAATATCACATTAACTATTGGTCCCGCAGAATGAGAACGAGCACATCAGATTTCCGGTGGAGTCCCCAACGACAAAATCAAAGAACATGCATGCGCAAACCGTACTGTAGTCCCCATTTAAAACAATTTATTTATATAAACATTTGGGTATGACTAAGAACCAATCTTATCTTTAATGTCTTGTGAGCGCCGCCACATTGCATGATTACGTTTTATTGTCATTATTGCAACATGATGATTAATGAATAGACGCATGACTGATATTCAATCACAATAGCATGCCCGTATTCAAATTCGTAACACACATGCGCCTTTATCGTCGAAAAAAAAACTCGATTCTAATTTCAATTGAAACATCAATTAAACTTAACCACATAAAAAATGTAGGACATTTCGTTGCTCAGGGATGTGATATTGACGTCACTTATACGTCATATGCATCAAACTACGTTACCCCCATATGTGTTATTTGCCATATACGCTTATGCTTATACGATTTATTAACAGGCTAAAATAATGTTGAGATGGCAACAGTGTGAAATATGTTATACTGGCCAAAACGAACAAGGTTGAGTGGGCCAGCATAAACAATGTAGAGCAGGCTAATGTAACAAATGTTGTGCTGGTCAACATGAAAACGATTGTGCTGGCCAACATGAACAAGATTGTGCTGGCCAACATAAACAAGATTGAGCTGACCAACAGTGTTCATGCTGGCCAACACAGCATTGTTCATGCTGACCAACATAACATTGTTCATGCTGGCCATCACTACCTTGTTCGTGCTGGCCAACACAACATTGTTCATGCTGGCCAACAGAACACAACATTGTTCATACTGGCCAACAGAACACAACATTGTTCATGCTGGCCAACAGAACACAACATTGTTCATACTGGCCAACAGAACACAACATTGTTCATGCTGGCCAACAGAACACAACATTGTTCATACTGGCCAACAGAACACAACATTGTTCATACTGGCCAACAGAACACAACATTGTTCATGCTGGCCAACAGAACACAACATTGTTCATACTGGCCAACAGAACACAACATTGTTCATGCTGGCCAACAGAACACAATTGTTCATACTGGCCAACAGAACACAACATTGTTCATACTGGCCAACAGAACACAACATTGTTCATGCTGGCCAACAGAACACAACATTGTTCATACTGGCCAACAGAACACAACATTGTTCATACTGACCAACAGAACACAACATTGTTCATGCTGGCCAACAGAACACAACTTTGTTCATACTGACCAACAGAACACAACATTGTTCATGCTGGCCAACAGAACACAATTGTTCATACTGGCCAACAGAACACAACATTGTTCATACTGGCCAACAGAACACAACATTGTTCATGCTGGCCAACAGAACACAACATTGTTCATACTGGCCAACAGAACACAATTGTTCATACTGGCCAACAGAACACAACATTGTTCGTACTGACCAACAGAACACAACATTGTTCATACTGGCCAACAGAACACAACATTGTTCATACTGACCAACAGAACACAACATTGTTCATGCTGGCCAACGGAACACAACATTGTTCATGCTGGCCAACAGAACACAACATTGTTCATGCTGGCCAACACAGCCTTGTTCATGTTGGTTGACCCAACTTTGTTCATGCTGTGCTGCCCAACATGAACAATGTTGTGCTGGTCAACATGAACGAGGTATAGTGCTGGCCAGCATGAACGAGGTATAGTGCTGGCCAGCATGAACAATGTTTTGCTGGCCAGCACGAAGAACTTTGAGTTAGCCAGCATGAACAATGTTGAGCTAGCCAGCACGAACAAGGTTGAGCTGGCCAACATGAACAAGATTGTGCTGGCCAACATGAACAATTAGGTTGTGTTCATATAAGATTGTGCTGGCCAGTGGCCAACATGAACAAGTTGTGCTGGTCAACATAAACAAGGTTGTGTTGACGGGCATGAAAAAGCTTGAGTTGGTCACTACAAACAAGGTTGTGTTGGCCAGTATGAACAAGGTTTAGCTGACCAGTATAAACAGTGTTGTGCTGGCCAACACGAACAAGGTTGTGGTGCATGGCCAACATGCATGAACAATGTTCTGTTGGCCAGCATGAACGGGTTGTGTTTGTGAGCATGAGCAAGGTTGTGTTGACTGGCATGAACAATTTTGTGTTGGCCAGTACGAACAAGGTTGTGTTGGCCGGCATGAACAATGTTGTGTTGGCCAGTACGAACAAGACCGTGTTGGCCGGCATGAACAATGTTGTGTTGACCAGTACGAACAAGGTTGTGTTGGCCGGCATGAGCAATGTTGTGTTGGCCAGTACGAACAAGGTTGTGTTGGCCAGCATGAACAAGGTTGTGTTACGAACAAGGTTGTGTTGGCCAGTATGAACAATGTTGTGTTGGCCAGTATGAATAAGGTCGTGCTGGTCAACATAGACAATTTTGTACTGGCCAGCATGAACAAAGTTGTGTTGGCAGGGCATAAAGAAGGCCGGCATGGACAATACATGTTGAGCTAGCCTGTATGAACAATTCTGTGCTGACCAACACAAAGAAGGTCGTGTTGACTAGCACGAACAATGTTGTGCTGACCAACACAAAGAAGGTCGTGTTGGCTAGCACGAACAATGTTGTGCTGACCAACACAAACAAGGTCGTGTTGACCAGCATGAACAATGTTGTGTTTGCCAACATGAACTTGTTGAGCTGTCCAGTATAAACAAAGTTGTGATTCTCGGGATAGGGTTAGTGCCCGAGTTATTTTGAACATAAACTTATAACCCCTTTTTAAACGTCTGTGAAATTAAATATGTCCGGCACCATAATTTAATCGACGGGGAAAGCATCAAAATTAAAGAAATGTAACTGACATACTATTTCGTCCAAGTTTCGACTAAAGGCGTCAAATGAGAAATTGCTTTTCACGTGCGCATGTCCCCTTTTTCCAAAGTCCTCGACAATTCCAGGATCTTTCATAATATCCAACATGGCGTCAGAGAAAGCGTCCTCGTTGGGCTCACACAAAAATCCGGTTTGACCATGAAGTACAGTTTCCAGAGGACCGCCTGTATTGACCGCTATCACCGGTCTCTTCATATACATGGCCTCAATAGGTACAATACCAAAATGTTCGTTGGTTGGTGTGTAGACTAAACACGACGACTTCTCAAACAGGATCAGCTTCTCCTGGTCGCTGAAAGACCTCAGAAATGTGACGTGGTCAGAAAGATTGTTTACCTTGGCGAATGCCACCAGCTCTAAATAATGTTCTTTGTTTTCAGTAACACGTTCATCGTAACCGCCTGAAAGAATAAACGACTTAGAGGGTGTTTACACGAGGCCGGCCTGAATTCAGGTCTGACATTAGGTCGGTTGTAGTGTCTTTAAAAATATAGAGATAAAATCAATTGAGGCCAAGTAGCTACTGTTTAAAATATATTTATTCGTTTGAGCTTTCGTCGTCTACGATATCACCAGAAACTAAGAAGAGTGACCAGAATGCTGCTTAAATAGGGATTTCGATAAATTATGTAGGAATAAATTATATATAAATAGTTAAGAAACAATGCATAACTACATTGGGTAGTTGCAGGTGACAAAAGGTAAAAAACATAGACATACTAATTTAAATATTCAAATGTTAAAATTGTTAAAATCTACTAAGTGTTTACTGAAATGCTAATATAGTGGTTCAGAATAAAAGCTCGGCCAGCTCGCTGCATTCTTCCTGAGAGTTAATCTGCGGTCTTTCTCGCTTGATATAGATTGCTTCTTTGATTCGCAAGTTCACTGTATCGTTATCTCTGCACACGATCTTTACTTTTATGTCTTTGTTATTGTTGTTTTGGCATTCTTTGAGGTGTCTGAGGTACTGAAGACGTTGTTTGTGTTGTGTGTTCTCTTACTCTGTCGTGCAGTCTGTCGTGTGTCTTTAGTGCGCGTAGTTTTCACGAGTCCGGCCTAAGATTCCGTTCACGCTGGCCTAATCCCAGGTCGCTTGCTATAGACCGAATTGAAGTTTTGAGGCCAGCCCAACTGCGTGTAAACAAAATCTAAGTCTGATTGGGACCACGAAGAAAAACAACAACTTTAAGACCGACGTAATAGCGATATTTTCACCTCCCAAATTCAAACGTTGTTCTAAACGAAAAACTGCAAAAGATGTTACTTTGCCATTTTAAGTGTTCTTTCAAATAACAGTGACATAGTTTTCGCTTCATAGGCGCTCAGTTAAGAAGCAATCCATTTGAGCAATGCTGCTTAGTAAGTAATGTACTTATTAAGCATACGCAGCCTTATTTGTACAGTCCTGTAGTTGTATTTAGTGACATGGCTCCAGAAGTCAAAATACCAGTATGCTAAATAGAAAAGCAATTAATTAGTGTTGGACCGATACAAGAATATAGACCACTTGCACTTATTCCTTTGGTAAAGGACAAATGCTGATAAATTATAAAATTTTCGTTGATTATTTGCTTTGTTGAACGTCGGAACTGTGAATATTCCGGTATTCCAATGACCGGTATTCTGATAACCGGTATTCCGATAACCGGTATTCCGATAACCGGTGTTACAATAACCGGTATTCCAATAACCGGTGTTCCGATAATCGGTGTTCCGACAACCAGTGTTCCGATAACTGGTATTCCAATAACTAGTATTCCGATAATCGACATTCCGATAATCGGTATTCCGGTATTGCGATAACCGGTATCCGATAACTGACATTTTAGTACATTTAATCAGCGACCAAATTTACGGCTGACTGACTTCAAAAATTAAATAGTGCAATAACTTGATTTACCTGCCATTACCAAATGCACGGTTTTCCATTCTTTCACAGATAGTTTACTCTGAAGCTTGCTCAAGGCTTCAAGAACCAATGGTAGATTTTTCTTCCTTTCAAAGCGATTGATTGACAAGAACATGTGTTTTGTAGACGGTGGAATACTGTCAAGTCCGTCCGTTGTAGAAACCTCTACATCGTAGGCCTGGAAGTTTAGGGAAGGGTAAAGTATTCTCGGCTTTTTACTAGTTAATGATTTGAAAGTGTGAAAAAACGTCTGCGCTGTAAAGTTGCTGTTCACAAGAACACAATCCGCCATCCCTGCAAGGAGAACAAGCTGGGTTAGCATGATCAAAAATACTATACTTGTACTTAAATATGTCGAAATACTCAAGTGAAAATAGTCTAAACGATAGTCTTGGCAATCAATATTACGGGCGGTAAGCGCAATATTAAAATGAATATAAGAGCCCAGTTCAATATTCTGATTTATAGAAACTGATAATTAATACAAGAATGAAAAGATTAACAACCAGACACAGTGCTAAAGAGCGGTGCCCTGTTTGGCCTCAAAAACATCGCTAATTGCTAGTGATTCAGCACCAACGAACGAATTAACAGACAAACGAACAATTCACAACCAGAATAAACACAAATTTATCACAACATCCTGATGAAGCACATTTAAACCAGTGTAAACATTGTATTACTTAAAATCTGTCTACTTAAATTTGGGAAAATTTATGTACTTATTATATCACAACAAATTACTCCCTCGCAGCATAGGCGTAGAGTATTGGGGAGAGGGGCTGAGGGGCTTTAGCCCCCGGAGAAATCTCAATGGGAGGGCTGAGACCCCCCCCCCCCCCCCCAGAAATTTTTGCAGCAACTGACTCATCAATCACCATTCACAAATTATAGGCTAAAGTAATTGTTACAGCCTCATTCCTGTCAGCCAAAAGCACCCATATACAGTGTAAGTCAACCCAGTAACTAGTTTTTATGACATTTTATGACCTTCAGTGTTCTTAAAGATCACCCCTCAGAATGCAGGAAATGGCATTTCCAAGACTCTAAATTTCAAAAATTTCCGGGGAGCATGCTACCGGACCCCGCTAGAAGAGTCCCTTTTGTAAACGCCCCCCCCCCGGAAAATTCTTAGAAAGGCCCTGCTCAGTCCCCCCTAGGCGAAAACAAAACTCTACGCCTATGCCTCGAAGTTTGATAATTTTTTCTTACTTACAAATCAATTTCACAATTACAACACAAGAAATTCAAAACTGTACTATCCTCCTTTTTGTATAGGACAAAAATTAGACAATTTTCTGTAATCTACCAGGGTCCAAAATGTTTTAATGCTCTTAACCAGAATGTTCGCGATGCATCAACTGCTGCTTGTTTTAAATTCAAACTGAAAACGTTTCTTTGTTCTGGTAATTAAAACTTTCCGACGTTGAACGTTTGGTGTTAATCAAAACAGTCGTCTATTTATATCTGATTTTCATTCACTTTAATATAATTCTATATCGTCATGCTAGCGTCCATGTTATACATTGTATTCAATGTAAAAAGGTAACCCAAGACCTATAAGCCTGCTGGTTTCTATTGGACTACCTTGCCACTGTTATTTTATTAATTTTAATTTGTAAGTTCTTGTAAAGTGGTGAATAAATTTGATTTGATTTACTTGCGGAATGCTTTGCTTCTCGAAAGTCGATCCCTGACCAATCTCGTTCCCATGGGATAATTCATCACCAATAAGTGTTTTGATTGGGTATCTAAAGGCGGCGGCCTTTCAATGGCAACACGTTTTTCTGTTTCCAGTGATGTATTATCCCAGAGCCTTCGTTTGCCTGCGAAGTCTCTGGGAACGAGATTGATGCCTGACGTAAAAAACGGCGCTTGCATTCTCGTTCCCAGAGCCCACGTTTCTGTGTTCGTGGCGTATTCCGCAGGCTGGCATACGTACGATTCCGCGGGCTAGCGTACGGATTGATTCCACAAAAGTGACACCCAGAGTATAAAGCTACCTAACGTGAGTCGCTCAGCGGCTACTAGATTGCTGTAAATATAGTCGATAATTTATAATCTCTTTTTATAACATGTAAATTGTCATTGAAAAGCCCATTTTAGGGAATGTCAATTAATAAATTCAAATTCAAATTCGTCAGGGCACCGCAATAATATATTAACGTTTCGTTGCTAACGTGCAACATATTGAGAATGAGAGATAACAATGTTGTCGGAAGTACCGGATATTCTCGAATAAGCGTCCAGGAGAGCAAAAGGGTGGGCGCTTATTCGAGAAGAGGGCGCTTATTAAATATTTTCTGTTAACTGGTTTCCTATTTTGATATACCGTATACTGTATAGTTTAGTTTTGTGAGAACGACGACACAACTAAACAACTTTAAGTTTGTTGTTGGTTGGCTTTGTACTCTATTAAACCTTATTTACAGTAGCCTGGAATAGTGAGGTCCGAGCAATGGGGTGAGCGCTTATTAGTATGGCGGATGATGTGTGTCAAAATTAAAAAAACACATTTGGCAACGATCATGTAACATCTGGATATCGGTTCTAACTATTTCATGGCAACAACAAGACGTTTGTTGGCAATAACAAAACATTTAATGATAAAAATATCGTTTGGCAACAATAAAACATTAATTGGGCTACCAGAACACATATCGTTATTGGCAACAACATTATCGTTATTTGGCAACGAACGTTTTATTTGGCAACAACAATCCCGTGATGCATTGCAAATTCCCACGCGCTAGCCCCACGCAGTGGTCTCACGTTTTATACACCAGATGGCGGAACAAGATTTTGAAAATGGGGTACGAACTGCTCTTACAACTCGTTTACAAATGTTATTGACTGAGGTAACGGAATGTATTGCAACGGAGCCCGATGCCACTAGATTTGCAATCAATCAATTAATAAGTTCTTGAAATTATCGATCAGTATCGGTTATCATGCAATAGTAATCAATAAACGAATCGCATTGGACGTATCAATTGGAATTCGCTAAAGTGCTCAAAACTAAAATGCTTTCAAAACAAAGTTTGAAAACATGTACTTGCAGTATTTTTTTTTTGATGAACATGTTAGACTTTCAGGCCTCTTTCAAGGTGCGCCCACACACGCCAAATACTTCCTAGCTCTTTGCTGTTTACCGCACATCTAACATAGTCTAAGAGTGACTAAAAATTTTTGCACACAATTTGCCTAAAATCCAAGCGCTCATTTTGCTTGAAATTTAAGCGCTGATTTTGCTTAAAATCACTCATTTTGCTTAAAATTAAAATTAAAAGTGATATATTTCTTAAAATTTAAGCTGCATTTTTTTATTTTGCTTAAAATTTAAGAACTTAATCATTTTGCCAATTCTTGAATAAGCTGCGGCATATTTTGGACTAGCTTTCACCCTGGGCTTCTTTTAGTCGCGGCTTATTGATTACATGACCGTTTATACGAGCTGTTCGCGACTTATTCAAGCCGCGGCTTATTTTGCCCCGTATAAAAGACCCTAATTGCACCGAAATTTTAATGAGTGGTCAAATGACAAACGAAATTCAAAATGTACGCGAAGCAATAAGTTCTGAAGAAACCAAAAACGGCTACAAAATGGTTAGAATGGAAATTATTAATGGTAAGATCGTTAAATTGTTTATCTGTGTTCGTTTAACCCTTTAAAGCCTGAAGACGAGTATTTTATCTGGCTAACGCCAGACGATTTTATTCAGCACAGGGAGAGGTCCAGGCCTCGAAGGGTTAAAACTAAATTCCTGCATACACATTTCAAAATTACGTTCGCTATTGACAAGATTTCTTGATGTACTGTAAACTACATTTTAAAATGAATGTTTCTTTCAACTTTATGTCATTTAATTTTTACATATCAAATGAGTAGAAATATATTGTTTCAACATTGTACATGCAAACCCATGTATCAAAAAATGTATTAAACAAGCCTCAAAGAATATGTTATGTCGAAAATTTATTTAAGGTTACAGAATACCCTAGAAAGTAAAAAAACAAACAGAAAATGATATTTTACATATCCATAAAGTTTATACTACCAGGTCTACCATCTGGCAAAAGTTTGATTTAAAAATATTGAAAGTTGAATGAGTTATTAAGTAAAACGATTACCCAAGTCTCTATCTGTGGTGGGAAAGTCTGTTATTATTAACAGTGGATTAATGACAGCTCAAGAAAGAAATCTGTCCTTTACCCTGTAATCCACTTTACATTTTGAACTCTAAGGAGCAGAATTCTTGAGAGACCTTGTTCTTGTCTGCCTCTTTGCAGATCTTGTGGCTTCAAGTTGCAGCGCAGTTTTAGGCTTTCTCTTTGTGGGTATCTTTGATCACATGTAATTATAGCAACTGAGATTTGACCATTTCTTTCCCACCTGGTTTGAACAACAGGGTGATCCACTTGCATTGTTATTGGGCAACAGTAATAGGATTATCTTTACAACCAAAGAGGGTGGAGAGTCATCAACAGCTGTGAAAACCCCCACAAAATATTCAAAGTCTATTTTCAGCCAAATGAATTTTGGGTAGCGTGGACACATTCAAAGAACGAAGTTGAGGGCGTGTTTTAACCGATCCTTCTCAAACTTGCACACGGCATTGGTGCATGTCTGGGCTACAAAAATGTGTTTGCTCGATTTATTTAGGGCAAAATTAACTGAGTTACGGACCTTTGTTTGTCCATTGTCATTTATATGACATGGGTCAGAAAATAATATGCCCCGGCTGATAAACCACTAAAGCAATAAATAAATGTGAACACACTTTTTAGAACTCTTTGAGAAGTATAAAATATGACAATTTGACAGATTTTTAGTAAAACCAGCAATGGACAACAATCACATAGGTCATAGGGAAGGTACCTTGATATTATATTTGTAAGTAGACAAGAGATTTTTTTTTTTATTTGAATATACAATGATGTGTTCTTCAATTATCTGGCTACATTTGGTGTAGGCTCGATTTCCAGCCTTATCTCGACTCGCGGGACTTTACCCGCCCTCTACGAACGGCTGGACGCGTGAGCGGCTTGTGATGTCTGTGACGTAATGCATAATTTACCCACGGCAAAGATATTTTTGTCATTCATCCAATCAACACTATAAACAGAGTCAGTGAACGATAAATCGCAGATGTTTGAAATGGCAGAAATGCAGCAAAGACACGACTTAATTCAGTGAGCTTCGTGGACTGAAGCAAGGTGCAATCTTTTCTTATGGACATCTTTAATCAACAATTTATACTGAGGCCCGCCATTTCACGAAGACACAAACGGTATTAATGTAAATAAACAGTCTGACATTCACCAGGTTCAATTAGCTTTTTAGCATCTTCGTCGTTCTATAAATCGTCGCCGAACTCTGCCGTGATTCAAACTGTCTGACTTGAGAAACCGTATCTGATCATCTTCCATGAAAGAAATCAAAGGCGAAATCGCAGTTGTGATTGATTTCGAGTTAATATCAACAAACTATTGACACTGACTGAAATATCAGTGATTTTCCTGACCTAGTAGGTTAAATGGCAAACACATCTTGGCCACTAATGGTCACGTTGCAAATCTTTTAAAAAACAATCTTCAAAAGTGTCGAAAATTCGGTCGTACGCCTGGGCTGTCACGATAATTTATACAAATGTTCAATAATGTATGCCTGCTGAAAATGTGCAGGCGCGTTTGTGATTGGTGGAAATTGACAATGACACGCTCATGAGCCCAGCCGTGATTTCTGAGGCGGGTCGGAGCCCGAAATAAGGCTGGAAATCGAGCCTACATTTGGTGCAAATTTGAGACAAATTGGGAAAATATTCAGTACGAAAATATTCAACAAACGTCTCAGTGTTTGGATATCCTGATGAAACACTCCTCCTCGTGTATGATATATTACATAATAATTTATATATTTATATATATATATATATTTTATATACTTATTACTTATATATATATATATATACATATATATATATATATATATATATATATATAAAATACGTATTTAAAATGTTTGTTTCATTCCATTCAGATCTGATAGAATAAGCCACACAGTTTTAGATGTGCCGACCGACTAACTATATATATATATATATATATTAGAAAAAAATGATGATGCGCAGTCAGGTTTAAACATAATGAAGTAATTAAGAAACACTCTCTGATGCCAGTCTGCAGTCTTCAACAGCTAGTTAAAGATAAGTGAGAAAAACATGTGATATACTGTATATACATATAGGATCTATAAATAAATATGTTGTTAGCTAATTAATGACATGAGAAAAAGAAAAAATAGTGTTTGGTTACTTCTTTAAAAGAATCAACTATTGTCTCAGAAGTGGCTTAGAATTGTTGTCAGTTTCTTTCATTGCTGCTGTATGCCAAGATTCTAAAGTTCTGCAGTTTTGAAAAGTCCCTTTGTCAAGAAGGGACTTTCCAAAACCGCAGAATGGAAATATGACATTAGAGTTTGCAACAAACCAATGAAAACTCTTCAACATGAATTTCCCTCCCTGAAATTAACACAGACCTGTCATTGAAGAACAAACTAATGTAGTCTATAAGATACCGTGCTGAGACTGTGGATGGAGTTGTATTGGAGAAACCAGAAGATGTTTCAAGACCAGGAAAGCTGAACACATCAGAAACATGAAATACCACACAAAAGGATCAAAATTGTTACCAACCATGCATGGGTTAATGACCATTCTATTGCCTTTGACAATAGTAAGTATATAAGTAAGTAAGTAAGTAAGTAAGTAAGTAAGTAAGTAAGTAAGTAAGTAAGTAAGTAAGTAAGTAAGTAAGTAAGTAAGTAAGTAAGTAACACAACAGAGGGTAAACACTAAATAGTGAAAAGCACTAATAAACTTGTGGCCCTCAATTAACTACTTACATAATTAAATCTGGTAATTAAAACTTATATAATCTATATACAATTACGTGTATACATGTACAGTATATTAAAACACTAAGAGTTAAAATATGTAGAAAGAGTTTAAAATAGATTATGGGTTAAAAATGTGCTATTAATTGCTGATTCTCAAAAGACTGCTTTCTGAGGATGTTCCTGAATGTTTTGACTTTCTTAATTACTTCATTATATATATATATATATATATATATATATATATATATATATATATATATATATATATGTAATGTTTACAACACTCGCGGCCATGTTGTATTGAATATACAATCATGAGCCGAAGGCTCGTGATTGTATACTCAATACAATACGGCCGCGAGTGTTGTAAACAACTTGTGAAATGAATGAATAGTAAAAATCCCTTTGGGGTATTGAGAAGCTAATTAGTTGCAAGCACTAGTGGCTGTATCAGAAGAGTATACATCCACTAGTGGTTGTAACTAATTAGCATCATTGGTTTTAGTTTGTATGGGGTTTACAGGGGTATACATGTGACATAATTTCTGAAATTGGATTGGCTGCAAAACTCATGAATTAGTAATGAATTTCACAAATATATATTGTGTGACAGCCTGCAATTATGCCAGTTTGTGCATTTAATTCTTCTAATCCTACTGTATGTATTTTATTTGTTTATTCATTACTCTGGCTACCTGCGGTAGGCAGAGTCTAGGTTTTAGTTTGTTTGTTTTTTCTTTTTGGGTGTCATGATTTTGTATATTTGCACATTTTACTATTCATGCTTCCATTGAGTTGTTAGCCATGTGACTGAGTGAGGCTGTGAGGTGTGTTGTAAGTTCATTGCTCCTTTTACTTTTGGAGTTGGACAAAAAGTTGAACAGCTTTACCTTTTGATCAAGGTGTTCTTGCACATTGTTCATACACTAGATTTCAAAAATCACTGGCTGACTTTGTAGTTTAACAGTGATCAGATGTGGCTGATCGATTTTGCGATTCTGCAATAACACTTCAATCAGTATCTTTTACACAAGCACTTTGGCAGTAGCACGAGTGAACACCTGACTCAGGCATCTTGTTTTGTGTGAATCCTGAAAACTCCAGGTTTTTGGGCTTCCTTTTCAAAATTTTCAAAATTTGAACATCTATTTAGAACTTTTCCAATATCGCAATATCCGACAAGTTACAGCATTATTTTGAAGGTATCAATAAAGAAAAATCTGTTGAACACTTAGTGTGGGTCATTAACCTTTGCCATTTTCATCCAATATTGCAGACAGAAAATGGAATTTCGTGTGTTGTAATTATTACTGTTGGCATCTACACAATATATACTGTACTGTATCCTGTGTTTCTAAAGGAGTTTCATTTCACTATTAAAGCATTAATTACTGACTTGTCTGGCTTAATCTGTTAAAAAGTTCTTTGCTAATTGTTAAAAATACAATTTTTCTTCTAGATCATTCCCCAATAAATCTGTAATTTGTCCCTGATGAGGGGCTAGGGTTCCCCAACAGGGGGGCTATAGCCCCCTCTGCCCCCCCCCCCCCCCCCCTGGTGCCACCCCTGCCCATAGCTATGGTAGTGGTCAACCTAAACAAGATTTTACAAGGGAAGAAAATGAAAATGTACCTGTGGTTTTCTCCTCCAGCCAGTCTAAAGGCGCACGATACAACCTCTTGGCAAAACTTTCTCTCTTGGTGAGCAACTGGTCTGGAAAGTGACAGTAGAAAAGAATCTTTGCTTTGCCTATTTTCAATACAGGGATGCAGGCCGACACTTGGTCGCAAAAAAAAACGTCCGGCTGGTAAGCAGAGAAAAAAACGAGGTAGAAAGCGACATAGATCATACGTAGATAGGCAAAGAGTGCATAGAAGTATCCCAAGACATGACGAGGCAGCCAATCGCCTACACAAGTCACTTGAATTGTGCCGTCTTTAGTCTCTTGAAAACAGTGAGACGGGTCGTGGTGTGCAGTGAATATGTGCACCTTATGACCACGACTTTTTAAAGCCACAGCAGCGTCGACGACAAGTCGTTCTGCTCCACCAATACCTAAATCAGGATGAATGAAGGCCACAACCACCATATTGGATTTGGGGATCTTGGCCGTGAGAAGTCAGAGACGAAGAAAGAGACTGGTAACTGGTAATCCTCGTTCCAAAATTAAATTCCTTCGATTGCAACATGGTCTCTCGTTCCGTATGAAGATATATAACATACAACCCAACACGCTGTATGATGCATTTCATCATACATGTGCAAGCGACCCAATGCAATGATTAATACCAAGGGGGGTGTTTAGGCCGGCCTTGAAATTATATAGGTTTAGTTCCCCTTGTTGTCTTCCAGCTCGTGATCGCGAGAGCTTAGGCATTATTTCACGTGGATTTGACACAAATCTCATTTAAAACAACGTATTGAGTTAAAAAGCTTTTTTTCGTAGCCAGAATCGTACGAATTAGACTTAATAG
This sequence comes from Corallium rubrum, assembly GCA_964035015.1. Lineage (NCBI taxonomy): Eukaryota > Metazoa > Cnidaria > Anthozoa > Scleralcyonacea > Coralliidae > Corallium > Corallium rubrum. Next base: position 29,104,507 of record OZ035998.1, read on the forward strand.
GTCTTTGTGCGTCAAGTAATGTAACGTATATACGGATCATCCTCGTTCCCAGGGCCTCCTCGGTACACTGGGAAATCGGAGGCCCTGGTCAGATGAAAACCGGATGTCCTAGATTCCAAGGACATTGAGTCATTGACTACATCACATCGCCCTGGGTGCGACAGTGGACATAATATAACGAAACAAGCGAGATACACTCAACTATTTCAAGAAAAGTTGCCTTGTTATGACGTCCGAAATGTTTGGTGTTTACTGTTCTTCCCGCTGGACAAAATAGCACAATTTCGCTTACCGAAATGCTTTTCAAACGTAGGTTGTTTACGAATATAATTTGCCGTCGCCGACGAATGAGTCACCGAGTCACGCTATGTCTAAAACCGTTCGATTTTGAGAGTTAAATGATGAAACTCATCGCAGTTCCAATTCGCTTTAAGAATCCTATTTTGTTGGCATTATTTGTAGACTTTTTCGGTGTTATCTGAGCGATAATCTTCACTTTATTCACATCGTTGTTTGACTGTTGAAAATATATTTGCCCACTTCCTGTTTTAGACAACCTTCCAGCCAATCACACGCTTCAATCGTTTTCATCTGACCAGGGCCTCCGATTTTCCAGTGTACCGAGGAGGTCCTGGGAACGAGGATGATATACGGATGTTTTTTATATGAACGAAATTAAACCTAAACCTTCCCACTTCAGTTTTTACACCATGGTTCACGAGGTTTCCTTTCTAAAAGTTATGCGTGGTGGAACGGGAGTCGGGAGAGAAAACCTCTGATACTCATAGGAAGCGGCATGACTGCCTAACTTTCATGCACTTCAGCTATATATTGGTGGTGGGGGGGGGGGGGAATCTTATTGGTTAATCTACCAATCAGAGAGGATAGGCAGATTAACCAATAAGATCCCCCCCCCCCCCCCAAGGCGTTCGTACAGGAAAATGCAGCGAAGTGAGAGAAAGCCCTGACAAAAGCAGGATTTTGGCGGGAGCACGTTACGAAATTTTTCGATAGATTTTCCAGTGAGTTTAGCACACTAAGGGCTCGGTAAGAGTAAGATACTTTGGCTACTTTTCACAGCGGTTCGCCTGCACCGTCGACCGGACGTTAAAAGGATCGAGGTAAAAAGGGCTGACTCAAAGGTACACGTCCAGTCTTTTTGCGGCTGTTCCAAAATATGTCGTCACTAATTTGTTTTTATCCAAAATTTGCCGTCGAGCTCCAGTGAGTCTCAAGATTTTAGCAATCTTCTCGATACCCTATAACCAACAACAAAAACCCTAACCCTAATCAGAAATCCGGTTTACCCCTGGTCTACCCCGTTTTTATAAGGTCTGCGAAGGAGACTAGTTTACCCCTAGCTTTTTGGAAAAACATATTTGACGACGTATTTTGGAAAAGCCGCAGAAGGACTGGACGCGGGTCCTATGAATCATCCTTTTTAACCTCAACCCGCTTGGCAGACTCAATGTTTTCAAAGAGCGGAAATATTTTCGAAATATATTGGAATATTTTGTCAAGTGGCCTCCAGTCTTTTCCAGGGCGTTCTCTCGCCTCGATGACTTTTTCACGAATACCCCGGGATATAACTGGAGTGATATCTTTGTGGCGGACAATGTGCGGGCATGTAGGCCGGAAGTACGTATAGTTCCAGTCTTCTAGGCGATCTCGTAAAATCTGATCTAGTCAAAACACCGCGGAGGAGACTGAAACTATATACGTACTTCAGGTCTACATGTCCGCCATGTTTGGCTTCAATCTTTTCCCGGTCAATGACCAGTAGATATCACTCCAGTTATATATATATTTTAGCTCACTTGGGTTGGCTATAATCAATATTGAAGAAGTTTGATTAACCATCATACGGCTTCCTACAAAAGGTTTCCTCGCCTAGCTCTCCCGACCGTAACTTACAAAGAGATAAAATCTCCGAGGCCAGGGTACGAGTTATTCTTTTTATCTATAAATTTATTCAGCAGAATTTCAACAATTTCCATAATCTCTCAAGCTAGCAGCTCCACGTAGTTGATATGCCTCTGCGGCTTTTATAGTATCTTGGAGATCCAGGACCAGGCCATCTGCAACAAAACAAAATAATACATTTAAAAACTACGGGGCACTGAGAAACAGTATATACCTTCGCCAGCGGGGTTACTAGGGGCTGTTTATAGGGAGAGAGCTATCCCACTCCATAGGCTAGCCTGTTTACATAAATATATTCATTTGTCAAGAATAGCCTGCGAGCAGACGTTCTTTATTGGGCGAGGCATAAATACAGTCTGTTTACTGGCTAAGGATAGCCTAGCCCACCAGATAAATAATTTAGCATTTAGAGAAGTTTGAAAGATCCTTCTCAAACTCATTTATTTAATTATTCATAAGGAAAATACAATGGAAATCAGTTACCGAAACGTTGTTGGTAAATGTGGTAACAAACTTCCATAACCTAGACAACTTTAACGTCTTCTCTAAAAATACTGATTCGTTCGAGAAGTTATACTGTGCATCGGTTATCCCCTGGTTTTTCAACACACGTCTCAGTGTTTTCAAATCGGATAACAAACGGCTTCTCGTGTATGATATACTATTTCATCCACCGCAGGATGTATATCACGAATGGGAGAAAATCGGTGCTATAACCTGTATACAGCACTGTTTCCAATTACGTCAAATTAAAATCCTAATAGGAAACCTCCTTTGTTGTCTAATAAGAACGTTATTGAACACGATCTAGGCGTAACGAACATGTTCAATCCTCTGTTATTTTCATTCAAGTCAATCAGAGCTTTCCCCGCTAACATTTAGCACAAAAAAAAAGCGTATTGATCTTTTACAGCCCCCTAGAAGCCAATACGTTTGTTCGCGATCGGAAATTGCGGCTGTCGACGGGGACCTAATCCAGGCTGACCTGTTTTAGCTGCACATGCGTAGAACGAATACCTTGCGTGTAAACGTCATCAATACACGGCCGACAGGAGCGAGGACACTCCGAGCTCAAAGTCAAGCATCTCCGCTCAAAATCGTCGCTCGACCATAATTCTTCCACGAGCGCATAGCACGAAGGTTGGGCTTGCCATAGAATACGGTTTGTTGACAACTCGTGGAATTTTCGCGATGTACGAACCCAAATACCCTTCTCAAATTCATCAGTTTCAAATGTCCTCAGAACTCACTTGAGCCAGCACGCACGTGGACTGCGTACTGCCCCATGAAAGTGGCTGATTTTCTATGCGATTTCCGATCGTGCCTGACCTCTCAGCAGCCTGCTTGCGGGCTGGAGAAATCAACGCCTGCCATAGTCCTGTTCAAAGCTGCGACTTTTCCCACCAAAATCGATAACAGTCCCATTGCATATTGGTTCATTCGAGTCTTAATATGTACAGAAACTGTCAACTCGTCAAGCATAACAAAAGAGCTGTGACTGGAGGAGATTTGCGTGATGCGCGGCCTTAATTTGAACGTTTCTAAGCTGGAACAGTTGAATAAATCGTTGATTTGAATGGTTCTGATGTTTTGACTGTTTTTTTCAAAATGATTCTCAAGAAAATCTTGAAAAGAAAGCTGGATTTTGAGTTTAGCTTAATATATTCACGACCTGTTAAATTAACATGACGCCAATCACACGTCAATCACACAGGTTTGTACGCTTTTGTAAATATTTTATTTTATTTATTTTATAAGCTTTTAACCACAATTTATCTATTATACAAACATGAACTGAACAAAGTGATACAATGAAACATAATATAAGATATGATGATGGCAGGGTATAACCACAACAGCTTTTGGCCAATTACTGTAGTCCCAAATAAATTCAAGCTAAAGAAACATATTTCTAAAACTCATTAATAATTAATGAGGAAAATTCAAAAGTAATTAAGGTTTAATCAATGTCTGTTTCAATGTCTGTTTACCCCGGTACAGAACTGATATCAGTGTCTGTAAATGTGATACAGAACGGTTGGATAAAACATCAGTTCTGTATCACATTTACAGACACTGATATCTGTTCTGTAGCAAGTGTACAGACACTTCGCATGCAACTATATAGCTTGAGTAAGGTACGCTGGTAGCGTCCTCATACAAGATGAAGATGCAAACAGTTGTTGAAGAACAACATTTGTTGAAGAACAAATGGTGATCAGAACGGCTATTTATGGCACGTCACTTAGAATATAAAATGTGGGACTAATACTAAATCAAAGCGCATGCTCACATCACTAATTTAATAATCGGAGCCTATTAAACCTTACCCAGAAGGTTTATCAGCTCTTAACATGATGTATTTTTTGCTAACTGAATAGACGTTTTAGAAGTCATTTACGGAATTCGTGTCCGTTCTGTATCGGGATACAGGCACTCGGCTTCGCCTCGTGTCTGTATACCCCGATACAGAACGACCACTCATTCTGTAAATAGTACTTACAAAGTTACGTATACAGACATCATGTGTATGTGAATAGGACTATGGCACGCAGACTACTCAGGGTGGGCCATTATTAATTGAAAACAAACTCAGCCATATGATAAATACAAGTATAAAGAACTGTTTAAGCAACAAATACATTTTGGTTGCATTTCAACTTCAAATTCAATAAAAATACAGTATACGTACGCTTCACGATTTGTCTTGGAAAAAGATCGAACCACCTTTTGCCATTGATAAATATTTGGGAAAATAACAGGATCGATTTTTGCTGATTTAATTGCTCGATATACATCAACGTCTATCTTGCTTGGTTGGAGTCTATGCGAGAATATAAAGAAGAACGCGTAAGATTAATAATGCATCAATTAACAAAGGCAGTAACGGAAAAACGGATGTAGGGAGAACCGAACAGCCGAATAAACAAAAACAAACAAACAAACAAACAAACAAACAAACAAACAAACAAACAAACAAACAAACAAACAAACAAACAAACAAACAAACAAACAAACAAACAAACAAACAAACAAACAAACAAACAAACAAACAAACAAACAAACAAACAAACAAACAAACAAACAAACAAACAAACAAACAAACAAACAAACAAACAAACAAACAAACAAACAAACAAACAAACAAACAAACAAACAAACAAACAAACAAACAAACAAACAAACAAACAAACAAACAAACAAACAAACAAACAAACAAACAAACAAACAAACAAACAAACAAACAAACAAACAAACAAACAAACAAACAAACAAACAAACAAACAAACAAACAAACAAACAAACAAACAAACAAACAAACAAACAAACAAACAAACAAACAAACAAACAAACAAACAAACAAACAAACAAACAAACAAACAAACAAACAAACAAACAAACAAACAAACAAACAAACAAACAAACAAACAAACAAACAAACAAACAAACAAACAAACAAACAAACAAAAAGGAAGAAAATGGAAGGAAAGACGGAAGGAAGGAAAGAAAGAAAAGGAAGGAAAGAAAAGGAAGGAAGGAAGGAAGGAAGGAAGGAAGGAAGGAAGGAAGGAAGGGAGGGAGGGAGGGAGGGAGGGAGGGAGGGAGGGAGGGAGGGAGGGAGGGAGGGAGGGAGGGAGGGAGGGAGGGAGGGAGGGAGGGAGGGAGGGAGGGAGGGAGGGAATATATAGAATAGAATCTTTATTTAAACACGGTAAAAATCATCAGTACAAATGTTCAATATATATAAATAATTAAGATAGTCTAAAGTTATCAATTATGCTAACTAAATTTACAATATGAATATAATATTTACGCAACATGATACAAATAAAATATAGAATAATAAAAGAAAGAAAGAAATTACTATGTACTGTTTTACATGATTGCCGTGTGGGAGACCGACGCTGAGAAAAAAATTTATCGACACCCCTTTTGAATGCGTTATGGGACTTGACTGATCTCAAATTAGGGAGATGATTCCACAGAAATGCTCCACTGTAGCTGAAACTGCGTTTTAAATAATCCGTTCTAGGTTTAGGTAACTCTAATTTATTTTCAAAATCCCTTAGATTATAATTGGTTGTATGTAAACTAAATAATTCTTGTAAATACTCAGGAGTAAGCTTGCTGATAGTTTTGTATATCAGTGTTGCTTTGTGTTTCTTGCGGATAATAGACAAGTTGTCCCAGTTGAGCATATTTAAGGTCGCGACAGATCTTGTTTCTTAATTAGATTTAGTAATCACTCTGGCTGCTCGGTTTTGCAACTTTTGGAGTTTATCTGTTAATTGCTTACACAGGCCATCCTACACTGAATTACAATAATTAAAGTGGGGCTCAATCAAGCCTGTGTATATTTTCAAAGCGGTATCGTTGTCTATAAATTGTCTATTTCGCTTAAGAGCTCCAATGATAGAGGAAATCTTTTTAGAAATTACATTGATATGCTCATTCCAGGACAAAGTGTCATCAATAGTTAGACCTAGTGACTTGATGTGCTTAACTCTATTGATTTCTTTACCATCTATGTAAATATGAATATCATAATTATTTTGAGTCAGGAGTCTTTGACGAGAGCCAATGATCATGAACTCAGTCTTAGCAATATTAAGGCTCATCTTGTTTGCCCTAAGCCAACTATATATGTAAGTTATTTGAGTTGGATATTCATACGTTGTTCTAGGTCATTTTTATTCGGACCAGAGAAATTAATATTTGTATCATCCGCGTACATTCTAGGCAAAGCATCATCTAAGCAGAAGAATATATACATTTTAAGACCAAACCGGGACTAGTTGCGAAAAACCCAACTACACAGGCCTTCCGGCAGGAATTGAACCATTAAAATGTATATATTCTACACTCGAATTTTCCTTCACCCAAAATCCTTAGAACACGCTATGTAAACGAGTGAAATGCCCAATATTACTTATAATATACCCAATTCTCTCCTGGCATTACCACCTTATTATATATACAGAACTCGCGATCAAGCTCTCGGCAACACCCTCCGTGGCTCAGTGGTCAGAGCATTGCACTAGAATCGCAAGGTCGGTGGGTTCAATTCCTACCGGAAGGCCTGTGTAGTTGCATTTTTCGCAACTGGTTCCGGTTTGGTCTTAAAATGTATATATTCTACACTCGAATTTTCCTTCACCCAAAATCCTTAGAACACGCTATGTAATCGAGTGAAATGCCCAATATTACTTATAACATCATCTAAGCAGCTTGGCAGGTCATTGATATAGATCAGAAATAAAAGTGGGCCAATTATTGACCCCTGAGGAACACCACAGCTAATTGGCTTTGTATTAGATAAATGTCCATTGACATAACATTTTTGACTTCGGTTTGTCAAATATGATGGAAACCATCTTGGAGTGTTTATTGTCAAATACTTGTAAAATTGATTATAGACAATTTTTTCAAACATTTTTGTTACAGCTGGTATTGCTGATAATGGTTGATAATTATTAAAGTCTGACTTCTCGCCATTCTTAAAAACAGGGAAAACTTTAGCCAATTTCCATTCATCATGGAAACTACCTGTTGTGATTGATTGATTAAATATGTGTGTTAAAGAAGGCGATATGACGTTGGCTGCAATTTTTAATAATTTGCAAGGCAGGTTATCTCTAAACCTGTTGCCTTCTTAATATGGAGGGAGGGAGGGAGGGAGGGAGGGAGGGAGGGAGGGAGGGAGGGAGGGAGGGAGGGAGGGAGGGAGGGAGGGAGGGAGGGAGGGAGGGAGGGAGGGAGGGAGGGAGGGAGGGAGGGAGGAAGGAAGGAAGGAAGGAAGGAAGGAAGGAAGGAAGGAAGGAAGGAAGGAAGGAAGGAAGGAAGGAAGGAAGGAAGGAAGGAAGGAAGGAAGGAAGGAAGGAAGGAAGGAAGGAAGGAAGGAAGGAAGGAAGGAAGGAAGGAAGGAAGGAAGCTACTAACCGACTGCGAGGAGTGACAAGAGTATAAGGAGAGTATTTGTCTGTCGTACGGGAATGTATTTTCCTGCTGTTTTCGGACGGGAAAATATTTGCATGATATTTTCGTACAAAAAAATCCCAAAGGCAAATATTTTCTCGAACAGATCGATCTAACAATTAAGGGACATTAATAAGGGTGTTGCTATATATACTCACCCTTCGATAAATAATTGAGTATCACCGGCATTCGATGAAATTCTGGATTTCACGAGTGGATATTCTGCGTCGATCCGACCACTGGCTAGTTTGTTTTCTTCTTTCTGCGGCGTTTCATGAACACAAAGTTGTGCAAATTCTGAAATTAGTCCTAAAAGAGAATCTTCAGAACTAGTAGAACAATCTAACGTTTCTCCGGCCTCCTCAAAGTCTAATTTACAGGCACTCGACGTGAGTGAGATGGGTGAGCCGTCACACTGTTCTTCCCTTTCGCTATTATTGTGTTTCTTTTCATCGCATGTATCTTGTGTATCCGTTGAACATCTTGTAATAATACGTTTATCGTATCCCAAACTTACTTCGTTTTCGTGAAGTGTGTGACTGTGATCGATTGTATCCATAAGATTGTCGTTTGGAGATTGATTTAGGTGTTTTAAACGCGCTTTGCCTTCGTAAATTTGATCACTCTCCCCAATCCCCAGTTGACCGTTTTCTTGCACCTCGTCCCATCTCAGTCGGTTTCGAAAACCTTTCAAGTCCGGATTGCGTCCAGTCGGTGTACGATTTTTTTCCACATAGTTTGTTTGTGGCGTCCTTACATCGTTGGCAAATACCTCATCAGCAGGCGATTGTTCACGACGAGATGTTGTCCTGTTTTCGGAGTTCGAAGAGTATGTCCCTTTTTTGGCTTGAAGATATTTTTCCAATTTCTTTAAGCCGTCCGTCGTCGAAAGGTCAGCGAAGCAATCTAAGAATTTCCAGTATTCGCACCAGGCGACATTTTGGGATTTGGCTAGCTTCCTGGAATACAGGTATGTAGACAGTCAAACCACATTGTTACAGTAAAGAAGACCGCGCGTACACACGGCAGCAAAAAGAGCCATTCATACAACATAAGCAGAAGCATCAAGATGGGCAACAAACAAACAAACAAACAAACAAACGAACGAACGAACGAACGAACGAACGAACGAACGAACGAACGAACGAACGAACGAACGAACGAACGAACGAACGAACGAACGAACGAACGAACGAACGAACGAACGAACGAACGAACGAACGAACGAACGAACGAACGAACGAACGAACGAACGAACGAACGAACGAACGAACGAACGAACGAACGAACGACAATCGAACGAACGAACGAACGAACGAACGAACGAACGAACGAACGAACGAACGAACGAATCGAACGAACGAACGACGAACGAACGAACGAACGAACGAACGAACGAACAACGAACGAACGAACCAACGAACGAACGAACGAACGAACGAACGAACGAACGAACGAACGAACGAACGAACGAACAACCAACAACCAACAACAACAACTAACAATCGAACGAACGAACGAACGAACCAATCCAACGAACGAACGAACGAACGAACGAACGAACGAACGAACGAACGAACGAACGAACGAACGAACGAACGAACGAACGAACGAACGAACGAACGAACGAACGAACGAACGAACGAACGAACGAACGAACGAACGAACGAACGAACGAACGAACGAACGAACGAACGAACGAACGAACGAACGAACGAACGAACGAACGAACGAACGAACGAACGAACGAACGAACGAACGAACGAACGAACGAACGAACGAACGAACGAACGAACGAACGAACGAACGAACGAACGAACGAACGAACGAACGAACGAACGAACGAACGAACGAACGAACGAACGAACGAACGAACGAACGAACGAACGAACGAACGAACGAACGAACGAACAAACAAACAAACAAACAAACAAACAAACAAACAAACAAACAAACAACAATAGGTACGCAATGCGTACATGTGACTACTACTGTTAGAACCTAAGGACTGAGATATCGGACCGATCGATGTTTTTAGTACGTGAAATCCAGATTGGTGCTGCATGGGCAGTCCTGAATCCGCCATTCCAGACCGCTGAGAGAATTTTACAAACAAAATGAAAGTCATGTCATTATACATGCAACAAGAAGGATAATAATTTCAGAACTATTCATTGTTGAAATATATCGTGCAGGTATGTTGTTAGAGATTGTGTTAAGCTTTCATTTGATGTATAGTTCAAGTTTCCATGTTATGTGAAACTGTTTAAAATGTTCAAAATGACCGTAGCAATGTTCGTAATAATATAATATAACATTTACTTCTCACAAATATTACAGAATTTCAAATGTTTTTTTTATTCAACTACATAACGTACAACCCTGAGCGATATGTCAAACAAAAGCAACTGAAAAATGCTATTTGGGGTAGCTATTTCAGGATTCTAGCTAAGCGGAAAGTACTTTAAAAATGGGAAAACATATGCCATTTTGGTTTAGTTCACCAGACAGATGGTGGCGAATACGAGCCTAACACTTTGTCAAGTTTTCAAAGAACGTTTACAACACTTGTAGTCACATAATAAACTACTTATTGACATCGCTTGTTCGGTCTGTACTAGTGAAATATCGGACCTCCGTTTTCTGCACGGACCACGCTTCGCTGAGGTTGCTCGGTCCGTACTAAAAATGTCGGTCCGATATTTCATTAGTACAGTCCTCACACTCGGTCAATAAGTAGTAAATGCATCACAACTTGTGAATAAAAAATTTGTATTCAGCATTTTCCATTAAGTAGTCTATTTAACAAATAGATTCCGTTTTGCCGTTGTCTGTCAGTTATAGATGCACAGATGACGTCACAACGTGGTAAGAACAAAAAAGTGGCCCATGAGACGCAGTCGAGTGGGTCACTGATGTTCTTACCACGTTGTTACGTCTTTTGTACATCTATAACTGAACAGACAACGAAAAAGGAATCTATTTGTTTTATACAATACAAAAATTTAAAAGGTTTTTCTCAAAACGCTTGACGGATTTTGGGGCATGAAGAAAGAAAAAAAGTAAGGCAGCAGACGTGATCTGACGTGATCCGTGTGTCTGTCCTCTAATAGATCATGGCCAACAACCAATGAAAACACGCATAGCAACCAGAGTATTGTATAAATGTATCTTCTATACAGTAGAAAAGCCGGAGAGGCCTACTAAAAGAGGTTTACACAAAAACTGATAACATCAAATAAAAACAAACCTTGCAACTCGTTCCAAACCTTTCTCACTATCACTTCTTTTAATATTTCGAAACTTCGCCTGTTTCTCAGGAGTAGCGCGCGGAGACCTGAGCGTATAACAGAACTTGTCAGCCTAAAACAAAAGAAAATCGAAATATATCTCTAATTACAGTTATGCTGTGAACTTCCGAAAGTAACTGCCCACCGAAAGTAGCATGCACCTTTTTCCATAATACAATGATAAATCCGAAGTATAACCGCTTCCCGAAAGCAACCACGCGCTCCCTTAAAGTAACAGCTCCCTGAAAGTACTCTGTATAGTCTCTGTACAGCGACCACGAGCAACCGCTCTCCGAATGAAACCGCTCTCGGAAGGTAACTGCTCCACGAATATAACAAATTATACAAAAAATAACCCCTACCCAAAATTAAGCGCTGCCTGAAAGTAACCGCTCTCCAAAAGTACCCGCTCCCCGAAAGTAACCACCCCAAAAATAATCAAGCCCCGAAACTAAGTAATGCTCCCTGAAAGCAACTGTTCCCCTTCTTTAATCAATTAAGTATAGGTGAGTTAAGTAAGTAGGTAGTTAGGCCGGAAGAGCCGAGGTAACTAACTTTAGCTTACTTACTGACTTCGAGGGAACTCTTATAGTTCATTTTTGAACAAAAGTTTACTTAAAACAGTTTAAAAATTAAATGGATACATAACTCAAAGATGCTGTTATCAACGTCACACAGTGAAAGAACTCCACGTTTTTTTGATATGCTGAGTTTGATGTTAGTTTCGTTGTTTCGTCAAGATTTTCCATTATTTTATATTATTTTGGGAAAAGGTAAAATTGATTAAAATGTTTTTTTAAAGGAAATAACACTTATTCTCGAAGAATTAAAGAAAAACCACACTTACGTTTCGCAAAATATTCGTAATATTATGAATATTTTGCAAAACACGCGTGCGATTTTTCATTAATTCTTCTCGAACCGTGTTATTTCCTATACTAATGCTATGATTGACTGGTTTCTTTTGTTCTCACCGGGTAATTTAATCTCTAATTTCTTATAATTTTTCCCTCTAACAGGGCAAATTTCTAATTTCCCCCTCACTGGTCTGCATGACCAAACATCCAAACAGTACTCTTTTACACGACAAAGAAATGCATTATTATACGATAATCATGCTATTACAAACTACGGCCCTCGGGACTTCCACCAATCCTCCCTCGCCTTTCGGGAACATTTAATCACTAATTTCCTTCATGTCATGGTGTATTACTTACAAAAAATTTTTTATTGCTGAAGATAAAAAATGCTGCTTCTATTGTTTTTCCTCCGATCAAAAATCTGTAATCACAGTGTAAAACTAAAGGTGTTATCGTGCAGATAACACCTTTTTGTACTGTGAGTACAGATTTTTGCACCGTAAACTTTGTTTTGGATTAACAGCATTGAGATTAACAAGTCACAGTCGAGAAACATTTAACACTTATTGACTGGGCCCAAACGAAACAGTATGTTTTGCAATCTCGTACCCAGAGCCTGCGAACCTTTTGGCCAGTACCAAGGAACGGAGGCTCTGGGGAACTCCAATGAAAACCCCCCAACAAAATTGGGTTTTTATTCCCAGTCCTCTGGTCCCCAGTTCCCTATAATTTGTTACTGTCATCGACGATCTTTAGCTTGTTCGAAGACCAGGGAAAATTTTTGTTAACTGATAAAAAATTATAAAGCTCTTGACAAAGCGTTGCGACACGAATGGTCTTTCTTAGTTTTTCTCTAAAGCGTCAACCGGACGATTTGACGAGAGTGTTTGAATGTCTCTTTTTCTGGTGTTGGCGTAGAATTGTCGAAGAAGTTCGTTGAGTTGTATTTTTTTAAGATTTTCAAACTCAACATCAAGTCCTTTTTCGAAACAAAATTCCCTTAAGATTTTAACAGCTTGCTTGGTGGCCTTTTTGTTTGATGTTGAGTCTTTATCTTTAAGTAAATTTTCTATTTCATCGCTGGATCGGCAAGCGGACCATTGTTTTTGCTCCATAACTTGATAAGTAGTCTTGGTTTAAACGATTTTATTATTCACCGGTCCATAACACATTACCAGAAATTTGGGTCATTTGTGCCGCTGCTCTCGGTCAGCGGCTATATTCGCCTAATAATATAATTATGTATTCTAGAATTTCTAATGAGTGTGTTTCTACTGTATTCTAGTGTTTCTTCATTATTCAGGTCATTGAGTTCTTTAGAATTCGCCTAAATCGTGCACGAAAAGGACTGTGAAATCAAGCAAGTTCAAAGTACTATGCTAGAGACAAATGAGGACCTTTATATGCTCTCGAAGTAGACTGACTCATGCCGAATGCAACGCGAATCGGGCATTTCGCATCGCCCGTAACGTTGTTGGTCAATTTGGCCAATTTCTAGAACGTGTTTGCAAAGATTACTATGGCTAACACTATGGAATAGTGGCGCTTTCAGTGCAAAAATAAGACGAGCTAGGGAAGTACTTTGTCGTCGAAGTAAGCAAACGTTTTTTTAGTAAAACTGTTCCTTAGTCCATGCTGAAGTCAAATGGAGTCGGGCAAAGAAGAAATATGTCACCGTTTAAGCAAAATTTGAATTATGTGCTCTCCTTATTATTTACTGTTGAGAATCTCCATTATTGTGGTCCTTAATACGCACGCGAGCCACCATCTTGTCCCAAATTTCTGGTAATATTATTCACCGCTCAGAGCTGTTGCCGGGAGAATTTCATGAGTTTCACGTGATACCCTCTCGCCCAATGAGACGCAAGAAAACATGAACTTTGACACTTGGTATATAATGATTACATGCATTTATATTATTATAGTGGTAATTCTAACAACTTTAAAGAGGCACTTTTAGAAGCATTTTTAAATCGTAACTATTGTGTTAGTAGAAATATATTGATTAATTACTGAATACCATTCAACAGTAAATTTTAATTGCATGCATGCATGCACGACCTTTGCCTCGCCGCTGTAGGTCAGTAGCCTCGAGCACGATATAGCGCCAAACTTATCTTTGGGCTTACCTCTTGCGGGGACATCGGCCCAGCATACGCGCTGATCTTGTACCTTGGTTCTTCAGGACTTCCCCCATCAACAATATCTTCAAGTTTGCCAGCTGAACCTGGAGACCATGGCGTTCCAATTTTAGGCGAGGAACAGTTATCATCTGAACGCAGTATTGGCACGTAAATAGTATCTGCGATTGAGGGAAAAAAGTGTATAATCTTAAAGTGCCTATGAAGTTTGTCTTATTTAAAAGAACCCTTAAAAAGACAAAGTAGCATCTTTTGCAGTTTTTCGTTTCCTCGCTTCGCCCTTGGGATACTAGGGAGTTTACGATCTACGACGGCAACCCCGACGACGCGGCCATTCAAACAAAATAATTCTTCCTTTAAAAGAAAGAAAATTAATAAGTTGTAGTCCCAAGAGAAATCTTTAAGTCGTCGTCGTTATTTTACAACGCCATTGAGTGCATTTTCACGTCTTCATGACGACGTTAAGTCATGGACCGATGAAGGCTGTTGATTATGAATGCCTTCAATACTTTCAATGCAACCATTTTACGAGTTGTCGAACGTTTTAAAAGTCATAAAATAAGCTTTGAGTGCAAACAGGGAAGTTATTCAACCGTGTTTTCCTTTAAATACCAAAATTTATATCGCGTTGTCCACTGCCGTCGTCCTCGTAGTTCGTAAACTCCCTATTGAGGTTTGTGTGATATGCAAATTAACATCTTGACGTAACATGTGCATAATTGACTATTGAGGAATATTATATATTTTTGAAATTATCAAACAAAATCACTTGAAATTAATCTTGTATGTATGTGTCTCCCACAACACTAATGTTTCAAGTGATTTTGTTCGATAATTCCACAGATATATAATTTTTTCCAGTAAGTCATCATACACGTGTGACGTCAAGAGGTTAAATTTCCATATTAAACAAATCTTAAGGTGGCTCCATACATTTTCTTGAAAAGTGGAAAACACACGTTTCAGACCCAAAATCTTGTACATTGATATTTTGTTAAAAGAATGAAACTAAATGTCTTGTATAGAACAGCATTTTGAGAATCAGAAACTGAAACGAAAAAGTGCGCAACTATGGCAACAATGACTTTCAAAATGGCTGGAAATTTCCCTTTAAACTAGTTTACAAAAAACCTAGGTGACCCCCATTTTTTATTTTATTAAAGGTTTTCGTCTAGTATGAGTAGTCAATAGGCCAAATTTGGTGCTCTCTGTTCCACTCTGGTGCTTTCAGACGACCTCAACGGTAACTCGAAATCCAACATAAAACCTACTTATCTAATTACCTATTCTGTTTGTTTGACAAGGCAAAAGTGTTAACAAGAGTGTCCCACGTACTGTACCCTTTATGATCGGTAATTTTACTTGCTTTGTCCATGCTGCCAAAAACGCTTATCGAAAATGTGACGTCTCCAACAACGTCAAAACAGCGAAAATGAAGTCGGGGCCGTGACCACGACAGTACTGTTGTCATGCGCAGTAGAGCCCGTAAGAGTTTGAAGCATCCGGTTAACGTCGCGTTGACGTCGCCGTTGTCGTTTCATAACCTCCCTAAGGAGGCCCTGTCACCTCCGGTGCCCCAGGAAGCACCACTGGGCCCCATGTTATATTTGCCATTTTTATCAACAATTTCCCTGATATCATATCGGATGATTTATTTTAATGATTTTATATAATGATTTAATCAGATAATTGAATGGCAATTTTATAAACTAGAAATACTAATAATAAACTATTAAGATACTTAAAACACTAAAATTACAGTATTTATATAGAAATGCAATTAAAACTAAGCGGTGTACTAGGACTATACAATTAAAGGCAATCATCTCACATCCTAACACATGTCGGTAAGAAGCTGTTGCTAAAACGCTTGATTCTACACTTAAAGGAGCAGTGTCAACTGGAAAAACTACAGCCTGTAGGTTTTCAAGTTTGTTGATCCAAGATGGCGGTCGCACTTGGCGGGGCGCATGGTGGAAGACGCGACAACTCAGACCGAAACAGAAAATACGATGGATCAAATAGTTCACAGAAAGCCTGGAATAGTCCGCACAAACGTATTTACTTCTCACTGACTATATTTGAGTAATGGAAAGGTGCTAAAATCGTAGCTGGATATGGTTCATGTGGCGATAGCGACTTCGCAGCCCATCTGCTCTCATTGGAATACCGTAGAAGGTAAATATCATTTTATTCATTTCTCTGGTTTCTTGTCCGATTTAGAGCTATTTCCAACATTTCCGAAGTTATTTCTATGTGCGCAGAAAGGATGCGCAAATGGTGACACTGCTCCTTTAAACAATGGGAATTTACGGGCGTCACGGAAGTCATAAAATGGTGAACAACGGGTTCCGGCATCAAGTCTTAGTTTGCTGTCAGTTTACAAGGTTCTTTCATAGAAAGACCGGCATAAAGACTCCCTTCTGTCGAAGAGAGTCGGTAGGTTCAGTTCGTGTAGTCCTTGACTGTATGTGAAGTGTGAATGGATTGTTCGAGCGGCACGCCGTTGTATGTCCTCAACGTAGTCTCAACAATAACGTCAACGAGAAGTGCCACACAGGGCAGGCATATTCGAGTACAGGTCTGACAAAATAGCAGTACACGGAACGAAGATCACCCGGAGGTGCCGCGAAAGCAACATGAAGTTCAACACATCAAGATACAAGGTGCTAACAATCACGCGCAAGTCGTTTTATTCACCTTTGAAATTTCTAGAGCTCACCTTCTTTTGTAAACATGTTTCGCATCCTTGATGGTAGTTCTTCAGCACAATCTGGCACTCGACTACAAATAACCTGCAGAAAAGAAGATAACGTTGTAAGAATAACATCTCAAAACATATTTGAGCACAAGAAAAGTTTACATTCCGTTCGAACACGAATTTCCAACAGCGCATGTTTCTGGGTATTTCGACAGAAAAAGCTGCATGGTTTAACAACTGCATCGCTTGTGCAAGATAGGGCAAAAATATATATAATAAAAGTAGTGTGCTGCGTAGGGAGTGTTGAAATACAAATCGAACTACTATAGTAAGGTTTAAGTACTGCCAAAATTATTGAACGTAATTTCTAACGTTTCGAGCGAAGGCGTTAGTAACTGCGTTAGCTCGAAACATTAGAAACTACCTTCAATCATTTTGGTAGTACTTAAACCTTACTATATTTCATATATACATATATATGGGTTTCTAGTTTCCCAGTAGAGAAGAGACATTGTGAACGGCAGTTAGTGTGAACGGCAAAAACCAAGCTTTTCGAAAACGCTAATGTTACGACCATAATGTAATCTTGATTCCAGTCATCCACGGTCTTTCATTGCGCACGCTCAACAGAATATTGTGCGAATATTCCAGCGTCGTTTCGGTGTTTTAGTGTGGATGGCAAAAACAATTCCAAATCGATAGTGTGGACGGAAACCTTTGTTACGTTTTTGATACGAAGTCTCCGTTTTAGAATAGACGAGTTCAAGGTTACGGACGCCATATTGAAAAGGGGGCAAAAAGTCTGGGGCGAGCTCGGTCAAAGGGGAAAAACGCCATATATTTTCATATGTAAACTTCACGATTTCTGAACAGTGGATGAATGGTTTACGCTTGTTTTGGACGATTTCGGGCCATATCGTTTTGTAATTTCTGTAATACTTCAAGGAAAAATGATGAAAGCTTTGTATGTTATTTTGAAAGGCTTGGAGGATTCTAAAAGAAATCGCGATGGTTTGTTGAGGAATTGTATACGTGCGCGTGGTCATGAAAATACTATTCTAGACTCTCTAGGTTCAGTTCACGTCCTTAAAAGTGCAATCTATCACTAATATTTAGAATACCTGCTCGTAAATTGACTTGTTCATCGCTCCTCGATCTGTATCAGTAGGCGCGTGTACACACAATTCCTCAACAAACCGTCGCGATTTCTTTTAGAATCCTCCAAGCCATCCAAAAAAACATACAAAGCTTTTCCCATGTTTCCTTGAAGTATTACAGAAATTACAAAACGATACGGACCCGAAATCGTTCAAAACAAGCGTAAACCATTCACCCACTGCTCAAAAATCGTGAAGTTTACATATGAAAATATATGGCGTTTGCCCCCTTTGACCGCGCTCGCCCCAGACTCTTTGCCCCCTTTTTCAATATGGCGTCCGTAACCTTGAACTCGTCTATTAGAACCGATTAGTGTGGACATGGCCTAAGCCTGTTCCTGCATAATTTGAGAGTTAACCTTTTAGATTGGGCTAAACCCGATGGCGAGCCTAAGTGAAATTCATGACACAACATGGCGCATGTGGCTAATGTTAAAACGTCAAAGAAAATATGATCGAAGACAATATTCGCGTGCGATAAGCCGACGTTTGCGTAGACAAAGATTCAAAAAATAGCCAAAATATGAATTCATGTTGGAGATGATTGATTTGTTAAAAACCCTCCCTCCCATTTCTCTACGCTTCCCTCCTTCCCTCTTTCCCTCCCTCCCTCCCTCCCTCCCTCCCTCCCTCCCTCCCTCCCTCCCTCCCTCCCTCGTTCGTTCGCTCGCTCGTTCGCTCGTTCGCTCGTTCGCTCGTTCGCTCGTTCGCTCGTTCGCTCGTTCGCTCGTTCGCTCGTTCGCTCGTTCGTTCGTTCGTTCGTTCGTTCGTTCGTTCGTTCGTTCGTTCGTTCGTTCGTTCGTTCGTTCGTTCGTTCGTTCGTTCGTTCGTTCGTTCGTTCGTTCGTTCGTTCGTTCGTTCGTTCGTTCGTACCTATCTCTCTCCCTCCCTCCCTCCCTCCCTCCCTCCCTTCCTCCCTCCCTTAGTCCATCCCTTCCTCCTTCCTCCTCCCTCCTTTCCTTCCCTCCCTTCCTCCCTCCGTTTACTCCTTCCTCACTTCTTTCCTCCTTTGCAAAAAAAGAATAAGCAATGCTGACGAGACACCAATTTTTATGAAAAAGAAGTTTCAATATTACTGTACCTGGTGTGGTGTCTCTCCATATTTGTTGAGAAGAACTTTATCAGTTGCAGGGCACGATAACAGATACTCCACAACCTCTTCTTTGCCAAACTTGCATGCAAAATGTAAAGGCGTTTCACAACCCTAAAATATTCGAAAGATCCAATAAATATTAGAAATGCAGAATATAACTTAAGGTTACCGTATACCTTCAACGGTGTTTCCAGCACTGATCTCTATATAACTGGATGGCTCATCCTTTATGGCCAGCACTTAACATTTTGATGCCACTGGCGGTCATATTGGTACTCCAGGTCCAGTGTACCTTGCTGGCTTAAGAGTACTTAAGAGTAGTACGAGTCCACTGGGAGAGTCGGAAAACCCGTAAAACAATTTTCAGATGGCAATTTACCGTTACTATTGGAAACCAGAAGGAAAATACAAGCAAATACAGTTCGAAATTGTCAACCAAATACTTCAAGACTTTGTAAAGACATATGTTTTACTACCAAATGTATCTAAATAATTTTTATGAAGTTATTGTCTGATTTCATTGGTTTTTCGCGAGTTTTGTGATATAGGCAAGTTTATCGATTGAAGATGGGAATCATCGATTACTGGGCAGAATAAAAAATCTACGAAATAACACGTTTTATACTGCTTAATTATACTAACAAAATAAACAAATGCAAAAACTAAGCTTTTAAATCTTGTGCACTGTTCTTTGTTTGATACCAATAGCAATAATAATTATTACAGAATCATCCTCAGAGACATGAGAACATTTTTCATGGTGTCTTACACTGCTAAAGTCAACCGAAAAATTTCAGCTGACTCGAGCGAGATTTGAACTCGCTCGCACCTTCGGGATTCTGGTCCGCCGCGCTCTACCTGTTGAGCTATCGAGCCGCACAGGGATTGGAGGCGAGTTCTATCCAACTTAAGTGCACGAGATATTCTCGCGGCAACTTAACGCTTATTCGTGACGTGCAGTGTTTCAATTCTATTACAGAATCATCTTCAGAGACATGAGAAAAAATTCTTTGACTTGACTTCAAACTGTGCACATAAACACGCCTTGTGACACTAAACATTTATGATGAGCAATCGTAGAGGTGTAAGTGGTTTTGTAATGTATGAAAATACTGTATCCTGATCCCAGTGACGTCAGAGATCATCTAATTTACATATCAAACAAAGATCAAACATGATGTGAGATCATGAGAATTACTCACGCGCGAGGTATATCTACTCCATCATATTCACTTGGAGATACATTGAAAGTTGTGAAAAGTTGTAAAGACCTTGGGATTACAATATCATATGACCTTAAATGAAATAAACATATCGACATCACAGTAAACAAAGCTAACAAGGTTCTGGGAGTTATCAAACGAACAGTAGGCACCTCAAACCATACAGTTTTTTCGTTATTATACTTATTCCTGGTTAGACCAATTTTAGAATACGCAGTGCCTGTCTGGTGTCCATATCTTGTTAAGAACGTTCATGCACTGGAAAAAGTTCAGAGAAGAGCATCTCGATTGGCTCTAAACCAACGCAGAGGCGATATGTCTTATGAAGACCGCTGTAAGATACTGCAATGGCCAACTTTGTCAGTGCGACGAGATTACAGTACTTCACTCTCATTGAGTGTTATAAAATAGTATTTGGATTAAGTCATCTACGTTTTGAGGATTTCTTTGAGTTCACAAAACTATCCACCACACGCTCAAACCATAAATATAAACTATACACTAAGCTTGCTAGAGTAAACTGTTACAAATTTTCATTTTTTTGTTAGGGTTATACTTAAATGGAACAATTTACCATCGTCTGTTGTAGAGGCGGAAAGCTTCAACATTTTTAAAAGTAGGCTTAAATTTCATTTAGGCATCTAGATAATTTATTTATTTTCTTGATTTTTTGTTTCTATTCTATTTATCTTACTTATTTATTTAGGGAGTTTTCTATAGGGCTAACCTCTTTACTTCCTGTCGTGATCTATTTTTGTATTTTTCTTTTCTTTTCTGCATCATGATTAAATAATGTTATGTTAAACAAACTTAAATATTTTAAAAACGAAGAAAGATACAAAAAAGTTATAAAAGACCTTCTATTACAATTTCACGAGTTCTTTCAAATTTTACAACTTCATTTTTATTGCCAATGTCTTTTAAGTTAGTGGTTTCTGTCCATCATAGTCTATCGAGATATGGTCTGGAAACTCAGCCAAAGTATTTGGTCTATCTTTTTGTTCACCTTTATGCATTTTTGTGCACGGTGCACGGTCACTGAACACATTGTATTTTAGTATAATGAACGAATTGTCCAATAGCAACGTTTCAGTTCAATCACTCAACCGTGCTATTTAAATATTAATAAACCTAAAACAAAGGATGTGCACGGTGTAAGGTACGGTTCAACATAAAATCCCAGCTCATTATAGGCGCTTTGAAGTTTGCCGAGTTTCCAGACCATATCTCGATTGACTATGTGTCCATGGTACAACGACAAACAACAAGCCGTTTTCTCCGCTTATGCAGGGTGATTGACCAGCAGCGCCCAATAGCAGCTTCCTAGTTCACAGTTCTCTCTTACTTCGCATCCACTCTTTTCAAACCACACTTTCTCATGTCCCTCTCCACTACCGGACTCCAAGTCGACCTTGGCCTTAAGTGCCCTAGCCTGTGTCACAGCCAGCCTGGTTCCCAGGCCTCTCTTTTTAACGTCGAGTGGCAGACCGAAGTTGTGAGAGGCCTGAAATAAAATGTTTTGCTTGGCCCCAAATCTGGCCCCAAATTATACAGGCACCAAACGGCCGTTTGGCGGAAAACCAACGCAGGTAACACTCACGTCGGTCTGCACAATTCTTTATAACATCATATAGCAAGGTTGGTCTACTGCCGAAACGTTAAAACAGCATATTTCGATTTGAATGTTTCAACACAATCACTTCCTACGCCGAACACTGCTTTATAAAGCCTCGTATATAACAACTTTTAACATAATGTAAAACAAAGAAACCTACTCGTTTGCTGTCTGCTCTCAAGAAGAAGTTTGTTTAAGTGCCCTTGTTCATAACGATTAAAGAATCTGAGCTCCAGCAGGATTCATGATAGATAAAGATGAACATTTTCGGTTAGTCCTCTCGCTCGATCCCTATTCTATGACGTCACCAAAATAAGTTCGAGCGAAAAGAGGACTAGGAACTAGTCTGTGTCACAGCTATGGTCACAGCCCTGAGTTGAACTCGGTACGAGCAAGGTTTGTGAACACTGAACACTTGAATGACTGCTTGTTCCCACCGGGAGAAGCTGGGAAAGATTATAAGACAAAATACGCTAATTATTACACGTAACACGATCAAATCTGTCAAAATAACGTAAGTACCGTAAATGCTCAAATTATTTTCCTGGCGCAAATTAAACGTTTCGACCTTTAGGAGGAGCGCTGATTCGAGAGGAAACGCTTATTTGAAGAGTGTTGGGGGGGGGGGGGGGGGGGGGTATTTAATTTCTCAAAGAAAATCAAGTGTTGGTGACGGTAACAAGAACTAGAACACCATACATGCATCCATTGCACTCTGCTCCACATCGATGGCCCATGTCTCACTTACATACACCATCAACAGAGTGCAATATAACGGTCGGCCACCGTATTCCGCGCAAAACGCGGATATAGCCGCCCACTGATTGCTCTGCACGGATATTTTGGCCGACCATTTGGCCGCAGTAATTTCTTCTTCATTCTCGCAAAACCAAAAGGTAATTGGTTACACGTACAAGGGAAGATGTTTTCCCGCATTGAGCCAGCCTTTTCTAGCGCACTCTATTTTGAGTCGTTAAGAGCGAAATCTCGCTTATTCGCTTGTTCTTAAACTTCAAAGCTAAATTCTCAAACTGTCCGTATAATCTGCAGACTGCATATAACATGCAGATTGGACGGGGGGGGGGGAATACTTGAATCCTTACAATGCGTGAACTGGATATCTTAATTTGAAACCAAATAAATAATTTGTTGAAACAAAATCGGAGAGTACCTCATTCGACAAAGACAAATTTCAGCGAATATCTCATTCGGCAAAAAAACAAACGAAGTCGTTTCAGCGCCCTTCAATCACAAAGAATCACATAGTTTTTAATTTTGTTTAGCATGTTTACAACAAAGGTCTCACTGGCAAACATGAATAATAATATATCAAGTTACATGCGTGCCAACTGCCAAACAAAGCCAGCCAATCGCAGAGCGTGCGAACATCATAATTGGTCAGAAGGGTGTGACTAAAAAAATTTTTCTCCATTGAATATTCAAAAATATTTAGCATCTGATACCAAAACCTGGGTTGATCTGACATAATGTCAGACCAAGTTTTTGGAATTATATTGCACTCTGACCATCGAACTACTCACACATGCAAAATACACTACCCTTTCAGCTTTAGTGGCACCTTCTTGCAACACACTCGCATCATAGATGCCAAATTTATTCCTCCCTGGCCTGAGGACCTGAGCAAGCCCAGGCAGTAATGGGTCAACAAGTAATTACGCCAATCCTGCCTGAGCTGGCCAAAATCAAAACTAATTGTCACTACAGTTCTGAAGCTTGTTTGGCAATCAACTATATCTACTAATATAATATGAACCATACTATTATATATATATATATATATATATATATATATATATATATATATACACTGTATGTATATAATGGTAATCTGAACCATATTATACAGTATACATGTACAGTACATCCAGAGTGAATTTCAGAATTCTCTGCACCAAAGATTTTCAAACATTTATTATTTGTGCACCAAAAAACACTGCACCATAGTTATCTGCTTATTAATTCTGCACCAAAAACTTGCCCAAAATTTTTATGGTAAATGCTTTGCATCAAAGATCTTGGTCAAATACCCCCTCAAATTCAGTTTGGCAGTACATGTGCTGTAAATGTTCCAAAATACATTGCATGTAGATTAGGTCGCAAAAATAAGTCTACTGTTCCTGGTCAGTGCAAAAATCTCTAACTTTGTGCATCAAGCCTTTTTTCTTATTATTTGACACCACAGGAATTGCTCTTAAAGTTGCTAAAAACATGTCAATATTATATAATACATGTATTGCACACAAAAAATCAACATGATCTCCACATTAGGTTGCCAAAGTGTTTTTACAGTTAAAACTGCTCTCAAAACAATTAGTTGTCAATTCTCTTTCTCAGTTGCCATGACAACAAAAAATGGTCACAGCTCAGCACACTAATGTACTGCTGACCATACTATTGCTGGTTTAGGCAATAATATGGCCAGGTATTTTACGAGGTTCAGATGTACTTTTTCAAACCATAAAAGAGTGAGAAAAAATGCATCTGAGAAACAAGTAAAATGCTCAAATGTATTATAATTGGTCAAACCATTCAACAAGATATGTATTATATATATTACCAAAACCAATGAATGGCCCCAGAAAAAAACACATCATGATTTCCACCCAAACATCAACTATATACATGTACTAATCTGTCTCTGTTCCTAAACCTTTTTGTTTTGGCTGGAGAATCCAAAAGTAGCAAATGGACCAATCACATTTCACTGATCTCATGGTGTCAATTTCAAAGGCTAAGGAATGCAGATAGATTTGTTGGCAGAAAACATGACATGTTTATTTTGGGCCATGTTGCAGATCATTGGTTTTGGTAACATGACTGTTCAGTTAAAGTCGATCCGCAATTTTAGTTTAGATTTGCCATTTTGCTTGATTTTATGACTTCAAAACTGGTTAAACCAGTATAAAGTGCAGGAAAAAGCTGCATCATTGCCCATACATATGGAAAAAATAACACCATGGTGATATAATGCTTATATTATACTCACTCCTTTGTCTGGTGTATTGAGATACAAATCCAAAACAAACATCTTTCTTCTCTTGTTTACATGTGCATCCTTAACGTTCGTCTCATCAACGGGATAGAGCAACTTCCAGAATTTGTTATCTTCGAGTGTGTCGATGACCAACTGACATACATCCTTTCTGCCAGCCTTTGCAGCCACATGCATAGCATTATAACGGAACCCCTCCTGCAGAATAACCGGAGTATCCCCAGAGCTTATAAGGTACTTTGGATTGCCATAAATTAGCTCGGACAAACGATCCAATTCACCTCTCTCAATGTGTTTACGAAAACGCACAATTTCCTCTGGCTTCGGAGCCTTGTAATTAGCGATGGGGTCTTCGGCTTTCGGAGGCAAAACCTTTGGGGACGGAGTGACTTTCCTACCAGAAGCAAAACCTTCAGCTTCGTTCCTATTAGTAAAAGCTTTAAAACGGGCACCACAATGCTTTTTCGCGGAGAGTAAAGCTTGAGTTTTGTCCGTAAAAACAAGCGGAGTTTGAGCAGTAGTTTCATCATTGACTTGCAGGCAAACTCCGTAGAAAGTATTTGTTGGTATTGCTTTGTCTCCTGAAGGAAGGTCTTGTGAATCTTTAACGTGTTCATTTAATCCCAATGTCGAAGAAGCGGCGTCGACCGTACCGTTGACAATCAATTTTTGACTTAAGTCGGGCTCGTTAATTCCTGCATCAAGTTGTAGAGCTCTCTGCAACTTTCGTTCGAACATTTTTCTCGTTGTCCGCGTAATGGGACCGTCAGGTAAATTAAAATGCCTCAACTTGAGGCGAAGTTCATCGTCACTGAGAAAAGACACTTCGTCCGCCATCTTGAATTTGCAGACAACAGATGACCACTATTAAACGCGGGCACTATAATAGAATCGCGTTCCACCCCAGTCTCCACAGATCATTGGGCGCAAACGTTGCCGGCAAAAGGCGTCTTCCCTAGAAAGAGCGAGCTTAATATTCGCCAATGAGTCGTCTTAAAGGACACATCGATATCGTAAATCGGGAGAAATGAACGCCAGTGCTCATAGGCCACCAGTTGCCAATTGGCAACAACGCTAAGTAAAGGATTAAGCACTCTTAATTATGATCATTTTATAAAAATTTGCATTGCTCGACTAGCCTGTAGGCTGATTAGATATGAAAATTTCAATGTTATTCACTTCACTGAATCACTATTTTTTGTACTCTGTAATTGCTTGGTAGTGTAATGGTAGTTGGGGTTTTTTCCTAATACTCGTGTTTTGTTCTTCAGTTTTAAATTTACTGTATTTGTGTATGATGTTTAATGTAGAAGGGCAATTTTACTCCAATGTTAACTTTCAAATTTAGTTAAACTGATTTAAAATAAATAAATAAAGTCTGTATCGCTCGTTTATGACTAAAGGCTAGTTTCCACTCCGGAAAATTGCCCGCAGGATAGGAACGGACAGGAAAGTTTCTTTTGTGTTAAAGTCATTAGTTCCGCCACCGAGAGCTCACAAGACAAAGAAAACTTCCCTGTCCGTTAGCCTTAAAGGCACAAAGGGGTGTTTATATGGAGGAGATCCAGCTCTCTTGGTAGGGCTAGCCCACCTCTTTGCCGAGATCCCGCATCTCAGCGTAAATCCTTGTAAAAAATTTGACAACCTGAGATCTCGGCTATGAGGGCTGGAAATTTCCCATGTAAACGCACTCAAGAAGGCTGGCCCACTGATCTCTAAATAAACTGGATGGGCCATTCCCTATGGCCAGCAGTCAAACATTTCGTCACAGTCGCCGCCATCTTACGTAGTGGAACATATGACGCATTGCGGCCTTAGAACTTGTTCCCAATCCTAACTGGTTGACTAGCATAAGCAATCTTGACGTCGTCAGAAAGGTCAGATTAACCGGGGGAGGAATATTAAGTACTCTGCGCAGGGGAGTCGGAAAAGCCGTAAAGCAAACAACAGACACCGGTTCGTTTAGCTTCACTGTTTAACAACAAATACAGTCAAAATATGGCAAGTACACAACACGAAATATTGTTAAGGCATTAAGATTGCTATGAAAGGTACAACTTAAGACTTGAAATTGAATTCTTCGTTGTCGGCACTGAAGAAAAACAACGAAATTTAAAGGTTTAAAAGCTCAGTAACATAAATAAATACAAGAAATTAACGTCTTAAACCTTATTAAGTACTTCTTGTGTCATTACATTCATTTAAATTTTCTTAAAATAACTTTTTTTGTCTGTTTTCAATCTACGAAAGCTATGAACTTGAGTGTCAGCCATCTTGGGTAGTGGTCATGTCATCATACAACTGGCACGCAAAATCCGGCGCCCAATGGCCCATCCAGTTGTATATAGAGATCAATGGGTTGGCCCTCTTAGGAGGGCTAGCAAATCGATCGAAGCTCAGTATACACGGTAAATTTTCCTTTACTAATATTTTTTGGTCAACTTTTTATTTTAAAAGTTGCGTTTGTTCATGAATTTTTTATAAATTCAAATCGTGTTTTTTTCGAAATGACATGATTTCGGGCTTCGTGGGAAAGCTGTACAAGTCGGTAAACGACGCGAGGTGAAATCCAGTCCTCTTAGCTTATGGCTAGACGTACCAAAAAAACTCATGTACATGTAAACACGAGGTAAATTCCAACCCTCTTATACTAAAGGATAAAGGACTGGGGGAGCTAATCATCCTTACTTGCAGTCAGCGGCTGAATTGCGAATTCGGGGACGCAGATCAATTCGTGGCCGCGCCGAGGCATCAGTATCAAAGGAGCTCCAGACAGCCGCCATACGACACAGTTCAGACCACGGATCACAGCTAAGATGTTAGGTGTTGATTTTACATGAAGAATCGTTTACAAGTTTATTTTTAATAAAATCAACCCTCGAAGCACAGAAGAGATCAACTACAACTCTACTCACATGAGTTCCAAGCCCGACAACTTGGTCATTCCCAAGCGGTCACCCATCCAAGTACTAATTAACCCGTCTAACCGGTCTTAACTTTTTGGTGAAAAGGCAGCGCGCTTCCCCTCCATATTCGGTTCAACTGAAAATTTTCAACGCCGGCTTAACGTTAGACGTAGAACAACTAATATCAGACAACACACGAAGAATCGTTTACAAGTACTAGTTTATTTTTAATAAAAGGACTTAAGACATTCATGCATATTATGTCATATTGAGTAGCACATCGGTGTGTTGTATACTGATATACTTAAGGAATATGGGTAACTAATTTTGTTCTTGTCCGGAGTTATTCTTGATATTGATTACATCATTTCTGTTCGCTATTAATCTAATGTTACCATACGGTCTTTCGACTTGAATGTTTTGTGGGGTTTTTTCAACGCTTGCCTTCTTTAGTAGGGCATTTGCCTGGTTTGTAAGTACACACAATCCGAGCATATTCGCCTTTTCCAAAATCTGTCTTTGATTCGGCCTTGAATCCGTCGTTTTCCATTCGTTCAATTTGGTTTTGTAGATACTCGAAGGTTCTTGGTTCTCGATTGACTCTAGGTTTGTCGACTGGCATAACTCGGTCTTCTTTGTAAAATGGTCGTAGCGGATTAGCCTCGCATAAACTCGACGTTGCGAAAGCTAGAAGAACCAAAAGAATAAACGTAACACGCGAACGCATGGTTGTGGTGACTATATACGTTCCAGCAAACTTTAGTAGCTTTGACTTAGCTGGACTAGCTTTTGAAGAGCGTTGTAAATTACTGCCTCTGAATGTCAGTGAGTGACCCTTTTAAAGCGATAGCAGGACGCTAAAGTTGGATAAGTACGGTAATTATTTGTACAATTATCAGCGTCTAACGCCCGCAGGCAGTGTTAGTTGATTACAAATGCTAAGTAAAAGCTCCATTATGCTGCTCGGCGGATATACACCTTACAGTGTAAAAACGCTTTTGATGGCAAAAGAAAACAAAAACAGAAAAGCGTGTTGAGCCAAAACGAATTAAAGACGGAGAGAACAAATTCACAAATTGCGCGTTTTGATCATGAAATAATATAATACAAAAGAAGAGCGCGGCCCGAGCAGTGTTTTGGATGTATAGCGCGCAAAGCGAATAGTTAGTGAACTACACCCATTTGGGGGAACTAAAAACTCACTTCTAATTTAGGCCGGAATGCTTTATCAGAGCAAAACGGGCTAAAAATTAAGTCTGGGGCGTATACATTTATACAGTCATGGGTGTTGACGGCCTGTAATGCATGATCTAATGTTACTTAACTTTTTTTGTCCAGTTACCAATTTCAACATGTAAAACATTCCTGCAATGTTTACTTTTTATACGGTTATTATTTGTACAGTTAGCTGTGTCTACGGATTCGACGGGCAAGCAGCTAGATGTCTTTTTAGCACAATATTTACTCGCTAAAGGGCGTATGTATTGTACATTCATGATGGTTTGGCCAAAGCATGATTTAATTGTTACTTAACGGAACAACAAAAGTACTTGGTTTGGCTCTAAAGCATGATTTAATTGTTACTTAACAATTAAATCATGCTTTAGAGCCAAACCAAGTACTTTTGTTGTTCCGCGTTACTAATTTTATATAACATGTGAAAAATCCACACAACTTAAAAGGACGCTAAAGTTGGATAAGTACGGTAATTATTTGTACAATTGGCCGCGACTAACGCACGCATGCAGTGTTAGCTGATTACAAATGTTAAGTAAAGGATCCATTACGCTTATCCACGCATACAGTTTTCAGTATTTTATAAGTGTAAAAACGCAGTTTTTCACGGCAACTGAGAAAACAAAAAAGCCCAAGAAAAACGTGTTGAGGCCAAAACGAATTATAAAACGGCGACGAAAGAAGAAATCGCGCGTTCTAAAATAGTGATCAGTAATGTAAAAGTAGAGAGCAGCCCGAGCAGTGTTTTGGGCGATATAGCACGCAACTGAAAAAGTTGTTTGGTTGTATGCATACAACTCAATATTCACTTTGAATTTGCATTGGCCAAAACGCTTCGTCAGAGTAAAACGTGCTACTAAATGGTGTATATAAGTATAACCAAAAACGAAGACCAGCCGACAACTTGAAAAGGTATATAGAATAAAACATATTCCGAAGAATAATGCCATCCTGAAAACTCAAGATATGAGTTAAACAAGCTAGTGGAACTATAGTGAAAACGTGCAATATTTCGACTGATTTCAAAGTCATCATCAGACAAGTGAAAATACAAAAACATATACAAGTCAAAAATTCGATGACATGCATCATCGGCAACAAAAGAAAAGAAAACCTATCATTATTTACACGAGTTTGAAAACCTATCACTAGCTAATTACACCGAGACGTCCTGTTATCAAACCTGATATAAGCTACTTCTATAGTGACGTCTTGTGTAAATAGCTAGTGTTTTCTCTCGGCGTGTACTGATTAGCTAGTGATAGGTTTTCTAACTCGTGTAAATAGTGATAGGTTTTCTTTTCTTTTGTTGCCGATGATGCATGTCATCGAACTTTTGACTTGTATATGTTTTTGTATTTTCACTTGTCTGATGATGACTTTGAAATAAAATCGAAATATTACAATTTTCACTATAGTTCCACTTGCTTAACTTACATATCTTGAGTTTTCAGGATAGCATTCTTCAGAATATGTTTTATTCTCTATAAGGGTATATATATAACAACCAAAAATAGAAATAGAAACGTTGTGCTGATCACAAAACGATTGAGATAGGGAGAAAACAACTGTTGCGTTTTGAAATAAAAACAAACCATATGTTAAAATGTTGTGTATTCAGTGTTTTGGATATATATATATATATATTAAAGGCGACAACTTGCGGAATACCTAGTACGTTCGAATTCAATCTTGGCAGAAAAAATATTTAGGCCTATTATACGCTTTACTTGAATAAAGCTCAAGGCTTGAATAAATTAAGGTTATATTTTGCTCCTGAAACTTAAAAACTGTTACGAGTGAACATGCAGGATCTGTACGACATGCATGATATAATTTTTACTTAACTTTTGTTTAGTTAGTAATATTACAGGGTTACTACTTTTAACATGTAAAAACCTGCGCAATTATTTTCACATGCATATACACAAAAAACAAACACAATTGTCAAGACTATATATATACATTTTCGTCTGTAAGAAGCCCTTTTTTCAATTATACTGATTATTGTTATCAATGGGCTACAGCTGCTAAAGGTCCATCATTATTATAATACATATGTCTCCACGCGCACAATACGTGGGCGCTGCCTCTCACCAAAAGCTAAGCCCGGTTACATGGGGTTAGTACTTTAGGTGGGTGACCACTTTGGAGTGACACCGTTGTCGAGTTTGGGACTGATCTGAGTAGAGTTGTATTTGATCTCTCCTGTGCTTCGAGGGTTTTTCGCCGAGTAATCCGGTTTTCCTCCCTGCGTAAAATCAACGCAGATCCGTGGTGTGAACTGTGTCGTATGGCGGCTGCTTGGAGCGCCTTTAATATACCCCGACACGACCACGTTGATCTGCGTCCCCAGCCACTGGCTACAAGTAAGGATGATTAGCCACCATGCAGGATTAATCACTTTTACAAAGCATGTGGCGAGGAGGCGTCCAGAAACCATCACGGGCTTATTAGTTGGATGTTTCCTCATCATAAACAGTTTTCTCAAATTAATAAGTAGAAAAAAATGTATATTCAAGTAGAGTGCTGTCGATCAAAGTAGTGTTTTGGATATTAAAAAAGCAAAAACTTGTGACGTACGGCAAACTTCATGAATTTTTAGGAATCGCGCGGAATACCCGATGCACGGCTAGTGCGTTTAACTTTTGGAGAAAAACATTTATTACTGTTTTAGGTGCTGATTAGCTACATGAGCCGGGCTAACCCGGTTAACTTGGCTCACGCGCCGATTGATTAGGATCTTACTGCGGTTTTAAAACCCTCATAAACTAAATTTACAAAGAAGAATTGGTTTAGTTTAGTTGAAAACAAATCTAAACGTTGATTCAAATCTCCTTCTGGCCGAGGAAAGAATTTCGTGACATTAGTCAGCCGGGTTATAGCCAGCCGAGTCTAAGACATTGCTTCAGGCTTGAAAGGTTATATTTCTCTCCTGACTCCTGAGGCTAAATCTAAAGAACCTATTACGCGTGAACTAGATTTGTAAGACATGCATGATCTAATTGTTGATTTGTTGTTAACTTTCTTTGTTCGCGGTTGCTATAGTAACAAAACACTCAAATTTTCTGCTCGTACATTTGACATTAAAATTGTCGATATATGTATAATTATAAAAGTTTTTGTTTCAAAGAATAATATCTAATTTGTTGATTGGAAAACCCATCATGCATGGGTGTCACGATATATAGCGTAATTTTTTTTGTAAAAATAATAAAGATAATTTATTCTTAGTATAAATATCTGCCCAGCATAATATACACGAAGCAAAGCCACAAGTTTAAAAGTAATTTAATGGATTCTAACGTTTCGTTGCTTCTGCAACACTCCTCAGAGAATGAATGAGGTAATATGAAATAATTACAAATACATAAAGAGGTTACTAATAATAACTATTACAGATATATGCGTGGTGAGAGGTATAAAGAGGTTACTAATAATAATAACTATTACAGATATATGCGAGGTGAGAGGTATGGACTTTCCCACTTTCTCTCTTCTGACATCTCACTTCCTGTTATATACTTTATCCCTTTGTCCATAGACTTCACCTCGCATATATATATATATATATATATATATATATATATATATATATATATATATATATATATATATATATATATATATATATATATATATGCATATATATACGTGTGGGTTTTGGTCTACGAAACGCAGAGTGCTCGATAACATATAGTTAGAGCAAATATAGATTTTCGCTTACCTCAAAAGTCTGCAACAGGCTGTTTCATCTTTTTTAGATGAAACAGCCTGTTGCAGACTTTTGAGGTAAGCGAATATATATATATATATATATATATATATTTGTAATAGTTATTATTAGTAACCTCTCAGTTATATATTTGTAATTATTTATTCCATTCTCTGAAGATGTTATGAGAAGTAACGAAACGTTAGAACTCATTAAATTACTTTTAAACTTATGGCTGTGCTTCGTGTATTATGCTGGGCATTGATATTTTTACTAAGATTAAGATACTTGCCTGCATGGGTCATATACTGTGGTCATATGCAGTTTCTACTATTTTAACGATAATTTAAAGGTTTATCTTCTGAAGCACACAGTCAGCTAAACAAAAACAAAACAACACTAAACTGCAAAAATTCATATAATCTACAACGGATTTGACGGATGGTATTTCCCAACTCGCACCCAGGGGCCAAGTGCACGTTCAGTTGAAACGTTTTTTCACGTATATATTATTAACAAGTAATAGCAGGTTTTTTCCCGTGCAATTTGAAAGGGGAAAAACATGTACTGGTGAGTGTTTCAAACACCACAGATATATTTGCCTTCACACGTACTATCGAAAGGTAATTAAAGAAGTGCTTGATCTTCTTATTACAGAAACAGCGACAACATATAAAGCAGTGCCTTGAGAAGATTAAACAATTGGCAGAGGTTCTTTGGCCTCCATTGCAGAAAGCAGAGATTGAGTAAGTGATAGAAATATCCAAGCTCTTTCCACCGCCAGTTTCATTGAACTTAGAATGTCTTTGTTAGAGACACGTGATTTGTGGGACGCGTGGGTAATGCGGGACTTGTGTTCCCGCGAGAAACTTGTCGGTGATCAGAAGATGTGAAGAGATTTGTTGATAAGACTGAATGTCCGAATCTTTGGATGTGTAATCTCTATTAGTCGAAGTCATAGTATAAGCCTACTTATTGTAAAACGATATCACTATATTAAACGATACTGTTACAGGGGTTTATGTGACATCTTTATGAAGAATTTGAAATATTTCAGCAACGTGTAGCCAATCTAGAAGGCCCATGCAAGGGCGTCCAGGATGTGTGTCAACACGCGTATGCAAACAAGGACATTTTTCCGAATGAGTATAAAGCATGCTTTTCACTGCTCCAGTAAGTGTCGCAACGGATGAAAGAACAATCAGCAAAATTAAAATAGTTAAGAACTTTTTAAGATCCACGATGTCCGATGGACGATTTAATAGTTCTTGCAACAGAAAGAGTTTTGCAGACACAATTGATCTAGATGCAGAACTTAGGACATGGGCAAGTAGAAAGAATAGAAAACTTAAGATAAAGTTAACTTAATTGAAAGGAACATTGAGAAACATTATTTTATATTTATATCATTTGTTGAAATTTGTATAAATTACATTGTTAAGTAATGATGTAGTTGTTTTAGATTTGTTCTTTAAGTTTTAAACTGTAAACTGTAATAAACATAAATAATAACTATAAGTGAAAACACAAAAATAAAAATGAAAACATAAAAACAGAAAGTTAAAGCATAAAAATAAAAGTTAAAACATAAAAATAAAAGTTAAAACACAAAAATAAAAGTTAAAACATAAAAATAAAAGTTGAAACATAAAAATAAAAGTTAAAACATAAAAATAAAAGTTAAAACATAAAAATAAAAGTTAAAACATAAAAATAAAAGTTAAAACATAAAAATAAAAGTTAAAACGTAAAAATAAAAGTTAAAATATAAAAATAAAAGTTAAAACATAAAAATAAAAGTTAAAACGTAAAAATAAAAGTTAAAACATAAAAATAAAAGTTAAAACACAAAAATAAAAGTTAAAGTATAAAAATAAAAGTTAAAACACAAAAATAAAAGTTAAAACATAAAAATAAAAGTTAAAACACAAAAATAAAAGTTAAAACATAAAAATAAAAGTTAAAACATAAAAATAAAAGTTAAAACATAAAAATAAAAGTTAAAACACAAAAATAAAAGTTAAAACATGAAAATAAAAGTTAAAACATAAAAATAAAAGTTAAAACGTAAAAATAAAAGTTAAAACATAAAAATAAAAGTTAAAACGTAAAAATAAAAGTTAAAACATAAAAATAAAAGTTAAAACATAAAAATAAAAGTTAAAACATAAAAATAAAAGTTAAAACACAAAAATAAAAGTTAAAACATGAAAATAAAAGTTAAAACATAAAAATAAAAGTTAAAACGTAAAAATAAAAGTTAAAACATAAAAATAAAAGTTAAAACACAAAAATAAAAGTTAAAGCATAAAAATAAAAGTTAAAACATAAAAATAAAAGTTAAAACGTAAAAATAAAAGTTAAAATATAAAAATAAAAATAAAAGTTAAAACATAAAAATAAAAGTTAAAACATAAAAATAAAAGTTAAAACGTAAAAATAAAAGTTAAAACATAAAAATAAAAGTTAAAACGCAAAAATAAAAGTTAAAACATAAAAATAAAAGTTAAAACATAAAAATAAAAGTTAAAACATAAAAATAAAAGTTAAAACGTAAAAATAAAAGTTAAAATATAAAAATAAAAATAAAAGTTAAAACATAAAAATAAAAGTTAAAACATAAAAATAAAAGTTAAAACATAAAAATAAAAGTTAAAACATAAAAATAAAAGTTAAAACGTAAACATAAAAGTTAAAACATAAAAATAAAAGTTAAAACACAAAAATAAAAGTTAAAGTATAAAAATAAAAGTTAAAACACAAAAATAAAAGTTAAAACATAAAAATAAAAGTTAAAACACAATAATAAAAGTTAAAACATAAAAATAAAAGTTAAGACATAAAAATAAAAGTTAAAACATAAAAATAAAAGTTAAAACACAAAAATAAAAGTTAAAACGTAAAAATAAAAGTTAAAATATAAAAATAAAAGTTAAAACATAAAAATAAAAGTTAAAACGTAAAAATAAAAGTTAAAACATAAAAATAAAAGTTAAAACACAAAAATAAAAGTTAAAGTATAAAAATAAAAGTTAAAACACAAAAATAAAAGTTAAAACATAAAAATAAAAGTTAAAACACAAAAATAAAAGTTAAAACATAAAAATAAAAGTTAAAACATAAAAATAAAAGTTAAAACATAAAAATAAAAGTTAAAACACAAAAATAAAAGTTAAAACGTAAACATAAAAGTTAAAACATAAAAATAAAAGTTAAAACACAAAAATAAAAGTTAAAGTATAAAAATAAAAGTTAAAACACAAAAATAAAAGTTAAAACATAAAAATAAAAGTTAAAACGTAAAAATAAAAGTTAAAATATAAAAATAAAAATAAAAGTTAAAACATAAAAATAAAAGTTAAAACATAAAAATAAAAGTTAAAACATAAAAATAAAAGTTAAAACATAAAAATAAAAGTTAAAACGTAAACATAAAAGTTAAAACATAAAAATAAAAGTTAAAACACAAAAATAAAAGTTAAAGTATAAAAATAAAAGTTAAAACACAAAAATAAAAGTTAAAACATAAAAATAAAAGTTAAAACACAATAATAAAAGTTAAAACATAAAAATAAAAGTTAAAACATAAAAATAAAAGTTAAAACATAAAAATAAAAGTTAAAACACAAAAATAAAAGTTAAAACGTAAACATAAAAGTTAAAACATAAAAATTAAAGTTAAAACACAAAAATAAAAGTTAAAGTATAAAAATAAAAGTTAAAACACAAAAATAAAAGTTAAAACATAAAAATAAAAGTTAAAACACAAAAATAAAAGTTAAAACATAAAAATAAAAGTTAAAACACAAAAATAAAAGTTAAAACATAAAAATAAAAGTTAAAACATAAAAATAAAAGTTAAAACATAAAAATAAAAGTTAAAACACAAAAATAAAAGTTAAAACATAAAAATAAAAGTTAAAACACAAAAATAAAAGTTAAAACATAAAAATAAAAGTTAAAACATAAAAATAAAAGTTAAAACATAAAAATAAAAGTTAAAACACAAAAATAAAAGTTAAAACGTAAACATAAAAGTTAAAACGTAAAAATAAAAGTTAAAATATAAAAATAAAAATAAAAGTTAAAACACAAAAATAAAAGTTAAAACATAAAAAATAAAAGTTAAAACGTAAAAATAAAAGTTAAAACATAAAAATGAAAGTTAAAACATAAAAATAAAAGTTAAAACATAAAAATAGAAGTTGAAACACAAAAATAAAAGTTAAAACATAAAAATAAAAGTTAAAACACAATAATAAAAGTTAAAACATAAAAATAAAAGTTAAAACATAAAAATAAAAGTTAAAACATAAAAATAAAAGTTAAAACACAAAAATAAAAGTTAAAACGTAAACATAAAAGTTAAAACATAAAAATAAAAGTTAAAACACAAAAATAAAAGTTAAAGTATAAAAATAAAAGTTAAAACACAAAAATAAAAGTTAAAACATAAAAATAAAAGTTAAAACACAAAAATAAAAGTTAAAACATAAAAATAAAAGTTAAAACACAAAAATAAAAGTTAAAACATAAAAATAAAAGTTAAAACATAAAAATAAAAGTTAAAACATAAAAATAAAAGTTAAAACACAAAAATAAAAGTTAAAACGTAAACATAAAAGTTAAAACGTAAAAATAAAAGTTAAAATATAAAAATAAAAATAAAAGTTAAAACACAAAAATAAAAGTTAAAACATAAAAAATAAAAGTTAAAACGTAAAAATAAAAGTTAAAACACAAAAATGAAAGTTAAAACATAGAAATAAAAGTTAAAACATAAAAATAGAAGTTGAAACATAAAAATAGAAGTTGAAACATAAAAATAAAAGTCAAAACACGAAAATAAAAAGTGAAAACACAAAAAAAAAGTTAAAACTTAAAAATAAAAAGTGAAAACACAAAAATAAACAGTTAGCGTGAACGCATGGGCTTCCATAATTTCTTCTCTCGCGCCGGCAACGCAATGAAATTTGACCCGTTGCGTTGCGTTGCCGGCGTGAGAAAAAAATCGCACGTGTATACCGGGCTTAACGCGAACGAATTAGCCATGTTTATGGTAAGCTGGGGCGGAAAGGGCAAAGGAAAAGGCGCACGGCAGGTGATGGAGGATGGATTTATCTTTTTCTCCCTTTTCACGTCGTGCATTAGACGCCTTTATCCTTCTCGTCTCACTCCTATTCCTACCCGCGCGCTTTTCAATGTAAATGTATGAGAGATAACGTCGCGTACGACAGCGACATTGATTTGGCTTACTAGAATTTGTTTTTAAAAATCTGCATTTCCCACAAATCTACATTTGATCAGTCACGCAATCTTTCGTCATGTTTATTGAATCAGTCAAGTCAATCTGATATTTTTTAATGTTTAATCTCGAAAACGTTTTACATTTTGGATCGGGTGTTGGCAAATTGTTTTCTTGAATATCTTTGCTTGCCAAAATTCACCAAGATTCAAGATTGCATGGAATTAAAATTCGTCCTACGGCTACAGCAGACATACGATAGTCGTAGTTGAAAGTAAGCGAGTATATTAAACTTTAAAATTACACAAAAATGGCGCGGGGGGGGGGGGGGGGGGGGGGGAATGTTGAAGAAGAAACAAAAGCAATAATTTCCCTCAAAATCTTTTAGTCCCAGAGCCCGGGGAGAAGGTGCTAATCACGACCGGCGTAAAGTCCCTTATACGCGAGTTTACAGGACGGGCCAAATCTCACATCGTGTTTATTTATTAGGAGTATGGTACAGCATATCCTCCCATCTAGAATTCATGATTATCGTTAATTGTGAAATGACCTGGAATTAACAATAATCGTGAATTCTAAAGAACTAATTCGCAACCCCCAAACCCAATCCTGACCCCAACCTTTAAACCTGATCATAAATCTAACCACAACCCCCCAGAAACCCTAACCCTAACCCTAACCACAACCCCCCGGTGGACCTAATGCAAACCACAACCCTCTGGGAAGAATGATTATTTTTAGTTATTTTCAAAACAAAATCTGCATTTTGGTTCATCTCGCGCGCCAGTCCAATTACACTGCGTGGTTTGTTTTCGTCTATATATTATATATTGTTCAGTTTTAATTTTCAGATTACGGTGCTTCAGTAATTCTGTCGTTGTAATAAACAACATGCATGGACACCGTTTAAAAATTAACTTGGAAGATTTATAGACTATAAATAATCTTACTTATAAAGATGCAGTGAAATGCTGGCGAATGGTTTTTGCGTTTATAACGTATCTGCATGATGTTGCAGGGTTTTTTTATAATCAAAACATGTACATGGAAGCCATGTAAAGGCTTACTAAAAAACCCTTTCGAAACCAAACATACAGGTTAAAGCTGGCGAGGGGTTGTTGCATTTATGTATTTCTAGTTATATAAGCAAAAATGGAGAGCTGAAATAGAATAAAGAAATTTAGAACTATCTATCATGGTGTAGAAAAATTATTATAATCAAGCAATTACAAATATTATCAGTACTTATTCTACCACTTATAATGCTCATTGGCCGCATTTGGGTGGAAATAGATGTTTAATTATCTACAAGAGTAGTGTATACTGTACTATAAAAAATTAAAAAATTGGACTATAGCACTAGCAAATGTTCATTTAAGTGTGTTTATGTTCTAAGTTGTCTGTGGATTTTGTGGGATTACTTCCTGGAGCGCTAGCTTATCACGGTCTTGTAGGTCGTCCAGGTGGTCCAGGTGGTCCAGGTCCCACGGCATCTTGAATAGCTAAGAAGCAATAGAAAAATGTATGATGTAAAGAAAAAAGAAACCCTTATAATATATATTTTGAATTATTTATACTCTCTCGGCTACCATGAAAATCCCAAAAGTAAACATAAAGGTAA
This sequence comes from Corallium rubrum, assembly GCA_964035015.1. Classification (NCBI taxonomy): domain Eukaryota; kingdom Metazoa; phylum Cnidaria; class Anthozoa; order Scleralcyonacea; family Coralliidae; genus Corallium; species Corallium rubrum. Next base: position 29,144,222 of record OZ035998.1, read on the forward strand.
TTGAAATGGAATGTGTTAGTAGTGATAAATTTTACAGGCCATAGGCCCACAATTTGGACGGCCTACGTTTTAAGAAATGAACGGAAAAAATAATACTGAAAACCATTTTCGACAATTTTAGAAATTTCCCGAAATTTTTCCTATGAACGGTCCACGATTTCATATCAGCCTGTATAGGCCTGTAAATCCGGGCCTGTATAAATTCTTTCTATAAGATGGCTCCTTACAAATTTTGGCGGTTACTGGTTGTAATATCTGCTATGTCATGAGCTGAGATGCACTAGTTTGACTCACTGTGTTCCATCGTCAATCACGTAATCAGTAATCGACGTATTCATTTCAGGGGAATGTTGATATACTGAGTTACGACAAATTACATATAGACCTTTCGTAGATGATGTCAAATAGGTTCATCTGAAGAACAACTTCAATAAAATGTATGTCCCGACGTTTAACAAAGCGAATTATTCATCAAAATGTCATTGTTTCCACTAAGAGAATAGAGCGTTTTCATCTTACGTCACGGCGGCCATATTGGTGTACCAAAACAATGAAATGGCGGCCATGTTGGTGTACGGTATGGGAATTAGCTCTTTCTTATTCAAATATTTTGTACTGTTGCACCACCCCAATGGGCCACCGATCACGTGAGCGAAAACGCTCTACAAGTGATATAGTGGTCCATATATATAATCGATTAAGGATTTAAGGGATTCTATGTGTACGATTTTGTCATTTGAACTAGTACTCACTTGTTTAACTTTCTTATGATACCAGTTGTTTTATATTATTAAGGGATTTGACATGACTATATAATAATATACCCAAGAGAGCTAGAGAATTTGCACGAGATTGTGTTGAACATTTATTAGCATATCTATTTCATAGTTTCAATATACAATTTATAACTGAAAGCTAGTACTATTCTTCATTTACTGTATGTATTTGCATTTATGTAATAAAGTTTTTTAAATCGCGTAGAACATTAAAATTGTGCATGAGAAAGGAAACTGAATAAAGTGCAAATTTTTGGAGCCATCGAGCCAATAAAAAACAATAAAAATTTCAACAGAAGTTCGGGGGGGGGGGGGTCTGGTTGGATAGTGCGGATTTTGATGGATGATATTTTGTAACCTCGTATCCAGGCTTGGTTGATTCTGAATCTGGCATAAAATATACAAAGATGGCTGCCAAGACTTGAAAAAGTGGGGAACTAATTTGTGCAAATATTTGAAACTAATTACTCTTTAATATGTCAAGTAAAGTGCCTGAAAGCAGACCAGAAGATTGTTATTAGTGCTTTGAGTAAATTTTTTCATGTATTGGTGTGGACCACCAAACAAAACTAGATCCCAAGGATAGTGCAAAGTTTCTAGTAACAACAATTTTGCCACGTGTGCGGACAGAGCTGCCAGCCCCGCAACCTGCCAGCCCATTTTCTTGAGCAAAGCCCAAGTTAATTTAATACAAGCGAAAACTCAGACAAACAACCCAAATACAATCTCGAGGGATTCTTAAAGAGTCATTTTCTCTTCAAGACCGCAAAAAAAAATTATAAACTCCGACAAACACGAATACTGACGTCTTTTGTGCCCTTCACTATTGTTTTCCGGTCTGTTTAATAACATCAAGATATTTTTAAATTCCTCGAAATTTTTGCATAAAAAGCTTGGCGCATCACAAGAGTTCCGATACTAATACGTATCGTGTGACGTCCAGTCAATCCAGATCAAAATTGACTAAAATTTGTCAAGTGGATGTCAAGATAAGTAAGTTTTTGTTGCCTTCACAAATTATTACGCCTGATGATTATGTTGCTAGCTTCACGTTATGTAGCCTTGCGAATCGTCTGCCCAATCACGCGCTATAAGTTCACGCAGGTACAGATACATGTAGAACTAAACATTCATGTTTACTATATGGCCAGGGTTCTTCGTACAGTTGCTTATTGAACGCCAAATCAAAATGCGAAGACAGTCTTTATTTATTAACTTTTTCAACCATGCAACAATGCAAATATACAGTAAATAAAGAATGCAATAAATTGAACATGATTGAAGGAATGATCAACAGGACACGAGTCCCATGTGAAGACCAACCCAACAAAAAAATTACATAATAAACGTTAAGTAAACACACGATAAAAAAAACCCCAACAAAAAACCCCAACTAATACACAAATTACATAAAGATTTAAGAGCAACAACTTGGATTGAAAGAACGACACCTAGAACAGAAACTTTTCCAGGTGCGCAGTCTATTAACATCGAAATTGGAATCTAACTTAGAAGAGTAGTGAATATAAAGTTCATGTTTAAAAATGGAAACAGAAGTACTATCGCGAACTATCGGAGAGAGATTGTTCCAGAGAAAGACAATTCTGTTGAAAAAAGAATTTCTAAAAAGAGAAGTCTTACAAGGATTGGCTTGAAGCAAGTTATCTTGACTTGAACGAGTGCGAGACGAGCGGATAGAAGAAAAAGTAACAAACGGGAGATATCTAGATCGTAGAGACCTTGTTTACACTTAAAGAAGAAGAGAAGATCCTTAATTTCAAGCCAATATGATATAGGTAATAAGTTAAGCTTTTTGAGACAGTCAGTGTAAGACGATTCATAATCTTGGAGTATGAATTTCGTGGCTCGTCTCTGAACACCCTCAAGAAGTGAAAGGTCACGTGACTTGTCCTGAGGAGCCCAGATTTCACCACCGTAAGACAAGTGAGAACGGACGAGCGCTAAATAGAGTAGACGACGGCAACGGACATTTGACATTTGAGTACAGTTCCTGCGGAGAAACCCAAGCATACGATTAGCTTTAGCAACACATTTAGAAATATGGGGCGACCACTTAAGGTCATTGCTGATGACCACACCCAAGTCGGTTTGATTTGTTACACTTTTAACTAATTCGTTGTTGAGGTGATAGGAATGACTAGATTGAGTACGTTTTCGGGATATCCTTAGTAAGAGAGTTTTAGACACATTAAATTTCATTTAATGCTCATAGCATCGAGATCAAGCTGGAGGAGATCTCTATCTGCTGGTGACTCAACTGAGCGGAAGCACTTGCTGTCGTCAGCAAAAAGAGCAACAGTACTGTTGCTGGTTACCTCCGGAAGGTCATTAACATAGAGAATAAAAAGAAGAGGACCTATCACACTACCTTGCGGCACACCAGACTTAACACTAACGAACGACGAAGAAACTCCTTCAACAACAACACGCTGTTTCCGATCATGAAGATAATCGGCAAACCATTTAAAAAGAGGACCGGAAATTCCGTAAGTTTTAAGCTTGGATAGGAGTTTACTATAAGAGACAGAGTCGAAAGCTTTAGCAAAATCAAGATAGATGAGGTCAATTTCTTTACCAGCATCAAGGGCACTACCAATGTCGTGAAATATATTAAGAAGTTGAGTAACACATGACCTATTACAGCGAAAACCATGCTGGAGATCATATAAAGAGTTCTTAATGAAAAAAGAAACTTGACTGAAAATCAAACGTTCAAGAACTTTAGAGACTTGGGATAGTAAAGAAATTGGTCTGTAATTAGTAACTTCATGAACGTCACTTTTCTTAGGGACTGGAACTACATTAGCATGTTTCCATTCTGAGGGAACTACACCCTGCTGGATAGATAACTCGAAGAGAGCAGCCAGGGAGGGAGCGATAACTTCAGAGCATCGTTTTAAGAGATAAGCAGGTATTCCATCTGGGCCAGTAGCTTTAGAATGTGACAAATTAGATAATAGAGACTGTACTAAGGATTCAGAAACAATTATTGAGTCAAGAGAATTGAGAGTAGACTTTGAAGGAGAAGATAAAGAAGAACCTGAGTCAGGATTAAAGACTGACGCAAAAAAGTTGTTAAAAGCATCAGCCTTTTCTTTTGAAGAAGAGAGTTTAAGACCTCCTAATTTCATCACATCAGGTAATGAGGATTTTGACGATTTAGACTTAAAAAATCTCCAGAAAGGTTTAGAATTAACGTATACGGATTCAGATAGACTAGACAAATATTCTCTTTTTCTAGCGTTAATCCAACACTTCACATGCTGTCGGGTTTTGCGGAACTTTTCCCATAGTTGAGGCGAGTTCTTAGCCTTTGCTTTTCTTCTGAGGGACTCTTTCATTTTTATGGCATGAAGTAGGTCCTTTGAAATATAAGGAGGTGTATAGGGACGCTTTAGTTTGGTTTTAGGTATAAAAGAGTCGACAGCAGCGAGGAAGGCAGCTTTCCACTTTAACCATGCAGGCAAGATTCACGTTGTCACGCTCACCGAGAACTATATCCAGTAAGTTCTGAGGATTTAGGGTGAAGGAAAATTCGAGTGTAGAATATATACATTTTAAGACCAAACCGGGAGCAGTTGCGAAAAATGCAACTACACAGGCCCTCCGGCAGGAATTGAACCCACGACCTTGCGATTCTAGTGCAATGCTCTGACCACTGAGCCACGGAGGCCGTTGCCGAGAGCTCGATCGCGAGTTCTGTATATATAATAAGGTGGTAATGCCAGGAGAGAATTGGGTATATTATTTAATGATATTGGGCATTTCACTCGATTACACAGCATGTTCTGAGGATTTAGGGTGAAGGAAAATTCGAGTGTAGAATATATACATTTTAAGACCAAACCGGGAGCAGTTGCGAAAAATGCAACTACACAGGCCCTCCGGCAGGAATTGAACCCACGACCTTGCGATTCTGTGTAGTTGGGCCTGTGTAGTTGCATTTTTCGCAACTGCTCCCGGTTTGGTCTTAAAATGTATATATTCTACACTCGAATTTTCCTTCACCCTAAATCCTCAGAACATGCTGTGTAATCGAGTGAAATGCCCAATATCATTAAATAATATATCCAGTAAGGGAGTGTTTTGAAGATAATTAATAAGACCACTGAAGTCACCTTTTGAATAGTTATAAACGATGCGCTGGGTTGATTGTTTAGGCTGTTGGTGAATATTTAAGTCAAAAGTTATAGCTTTATAATCCGAGTGTAAAGAGATAGAGTCGTCATTAGTAACTTCAAAGTTGTCCGTCAAATGATCGTTCGTAGTGAGAACTAAGTCAATAAGATTTTTGCCACAGTAGGTGAATTGATAAGTTGAAAGTAACTAAAGTCAGTAATAATGTCAATAAAACCAATTTCAGATGTCAAAGTGGAGAAACCAGATCCGTTAGTCCATTGGATATTAGGATAATTGAAGTCACCAAACAATACAACATCCTTAAATTGAGAGTCAGAAACAAATTTTAGGAAACGATTCAGTTCATGTAGGAATTCACTAGAAGAATCAGGTGGGCGATAACAAACAGCGACAAGAACTTTATTAGAAGACGGATTAATCACGACAGAGGCAAGTTCTAATGTGTCAGAAGAAAAATCGGTAGGTTCACATCTGATTGAATCGTTCACAGCTAACAGGACACCTCGTCCCCCCTTTTACCATTTCTTCGGTCACGTCGAAAAAGCTTGTATCCGACAGGCAAGATTTCATCATCACTGATGTTGTTGGATTGTCAGGTCTCTACTAAAGCAATGACGTCTAAACTGTTGCTATAAACAATATCTTGTAAACAGGAAAGTTTGTTCAGGGCGCAATTCGTTGAAGGGTCATCGTAATTTGCTTTTAAGCTTCGGACATTTTGACACAAAAACGTTAAGAGAACCGCAAGGACCGGGATTAGTTTGAACATCACCAGACAAACTGATTAGAAAAAATGATAAGTAGGAGATGTGGAGTAGAAAACGGCCGCCAAACACAGGTTTCCGAGACACATTCGTAAAAGGATTATGTTTCACTGTCAGCCAACGAGCGTGACTATTAATACCCATAGTTTTAACAAATGTGATATTAAAACTCGCGCACAACAACTTGTGATTGGGTAGACTTGTTGAATTATTGCTCTTCCAATGGTGAAAACCGTGGAAAGATATGAAAAAATAGGCAAAAATTAACAATTTTCTGGAACAAACGGTTTTTAGGTCAATGGCCATGATGGTTATTATAAGCAGGGGAAATCCCGCACACGGTGAAGAAGCGAAGAAAATGGATTCAAACAAAGACGCGTTGGGACTCTCCTCGGCAGAGGCTTGGCGTGGAAACCGTTGGGTGGCGTGGGAAACAAACCAACGGATTATAAAATTAACAATAATTCAAAATAACAGTAAGAATTGAAAGGATTCTTGATCAGGAATTGGAGACCACCAAAACCAAGGTTATACGATATGAAAGACAGGCTAGACTGAATCTTGATAAATATTTGACGGTTATACTATATCCAAAACCAATATGTTAAAAATTCAAATTATATTAGGTGAAGACCAACCAAAAAAGTACTAAAGGAAACAATTAGACGTTGCCAAAAGAAACTGGTATGAAAAACCAAACTTCGGACTGTGCGGAGACAGGATTAACGCAGAAAATTCAAATTTTGTTGTTGCTAGGAGACATCAGTTGAGACAAACCAATTTAACGGTCAAACACAGAATGATATATAATTCAAAAATGTTTAGACGAACAAACGTAGAACTTGTACAATAGGATCAGAATACCAACACCAAACGGACTGAGAAGTTTCTGATGAATAGATGGACGCGGCACGGAGAAACAAATACTTGAGCAAATTCACGAAGAGTACACGAACTACAGATACGCCACGGGTCAAACGATCAATAAATGAATCGGAAATAAAACCACGAAAAATAACCAAACAATCCAGAACTTGAAGCAGAATGATGGTGAAATATTTAACAAACTAACAATCCAGAAATTACATAAAGAAGACCAAAAAATGGACCAAACAAAACAGTAAATAGACAGAGCTAAAGAGAGACGCACTTGACACGATACTTGACACTTGACACGAGTCTACGATCTCCAGTACACAGAATTTGTTACTGAGCTGAAAATATAACAGACACGAACCAACAACACTCTACAAACCGACTTCACAACATCGTCAACATGCCACACCATATTAAAGTTAAATATAAAGCTTTTAATATTTATTCGCACCTTTGACCTTCCGCTGGGCAGACAATAAATCCTTTCGCCCAGACCATATTTAATTAGCCATGCACTAAAGCCTAGAAATTCGTTGTTTCGAGAAGAAAAATCGATCACTCCTTTGCGTTTCTCCGCCATTGTTGTATTCGCCAGTCGCAAACAAAACCACGCGTGCGCAGTGGTATTCTAATATATTCGGGGGGAAAACTTCTTTCATTCTTGGTATAGATAAACACGTCTTTCAAGAAATATCCATAGACTAGAAGTTTTTATCAAAAGTGAAGTGCTGCGAGTTGCTACCATTTACTATTAATTTAGTAGTAAAATACTTGTTATCGTCCGAAGCATTTTCAATTAAAGAGCTTAAGCATGCGACGTTTTCCTCAACATGGACGTCACCAGGGGCGGATCTAGAGGGGTGCGAGCGTGGCTTGAGCCGCGGTCAGATTTTCCTAATTATTCCAAATTAAATAATATAATTGATATTTCAAAAATAAAAAAACTATTAATAACAAAAGGATAGTTGACGTAAGAACGACATTAGCCACCGTAAAATACTAAACCAATTGTCAAAATAGCAGCGGATTTTCGCATCTTTGACAATCAGTTGCACCGCAATCGGTCTCAGGTAGTTAGAAGTCCGAGAATGTGGCGAGAGTGGCCGAAAAAGTTACCGAACGTGCTACGAATTCGCTGAAGAAATTGGAGAACACTTCTGCTAAATTCAGCCACGGTCAGCGGAGCGATCTGCTAAATTCAGCCACGGTCAGCGGACTGTTAAGGGGTCCAAACCAATCAGAAAGCCAGAATAGAGTGGCTGAATTTGGCGGGAGCCACGGTCAGCCACCCTTGCCATATCTTGTTACAGTTTTATTGCGAAATAATGCAATCAAATCGTCGGCTCCCGTAGTCGGTAGTGCACGTCAGTCTGTCTTGACCGGAGTTCTTCAGAATGATATTAAAGAATGGCTGCGCGTGGAGGGACGATGATTGTGCCTGTGACAGATAGTCGAAATACTAGATGGTAAGTTCACAAGAAAATTAAGGAAGAGATGTTGGTTTGTTTGGTTTCTTTATTTATAGTACGAGTTCCTCTCTACTAAATTTGTTGATCGTCAGACGCTAGTTACTATATTAATAAGACTGTGGTGTTTATACTCAGACTATATAAATCTTTAAAGCATTGATCAATTTGAAGAACAAGCATGAGATCAAACCGAGAGCCGCGACCTCTCTCTCTCATTACATTATTTATTAATATAATTCTCATCGACTGAAACACAGCATTTCTATCATGGTTCAACTTTGAAATATTATCTGCAAGACTCGGAGACTTGTCAGTCGCGGGATTTAACATTCTCTTTAATAATCGTTTGACGTTTCGAACTATTATTTATATTATTAGCTTACAGACTGTACAGAGCGATGATATTTACGAATCTATTTACTAACTCAGTTTACATCTTCTGGCTCTCATCAACTCCATTGTTGTTATTCTCGCTTTATCGAGGGAAAGAGTCCGAAAGACAGTATAAAACGTAAAGGGACTCCATTTCCTGATCTGGAGTCTGACAAATGCTAGCTGATACCTATAAATTGTTAATATTAATATTACACTAGCAGGGTTGCTTTGATTATTCTTGTTTCAAGTAAAAATTGGCTGGCATTAGACAGAATACTCAATAGAATTCTAGTAATGGCCAAAGGATACCCAGCTGCTTGACTGGTTAGTTTATACGTCACACAAAACTCGTTAAACATACATTACGATTCATATTGGATCAATTACTCCTAAACATTTTATTGAATAATTAGAAGACCTTGGCTTGAACTTAAAGAGAAAAAAAATTTGATTTGAGTAAAATTTATACAAAGATCTCGGTGAAAAACATGTATAAAACGATCCTACAATATGACTCTAGATCTCTCTCAAAATGCATGAAATGCGTTTTCAGAGACTCTAATTTTCAAAATTTTCCGGGGGAGCATGCCCCCGGACCCCCCTAGATTGTGGGCCACGGTCAGATTTTAGGCTAGATCCGCCCCTGGTCACGCGTATAAAATCGAGCCATTAAAGACTTAGAGTGATGGCGTCAGCACTCTTGCTTGAAGTGAAGAACGGCAATCTATGCAGTTTTAGGTTGTTGATTTGCAGCAATAATGGCTGTTGCCATCTTTAATGGCTCAATTTTATAGGCGTGATGTGAGTGTTGACAATAACGTCACATGCTTAAAATGTTGAGTGAAATCATCTGGCACAATGGTGTGGAATGTCATATAAAAATTAATGAACAAAGACTCGTATAAATACACTGTCTGCCCCTCGAAATGTCGCTTAGCCTTTTGTGGCCTTGATATATACTTCCAACAACAAATAGAGTTGTGTTTGATATAATAGTATAGTAGAACAATACACTTCTCTTTAATAAATCAATATATTCCAGCGCCAAACAATGCAAGGGGCCCAGGTGTAGCGTAGCGCATAATTTAATAATGCCTGCCGCTGATCGGTAGACATTGCGTATACCGAAGATCGTCGCCCACGAAATCCTAAATCGAGTTTGTGAACGCATATAAACTCGGCCCAGACCTCGTCAAGATTAGTGAGCTGCTCGCCTTACGGCTCGCAGCAATAAGGTACAAACCTGTCTGTTATCGCTGTTTATAGGGCTTACGAGCTTTAAGCGACATAAATATTTGTCGTCTATGAAAGACTGATACTAGTGGTTCACATTTTCACTGGTTTTAGGCTTTTAGCCTTTCAACTACGACAAGTATGTATGTCGTTAAACCTGGTAGGTCTACCCCCCGGAAAGTTTACACTATCTATGTATCCATGTATCTATCGTGTGAATTTTCGCACTCATCACAATACTGCAAAGTTTCTGTGAAACTTTGCACTAAAAAGCATTGTAATGTTGTAAGTACAGTTGACTTGAACGACTTTTATGTGTTCGAAATTTCTATGAGTGTAGTATAGTAGTCTAATTGTTAAATAGATACTGAGTAGAGTAGCCAATTCGATTGCAGCACTTGCATTAATATACTAGTGAGTTTCTACTAATAATACCATGGGGTTTTTTGTGCAATTGGCAAAACATGCATTTTGTAAAGGCCCATTTTTATCGTCTTTGAAAAGCTCGCTCGCGTGCTTGTCTTTTTTTTCCAAAATTGCACTCTATAACCATGCTATTACCTATACAAATAAACCTTATAGATTCCAATGGGTATATAAAGTTTGCAATTACCTTTTAGGACATGAGCATATTGTTGTGCTTCTTCATCGTTCAGGTCAAAGAGTAGTCCTTCACTATTTATTCTCTTTTGTGGTTCTTCTTCATTCTGGCCAAGAGGTCTCCTAGGTAGCCAATTGCTTGATCTTTTATGGTTTACTGGAACACGTGCATAAATCGTTGACACGAGAACGATTAAAACAAAGACAACAGCCAAAGTGTTTCTCATGTTTTCCTATATTTATAAAATATATATAATCAAGATACGATCTTGAATCAATCAGTAATTAAATTAATCAATCAATTAATCAATCAATCAATTAGTCAATCAGTGAATCAATCTCTCCATCCATTCCATCCGTTCTATTCCATTCCATTCATTTATACATCCCGCATCCATTTGTCTATCTATTCATCCATCTACAAACCTTTAAGGGGTTTTTGAACAGATCATGCAGTATGACAGGAGCATTTCCAGAAAATTTAGAGCAAATTTGCTGCATGGTTTTTAAGCTTTATAGGTGAATAACAGTCCGTACTGCGCATTTGGTAAGTTCCAATTACATAAAGTAAGGAGCAACATGGCCGATTCGGTGAGGAAATGCTAAAAATGTTTCGTTTCAAGTACAAGTAATGCAGAGGAAGCAAGAAAAGCTTACCGAATCTTGAATAAGGTATCACTATATCTTTTGTAAACAGAGATGTAGACATTAGTTTTGTACATGCACCGTACGGACTGTTATTCACCTTTAAACCCTCAAAGTTTGCAAACGCTTATTCATATTTGGAGAAATTGACCACTCAGTTAGGGGGTGCTTGATCATGGCGTGTCCAATTGGACAACTATGCCGAACAACAGTGGATTTTAGTATTACCAATCAAACAGAATACGTCATCTGCCCTATATATTCCATGGCCAAAAATTTAGGATGTCAGTCCAGTACCATATTTAGAAGTTCAATATGGCAGAATCATTAAGCTTTCAATATAGGAAATTTCACCTTGCTATGCGTAGAAGATAACAAAAACGTACTTTCATCTTCCCCACGTCTACAACATCAGAAAATATCTCAATGAGTACTCAACTTCAGTTTCAATTAACGCTCAAAAATGTGCCATCATTGTGCCAAATGACTTCTAAAATTACTGTATTTATCAAATATATATGCCTATTGAGTGTTATTAAAATCCTGATCTTAGTCACCTTTATTTCAGTATGGTACATTTGTAAGCGTCGGCCGACAACTTCCCCACGTCCAGATCTGTTGTACGAGGCTAGATCCCAATTACGATATTTATTTGAAACCATTTGAGTCTTTTTTCGTTGTTCGAAATGAGTTATAAATCGGCTTATTTTCAGGGCTTACGTTATTAAATACCGGTTTTAAGTGCCAATGCAGCGAAATTTCACCCCAGTTTTTTATGATTGCATTTGAAAGAACACTTAAAATGACAACGTAACATCTTTCGTAGAATTTTGTCTCCTTGCTTCATTCTGGAGATATTCAGGTTTGTTTGATATGCAAATGCCATGCATACTTATGATATCACTCTGCATAATGACTTTTTGAAAAGTATGATTTTTTTGAGAGTGCTTATCGAAAGTACTTAATAAATATTTGCACTTGCATGTATGTAGCCATGACTGGTCGCTAAACGTGTGTAGCTGGGTGTAAAATATTTGGACTATCCTAAAATTGATGCTATTTCAAAAAGTCATTATGCAGTGTGATGTCATAAGTATGACATTTGCATATCAAACAAACCTGAATATCTCAAGAATGAAGCAAGGAAACGAAATTCTACGAAAGATGTCACGTTGTCATTTTAAGTGTTCTTCCAAATGCAATCATAAAAAAACTGGTGTGAAATTTCGCTGCATTGGCACTTTACAAACGTGTATTCATAAATTGGATGACAAATGTTTATAAACAAAATAATTTTTCCTTATTATTTGGTCTATTAAGGCTGTTTTCCTCTAGGCGATATTTTTCGAGCGAAGCGACTTTTTTCTTTTGTCTTGGCTAATTAGTTCCACCCGAGACTAGTGGAAAACCGCCTTGAATAGTCGGAATTTTAATTGGTTCCTCTATGAGTCCGTGATGTTATGCGGTCTTCAGAGCGCTGGGTGTCCTTCATTTCTGGCCATGAATCCCAGTCTTTCCTTATTTTGTAACATTTGGAAGGCAACTTTGTCACCTAATATCTCAAAAAAGTTTGATTATGAGCTTTGAATTTGCTAATACTGAAATTCTTACTTCACAAATACGTTAAGGAAATTTTAGAGATAAAGCATAACGTTAGTGTATATGTAGTAGAGCTGTGCGGTTAACCGAAAAACTCGGTCGGTTCGGTTCTTTTTTTGGCACCGGAAGTCGGAACCGAACATGCGCAAAAGAACCGGAAGATCGGTAGTTTCGTTTTCCACGTAAAACCTCGTTTTCCACGTGTATCACGGGAGACCCTGATACATCAAAGACATTCAGAGTTATAACTATAAGACATTTTTTTTAAATAATTGTTGTGTTTCATTTAACTTGTTATAAGTTGTTCATTTTGAAGTTTTATCATTACAATTTGTTGAGCAAATGCTTTGAATTGTTCTTTTTATAAAAGTACCGAAACTGGCACCGAACCGAGGTTCTTTTACCCCAAAAAGACCGGAACCGGAACCGAGGTGAAAATTCTGGAACCGCACAGCATTAATATGTAGTGTGTATTATCTTATTGTTTATCTCTGAAAATTTTACCGTGTGTAAATAAAGTGTGTAGGTATATGTATGTTGCAAATGTTATTAAATTTACTTGACTGCACGGTTGCTTTTATATTACCAGTTAACAAGAGTACTAGTATAGAAGTGGTTACTCAGGGAGGTTTGACTGTACAGGTTTAGAATATGAAACTGTCTAGAGGTAGCAATTGTATAGACAATTTGCTGTATTCAACAGTAGCCACAAGGGGCTGTATTAGAAGCTATGCTTTACTGCAAAGTATATGTGCGGAGGGATCTGAATTGACACCCGATTTACCACCAACCGGTGGGCTAGTAGGGGGTGGGGTCATTCTCCCCAAATAGAATTTTCAAAACTTGAACGTCTAGAATGGCTTTTCCCCATTTTCTCAGCGCGAAATTATCGCAATAACCGACAAGCTATAGCATTTTTTCCCCAGGTGTCAATAAAGTGAAATCTGTTGATTGTTGAATACCAAGTGTGGTTCAATAACGTTTGCCATTTTCGTCTAATTTTGAAGAAAAAAAATGAAGTGTTGTGTGTTGTAATTATCACTGTTGACTTCTAAACAACATATACCTTATTCTGAGTTTCTACACGTGATTTATTTCACTATTAAAGCAATAATTACCGACTTGCATGGCTTAATCAGTTAAAAAGTTCCTTGTCAATTGATAAAATTCGATTTTTCTTCCAGATCATTCCCAGATAAATCGGTAAATTTTCCCCTATAGGAGGGCTATGGTTCCCAACAGGGAGGCTGTAGCCACCCCTCCCACTTACCCCCCTCTAACGCCACTCTTGTATATACTGGTTACATAAGAACAAACATGCTTACACTATTTATAATTCAAAATGAATCTTACTAGATGTTATAGTCTCACCTGAGACTGTCATCACGGCAAACAAATAAATAAGATTTCGAAAATCAAATCAAAACTACAAGAAGACAAACCAAAATGTAAAGAAGTCAATCAAATTCAGACGATGTCAAATCAAAATCATTTGATGTCCAGTCACGTTTGTATGACGTCAAATCAATTTTGTATGATGTCAAATCAATTTTGTATGACGTCAAACTAATGTTGATTAAAGTGAAATCAATTTGGATCGAAGTTAAATCAATTTTGTAAAATATTCAATCAAATAGACAAGAAATTAAGATGAATGAAAATGATGCTGTTATATATCTTGAAGGATATGACTCGCCAGGCTTCTTCGACTTCTTCGTGTAGGAACCGTTTGGCCACCGAAATTTTTCGTTGCTTTGCCATATTTCTTGTACCGCGAGTCCGCGGCATAGCGCAAATGTAAAATTCTACGGCACGTTATCACTCTCATGCACCGTTTTAAGTCGCATGAACTTTGTTCCATACGGATAAATCGGGCACCGAATGGGTGAAAATCGTCGAAATTTTGCAGATTAATTTTGAGAATTTCACATTTGAACTGGATTTCCGTATCGGGCAGGATTATTAAATAAATCTTTGCGAATCATGGTGATTTTGGAACAAATTGAAGTATTAATTCGTTTCTAATCGGGCATCGAATATCGGCGGTAGCAAATTCGTATCTCGGCTGTGTCTGTAGTCTACTGTTCAATTGTAATTTACAAAGCATGCAAGAGTCAACAGGCATATATACCGTTAAAAGCTTCTAGGACAGCGAATTAAAGCTGCTGCAATTTACAAGTATGAGATTGGAATACAACAATTAGAAACAATTCCACTTGATGCATTTTATATTTTATTATATTTTGAGTATTTTGCTTGTGAAGAAATGTCTAATACATATTTTGATATTTACGAATTTAAATGCGAGCGTGGGTCTCGCTTTGTGAGTAGAAAATCTCAAAAATTAAGTCCGTGACAGGAATCACAGAGTCAAACAACATATTATCGACCATTCGAAACAAAACTAAACGACTATATGTTTAAGACAATGTAACTTTGCGATTCATCAATCGCCTGTTGTACCCAAGCTCAAGCCTATTCAATTCTAAATTTGGCATGCTGCAATTTGTTTTTTTGAAGATAATGGTATATATTATCATGATACTTAATGACTTGGATCTGTGCCGACAGAAAGAATTTGTTTTTATAATTCCGTATTGTTTTGATGATATTAGCAATTAAGTTTAGACTTATTTACTTATATAGCCATTTAGTCAAACTCTAAACTAGTCGTAATTTAAAATTATTAGTACTCCAAATTATTATTCCAAACCATAATGACGTAATTTAAAGACAACAGATCCTCGAACGGTTACCATTGTCGTCTACTCTATGTATTTTTGTTTTCGATTATTGCTCGAGTACCTAGCTAGCTGTAGAACGGACCGGTGGAAAAGTATCAAATGATGTTCTTTCGTGCACCAACCGGCTAACCCTCTAAATTTTTAAATATGTTGTTTTTTTGCTGAGTTTTTGTCTTGTGTTGCTTAACACTTTTTCAGAACAAACTAGAACTTAATAATTGTATAGTAGCTACGTCATTTATGAAAATTATTAAAGCTATACATTTAACATGCACATATGTGTAAACAATACACGTCATTATGTTCTTGGATTATTTTTCTTTTAGAACTTGTCAAGACTGCTAACTGGCATTAAATACGACGAAGTATAAATTAAATAACAAAATGTATTAAGTGTTTGTTTTAAGCCAAGTGCTATGACCATATTGTAATGGCGTTAGCTCCTACATTCAATTGCGTCAAGGAAAAACTATGAAATCTTTTGCATTGTAGACTGCGGTTTAGTAGTCATATACGTAAATACGTACGTAAATCCTACTTCACAATGTACGATGGTGGAATTTTGACACTCGTAAACTTTATCAATCAAGACTAACGATAAAATAATATCACAAAACTATACACAATAACTTAAGTTAAAATATAGTTACATAATAAAGTAATAATGAACTTACGTTTGTGTATGAATACGTATAGCTACACTTGACAAAAACTTGACAAACAAATTCAGACAGAGATATAAGAACTAAACAAAAGTGCTTCGCTTGACAAAAAGCATGACAACGAGGCGACAGCAAGAGCGCCGTTACACATATCATTAAGATGTTGTCCAGCATGTGGGATGGTCTTCTGATGTTCTAAAATTTCTCTCGATTCTCAGACTTGGCATGAAAGATACTTAGTTTTTGAGGAAACGGAAGAAACTTGTATGTTACCTTATATTTCTGGGCATAGGCTCAAAATACCTCTCTGTTTGACAATGTCTGATCATTCAAATATTCAGACCAGTTATTGGTTAAAACAGTTTTTGATTTTAAGTCATACTCATACATACAGTGAAAGGGCTTTGACGGACGAAAACTTTATATTCTTAAGAGTTTACAATTTTCGAGATTTTCTATAAATCACCGTTAACATACTGACCACAAGAAACGCTTATTTTACTATTACATACATTTAAAAGCAGTTATTTCGATCAAAATCATTTAGCTGCTCGACAAATATAGTTCGAAAACGTGATTGTTGGCCAATTTTTACACAGTCACGCACATATCCCGCATTATATGACCAAATCTTCTCGCTTGACATCTTGTCAATTTCTTGGTAAAAATCAACTCTTTTAAGATTCTAATATCCATTCCATTATACAAATGTATTTAGCAAAGAGAACTAATTTTTTCTTATAAAATAAAATGTATTGTGGCATAAAAACGTCTACTGAATTACAAACTTAAATGTATATAGACAAAAATATATAGTATTGCACGCAGCATAATTTCACTATACCTTCCATAGGATGATATGTAAACCTATATATAAGCTACCCGTTGTGTTAATTTTTCTATTATTGCTACAATATATACCTATGAATATAACTCAAGTCATGTACCTTAGTTGATTACACCGTAATGAGTCTTTGCTTCTTTATTGTTAATGACAGCAACTTGCTCTACCAGCTTCGTATGATTGACTGGACAGGGCGGTAACACTCTACATATATAGGCGTAGATTATTGCCAAAGTCAATTTAGTTCTACGCATGCGCAGCTAAAACAGATCAGCCTGGATTAGGTCCCCGTCGACAGCCGCAATTTCCGATCGTGATCTCGTAAGGATTGCGGGCTCTGGGAACGAGATTGTATGCAAAAGTATCCGTCATCACGTAATTTCAAAAATTTGGAGTATTAGGTGCAACGTGACTGTATTTAACACCCTATGTATATAACACCCTATATATATATATATATATATATATATATATATATATATATATATATATACACAAACTTCAAATAAACTTAATGTAAACATTAAAAAAAAATTTGTCGTTTACTTGAAGTTTATAGTAACTTTACTGCTATTAAGAACATATGGATATATATATATATATATATATATATATATATATATATATATATATATATACACAGACTTCAAGTAAACTTAATGTAAACATTAAAAAAAAATTTGTCGTTTACTTGAAGTTTATAGTAACTTTAGTGCTATTAAGAACATATGTGTATATATATATATATATATATATATATATATATATATATATATATATATATATATATATATATACTGCGTAGATTGCCGAGGTTGAAAGTCGTATCTAGAACCTACTCTTCTTGCTTTCGAAATGGCGCGGCAGAGAAGACCACGTGATTTCATGAAACTTGGAGTATTTTCCACGTGGCTTTTACAGGCCGGAAGAATCGCAACAGTCACTTATAATTCGAGTATTTACCCTGTGTATGCAAATTGCACGCAACATAATTTCACTATACCTTCCGTAGGATGATATGTAAACCTATATATATAAGCTACCCGTTGTGTTAATTTTGCTATTATTGCTACAATATATCCTACGAATATTTAGATCTTATTAGATGTTTTGGTGTGTAGTATCGCTGTATATTTTTACGAGTTGTGCCGTATTTTGACGAGCCCGCAGGGCGAGTCAAAATACAAACAACGAGTAAAAATATACAGCGATACTACACACCAAAACATCTTATAAGAGATTTATTATACAACAGCTCTGATCAACAAATTTTTATGGAAAAAGAAAACTCTAAAAAAGCCAGAGAAGTAGAGTGTGACTTGCACCAGAACAAAACCAGGACAAAACCAGGACAAAATAATAAGCATACATGAAGTAGTTCCCGACTGACAAATTTGATTGGCTAACAAAATCTGTCAAACCGGTTTTCTACAAGTTTTCTACTATCCAAATAACTAACTATCCAAATATCGCTGTATATTTGTACTCATTTTTAGCGTTATTTGGACAGTTTTTAATGCAGTTGTATAATAAAAGTCAAGTTATGTACCTTAGTTGATTACACCGTAATGAGTCTTTGCTTCTTTATTGTTAATGACAGCAACTTGCTCTACCAGCTTCGTGTGATTGACTGGACAGGACGGTAACACTCTACATATATAGGCGTAGATTATTGCCAAAGTCAATTTAGTTCTACGCATGCGCAGCTAAAACAAGTCAGCCTGGATTAGGTCCCCGTCGACAGCCGCAATTTCCGATCGTGATCTCGTAAGGATCGCGGGCTCTGGGAACGAGATTGTATGCAAAAGTATACGTCATCACGTAATTTCAAAAATTTGGAGTATTTAGTGCAACGTGACTGTATTTAACACCCTATATATATATATATATATATATATATATATATATATATATATATATATATATATATATATATATTCGTATCCAGAACCTACTCTTCTTGCTTTCGAAATGGCGCGGCAGAGAAGACCATGTGATTTCATGAAACTTGGAGTATTTTCCACGTGACTTATACTGGCGAGAAGAATCGCAACAGTCACTGATAATTCGAGTATTTACCCTGTATATGCAAAACTATTCAAAAAATGATCATGACTATTTTTAATTCAATCAAGAATAACCAAAACCGTTCAAGTGACAAGGTATACTTGGAATCATATCGGCTATATAAAGCATCATCTTAGTGGAGTACACAAGGCAAACCATAATTGAAAATAGACCTCTTGAAATTCAAGATATGCATACGTAACCGCATGCATGAAGCCGAGTGAAATTAACATTAATTTGAGTGTTTTCAATGCTTTACAAGTGAAATGAAAGCTCAATTTTACGACGAATACGTGTTAATAATAATAATATAGAAGGCAAAATTTTTCAAGAGCTATGTTATCGCTAAAGAGTTGTATAGTGCGTTTTACCATATCACTAAGTCGTCATTCAATGCTTGACAACTCCAATTTGCTTCCCTCTATTACTGCCTTTCATTTGGTAAATACACGGAAAACGTTCGTCAATTTTCTAGTGTTCTAATACTTTAGAGTTCTTTGATAGTTAAATTAGTTTAAGGTCATCAAAAGACATTTGAAAACTTAAAAACCTTACATGCAGATTTGCTCAGAAAAAGTCAGTCTTCTGTGTTAGTATGCTGTATTGACTATTGACAATTGAATTTTAATTGTTGACAAATGGAGCGAACCCAGCGTCCAAAATTATGACAAAAATGTTTACGAAAACGCTTATACGGTATATAAAGACTTGCATTTAATAAGGAACATTTTAAGAATGAAAATGCTTTTTTATGGGTTTTTTGTAGTAACCACATACAAACGACGACACAGCAGAATAAGGCCATTGATTTAATATTGATAAATCTGCTGTACTTAGTTGAGTAAGTACCAGAAGTAATGAATATAATTATGTGATTCTAAAGGGAGAGTATGTTAGTATTAAAATCTAGCTGATAGCGCTGCTGAAAGGTAGTCGCCCAATAGAGGTTGTTGCTCATATAGAGGTTCGACCGTATACTCTCGGATATGAACCTTATATTAACTAAGTTTGCAAAGAATTGGTCTAGTAGGTTAGATACAAACAAATCCTTACGTTGATTCAAATCTCAATTCAATTCAATTCAATTTAATAATATTTTGACAGCGTAACCTCTTCAGCATACATATAGCTGCTGTTATCAATGAGGGCGCTGTGTGCCAAATTTTATGCATGTAGTAGAATTTATATGTAAAGGTCTAAATAGATATAATTTACATACAATATATTAGATTTAATTTTAATTTTATTCAAGTCTAACTTTGGGAACCTTAATATCTCTGGTGTTCCTTCTGGTCGTGTGGTATTTTCTTCGAGTTTACAGTTCTGGCCAGTTGACATCAATTCGGCCGCCAAGGAAATAATTTCGTGACAGAACTTACGTAAACAAGTTTTTATAAAATATGAAGCTGCCTAGTGGCAGCAATTATATTGTCAACTCGCCATCTTTAATTTAAGTGTAATCGTGCAAGATTCGCCTGGATATGCATGTGGTATTTGTGGTAGCATGCTACATTGATCAATTTGACACGAGATGATATCTTTTCTTTTGCCAGACGAGTGGCATAAAGTTCTTGTTATAAAATGTAGATACATGGGTCTCGCTTTGTGAGCAGAACGTCTCGAATCACAAGATCAACCAAGATATTCTCGACCATTCGAAACATAATTAAGCCACTATATTTTAGACAATGTAAATCTGCGCAACTAATTGCGATTCATCGATTGCTGCAAACACTTGTTGTATGAAAATAGATCTTTTGTCCAAGCTTATTAAAGTTCTAAACTCGGAATGCTGACAAATCATGATGTTAATGACTTGGATCTGTGCCGACAGAAATAATATATTGTTTTTTATAACCCATGTTGTTTTGATGATTAATCTCTTTCACAACATGATATTATCGCCTTTAATATTTGCAATGAATATTAGTTAAAGTTTAAATTTAGTTACCTGATTTTACATTCTAAGTCGTAAATTAAGATTATTAGTACTTCAAATTATCATCCCAAGTCATGATGACATAATTTAAAGCAACAGGTTCCCGAAGGGTTAGCCTTGCATATGCCCTTGTCGTCTACCCTATGGCTGGGTTCAGGGGCGTAACTAGAACATATCGAGGGCAGGCGTTGAACGCAAATAAAGGGCAAAGTCGTTCAGTATTATTCTAAACAATTGGGGATACTAGATATCCTCGTTATGCTTCTTCGAGAACACCCAACAACCGGTCCACAAGAACAATCAGTGCTGTAACATGGCAATTAGTGACCGCATTTGTATATAGGGGTGTCCGGGGGGTCCTCCCCCAGAAATTTTTGAAATCTAGAACCTGGGAAACACCATTTGCATCAATTTGAGCGAACTTTTTCATCTAATTCTACAGCGAGTATAGTTGAAATTTTACTGTAAAAACGAAGAAATTATCACACCAACATACCCTACAGGGTGGCAAAATCCAGCTCTATCTCTATGATTGGTTCATTTTTGCCATGAGATTCGAAAGCTGAGCCCACAAATTCAGAAAAGCGGTTGTTTTTAGGAAACACTTGGTGTAGCATATTACAAACTGGGTACGAGATTGAAGCTGATTTAGAAGCCTCTGAGTCTCGCCAGATTTGCGGAGAATTGTATTGCGTACAACAACAAACGATTAATTATTTGTTTATCTAATGTCTAACCTAGTATTAGAGGTCTCACAAAAAGGGCTGGGGTTAAAAAGGGCAGGGGTTGCAACTCCTTCCCCCCACCCCAGTTGCGCCCCTGCGGGTTGCAGCATCGTCATGGCGGCCACCTATTGTGTATTCCAATTCTTTAATGATCAAACGTTTAATGACAGTTCCTACAGTTACAATATCATTGTTCGCTGTCTCTGACTGTTCGCTGTTCTGCTTCAACCTCATGGTCTCTGCTTAATCTGATTGGTTAACAAAACTCAACACGTTACACATAAATTAACAATGAATACATTACACTCCTCCCTCCTTATTATAACCATACCTCTCAGGTGGCTCACGGTTTCGTTCTGGATATGTTCTGCCTACTGCAGCTTGATCATTATCTATTGTAACCTCTTTCATCTCTGGCCCTGGAGTTTCCTCCAACTCACTAACTGGTTCATACACAATCTGTTCGTTTTGGTCTGAATCGGATATGGTGGTAGCAGCTGCCGGTGTCGTTATAGGCACGGACCCAGCCGAACTTCGCCTGAGATTCACCGATGAATCACACCCCCTTATTTGGTCTACGTGCCTCTTCCAAATTGCTTCGCCCACCTGTGTGCGATAGGAAACCGGGCCCGTCCGTTCCACTACTGTGGCAGTGAGCCACTTTGGTTCACCTCTGAAGTTTTCAACCAATACAATATCCCCTACTTCAAATTCTCTGCTTTTGCTTCCCTTGTCATGCCGTTCTTTTGCTACTGCTTGCTTTGTAGCTATCTTTTCACCTAAGCTGGGGTGCAATAATTCTAACCTGGTGCGCAGTTGCCTCTTCATGAACAGCTCTGCTGGCGTTCGTGTTGTTGTTGTGTTCGGTGTGGTTCTGTATTTGAACAGGAACTGCGCTAGCTTTTGCTTCAAGTTCCCAGGGTCATTCTTCCCCACCTTAAATGTTCGTTTATATGTTTGCACGAAACGCTCTGCCTCCCCATTTGAAGCTGGGTGCTTCACAGCTGTGCGAATGTGTCTAATGCCATTTGATTTTATGAATTTGGCAAATTCATCAGAGATAAATTGTGGGCCATTGTCGGACACTAGCTGCTGAGGCAACCCGTTCCTTGCAAAAATATTTCTTAATTCGTCAATGGTTCTGGTTGCTGTGGTGCTATTCATCAACACCACCTCTAACCACTTTGAGTGAGAATCTACACTCTTAAAACTGGTGTGTAGTTAGTACACACCTTTTTTGTCGCAAAAAGTACACACTATCATGCATATGTGCGTTGCTACAACACACCTTTAAGTGTGTAATTACCACACACACAATAAGGTGTGTTGCTACTACACGCAATAATATGTATAAAAATTACACACCAACAGTGTGTAATTTTACAAAATACACACCTTTTTGTGTGTACTAATAACACACCATTTGGTGTGTTTTTTGCTTGTCGCAAAAACTACACACTTTCATGTGTGTAGTTTAAAAGGTGTGTTGTTTCAACACATCTGGTGTGTCAAAAGAACACACGTTGAATGTGTGTAAAAATGCTATTCAATAACACACCTTACATTACATTACATTACATTACATTACATTACATTACATTACATTACATTACATTACATTACATTACATTACATTACATTACATTACATTACATTACACTACACTACACTACACTACATTACATTACATTACATTACATTACATTACATTACATTACATTACATTACATTACATTACATTACATTACATTACATTACATTACATTACATTGCATTACATTACATTACATTACACACCTTGTAGAAGCAATTTTCGTTTGGGTAACACACCTTGTAGAAGCAATTTGGACATATGAAAACAACATTGATAAAAGTTTAAACATTTATTTACAATTAGTTGACGTAACTGAACTCAATATATAAAGCATTTCAAAATGTCAATGAGCATCTATCTATGATAAATTTTTATGCAAAGAAATTGCAATTCTGTTAATAAGCCACTTAAAAAATGGTTGCAGCCAACTACTTCAATATATTCCATAGTGTTTTAATTCACAAAGGTTACTGATAGAAAGATTAGTAATCTCTGTACAGAGTTGCTAATAAATTCAATAACGTCAATATTTCTGGTAAATGTGTGAGGCAAAATGAACCTAATGCATTGGTAAATTAAAAACCTTTTGTCGTCGCAACCATTCTCTAAGATGGTAGAGAATGGTCATGCAGTTGTGCTCTGTGGCAAATAGACTCTCAAATTAAGTATATCTCATAGAGCACACATGACCGTTCTTATACACTGTAAATCTGGGAGTGTTGCCACAACACCAAAATCGATGTGAATTCTTGCAGCTGTGTGAACACCAAAAAGGTGTAAACTAACACCAAAACTGGTGTAATGTTACACTGCCGAAAGGGTAAATTGACTATAAGTTAGTGTAAAACTACACCAAAAACTGGTGTAATCTAACCTTTCAACCGTGTAAAATTACACTAGAAGTGTGTCTTTACACTGTATTGGTGTAAAATAGCTTGCAGCTGTGTGGACACCATCTTGGTGTGAATTTATACTTGGAGGGTAAACTTGCACCAAAACATGTTCTTTTACACCAATACAGTGTAAATTAGCTTGCAGCTGTGTGGACACCATCTTGGTGTAAATTTACACTTGGAGAGTAAACTTGCACCAAAACATGTTCTTGTTTAACTGACAGGGAGTAAAAGTATAGTACCTACAATGGAGAATAAACATTAAAAAGTATAGTAGTATAAAAAAGTTAACTGGTTTTATTACTAGTTGAAAATTAACAATATTGTACAACTAAAATTTACAATAAGAAATCACTATTGTGGTTACATTAAATTATTTAGTAAAAACTCATTGAAAAAGTTCATTCACAAAAATTAAAACCTTAGTGGGGACTCTTAATAAATATTTGCATTTTTCAAATAACTGCCTATGTTCTTAGTTGACCCATATTAAGAAAAATCCCCAAAACAAATTCAGAAGAATTACAAATAACTATTTACAATAGTTAATTATTTTTTTCAACTTATGGCATTTTTCAATGTTATTCAACTTTGCTTTGATATTGTTCTGGATTTCTTTGTCAATCACCAGGTGAAATCTTTTCATTATTTGTCCTGCAATACAAAGTGTGTGGACATAATGAATTACTACTACCAGTAATTGGAAAGCCTTGTGCTCAACAATGTAATAATTTAAAATCTTAGACAGTATTCTATATGCTAAAGTTAAAAATCATTGTACAAGGAAGCTTAATTTAAAATTACTTGTGAATGAAAACCTGAGCTTCAAAGTTGAAATACTAGCGTGCCAAATTTAAAAAAATGATTACATGACACTGGCAATAATGTCTTAATTTTAGGCTTAGCATTATTTATCTAAATTCATTATTTAGAAATGTATTTATATGAGCTAAACAATCTATGGATTATTTAACAAACAATTAAATAATCCATACATTATTTGTTTCAAGGGAATGTTTGTAAATAATTTCCAAGTATGAAAATAACCATTAAATATGTAGTAAATAACCCAGGAATGGTTTGTAAATAAAATGATTAAATCAGGATAATTTGATTACTTAATAAATAATCCATGTATTATAAATAAGTTTTGTGGAAACACCAAGTAAAATATTTCTTTGTTAAGCTTTCGGCCTGTTGACTCAGGCCTTCATCAGAGCAAAGCTTAGCAAAGAAATATTTTATGTGGTGTTTCCACAAAACTTATTTATATTACATTATTGCCATGAAAACTTCCAAAGAATTAATCCATGTATTGTTTGAATAAACCATAGATTATATAGTAATTAATCCACTCTACCAACTAGCCCATCTCATTCCACCCGCAACTCAGAGAAACAAACTATACTGAACATCAAATTGGTGAAGCCAAAAATTTAGAAGTAAATTTTAAATCTGGCTTACTTATTAATCAAATCATTCTGAAATTATTTATAAACAATCACTGGATTATTTACTAAATAATCCTTTAGTAAACTGAAGGCCACAGCTTCAAATCCCAGCCACAGTTGAGTAAAGTATTTCTCCAGTTACCCAGTAATTGTTCGTCATTCAGAGTACCTAATGAATATCATTATTTGCCACCTGAGTTTGCTGTCCCACAATACAGCTATTTATTCCAACAACATTTAACTAGTTATAAAAATTATTGCCCAGCAAATAATTCGTAACAAAGCCATAATAAAATCAAAAGTCGTAAGTAAGCATGATAAAAAATTTTTTAATGAAGAACTAACGTTTCGTCACTAACCAGCGACATCATCAGAGTGATAAATATTTACAAAAATGTCTCAGCTTTATACCTACGCAATTACAAAAATAGATGGGATAGGAGAATAATAGATGAGGGAGACGTCAGAAGTGAAGAGTCACCCGCGAAGGTGAGAAGTCAGAATAACATTAAAGGAAAGGATCTAATATTAGCATTAAGTGATGGATTTATTTTTGATATGAGTAAACTTTCTCGGAGAAGGACATTAAATTCTGAATTACCAGATGATAAAATAGAAAAGTCATCAAACGAGATAGGATGACCAGTTTGACTCACGTGTGTGGAAATACTAGATAAGGTTGATTGAGAAACTTTGTTTCCGGTGTAAGGTGAAATGCCCATATGCTCAGAAGCCCTAATGTGTAAATTTCGGCATGTTTCGCCAATATACAAGGAGTTACATCCTTGGCACGTAAATTTGTAAACCACATGAGATCTTAATTGCATAGGAATCCGGTCCTTAAATCGAAAAAAGTTTGAGAGACGGCATACAGGTCGAAATATAATTCGAAGGTTAATGTGCGGATAGGCTGATGAAATTAATTTTCGAAGTTGTGTGCGGATTTGTAAGCCGTGATCACCAGTGAAAGGAAAAACAAACGAAATCTGTAACTTAGGCGCCGTGAGAGGTTTGATCGGAGGTGAAAAAATCTTATTCAAAAAAGTGCGAATACATTGATCTAAAAACCGTTCAGGGTATCCATTTTTAAGTAAGAAAGTTTTAAATTTTGCAAGTTCCTCATGGAAAATAGTATAGGACGAACATAAGTTGAAGTATCGAAATAAAAGAGTGTAAATGAGCCCCTTTTTGTAAATCGTAGGCAAAAAGCTTTCAAAATTAGTAAACAATCCGGTAAAAGTCGGCTTGCGGTAAACGGAAGTAATAAAAGAGTTGTTGGAGCGACTTATATTTATGTCAAGGAATGACAAGGTTTTATTGGCTTCAACTTCACATGTAAATTTGATGTTACTACAGTGTTGTGAATTCAAATAGTCAAGAAAGGGTTTGATATGATCTCTGGATCGAAATAGAATAAAAGAATCGTCAACATAACGCCTGTAAAATGCCGGTTTAAATTCTGAGGGGCAATTATCCAACCATATCTTTTCATGGTGCGAAAGAAAAATATTTGCAAGCAGCGGACCAAGTGGAGAGCCCATAGCAACTCCATCTATCTGATCGTAAAACTTTCCATTGAACATGAAATGACAATCCTTAACAATCCTTAATGTCGCTGGTTAGTGACGAAACGTTAGTTCTTCATTAAAAAAATTTTATCATGCTTACTTACGACTTTTGATTTTATTATGGCTTTGTTACGAATTATTTGCTGGGCAATAATTTTTATAACAAGATTACGATTCCCGCCTGGTACCTCGATTGCTATAACATTTAACTAGATGAAGAGTTAAGTCTCTCAATATGGAAGAAACCAGATTTGAATTTTAAACATTAAATATAAGTGCCATCATCTCACAACCTGCTCCCAACTTGAGCAAGTACAGGTACAGTCAGCTCAGTCAGTGGAGTGTCAGACTAATAAATTAAAGTTGCCAGTTTCACAGTTTGAATCTGAAAGCCTTGGTCGAATAGAGTCTTCCTCTATCACTAAGTATGGTTCATCGCTCAGAGTAGCACATATACCATTAGTCTCCCCATCTGAGTTCACTGTTCCACATCAATTATTCCAGTCCATACTGTTTAGCTCAACTAAACTCATTTTTTTGGAAATAGTGAATTATTTGTATAAATCATTGTTTCTTAAATTTTCACATTTAAAATCAATCCAAGGGAGCACGTTAGAATGTGATAGTTCTTGTATAAAATAAAATAAACTTTACTTACCTAAGTTGTTGACGTTTTGTGCGAGGCGCCGAGTTCGATAAAACCGCTGACGATATGAGTCCCCGACGAGCGAGCCGAATACTCTCCGAAGATACGCGAGGGCGGAGCGGGAAGGGAAAGGAGAAGGGGAGTGCAACTACGAGATTTCTTTCGACAATGCTCGTAGCACGTTGCTATGCACAAAGAGTGTTGCTATTTACAACAATTATATACGAATACCGAGACAACAGATCTTCGTGATATTCACAGCAGGACGTAAGTTGTTTTCGTTGAATGATTTATCAATTTGGACTCTGATGAGAAAACCGTTGGCTTTCATGAATAAGTTATAAGTCATTTTGAATTTTTATTGTCAGAATCGCGCCATCGCGGGTTTGTTTGTCGACGCTCCAGGAGTATGATCTCAATACCGAAGAAGCCCACAACATATACAAAAGGAGTTAGATTGCAAGGTCAACCAACTGAATCGTTCAAATTTTGGGAAGTTTTTGTTTCATTTATTTCCTTCGTGAGTTCGTGCGAGAAGAAGAGGAGACGAGTTTGTGGAACGATCGACCAGTACGAGAACTGATCCTTTTGTGTTAAAACTATTCATTGTTTTTAATAAAATTCTTACAAGAACTTTAATAGGGTAGTTAGTAGTTACTTAACGAGTCGTAGAATATGATAATTTTAGTGTATTTGGCTCGATCTAGTATTTACTGCTGCGAGAAAGGTTGCTACGAGCATCGGAGAAAAGCTATTTCTAAATGAACCATTTTATTGGCTGAAAGCCATCACGTGCTCGGTAGTTGCACTCCCCTTCTCTTTTCCCTTCCCGCTCCGCCCTCGCGTATATCTTCGGAGAGTATTCGGCTCGCTCGTCGGGGGCTCATATCGTCAGCGGTTTTATCGAACTCGGCGCCTCGCACAAAACGTCAACAACTTAGGTAAGTAAAGTTTATTTTATTTTATACAAGAACTATCACATTCTAACGTGCTCCCTTGCTCAATCCAGGTTGAAATGACAAAGGTGCCCAAGTATCAAGGATAGTCATTTATATTCTAAAAGTAAAATTTTCAGGCTGAATATCCCATTCACCCTGTAACTTTATCTTCGTGTTAACAACATATTTGGTTCTAAATGAGGGTAACTACTGACCAGGTCATTAGGTAAGGAGTGACTGAGTCAACAAATTTAGGTTTATTAAGAAAACAGCAAAATTATAACACTTGTTATAAGTTAATAAATTAAGATTTATACCTCTCAATATCGGACAGTTCAGTCAGCCTGTCGCCAGGTCCATGTCGGTAAAAACCAGTCGATATTGAACAGACTTTCGTCTTCCCCATACAGTGTATATATAATATATCACTATGAGTATATCCATCATCCATGTAGCCTCCTTGAGCAGACCTTGTGAGGCGCTTCCGTCACTCCATTCCCTCACTACAGTCTGCTCAGATGAGCGATACATTCCTTTCTTGATTCTTGACCAATCAGCGCGAGGCTCCTAAAATCGTGGAAAGCTTCTAGGACAGCGTCGGCCACGGTTGAAATCCAAATATTACCAGGGTTAAGTCACGTTGGCCTGAAAAAAAGAGAAAAATCTTCTCGACGTTTCGAGCGAAGGCCCTTCGTCAGGAGAATTTTTTTTTTACTAATTTCTCCTGACGAAGGGCCTTCGCTCGAAACGTCGAGAAGATTTTTCTCTTTTTTTCAGGCCAACATGACTTAACCCTGGTAATATTTAAAATCGTGGAGCCGCCGAGCCGGATATCGATGACTCTTTAGAGTAAACAATAGGATTTGCAGCCAGTGGGAACAAGGATTGATTGTCTTGATAAGCTAGTAGAATTTTGAAACCAGGAACATCTAAGGCATCTTGGTTCTGATTTCGAGATCAGTGGTTCTGATTCAGTGGGTTGGTCTTGCGCCTTCTCGTCCGTTTCAAAGTTCAACGACGGCTTTAATACGGCTACTCCTTAGCAGTCGACTCTTTGGACATTTTACGCTCTTTTTATACATCGTTGCGGCAAGGTAAATGCTTCTTTTCGGGCCTGTTTATATGGTCGCGAGTTACTCGGTCAACCGAGTTACCAAGTTTGCCGTGACATAAAACTTTACGTTCTGTTTATATGAGAGCGAGCTACTGGCGCGAAATGTTTGACTGCTGGCCATACCTGGCGGGTTGTAATATTTGAGATGATTCTCATCAACAAAAGTGACATGAAGTAACGAATATAGAAAATTCATCCCGCTATGCCGAGTTAGCCGGGTAAAAGTGTTTATATGAAGAAATGTTTATCCCGCCTCGCCGAGATCCCGACTGCCAGTGCCCAATTCTACCCGTCTGTCTCATATAAACACTGCGGTGGGAAAAACCGAGTGACCGCGAAATGAAGTTTCCCCGGAGGATAACTTACCTGAAGGGGAGACGTAGTTCTCCGAACTTCTTCGTAGACTGATATGAGCAATACTGGTGCAGACTCGAGCGGCGAGAGGTCTGGATACCACGATTAAGAAAACGAAGTGCGCATGTCCTAATAGTCCTCTTTGAACGAGTGGCCTCTAAAACTGAATAACTGACGAATGGCAGCAGAGGGTGGGGAGGAAGAGATGTAGATATAATCCAGTCTAACGCCTTCAGGCAAGCACTCACTCTTCCTTATTCGGATGGGGAACAGTATTGCTCATATCACTCTACGAAGAAGTTCGGAGAACTACGTCTCCCCTTCAGGTAAGTTACCCTCCGGGGAAACTTCATTTCTCCTTCACTTCTTCTCCGACTGATATTCACAATACTGGTGCAGATTACAAAGCCTGCTGACATGAGTATACCCCGAATAACACTTTATTCCATCATATTAATAGTATAATAGTATATGAACTTCTTAACAAAAAAACAACAATATGAACGTACTCCATCATCCAGATGAAATAACAGAGTTCGCAAATGTTTCTCTGGATGTAGGCCTATGGTAAAAGGCACGGAATGTTTCAGCTGAAGCCCAGTCTGCTGCTTCAAGAATCAGTTCTAGTGGAATACCTGCTTCTGCAGCCGCCGATGTTGACGCACTGCGCGTAGAGTGTCCTGTGAAAGTCGGAGCAATCCCAGCTAGACTGAGCGCGCCTTTCAACCACCTTGAGACAGTCTGGCTCGAGATTGGTGCATGCGGAGCCACTAGAGCAAGAAGCAGCTGAGAGGAATCTGAACGCCGGATTGGCGCTGTCCTCACCTTATATTCTCTTAGGGTGTTTACCACACAGAGCTTTTTCTTCTGTGGATAGGCTGGCAGATATATCTTTCTGCTAGCATGATTAGGCCGAGATTGTTTGACGTGTATGGCCAAAGAAAATTCCCATGAATTTTCTTTCTCAGCTAGGTGTTTTAAGTCTAGCGCTGCCAATTCGTGGGCTCGTGCAGCTGATGTCAAGGCCAGTAATAACACCAGCTTAAAGGAGAGTTCCTTAAGCGAAAGCTCCTCAACAGGTTTTTGTCCTTCCA
Source organism: Corallium rubrum (assembly GCA_964035015.1). Classification (NCBI taxonomy): domain Eukaryota; kingdom Metazoa; phylum Cnidaria; class Anthozoa; order Scleralcyonacea; family Coralliidae; genus Corallium; species Corallium rubrum. The sequence goes on from OZ035998.1 coordinate 29,175,353, forward strand.
TATAGGCAAGAGCAGCTTGAACTTTCCAAGTAGTGCAAAGTCTCGGTCTTGGAGGATTCATTCGAAAAATTCCTTTCATGAACCGTGCCACCATTGGGAGTTCTCCCAGAGGAACAGAACCCACTGGATCATGGGTCTGTGAAATGGCTGATTTGTAAACGCCTATCGTTCTATAGGCCAATTTCCCTTGATGAGCTAATTCCGCTAAGAATGTCAAGACACTATTTACAGGAGCAGTAAAGGGACAGAGAGACCGTTCAGAACACCAGCTTGACCATGATTTGCAGGGTCCAGAGTAGCGCTTCTGTGTGGCTTTGCTCCAGGACGACAAGAGTATTTCTGTAGCCGCATCTGAAAGTCCCTCTGCTCTATAGCGTTCCCGGACACGGGCCATACTGTTAGACGCAGGGTGTGTTGGAGTGGATGTTCCTTCTCTGGTTCGAAGGGGAGTGAGATCAGGTGTGGAATCTGCGGTAGCCGTCGTGGATAATCGACCAGCATCTCCAGGAGATTGGGAAACCATGTTGACCTTTCCAGTGTGAGGCCAAAATCAATGCTGTTGCTCTGTCTGTCCGAATCTTCCTGAGGATTCTGGGCAGCAGGACCACTGGTGGGTATATCCAGCTCCTCCACTGACTCCAGTTGCAAAGAAAGGCATCTGTTGCCATGGCTCCCGGGTCCGGGTAACGTGACACATATTGGGGAAGACGATGGTTGGCTCGTGTGGCAAAAAGGTCCACAGTTGGTCGATAAAACCGTTTCGTGACTTGGTGGAAAATATCCAGGTGTAGAGCCCATTCGGAATAGCTGTTGAACTGTCGGGATGCTGCATCTGCTGTACTGTTGGATGTTCCAGGGATGTGTTGTGCCGTAATCCAGGAACCAGATTCTAGGACCAGTGCCCACACGTCCAGTGCTTGCACTGACAGACTGTGCGATCGCGTACCCCCTCTCTTGTTGACATACGCCACGGCTGTGGTATTGTCCATTTGTAAGAGGACGTGCTTCGGAGTCGGATGCTGCGACTTGAAGAAGGCTTGTAAGGCTAGATAAGCTGCTTTGAGCTCTAGCAGGTTGATGTGGGATTTGGCCTCCTGTGGAAGCCACCGACCACCGATCGTTGTCCCTGGCCATGTCGCCCCCCAGCCTATGAGCGATGCATCTGTTGAAACCGTCATGTCGAAGGGCGGTGTTTGTAGAGGGTGACCATTGAATGCATGGAATTCTGGGGAGGACCACCAATGAAGTTCCTTGAGGCTCGGTTGTGAGACAGACACCAGGGTCTTCTGCGAACACTTGTCGAAATGATGTGTTCTTACATGATTGCGCTGGATGCTTCGGTAATATAAGGGTGCCATCCAGATACCTGTCTGTGCAGCATGGCTCATGCGACCTAGGAGTGATGATAAGATCGTCAGAGGTACTTTCTCTGCCTTCTGTATCTCGCGGACCTCCTTGATGATGGTGTCCAACTTCTCTGGAGGGAGGGAGATCATCATTTTGACAGAATCGAGAAGTCCCCCCAAGAACACCAGCTGTTGGGTGGGACATGGTGAACACTTCTCTCGTTTGACAGTGAACCCCAGATGCTGCAGTAGCTCCAAAACTTGATGAAAAATCTTCAGTAGTTCGTCTTTGTCCTGGTGAAGAAGTAAGATGTCGTCTAGATAAATGACAATCCGGATTCCCAACGAGCGTATTAGCGTCGCTACCGGTTTGAGGATCTTTGTGAAGGCTCGAGGTGCTGATGAAAGGCCAAACGGCAGGCAACGAAACTCGTAAAGGGTCCCTCGGTATGAGAAGCGGAGGTACCGGCAGTGTCCTTGGTAAATTGGTACTGTGTAGTAGGCATCCTTCAGGTCCAACTTCATCATGTAGTCGCTGGGTTGGATGAGTGCCTTTGCCACTTGGAGGCTCTCCATCTTGAAGGACTCCGTCTGAACAAATCGGTTCAGTGCCCGAAGGTTTATAACTGGTCGAAACTGGCCTTTGCCATTTTCTTTCTCTACGAGGAAAAGGGTTGAGACGAATTGATCTTTTTCTGGATGGACTTTTGTGACCGCACCCTTGTTTAACAAATCCTTGATCGCAGTGTCCATTAGTGTTTGTTCCTTTAAGGAACGAGGTCGTGTGTTCCGTACTCGCCATTGGTGGGGAGCCTTTAAAAGAGGTATTTTGTACCCTTGAACTGATTGTAAAACCCATGGGTCTTCTGTTATTGTCTTCCAGTTTTGCAAACATTTGGAGAGACGGCCTGCTGGTAGAAACGATTGAGGGTTGATTGACATGAGCGGTGGAAACGGATAGTCAGCTTTTGCTGGCTGGGTCATAACGTGCTTGTTGAGGACGTTTAGGTGGACCAGAGGTGCGACCCTTGTGGTTGTAATTCCACTTCCGCTTTCTATAATTCTGCTGGTTTGGGTAAGTGGGTTTTCCACGAAAGGGCTGCTGGGTTGGTCTCCCTCTACCTGCGAAGTGTTGTCGATCAAGAGGTTTGCTGATTAAGTTGCTATTGGTAGAGGTGTGATTGTGTTCACTCTTTATTCGTTCGTGGAAACGATCAGGGAAGAGGTGCTTGTCAGATGGGATTTCCTCCTTGAGGGTACGTTTGCCAACTTCAGTTAAGTAGTCAGCAAAACGACGCTGGCGCCAAGAATTAAGGCGGACATTAGCATTTCCCAAGAGCACTAGCGCATCTTCTAGCATTCCCTTTATAAGGTCTGGGTCTGGATCCACAGCATCTTCCCCCTCATCCCCAATGTGGTCGAGCGCTGTTAGAGCAGCGAGGATAGGGCGAGCAGTATAGAGGAATGTGGCCTGTTTTTCAGCTAAGGCCTCATCAAAGACAAATACATCCTTGGTCTTATTATAGCCATGATTCTTTCGGATATCCCCTTTCATACCCGCCTCCATTGTTGGGGCCCCAAGAAGGAATTCTGTTCCCTCAAGGGCAGGGTAATTTTCTACTAGGCCCTTCCAAGTCTCTCTGGACAAGGATTTGGAAAAGGCTTGGGTGGTTAGCTCCATCAAATCAGAGGAAAGCTTCACCTTGTTCTCGGTCGTATAAAACCGTTCCCCTCTAGAAGAGTGGGTCAATGGCGGTTGTTGAAGACCAGAAGGGCCTGGTTCCTGGTCCTGTACCGGGGGTGACCACCTGATGCATGGGGTACCCCTGTAGCCATAAGATTTGACATGGCTATTGGCACTGTTTTGGCAATGGTTTCGGTGACAATCTTTTCGATTTCTTGTCGGGAGATAGGCTCTCCACCGCCCGCCTCACGGATCGGGTCGACTGGTTGTATCTCGTTATCCTAGAGGATAACAGAAGGCTGTCAGTGACACATACCTTCCTCGACAAATTCACCTAATTTATTCCGTATATTTACGTAAAAATTCTTAGATGTCCTCTCGATCTCTGGCCGAGAAGGAAGTTCACCATCGCCCGCCTGACGGATCGGGTCGACTGGCTGTATTTCGCTATCCTAGAGGATAACAGAAGGCGGTCAATGACTCATACCTTCGCTCGACAATGTACATGTCGACATACTTTCGAAATATTTATAAGCGAATCGAATAAATGGTATAATATTTCCCAAAGAAACAACAAGATAGGGTTAGTACTTACGGTAACATGTTTTTCCGAAGACATTTCTTCACGTTTACGGTTGGATGCGCCCAAAAAAACAAAGGGATTGAACGAAGGCAATCGAGCGTGGTCTGACCAAAAGAGCGCCACGAGAGAAAAGAGGACTATTAGGACATGCGCACTTCGTTTTCTTAATCGTGGTATCCAGACCTCTCGCCGCTCGAGTCTGCACCAGTATTGTGAATATCAGTCGGAGAAGAAGTGAAGGAGAACTCGCCATGTGCCGAGTAATAACTCGACTGGCCGGGTAATTTTATAACCCGCCTCCATATAAACAGGTCCTTAGTTCCTCATTTATTGCCTTCAAATTATTTTCAACACTGGAAAATCGTTTCAGTTCGTGAAAACTCGGTAGTTAACTTACCCACATATAAACTAAACTAAAGCGACGAAACCGTTTCAGTCGCCCAAACAAAATAATTCTTTTTATTCCGTCCTCTTAAAACGTCGCATTTAAATAAACGCATCCCAACAAAATGTTCAAAGAGATACAAAAGGAACGGGGAATTGAAAGCAGGGATTTTTTTGTAACGCTGTCTTAATAATTTATGAATTAAGTCCGACGTGGTTCGACTAATTGAGTTCGACAAGGCAGATATTCGATTGAAACGGAGTCGGATTTCTGCCGCACGATGCGACAAATGAAAGCTGTCGAATTTAACCCGCTTTCCAAATTGAATAGAGTTTAATTCAAACGTTGTATTTAAATCAATTGAATCGACACAGAAGAAGTGCGAGTGACAGCGACGTTTGAAACGGGCCTCTATATTATACGTGGCTTGTCAACAACAAAGTGACCGGAAGTTTATAACAAGAAACGATTTGATTGGCTGATTGGTTAACAATCGAGAAAGGAATGTATCGCTCATCTGAGCAGACTGTAGTGAGGGAATGGAGTGACGGAAGCGCCTCACAAGGTCTGCACAAGGAGGCTATCATCCATGTTGATTGTTGTCTGTTATTAAAACTTCGCATCAGTGGCAAGTCTTCGAATCCAAACACGGCCCACTTCACTTTTGGGTGAAAATAACTGATTATTAACTTATCCAGCTAACTTACAAACAATTTAAAATGCCGGTGAATACTTTAAAATAGTTAATTTGATGCCCACTCGCCAAGAATTTACACAAACCATCACGACCACGAACCAACGCTATCCAAACGACGCTATCCCGCAATGCAACGCTGGCGCTAGCTTCCAGTCGGGCATGGCATCATGGGTATGTTTGAAAAAATATATATATACTGGCGAACAAAATTTATTGCTAAAAGCCTAAAACGATGAAGTAAAGGAGTTTCAAACAACTTGTGGGCATTTATTTTTTTAGAACTCTCGCATTTCATTTTACACCAAATCCGTGTAACATTACACCTGTTAGGTGTTCCCACAACACCGCCAGATTTACCCTTTACATAAAGTGTAACGAATAACAACCAAGTAAAGTTTTATCCACACAAAATACAACGTTAACTAACTAAAAGCCTCAAAATGTTCAGAATGTCAATAACTGGTTAAAATGGCAAAAACGAATGACACAAAATGAATTAATACAAAAAAAATTAATAAATCATATACAATTTTGTGTAACGAAACACACAAATTCCTATTTACTGGCAACATTGTTTTCACAAAAATTTTGTACTTCAGCTAAAAATGAGTTATACTTGCTGTAGCGACAGCTATTCGACTCAACACAAAGCAAACCAACATCTTGCAAAAATAGTAAAACACCTTCGAAAGCAGCAGGATACCCAACATCAAAAACATAATAACAAGCAATAACATAAAACAAAGCTTCCACTAAACATGTTGACAGACATTCACAAGAATTTGTAAATGTTAATTAAATGTATATAATTGTGCATAATATATTATTACGTTTTATCTGAAGTGTGTTTTCTTTTGCATATGCAAGTTGTATATATGTGCAAATGTCAAAAATGACAAAAAAAATTGTCAAATAAAGAAAGGACTGGTGTGTTTGTTTTTGTTTTGAAAATGTTTTTTTTTTTTCAAAGGTGTGTTTTATTCGAAGTTGTGTAATGTTAAGGTGTGCAAAATGAAGAAAGGTGTGTTTTCGCAAAAGTGAGGTGTGTAAAATGAAGGTGTGTTTTTTGCAAAGGTGTGTTCCTTCAACTAAAGGTGTGTAATTATAACACATCTCAGTCAAATGAGGGTGTGTAAATTTACACGCCTCGTTTTTACACACCCTGAAAAAGCATGATGTGTAACTTTACACACCACGGTGTGTAAATTTACACATGGAGGTGTGTAGTTTCTACACGCATAGTGTGTACTATATCTTAAGGTGTGTAATTTAACACGCATTGTGTGTAATATTACACACCTATGTGTGTAAAATTACACGACATTTTTTAGAGTGTACTACCACCAGAAACATGTGACCCATGAATGGCCCAGCAAAGTCCACATGTATCCGTTGCCATGGTGTTTCAGGCCATGACCATGGATGAAGTGGAGCTGCACTGGGCTGGTTCTCACAGCCTGACAATCACTACATGATCGAACCAAGGATGCCACATCCTTATCTAAATGGGGCCACCAAACATGTATGCGTGCCAGAGTTTCATCCGCACAATCCCTGGATGTGTTGCGTGTAGCTCATCTAAAACTAACCCTCTGAGTTTGACAGGAACGATCACTCTGCTTCCCCAAAGCAAACAACCATCTTCAACCGTTATTTCATTCCTTCTACAATGAAATGCCTGTAGCTCTGGAGGCGCCTGCTCTGGCCAGCCCTTCAGAGTGTACTCCAAGACTCGCGAAAGAATCGGATCCACCTGGGTGGCACGTCTTAACTGCTCTGCTGTTACTGGCATTGATTCTATTTGCATTGTGTTTACGGATTGGGCTTTAGTGGCAGACTCTGGACTGCTTGCCTTCAGTGGCAAGCGGGAAAGACAGTCTGCATTGGAGTGTTTATTTGTTGGTCGAAATTCTACTTCATAATCATGTGCTGACAAAAACATTGCCCATCGCTGCAAGCGTTCAGCAGCTAGGGTGGGAATTCCTGTTTTTGGCCCTAATATTGTGGTTAATGGCTTGTGATCTGTCCGTATTTTAAATCTTTTTCCAAACAGATATTGATGAAACTTTTTCACTCCATGTATGATCCCTAATGCTTCCTTTTCTACTTGAGCATAATTTCGCTCCGCGTTAGAGAGAGTCCTGGATGAAAATGCAATTGGGCGTTCCTCCCCATTGGCAAATTTGTGGGATATGACCGCCCCAATACCATATGCCGATGCATCAGTGTCTAAAATGATTGGCAGTTTGGGATCATAATGAGTTAACAACGGTGCAGTGGCAATTTGTTGTTTCAATTTGTTAAATGCCTCATTTGCTTCCCCCGTCCATTTCCAATGAATTCCCTTTTTCAATAAATCGGTTAAGGGCTGTGCTGTCATGGAATGGTTTTGGACAAATTTTGAATAATAATTCAACATGCCTAAAAATGAGCGCAGCTCCTGAACATTTTTGGGGGTGGGAGCCTCAAAAATTGCTTTGACTTTCCTGTTGGTTGTATGCAAGCCTGGTGCATTGATTAAATAACCTAAATACTCAACTGATGACTGCATGAACTTACATTTTTCCAGCTTAAGGCGCAATTTTGCATTGCTCAGTCTGGTCAAAACCTCATTTAGGTGAACCAAATGACTATCATCATCTTGTCCCGAGACAAGGATGTCATCAACTCGACATACAACCATGGGAATCCCTTGCAGTAGTTGCTCCATCTTAGATTGGAAAATGGCACTAGCTGGAGCTACCCCATACGGCAACCTAGTGGGCCTGTACAACCCCTTGTGAGTGTTTATGGTCACATACTCCCTAGAACCTTCATCTAACATTATCTGATTGTAGGCATTCTTTAAGTCTAACTTTGTGAACTTTTCACCACCACTCAATTCTACAAACAAATCTTCTGCCTTGGGTAGAGGATGTTTGTCGACCTCTAGGTGTGGGTTTACCGTTACCTTGTAATCCCCACAGATTCTCACACTGCCATCTGGCTTTAACACTGGGACTATGGGGGCTGCCCATTCTGAGTACACTATTTTCTCTACTACTCCTTGCCCTTCTAATCTTCCTAACTCTCTCTCTATCGGTTCACGCAGTGCATAAGGCACTGACCAAGGCTTGCAATATTTAGGCTTCGCTTCAGGCTTCACATGCAATTTAGCCTTTACATTTTCAAACATTCCTAACTCATATTTGAATACTTCTTTATGCTTATCTAATATTTCATCAAGGTTGCTGGCCACTCTCTTAATAGAGCCCCAAATGGCAATTTAATCTAATGCCATGCAACCAATTTCTTCCCATCAATGAAGGACATTCAACAACAAAGGAACCAAGATTCTTGAATCTGTGTTCTCAATCTGAAGGCGATAAAGACCTTGCTGAACGTTATCTTCGTCGTGGACGTCATCCTCGGTTTCATCGTCTTCATACACGTACTTCATCTCATTTTGGAATTTCCCTCTGCCCTTTGGCGGTCCTGGTGCTTCGTTTCGTCTGCCTGGCGCCTTGTTATCATAATCTCCGCGCTTCGACGGCTTTCGACACACGCGAGCGATGTGGCCCTGCCCGTTGCAGTTTCTGCACCTTTCACTCTTGAATCTGCACTCCGAAGCTTTATGGTTTGTTTCGTTACAGCGCCAACAATTCACTGCCTTCGACAACCGGTTGACCAGCGCATCCTTCGAGTGATCGTCCTTGAGATGTTGGGCTTGCTTCGCTGCAGCCTCCATGCTTTGGGCTACTTCGACAGCTTTTGCCAATGTCAATTTGGCCTCCGCCAAGAGTCGTTTTTGTGTTGCCGTATCTCTCAAGCCACAGACTAAACGATCACGTAACGCTTCTTCGAGGAACTGACCGAACTGGCAATAGGTTGTGTGTTTTCGGAGTGTTGCACAATATTCGGCAACTGTCTCTGTTGCCAGCTGATTTCTCTTGTGAAATTTGAACCGTTCCGCAATGACCAACGGTTTCGGGTCGTAATGCTTGTTTAGCTTCTCCATTATCTCCTCAACTTGAGGTCAGACGGCTTTGTCGGTGCGGCTATGTCGCGTAACAAGTTATAGGTTTTGGGACCGACCACGGTCAGAAATGTAGCCACCATCTTCTTTGGCACTTCGATGTCGTTGGCGACAAAATATTGCCCAATTCGTTCGGCGTAGCTCGGCCATTCTTCTGGACTCCCTTCAAAAGGCTCTATCTTTCCGAGAGTACCACTGGATCCCATCTTCGTCGCCAGTTATTGTGTATTCCAATTCTTTAATGATCAAACGTTTAATGACAGTTCCTACAGTTACAAGAAGATTGTTCGCTGTCTCTGACTGTTCGCTGTTCTGCTTCAACCTCATGGTCTCTGCTTAATCTGATTGGTTAACAAAACTCAACACGTTACATATAAATTAACAATGAATAATTACACCACCAACCAACATGACCGCTATATCTTTGTCCTTTAAATCTCAGGGGATTGATTGCAACCCACCAATACGTATTTTTGATTTCAATTATTGCTCTAGTACCTAAACAAGAGTTAGAACAAGCCTGTAAAATGTACTAAATAATGTTCTTATTTGCTTTTCACTAACCGGCCAGGCGGCCAACCATGTAAATTTGTAAACTTATATGTTTTTTTGATGAGGTTTTGTCTTGGGTTGCTTAACACTTTTTCATAACATGACTAGAATTGTCTACGTCATTTATGAAAATTATTAAGCTTAAAGTCAGGTATAGACCCTTTTAATAAGTGCGGAGTACGTAATTTTCCGCACTTGACGTCATTTTCAGCCTTTTGAATTCTATTGAAAATATAGAAATGAAAACATACGACGTGCAGTCCCACGGCATCTTGAATAGCTAAGAAGCAATAGAAAAATGTTCGATGTAAAGAAAAAAGAAACCCTATGGCTTATTATATATATTTTGAATTATTTATACTTTGTCGGCTACCATGAAAATCCCGAAAGTAAACATAAAGGTAAGAAGTGGAATGTGTTAGTAATGGGCATGTTTTATGTTAATTCAGGACTTGATTTACTGATAAATTTTACCGGCTATAGCTCGTATAGGCCCAGAATTTGGACGGCCTACGTTTTAAGAAACGGGGAAAAATAATAAAAACCAATTTTAGACAATTTTAGAACTTCCAGAAATGTTTCCTATAAACTGTCCACAATTTCAAATCAGCCGGTAGGCTTGTAAATCGGGGCCTGTATAAATTCTTTCCAAGATGACTCCTTACAGATTTTGGCGGTAACTGGTTGTAAACCATATCTGCTATGTCATGAACTGAACAAAACCCTGCCTAGCATTGCATGAACGTCAACATCAGTCAGACTTTCTGCGTGTTCGACGGCGGGTGAAGATGGATAGAACATTAAATGATTGAATTGTTAAATTAACGAATAAATCTATGGGCCCATTTAAACCGGAGAAAATAGGTCGCGATTTAAATAAGACACGTTTTATTTAAGTCGCGAACACACTCGTTTTGACGGTCATTTTCTAAATTGGTCGCGACTTATTTAAAACCGGCATCTTTATTAAGTAGCGAATTATTTTCTGCTATTTAAATGACCCTTATGAATGGATAATTTATAGTTTGACGAATGGGTTAATAAGTTAATTTTGTTATATACCAAAGACTTTCGTTTGCCAAAGATGAAATCCTATTGATCAAATCATGGTCACGTGTTGTTCAGCAAACTCAATGTTTCTTTCTGCCGAAGGAAACATTGCACTGTTTCCCTCTGACGTCAACAACGAACTGAACGAAGAACGAAACAGTGCAATGTTTCCCCATGACGTCAGCTTTAATCATGCGTAGTTCACGTGAATACACAATGATTATTGGGTCATTCCAGAAAACATCCACACCTCCCCCACGGAGGAAATGTGAAGTTGACCCCCTCCCCCCTTCGGACATCCTAGTACATTTTACTATTATCAGAAGTAGATTTACCCCCCTCCCCTCCCCGGATGGCACAAATTTCCTCTGTGGGGGAGGTAATGGATCTTTTCTGGAATGACCCATTGCATCAGATCAAGAACTTTGGACTCTTCAGAACATTTTGAAAACAAGAGCTGTTTCGAGCTTGTTTGGTACGAAATAATCCGTTTTCCAAAGGAAAGAATATCTATACATATCTTCAATATCTCCTGGATAAATTTAAAGCTTTTCTTTGTACTTGTTGAGTCTGGTGTATTTGTTTAGTTGAATTGAAATAACGAAGACAAAGTCAAAGTATTTTGGTAAGTCTTTTTGCCTTTTGCAAGTTTCGAGTCAACTTGGTATTTTATATTTTAAAAGTCTTTGGTATAAACGCTTGTTGACTTTTGCCTCGAGAAACATCGAGTTTTACGGTCCCACAGGAAAGCCCTCGGGTGACATTGAAGCCTTCGCCGGGTCCGTAAAACTCGATGTTTCCTTCGGCGCCAGTCAACAAGTGTATAATATTCATCAGTTCATCACTTTACCAAGTTACCAATTTACCATTTTCTTATTTACCAATGTACTGTACTAATGCACAAATTCACGAATTACCGATTTTATAATGTACATGACAAAGTTACTGGATTCTGATTGGTTGAGAGGAGTGCAAATTAAATATCGTTAATTATATACCCTTCCGTAATCATGTTCAAATGCTGTAATTTGATTGGTGTAGAGGAGTGCGTTTTGAGCATTAATTATATACCCTTCTGTAATCAGGCCCAAATGCTACAATTTCATTGGTTCAGAGGAGTGCGATTTATCATTAATCGCACTCTTGCTAGCTGTAATCGCACTCCTGTCTCAACCAATCAAAATAAGGCTTGTTGACAGGATTGACCAATCACAGTCCTGCATGCAAGGTGGTATGTTTTTGGATTTTCAAAAAAGATTAAAAATGGAGGATTTTCAATATAAAATTTTTATTTGTATTATTTTAAAGTATACGTTTTGAAAATAATGTCGTGTCCCCAAAAGCTGAAAAAGAAAACGAGTTAGGTGGGAAACCAGAGACCTACAGCAACGTCTAAGAAACCTGTGCATAAATTTCAGAGATGGACGCAAGACTTTGGAACAGATGCTGCGCGGCGTCGGTCACAACATTCGCCTTTATTAGTCATACGAACAATAACTTATTCTTATACGAATTATAAAGATAAGAGCCCAGCTCAAAATTCTTAAATGCAAAGCTATAAATAACAAAGTCAAAACATTTTAAAATAAGTTTACTAACGTTTCGTTGCCAATCTTGCAACATCTTCAGAGTAATAATTGACAAGTGTGAAATTCTATCCATATATAAGTTATTTACATGTGAGAATAATTAATTAGAACGGCGAACCAATGAAAATTAAGGTGACGTAATAAACATAGGCTCAATATCCGGAAAAGGCAGAATTAAAATAAGGAAAGAGGAATGGAAGAGACGTTTTCATTAAAAGAGGGTTTGAGTTTAGAAATAAGTAAACTTTCTCAAATGAGTAGTTCAAAATTAGAAGAAGAACGACAAGAAGAGATTATAGAAAAATCATTGGGAGAAACAGAGTGAAATTTTAGAAGAATGTGTTTGAATAGCAGAAGGCGAAACGGTTGTCAGTCTCTTTCCCGTTTTTTTTTGCGCTCTTATCTTTATAATTCGTTTACGTTTTCCCCGGAAAACTTATTCTTATATAATACTTAATATAACCATGCAGTAGTTACGTTCTTCAGTAGTTAAGTTACTCGAGTGACGTTTCATATTTTTTAGTCATACGAACAATAATTTAAACGTATAATTATAACTTAAAGCTTATTGTGACAATTAAAGAAATTGAAAAAGTTGAATGCAGGGTTTTTGTCTGAATTTAGTAATTGGGTTTTTTTGTCGGTGGGATTTTCATCGTCGGGGGTTTTGCCAGTGATTTTTTTTGTCATGGATTCAAAACAACGAGATTTGGCACTCCAGACGTTTTTCTATATTTTAGTCAATAAAGTAGCAACACTCGGTGAAAAATATGTTTGACAAATTTATACGTGCATGATTAACACGCTAAATACATATTTAAAAGGTATATACAAAACACGCTATAAAATAGAAACAACCAGTATTAAATTACTAACATTTTTTGTTCTTCCCACTATACCGTATATAAATTTTAAAGAAAATAGCGGCCTGAAATTCGCATTTTTTGTGGACCATTGTTTGCATTTTTTACGGACAAAGCATTAATCTTCAGTACATTTGTTATCGAAGCATTGAATGCATGAATGAATGCATGCCCGTGAGATCAGTGCGTAAACACCCAACTAATAAACCGTGGATGGCATCAGACATAAACTGACAGAGAATAAATCAAGGCAACGGGCTTTCACTCGCGGTAACAAAGAACAGTATAACCGATTGTGTGTAAAAGTAACAGATATTATTAGGAAAGCGAAAGCAAATTACTATAAAGACGATTCGAAGCTGAAACGTTTCGTACCTTCGATCCTGCGAAATGGTCTAAAGCTGTATATGCTTTGGTGGTGAAAATAATCAGCAAGATGGTCTAACTGCAATATCTAAAGAGGAAATCTTAATTGTTGCGGAAAAGTTACAGAAATTTTTTACTGATCCATGGAAAAACCTCAACACCACAAACAACCCTCAACTTAACGACGTAGAAGTACACCTTAAAGACTATATACCCACCCCCACTTCCGTATTGGTCAGGTAAGTAGCGCTCTAAGCCATCTCATTAAAGCTGCTGCACGATGCGATTTTTCTTGCAACTTGCAACAAATTTACATATGGAAAAAAAATCGCAAGTTGCAGGAAGGGTGTTACACGTTCAGCAACTTGCGATATTTGTTGTAAGTTGCAGCAAAAAGTAGAACCCATCCAACTTTTCTTGCAACTTGCAACACGGCAAAAATGACAAAATCGCAAGTTGCTATGCATGGGATGTTACACGGTGAGATTTTCCATGCAACTTACAACATTCAGTGATTTGTTGCAAGTTGCAAGAAAAATCGCATCCTGTAACAGCATCTTAAGGCATCGAAAGCCACGGGTGTTGATGGCGTTCCAGCATGGTTACTCAAATTAATAACGTTTCTCTCTGCGGTATACGCTATGAATTGAGAATACCATTTAACAGTTTTCACCTAAACCGGATATTTTTGTTGTCAACGACAAGTACGTAATGAAAGAAGACTTTAGAAAGCGGGAGATGAAATTATCAATAGCCACATGCATGTCCACAAGTTGCTCGGCAACTTTTCTGCAACTCCTTCTTATATGAGAAACATTTTTTTGAACTGGCAACTTTTGTAGCTGCAAGCGACTATTGCGAAATTTGGCATTTGTTCAGCAATTTTGACAATTTTATGCAACAATTATCTGTGTAAGCAAATTAAAAATTTACATTTTAAGTTTATGCTTAATAATAAATAACTTCAGTCTAATTCACTCTAATGCAGTCTACATGGGTTATCCGAGAGTTATTAAAGTTTATGGTAAACTTTGTTTAACACCGGA
>OZ035998.1:29194528-29654528 GCA_964035015.1 Corallium rubrum
ATTTAGTATTTTAATTAATACTTATAAAAAGAAATGCTATTAGATGTTACAAAATAGATAGCATATAAACAAACTCAATAAATATACAGTCTGATTTGCAAAACAACAAAGCATAAATATTAATTTAAATATTTAGCGGTAGAAAACCTAAGAAATTTAATCAAGACAATTTTACAAGCTGAAGCAGTTCAGCACATTATTGATGCGCCAGCTTTGTGAGCCACATCAAATTATATATACTGAGGCCAACTAGTTTTCTAACTTTTTCTTTTTTGTCACTGTATAATTTTCAACATGAGAAAAATGCTCTCAAAGTTTGAATTTCTATGTGCCAGCAGCGTCTACAGTGACATTCGTCGGACTTCACCATCTGGCATCAAACACAAGCTAGTCAGCTAGAGGCCTAGAGCCACATTCATACCACATAAAGATACAAACGAGCCCATCGTGAAAAACTTCTTCCTGTCTCTAGCAGACTAATGCTGTCTTTCTCAAGAAGAAACCACGACGTCAGAATTGAAATGTTGCAGCTATATAGAAAATTCATTGTACTTTTCTTCGGCAATATCTTGTTCGTATTGGGCGATTATTCTGGCAAATTCCGAAACCAGATTTGTCAAAATAGCCTACCAATACTCCAAACATACATTGGATGATTCCGTTTCAATCCATAGTCAGAACAACAACTAAATGATGATGAATTCGACATTTTTTTGTCCAATTATATGCGCTCTCGTTGTTTCTTCCTTAGTCACGCAAGTCTGGGTTAAGAAAATGACGTCACAACCCTTCTCAGGTATCAATATTCACAGTGAAGAAAATTTTAATGGCGGACGCAATTTTCAGCATTTCAAACGTTTATAACTTTAAACCTGAATATCAGAGCCCAGCAAATGACTTTGAAACAAGACATAATAAAAAGAAAAGAAAATTTATTTACTGACGTTTCGTTGTTACATCACAACATCTTCAGAGCATTTAAACTATATTACAGTTGGTTCACTATATATACTACAAAGATATACTGGTTTAAAATTACAAGAACGGTTACAAAATTTAAAGTTCAAACGGACAAATGAACATCAAGAACAGACAACAGAGATTGAATATCAATAACAGACAACATACTAAAATAGATCAAGAGGAGTTGATCTTATAGTGGCATTAAGAACTGGATTAAGTTTGGAGATTAGAAGGCTTTCACGTATAAGTAGATCATATTCAGAAATGCCAGATGAAAGTATTTTAAAGTCAGAGGCGGAGACAGTGTGTTTGAGGAGATGTTTATGTGCAAGTATACTTGACATAGTTGATACAGAGCGATCCTTTCCAGTCAAAGGCGAGATACCCATATGCTCTGAGATACGTGTGTGAATATGTCGGCGTGTTTGGCCAACATACAATGCGCTACAGCATTGACACTTAAACAAATACACAACACGTGATCTCAGGTCAAATGGGATTTTGTCTTTGAAAGGAAAGAAACTAGAGAGACGGCAAGATGGACGGAAAACGACTCGTAGAGAGATATGTGGATAAACAGAGGAGAGAATTTTATGGAGATGTGAGCGAATCTGTAGGCCATGATGACCGGTGAATGGAAGGCAGAAATAGACAGTCTTTTTAGCACATGTGTGAACTAAGTCTTGCGAAGTGTAAACTTTGTCAAGGAAGGTCCTAATACAACTGTCCAAGAGTACTGCAGGATAGCCATTGAGAGAGAATGTCTTTTTAAATCTTTCCATTTCAGAATGAAAAAATTCGTAAGAAGAGCAAATGTTGAAATAACGAGAAATAAGTGAGAGTAAGAGACCTTTCTTGTACATCATAGGAATAAAACTATCAAAGTTAGTAAATAATCCAGTGGAGGTACATTTGTGATGGACAGATGTTGAAAAAGATCCATTTGAACGCATTATGACTGGAAAGGATCGCTCTGTATCAACTATGTCAAGTATACTTGCACATAAACATCTCCTCAAACACACTGTCTCCGCCTCTGACTTTAAAATACTTTCATCTGGCATTTCTGAATATGATCTACTTATACGTGAAAGCCTTCTAATCTCCAAACTTAATCCAGTTCTTAATGCCACTATAAGATCAACTCCTCTTGATCTATTTTAGTATGTTGTCTGTTATTGATATTCAATCTCTGTTGTCTGTTCTTGATGTTCATTTGTCCGTTTGAACTTTAAATTTTGTAACCGTTCTTGTAATTTTAAACCAGTATATCTTTGTAGTATATATAGTGAACCAACTGTAATATAGTTTAAATGCTCTGAAGATGTTGTGATGTAACAACGAAACGTCAGTAAATAAATTTTCTTTTCTTTTTATTATGTCTTGTTTCAAAGTCATTTGCTGGGCTCTGATATTCATTTTTAAATTGCGTTTTCCGCCTGGTGTGTCTATCGCTACAACTTTAAACCTATTGATTTACATCGGTTCAAATTTTGTACACGGGGTATTTATATCCCAATAAAGTTCGTCGAAGTTAAATTTTGGCAAAATTTTATGGTCGATTTTTCGTCTTAGTGACACTTTAAAGCGAAGCAGTTGAATCACATGGAGTTTATTTGGCATAACTTTATGAGCACAACAATACATAATCCAGGCGATAACAAAGCAAATTAAAAATATTAAAATTACCTCAATACATTTAAAGTTTTCCATTTAAGCTGGTTTTCTACTATACTAGGCGGAATTTTGCGCGCGGAGAGGATCGAATTTGTCTTTGTCTTTTCCAATTAATTCCACCCGAGAAATCACAACACAAAGAAAATTTCCGCTCCGCACAGAAAATTCCGCCTAGTGGAAATCGGCCTTTTATAGCGTAACCTTCAGCACGAAATGTCATCTTGCAGATAGTTTCCAATAGTCAGCAGGTTATCAGACTGTGACCAGGAGTAATAATTTTCAGTATTAAAATTCAATAAATCATATCATGAAATCGTTTATAATCAGTTTGTCTTGATCTAGACGGCGGAATATCAATAACCCAGATCGAAATATATGAAATATAGCTGTAGATTTACCGCCATCATTGTCTGCAGTTGTAAGCGTAGTGATCAGCCACATGACTGATTAATAACAGTGTCCGGTAAATCATTTATAGCTACTTGATCTAAATTCGAGAGCACTGCGTGGTTTCACAAAGCCAATCGGGGTGATGCAATAATTGCAATTTCTCGACCAGGAAAATACAGAAACGCCACCGAAACCTCGACTCGGCTAGCCCGAGTAACAGTAGCCGAGTCTAGGTTTCGGCTTTGTTTGTTTTTTCGCCGCACAAAACTGCATTATTGCATCATCCCGTCAGGCCTTGCGAAACTGCATGTAAAAGCATGTTTACCTGCTCGTTTTTTCGAGTTCTTTTGCCTTTGATGAGTTTGATCGAGTTGGGTTGAGGTGTTTTCCGACGGTATTGGTGAATTCATGAGTAGTTGATCAGTAATGTTGCTGACAAGGTTTGTCCATGAAGACAGAATATATATATGTTATTTACCGGCTGGGAGGTCCGTATAGAAAAATATTTGCCCGAGGTCTTAAAAAAGGCCCGAGGCCGGAGGCCGAGGGACAACCGAGGGCAAATATTTTTCTATACGGACCGACCAAAACGGTAAATAACGTATTTATTTTTTTGTTACATAATCAGTCGATAAATTAACAGAATTGAATTAAGTTGCGTAATCGAGATGACGTTCACGTGATATTCAAAAGTCCAAAGTTTATCGTTCGACAGTAAACAACTGCCGACATGTAGTCTGACAGGGAAGCTTGGAACCTTTTTTGTGATAAAAAACATTCAAAACTTGAAGATCTAGTTACGAAGGGAAGTCAAAATGCAGTCCAAGTGTTTTTAAAGTTTAGTTGATAAAGATTCTTCGTCGTTCTTCTTCGTCGCTTGCTCGTTTTTGGCTGTTCGCTTGGAAAGTCGCTTTCAATATTTGGCTGACTGCATGAACATTGAAAGTGTGCTCTTCGAGTTTGAAGACGAAAATGTTTGTAGAAAGCCATTTGTAATTTCAAGTTTCAAGGACATGACACGATGAGGTTGGCATGTGGAAAATATTTGACTAAAAGGTAAAGACTTGTAGCGGTTTTGTTGAGTATAGCGGTTGGATAACAGAAGAAAGACAGTTTAGTGTCAAAAGGTTTCAGCTTGTCTATCTTCTCGTGGTGATCTTTTTATATATATATATACTTCTATATAGTCAGTTCATTTAGTGATTCAAAATACTGTGTTCACAAGTTTATGTATGTTTTTCCTACCGTTTTAAACTGTTTTATTTATAAATAACAGTTTTCCGCCAGCGTTTCTTTTAAAATTTGCTGTTTACATATGAAGTTGTCAAAACCATTTGGATAATAAAACTCATTTGCATCCCCGTAGCTCTCTGCTGAATATATTTTTTCTGTTGCAAGCGAAATAGTTATGAAAATCGATAAATTTTAAATGACAGAATGAAAAAAAATAACTTTTTGGACCGCGGTCCAAGATATCGTGAAATACGGCCCGCTCACGTAGCCAATCAAATTGCAGGAAAGCCTAGGATTCCGCCCGCTCGCGACTAATAAAAAATAAACGAATTTATTACAGACGCGAAAAAATGCCGTGTTGACATGACACATCAGTACCTAAGGAAGTGTGTGACTCGAGGTGTGACTGAGGGCTAGAGACAAGAAACTGAAAGGGCCACAGTATAACAAACTAATCAAAGATACGTACTGTTTACCTAGTAACGGCTTTCTCCTGTTTGTTGACATTGATCAGGACAGTATCTTTATATTTTTGCATATTATTTATGTGCTTTATTACTAAACGAGTTTTATATTTGTTATGCTGAGTATGTTCTATGTACCATTTGTGTTTTTACTGACTGTTGCTTGTCTTTGAGTTTTAGATCGGCAATGGACAGTAGTCTTATTGATCCAATGTTGTAAGTGCTTTGAACCTTAAGTATGTAATTTTGTCACAAGTATGTTATCCATATTTTGATGTTCATTTTGATATAAATTGATGCATATCAAGATATTCATCATAGAAACAACTTTGAACCAGTCATATTCCTCATATATATATATATACAGTGATACTTTAATGACATATTGACCATTATAACATCAGCAGCCAAGTGTGTGTTATATGCGGATAGCAGCCAAGTGTGTGTTATATGCGGATGGTACCAAAATGTATAGACATTCAACTGCAGTACTAGCGCTGCTGAGTTGAAGAGCCTTCCCAACATGCTCTAAAGCAAAAACATGGAATCAGGATTCTGTCTTCATGTTGTATAAAGATACTGCATAGATGTAGGGTGCAGGTATATTTTACAAGTCACCTATTGCATATTTGCTAGTGCATCTACCTGGCCTACACATGTGACGTTTGGGCACCTCAGACAATAACTAAAATCAGTGAAGTTGAAAGACTACAATGCATGGCAACTAAATATATTTTAAGTTTTTGAACTGGCAGGATGATTTATCAATGATACAATCTGAATGATCATCTGAAAACGGTTAATCTATACTATGACTTGAAAGATCTTATCCATTTTAAACGTTAAACAGGTCACTATAATATTCCTATTAATAGTTTTGTGCAACTCAATAATTCAGTCAGAATCATTAGAAACAGTTCAGAACTAGCTGTACTAATTTCTAAGTGCTGTACTAAACTTTTTGAGCTCGTTATTGCTCAACACCAGACTCTACCTCAGTTAATCAGTTTAAAACTCAACTTTCTAATCACTACATTAATGCTGTAATTATTAGCTAATGCTTACGACGTAAATAACATTTTTTGGAAATCACTGTTTAAAATGCTCTTCATCCCGACCTGTAACATACTCTCTTCTAAAGCCTACTGCTACTGTAACCCTAAATCTAACCACAACCCCCCACAACACCCCTACTTTTTTTTGTTATATTCTTTTTAATTTAACACCCCACATGTGGGACAGAGAGTTCCCTAGGCTTCAGGATAATCCTGAATTCTAGACACTTTAAATTGACAATTCAGGATAGTCCTGCACCACATTCAGCCTTCAATCTGATCTTCCTCGGCCCACTCCCATCTCATTGCTCGCGTGTTAGAGACCTCTGCACTTTCCAGTAGCCCGAGTGCACACCTGACCCAGGTGTCTTGTTATTGCTGCCGAGCGTAGCGAGGCAGCTCGCTAATCTTGACATGGGTTGCCTGTGTCTCGTGTCCAGACCTCTTTGCCGAGTTATGTATAGTCAACGAAATCTCGATTTTGCGAGGGATGTCTGTATGTTGACTTTTTTATGACGTTTTGTGACGTGTGGATCTTCGTTTGTCGGAATGTATCGGAATCAATTTACATTGAATTCGTCAACACCACGACGGCGATGAAGTTCTGAACTGGCAATGCCATGAGGTATATTATACATGTAAAGGATTCGAAGTCTATCTTTGAGCGTGTCTTGTGTTGGTCAATTTCGGTGAGGAAATATCGTCTTTTCGAGGTAAGGTATCTATTTTCAGGTTTTTAAAAATTCAGTAAATGGGTATGACAATTGAGCAATATCGTGCCCAAATTGGTGCACACAATGTAAGAGTCAAAGAGTATTCAACTCGACATGAAGGTGACTTTTGTGCTATAATGTTGACGTTATTTCAGCTGGTAGTAACAGTACTGGTATTATTAATATTGATACGAATATTTTGTCTGGGTGTATTATATTTGCCAACAAAGCGGTTGGTAGAACAATATAAATGCTTAAGTCAAGTGATTGTGTTAGCCTTCAGTGAAATGTCATGCTACAATGTGTATGTTCCATTGTTGTTGAGAATGGCAAATGATGTCGAAGAAAATCCTGGACCAACAGTATATGATTTGGTTGACCCTACTAAAACAATATGTGCTGATTTTAGCCAAGGTAATATAAAAAAGTTTAGACAAAATGCTGGTAAACAATGTGTAGCCATGTCTTTGACTGCAGTAATACATAGTCAAATAACAATTAATATCAATGCATGGGATTCATCATGCTTGAATGACATATTGTGTGCTGGAAACAGCCTTTATACTTGTATAAGCAATTCTATTAATAAAACATTCTTGCTTCTAACTGACGTGCCAGAAATGGTTGCAGTTTCTAATAAAGTGTGTTACTTGCAATACAGTGACCCATTTGCTGGTGATTTGTTTATGGCAGCTAACAATCTACCATATTATTCTTTGGAAAATGCTTTAAATAATATGTTTTTAGATTCTCATTTAAGTTATCAACATTCCATAGTGGAAAGTAGGCCACTTTAGCGGAAGATCTCCTGCGGAAGGCTACTTTGCAAAATGCTCCAATGCGGTAGAATAGTGCGGTAGACAGCTTGAAAAATCAGCAATGCGGCAGGATATCGCGGTAGAAAGAGCAATGCGGCAGGATATTGTCATATTGTGGGAGAAAGCTAGCGGTAGTCGTTAGAAAGCTAGCGATGCTGATGTATTATCCAGACAACTCAACAACTGTGGCTGTGTGGCATTGATATCTCGAGCATAAATTTTCAACATTTATTCCGGTCGGTGATCGCTTTGTTTTGCCGGCTTTTTCCCCATTGGTCTTTTCTCCGGTATTTGTAAAGAACGCTGAACGCTTCATTGCGGACACCGATATCTACCAAAGTCAAAATGGATACGGACGTGGACGTTTGTCACGTTCACGTTGCCGTTGAGGAGGAGTCGCTCACGTTAGGTAAGCTACTAACTACTAAGCTGAGCTCGACGGCTCGTAAGAGAAGATAATATGATTATGATTTATGATACATATTTCCTTGTAGTTGTAAGTTGTATTCATGTATTTGTACTATTGTTGTGCTATTTATAGTCCTATTATGCTAATTTAATCTTATTATCATTTATGTACGGAAATACTTATTGCATTCTTTTATTTCTTTGTGTATCATGAGTCGTGCATTATTTTTAATTCATTATTTTCCAATTTCGTGTATGTCAAATATTATAAAGTTTATGAATATTATTAAATTATTATATTTTTATATTTACGTATATTAAATTGATGTGCCTGCATCAGTGGATAATGGTAGTGCTTTTTCAGGTGCATAGAAGATTATGATTTTGTATTTTATAAACAGAGCCAGTTTGTGTTTCTTGTAACCGGGAATACAGTGGGAGCCATTACTGCTACTCGTGCAAACAACCATGTCACAACATGGATCCCTGTAGTACACCGGGACCTGAGGAAGGGTATGGTTCACCAGTCCTGTGTGCTAAATGTCAAGGTAGGTGATTTGTTTCTTTTCATATTTTTGGTCAATATACTGTGTTGCATATGGTATGGAGTACTGTACCTTAAAAACTGATTGATTCTCTCTTAAAGCAAAGAATGCTCTGACAATCAAAGATTTGGAACCTCAAGGGGGTGGATCAAGCGCAGTTGGAAAAATGGGGAATAAACGGCAATGTAACATGTTTCATTTTTTTCAAAAAACTACTTGTACTAGGAATGAAAAAAGATCTTTGTCGCCTCCCCTATTGAAGTTAGACCAAATGTCTACCAAGAAACCCTGTTATAAAAAAACCCCTTCAAAACAACCTTGCATATGCTTATCCTGTTTCAAGTAAGTAGGTTTCAATACAATCAATTTGTTTTGTTAAGATTTAAGCGAGAAGAAAAAACCTAGTATTAAATTGTTGAACATGGCAATTAGTTTTTTTTGTCCTTTCCAATGCATTTTAGTTCTGATAAATCAATGTCACCATTCAAATACTACATGTCACGCAGTGACAAACAAACTAAAGACCGACATAGTTCCACTGCACATGGTGGCATAGAAACTAGTCTTATCAAGTTTGTGAGCACTGACGCTGTGGATGCTAAAGAGGCAATGAATGCTTATACAAATGCATGTAAAAAAAAAGATCAACAGGATGAGCAAATTTTAGAACAGGAATCTGCTGAGCTTTTTGACTTTGAAAGTCCAGGCTCTCAAGTAAATGAAGAGCCAGCATTTGAGAAAGACCTAGATGTAAGGCTCTCAGATAGTTCAGAACAGACAAAGGTCAATGTTTCACAAACAAATACCTTGGAAAGCAAAATGGACACTGTAATTCACATATTAAATAAATTGTCCTCAAAAATAGAACACCCAAAGACAATTGACATCCCAGATATATCGACTATGTTGCAAGAACAGTCCAAGGATAAGAGTGATCTGGATGGTAATGTTGACTGGAGCAAGATTGAAAACATTATTGATCTGACCACCAAAGTTCCAAGTGTAAGATTCTTTGCCGGACAAGATGGCCAGAAGGGCTGTGTAAGATGCCAAGTATGTTTTGACTATCATTGTTCCCGTGACAGTGGTTTGAAGAAATGTGACCCCTCAGAAACTGATGATAATGGAGAAGCTGCAGCAAAACATATAAGGAAGTATATCAGCTTAATTGTATTATTTGCTAAAGTATCACATTTTTAATGCATACAAAAATGCCACTATTAAAGTAAAAATGTACTGTACTTTGTTTGTAGATTAATATTGTAAACTTGTGTTTCAACCCTATGAAGAAGCTACCAAGTATGGTATTTTCATTTTTTTAGATATGGAAATAATATATCAAGTGGTCTGTTCTTAGAAGCTGAAAATGTAAGGCAAATTGTTGAAGGCAGTAACGACTATTGGTATCGTCTGAAGAACAGAATCAAGAATCACCTTTGGTGCGTTGGTGACAATGCAAAAACACATGCTGAAGCACTGAAGGTAAGCAAAGGTAGTATTGCTTTTAGTGAAGGTGAAATAGACAATTTAGTGAGTGATATCGCTGTGTTTTTCACAGGCTTTTTCAGATTCATATAGAAAGAAGAAGTCTATATTTTAAAATTTAAATATTCTGTTAAACGCACATGTACATAAACTTTGTGTTTTTTTTGGTAATCGTAATAATTAGAATACTTCTGTTAATCTCAGGTCAAACTTTCAAAGAAAAGGTTAGATAATAGAGGCTTTAACGTGACAAAGAACCTTGTAAGAGTAGCGCTATCAGTTGTGAAATCGAAATGTGCTGCAATTCATTTTGAAACTCAGGTTGCAGCACACGTAGCAACTGGATCCGATATGGGAGAAATCGGGCACAGTTACAAGCAGTTTAATGAAATTCTCAGGGCTGCAGAAGTATACTTAGATAAAGAAATAGAGCATTATCTGCTGACTCCCTTGCCAAACACATCATTGCCGCCACACTTTTGTGGCCTGGCAGATAAATCGACTATTCACCGCGTTACAAACCAAGGCGTAATTATCAGCACTATGGTAAATGGGTGTAGGGCAGCTATTGCAGTTCAGGCACCCGTTGTATACAGTGGTGGTGAAGATGACTCAGACGCAGTTACAGGAACATGTGCCCCAGAACTGGCAGAAAATATGTTTGACACAATCAAAACCGCATACCCTAATCTAGCAAAGATTTTAAGCACATCATGGCAAGGAAATGTCCTCGACGGCCAATATCAGGCAAAAGGTGTGTCTATTATGCAAACGTTTGTTGTTGTTGTGCTTCAAAGGGCACCAGTACATAATGCTTATAATATCGTATTATATTATTTCCAAGGTTTTGCTGTAAAGCTGAAGAATCTCCTGAAGAAACCATCCTCTCCATTTTTTGAAGTTGTTTGGGATCCGCCCCACTGGGCTAATTTGGGTATTGAGGATGTAATCGATGGAAAAGTTGGAAATTCCAAGGCCTTTATGAAGCGATTAATTGACAGGAGTGCTGCCATTCACAAGATTTTTCAGAGAGGGAAGTCACTTGCCGAAGCACGAAGCAAAGCCAATCAGATGAAGACCAGACTGCAGTTGACAAGTCGTACTTGCGCTACTCGGTTTTCAACATCACAAATCCACGAGTTTAAAAAACTAATTTCGTCTCTTCATGTCTACATCGCAACCTACATAGAGTCGCATCAACTCGATTCCAACTTTGAGTTAAAAAAATGGGAGATATGTGGTCAGGACTTTGTAGCAGATTTATGTGGCGTCGTCGATGTCGTCACTCCAGCTGTAACATACCTCATTGACTTGCAAGGAATGCAGGTTCCCATTTGGAAAGCTGCTGTCTGGTTTCATAAGGTAATTGCAGATCTGAATGCTCTTGGTGAACTTTCTATCCATTCGCCACCCGAAAGCTGCGCTAATCTCAGTTCTAAAATTGATGAAATCAAACAATTCAGATTGAACGGTCAGGAACTGGTCGATGGCTGGCTAATCACTGAAACAAATGTTTGCAACACTGCATCGCAAGAAAGAATAGAAACTGCGACATGGGAAGCACGAGATCTTTTGGATGTCCAGAATGATCTTCAAAGATTAGCTAAGGATCTCGCCGCTTCACTGAACGTTCGCCATGATAAATGTTTATCAACCTTGCAGACAAACCTTATGTGCATTGACATTGACAACATTTTCAGTCTCCTCGTCGGTAGTCGAAAGCAAAATGGCTACCCTGATCTTACAGAAGAAGATAATTTCGTGAAGTATGGAAAAGATGATTTCAGGTTGTTTTACGCCTGTGTATGTTCTTTAAAACACATAAAACAATTGGCCGAGAATCATTTTACCGAGCTTAAACTAAAAGAAGCTTACAGTGACGAAATCTTGGCCAAACTTAAGAATACCTTAAAAATTGTTTTATGGACACCCAAACATGTTCACATCCTCTGTAAATGGTTGAAGTGTTTAACAACAACAACCAAGAATCAGGTCAGCCGCTATAAACTGCATTGCAGTATTTTTTTGCATTGCATTGACGCATTGTTTTATAATTTTTTTTGAAATTGTAGTAACGCTTTCATTAGATCTTTCTGTAAATATACGATGTATTTTTTAAAATTCTATAGGTCAGAGAAAGAAGTCTGGCGGATGAAATCGGTCAGGAAGGTTGTGTTGTCAAACTATTGAAATTTGAGTGCATAAAGACATCGTATTATCAAAAGATGTATTACTTGCCAAATTTGTACAAAGCCAGTTTTCTGAAAGCAGACGAAGAGACAAAAGAGTTTGTAGTTCTTATCGATGAGTGTGAAGTGTACAAGTAGGTACTTTTAAGAAACATACTCGACTGACCATGATGCTTTCCATATCATTGTGGTATAATGTAAGAAATTTTAGTCAAATACTAATGATAACCAATTTTATTTTTAATAGATCTTTGTATGTAAACGAGCTTTTATTTGAGATGGTCGGTGTAGAGATGAGCATCTCCATCGATATTGCATTGTCACTTGGAACAACGGAGTCGATTGTCGAGTCTCTCTACTCCGTTATGAAATCACAAGGCATGGAAGGCGGCCAGGACAACGATACCTTGGCGCTAAGGTGATTCGGAACTGTTGATATATTTTAAATTTGTACTGAAATTTTAACTCTTTCTTGTCGGCACCAACCTCTACAAACTGATGGTGACTTTAATATTTTACTCTGGCTAACGCCGGACAATTTTCGTCAGCATTCATCAATGGGGAAACTCCCCGACAGGAAAGATTACTCTTTTAATCACGTACTAGAAGCCTTCTGATTCTTACCATATTTCAAAGGTATAAAAGTTAAACAAGATACCTTGTTTTAATAAAGTTCGTTTTCACAGCAGTTAAAGTCACGATAAATTATATTTATAGTTACCTTACCTAGAAAATGTTTGTATTTTATAGGACCAAAATTGATTGGCTGATGCCTAATATGCTACAGGCTGACAAGATTGTCGAAGGAATAGCAAAAGTTTATCATGATGGAGATACGAATCGAAACCTAAGAAAACATCGGTGGCCAATTTTAAGCTCAAGGGTATCCTATGGATCGGGAAAGAACTTAAGTAAAGTTATGGAAAGGAAGAACATTGAAGAAGCTCGCTTGTCTTTTCTTATTTCATAAGCCATTTGTCATTTTCCAGTTGTGATTTGTTTGTTATAGTTCAGTTAATCCGACTCAGGGGTGCAAAAATCTGAAAACGTTTTTGGATGGTGCAAAAACGTCCGTATTTAAGTTTTGTACGAAACTTTTTTGGTCTGATTATAAAATTGACTATTACTAATGACTAATGTCTAATGACTGGGACTAGTTATTTTTCATAGAATTGTTTTAAGGTTAAGTTAATCGGAAAGATTTGTTACAGTTTAGGTTTTTTAGACGTTCTCTGGTTTAAAATATTTATTTAGTTTACAAACTTTCGACTGCCAGTCTGCAGTAAATAAATATTTTAAACCAGAGAACGTCTAAAAACCTAATATGAACAATCCTGGTTTCGCTTCAAACATCTTTAAATTTGTTACAGTATTCTATACGAAAAAAAATAAAGCTAGAGTGATGCTATAAATATGCCGAACAGGTGAAATGCTAATTGCGGCAGAGAAACTAATTAGGGTGTGGCTATGCGGTAGCTCTGACACGACACCCGGGATCCTGCGGGAGATCTCCTGCGGCCAAGGGGACCTACTTTCCACTATGGTCAACATTGCCTATTGACTATTGATTGCAACACGGTTGCAATTTTCAGGACTTCTGAAGGAAACTTCAAAATTTTTGACTCTCATTCAAGAGATTTATATGGTATGCCACATCCATTTGGAAAATGTGTATTAGTTTCTCTTGGAGGTATAAACAATGTGGTGATTTATTTCCAGTCAGAGATTATAAACAATGGGCAACTCCAAAATGCTAGCCCACATCTTCGAACATAATTATTTTACTTATAAAAATTCTGCAAAATAGTCTGATGTACTCGATGGTATATTGCTGTATAATTTTTCAGCTGTAGATTTGTCATAACACGAGACACTTTGAATTGCATTTACAGCTTGCCCAGAGCAAGAGGCATGGTTATTTATTATTTCTATACTATAATAGTGTATAAGCCTTGTATATCCTGTCAAAACCCTTGCCAATTATATCAAGAAATAAGTTTTAGTATAAATATGTAATTTTATATCTTATAATTAGAAAATTAAAAATACAGTAGATCTGTAAATACTCTGGTGTCTGTTGCAATTAATAATATCAGCCTAGGTTTTTTTTTTGGCAATTTCGTAAAACATCAGAAACTATAAATCAGGAAATTCCTGCCATTTGAGGCAGCACTTCACTTGCGATAGTAATTCTAGTATAGTATTTTGCTTGCCAAACCTGTTTTAATTTCATAATTGCGTAACCGCGTAAGCCGATAATTATAAACCTATTCTTTTTCATCTTGGTATTAAAGTGCCTATTTCAGGGTTGGGAATTTTACATATTTAGGATATTTGGAACATTTTAAGAAGATTTGTAATATATCTTCTTTTCCTAAAATTTCATCTTCATTTGGGGGGGGGGGGGGGGGGGGGGGGGGGTGTTCCACAAAATTGTGTTATTGCATCATCCCGTCAGGCCTTGCGAAATTGTAAGGCTTGTTAATTGCGTGCTCTATATTGTGCGCTAAGCTTGTGCGTAATTCTATATCAAAATGATCGCTTGAATCTGCCGAATCCGACACTATAGGTTTTGTCTACTAAATATATTAGATCCGTTGTTTAATTTTCGGAAAAACGGCCTTGTTGTTTTAATACATGTACATTAGCAAACCTTCGGCGCTTCCTGCAGTTCATATAAGACCGTAAATTCTATTTCTCCAAATATACGCAGTTATTCATTGCCATTGCCATATAGTCTTGCAAGTTCGCATATAGGCTACGCTAAGCTTTCAGAAATCAGTAGCCCGAGTGAACGCCTGAGCAGGCGTCTTGTTCAGGTTATTTTGTCGGAAATTCTTTTAAAAATTATGCCAAACAGGTGCGTAATTTTTTTACTCTCGAATGAACGCTTTTTTGAACGTTGATACGCTTTTCAACGGGAATATTTGGTACTAAGACGATTCACAGCAGTTTATCACGAGGAAAACCCGTCGGTGTGGCGATTACAAAACGACAATAGGGCGTGTTTTTTCGGAAAGTGACAAGAACTTGTGCATATCATCAGTCTCATACTTCTTTTTATCGAAGTATTGTTTGCGCTCGATCTTTGAAGAATATATATCGAAATATACTTGACTTGGTAATGTCGTCTATAGCTACCTCTGGTTCTAACACTGATAGCTAAAATGACTAGATTAGGATGTAAAAATTTTCCCGGTATACGTAATCGAGATCGAAGACGAAGTAAAACTGTCTTGCAGTGTGGGAATCATCTGAATGCATTGTCAAGCCGTATGAAGACGAGTCGGTTGCCGATGAAATTTGGATCGTAAATCATAATGAACAAATGCGACTTGAAAAAGGTCTTTAGTACGATCATGGCTACAGATTCGTTTTTGAGGGGCACGATAAGGTAAATGATTGGTAAGTTTAATTGAAAGTTGATTTTATCAGTGAATTTATGTTTACGTTTTATCTGCAATGTTGTATACACGCATTTGCTAAAACAAAATTGTATGCTGTCAAAGCCAAATGATTCGCATGTTTAATTCTATTCGATATTAAGTTTCTCTGACACTGTCTGAACTGCTTGCGAATGCGAAGGAATGTCAGTAAATCAAAGCTTGCATTGAAACGGTTGATAACAGTGATCAGGTTCTTTACACTTGTTTGCCTGGAAATCTGGTCACTGCGTCTTGCGGGACACTTACATCAAAAAATTGACAAGATAAAGTATCAAATAAAAGATCAGTACAGAAAACAGGTAGGAACTGTCTGTTGATTATAGATTAATGGAATATTTGCATTGGCCACTTTTGAAATTTGAACTTGCAGGCGACAGTATACATACAGAGTCAGTTTCTTCAAGTTTGAAGATGAAATCGCACATTTGTTGTTGTTTATCGAATTAGACGAGCACTGAATTGTGGCAATTTTGAAGAACGAAGCAATTCTATTAGCCCAGGTGAATTGTGCGCAGCTGGCTTATGTGTCCCCAATTAGCTGTCAACGCTAAAGAATCTACACCTTTTTCAGGTCAAATTCAGAAACTTCCAAACGAATTTCAGACACTTCCAAATGATATTCAGATTGTCCAAATGAATTTCAGACACTTCCAAATGATATTCAAATTTTCCAAATGATATTCAGACATTTTCAAATGAATTTCAGACATTTCCAAATGATATTCAGACATTTCCAAAATGAAGCGAGAGGCTAAAGTTCGCTTGAACAGTAAATAGTTCGGATCAGCTGAGGGAACACATATACCTTTTTTGCCCTGCATTACTCAATAAAAAACATTCAATTGCACTCGTTGAAATAACAACATCACTTTATTATTAGCGCGAAACGACATTCAATACCGCTTCTGTAACATATCAATAGCATTGATTACATAAAGTGCTATTTTTATTCAATAAGTGCACTTGAATGTTTTTTATTGAGTAATGCAGGGCAAAAAAGGTATATGTGTTCCCTCAGCTGATCCGAACTATTTACTGTGCAAGCCTCTCGCTTCATTTTGGAAATGTCTGAATATCATTTGGAAATGTCTGAAATTCATTTGGAAAAGCTGAATATCATTTGGAAATTTCTGAAATTCACTTGAATTATCTGAAATTCACTTGGAAAGTTCTGGAATTGATCTGAATTATCTGAAGTTCGTTTGGAAGTTTCTGAATTTGACCTGAAAAAGGTGTAGACACTGAAGTAAAGTTTATTATTATTATTATTATTATTATTATTATTATTATTATTATTATTATTATTATTATTATTATTATTATTATTATTATTATTATTATTATTATTCGCAAGTGGAAATCGGAAAGCGAACGGGTATTCTATTAATCAATACTGACAGTATCTACCTGCTTTTTGTATCTTCTATTTTATACTTTGCCTCGTCAATTCTTCGATATTTGCAGCCCGCTAGACCTGCCGCAGTGACCAGATATATAACAAATATAAACATGAGAATCATTTGGCTTTGACAGCATACAATTTTGTTTTAGCAAATATAGCCAATTGCAAATATGGCATGCCAGTATACAACATTCGATAAAACGTAAACATAAATTCACTGATAAATCGTTCACTTTATTGTGCTCCGCAAAGCGAATTTATAGCCATCGTAGAAGATATTTTTCAAGTCGATATTTTTAAATTTGCGATCCTAAATTCACCTGCAATCGACTCGTCTTCATACGGCTTGACAATGCATTCTGATGATTCGTCTTCAGGTAATGGCCCAGACCGCAGTTTTACTTCGTCTTCGATCTCGATTACGTATCCTGGAATAATGTTTGCATCCTAGTCTAGTCATTTTGGCTATCAGCATTAGAACCAGTCAAGTCAAGTATATTTCGATATATTCTTGATCGAAAATCGAACGCAAACAATACTTCGATAAAAAGAAATGAGACTGATGACATGCACAAATTTCCGGAAAAACACGCTCTATTGGTGTCGTTTTGTAATCGCCACACCGACGGGTTTTCCTCGTGAAATATACAGCTGGATCGCCAGAAAATCAGCTATTATACCTGGTATGTTAAGAGCTTAAGGTGGCTCCATACAGTTTCTTGAAAAATGGAAAATACAAGTTTGAGAGTCCAAAACACGTGATTAAACAACTCGGAAAGAGAATAAAACTAAATGTTATGCATAGTTAAACAGTCGGACAATAAAAAACTGTTACCAAATAAATAGCAACAGTTGTTGCTATGGCAACAATGACATTTCAAAATGGCTGCCAATTACCCTTCAAACTAATTTAATTCGAGAAAAACTTTGGTGACCCCCAATTTTTTTTTCATTAAAACTTTCCTGGAAGTATGAGTAATCAATAAGCCGATTTTAAAAAAATTCTGTAGAACGAAATTTTTTTAAAATTAACAAACATGATTTTCCCGAGAAAAAAATTATTCCTTCTACAGAATTTTTTTAAAATCGGCTCATTCATTACTCGTACTACAAGTAAAGTTTTAATGAAAAAAAAATTGGGGGTCACCAAAGTTTTTTTCGAATTAAATTAGTTTGAAGGGTAACTGGCAGCCATTTTGAAACGTCATTGTTGCCATAGCAACAACTGTTGCTATTTATTTGGTAACAGTTCTTGATTGTCACAATGTTTATTTATGCATAACATTTAGTTTTATTCTTTTGTGGAATTGTTTATGCACGTTTTTTGGACTCTCAAACTTGTATTTTACATTTTCAAGAAACTGTGTGGAGCCACCTTAAATTATTTTCATATATATTTTGTTGAACGCTGTCAAACTAGATCAGAGAAGGCAGCCAGGCCTTCAAGGCCATGAGCGTGTCTAGTGCGGGCTACTGGCAAGGTCTCCTATACGCAGAAGTTCTATACTGCGCGAGCAAAGGTTGAAGTGGGCCAAGGAAGATCAGGTCGAAGGCTGAATTTCATTGCTTGGTTCAATCACATTGATTGGTGAACATATTTACGATTAAGAAAGTTGTCAGCCACATTTGATGACTCTCAAACTACAAAGTCAGTCCGAGTCTATTTAGAAATCTACCAACAATGTGCAAGAACACCGGTACCTTGATCAAAAGGCAAAGCTGTTCAACTTCTTGTCCAACTCCAGGAGTTGCAAAAGCAAAAGGAGTAAATAACTTACATGTTTCACGGCCTCACTCCAGTCATACGGCTAACAACTCACCAGATGTATGAATGGTAGCGGAAGTAAAAAGTGCAAATGAAAATCCAAAATTGTGACACCCCAAAAGGAAAAAAGCCCCAGCCAAAGCCTAGACTTGATTTATTTAATGCTGCACTGAAGTAAGCACCAAAGTAAAGCAGTTCGAAGCCCTGATGAAGACGATTATTGTCGAACGAAAAGACACCCTGTGTGTTCTTCCCACTGGTTATGGGAAATCGCTTATTTACCAGCGAATAAACTTGTCAAGAACTAAACAGCCTTTTAAACAGCAAGTAATCGACGGGTTTTGAATGGTTCCAAGAGAGAAAGCGGTGAGTAGCAAACTTGTCGTAGCCGAAGTGGCACGGCGGGTATAAATAACGGCATATAATTATCTTGTCATTTGTGGAACAAGATGACTAGTAATTTCAGAACTACGCATCGTTGAAATATATTGTGTACGTATGTTGTTATATGTTGAATGAGCTTTCATTTGATTAGAGTTCAAGATTCTGCGTTTTATGAAACTTGTTATACTGTCCAAAATGTGCGAACCACTGTTCCAAATAATATTTCATTACAAATATACAGGAAATCGACGCGATGAACCAAAACAACAGACGTTTTTCCATTTTTAAAATATTTTCCGTTTAACTAGAAGCTTGAAATTTCTACCCCTAATAGAATTTTTCAATAGCTTCTGTATGATATATATCTCAATGTTGTGCGTTAAATATTTCAAAAGAAATCTAAATTTCTGTAACACTTGTGAGAAGCCAATTTCCTGTTTATTTGTAATATTATTTCAAACAGTGGTTCGCACATTTTGGACATTTTAACAAGTTTAATAAAACGTAGAATTTTGAACGATACATCAAATGAAAGCTCATTCAACACGTAACAACATTCGTACACCATATACTTCAACGATCTGAAATTGACAAGATACCGCACCTCGGGCAACACGCCACTTCAGTACTCACCGCTTTCCCTTTCGAAACCAGCATAAGCCACCGAATACTTGCTGTTCAACTGCTGTTTGGTTTCAGAGGTTTGGTTCTTGACAAGTTTCAGTAGCCAGATAAAATTTGAAACCCTTCAAGGCTTTCGAAAGACAAAACTAGCCACTGTCAACATGAGAAAATCCAGCGAAACTCTCCCGAGCAAAGAACCAATGAAATGTCGATTTGAAACGGATTATCCAGAGCCTTCGGTTGGCGGGCGCGGCCCGGGTGAGAAGGCTCTGGGAACGAGATTGGGAAACTCCGATGAAAAAGACCCCAAATCGGGGTCTTTGGTCCCAGTCCTCTGGTTCCCAGTTCCTCATATAAATTTGTAACTGTCATGTTGATGATCGTTCGCTAGTCCGAAGACCAGGGAAATATTGTTTACCGATGAATAAAATCAACATGTTTTACAAGGCTCTCGACAAAGCATTTCGTGTAAGAATGGCCATTCTTTGCTTTTCTCCTAATCGTTGACCGGACGATTTGAGCCGCAGGTTTTATTTGTCCGCGTCGGCCGTGATCGGCTCGGCTCAGCTGCTCAGGTAAGGAATTGTACTTTCTGTTAGGAATTTTGGCTAAATTATATCGACCTTGCATTCTCTAATGTTATTTTTAAAGTTCTGAGACGAAACTGCGAATAAATACGAGACGAATCAGACGACAGATGTTGTTTAGCGACAAAGCGACAATAATAATAGTTTTAACTTGTAAATTATCGGGATTTTCACTGTTTTGAATGAATTATTTCATGTGCTCAATTGTATATTGTGTTTGTCGTTTATAATTGTGTGTTACAGAACGTTGATAAATCAATTAAACAGGTTAGCAACGTGCACAGAATTTTAATTTTCACTGTTATTTATTGCTGGATCGAGGTTGATTGAACTAACCAATCAGGTGCCGAGTTTCATCGGAGTTTCCCAGAGCCTCCGTTCCTTGGTACTGACCAAAAGGATCGCCGGCTCTGGGTACGAGATTGTCACTCGGGCTGCTAAGCACAACTAGAAAACCTAGCCTAGTTTCTAGGCCTCCCTCGGTTAAAACCGACCACGCGGCCAAGCTCGGCCTAGAAACTAGGCTATAGAAAACCTATACGAAACACATGAACCGCGCACATTTTTTGCAAGCTGAACAAATATCACAGGGTTTTTTACTATTGTCATCTGGGTGGCAATTTTATGTGTTTTTGTTGTTAAAATAGATCCAGAAAAGAATGATTGAAAAACCACGCATTAAAAAATTTAAATTTCCAGTCCCTCGTACCCATGATCTTTTCTCAGCTCAATAAACTGATGCCCACGTTGCAAACTCCTGGCTTTCCTGAATTTAGATTTCTAGTTCTGGTCAAGCGACTCACACAGAAAAGATGATTTTTTTACGATTTTGCATTGCATTGCATTTTTGCATGTTTTACTTGTCAAGTTATGGGAGTTACAAATGAGTACAGTATTATAGTTACGGGAGTTACCCAAGTATTATAAACAAGCAATTTTAACTCATCAAAGGAATATCTGCGCGGGTTTAGTAAAATAATTTGGAAAATCTGTACAAATTTAATGCCGATTGAACACTTTGGATCCAGCTCGGCGCCGCAGCCTAAAATACGAGAATAGTGCTCCTAAACTGGAGAAAATACTATTTCAGAACCCCAAGAATTCAAAAATTCAACGGGGGAGCATACCCCGGACACCTCTATAAAGTGCAGCGGCCTTTCCCAGTGTGAAAGTTATCTTGATTGTACGGTTAACGTTGGATCGAGGTAACAACAAGCCCGTTTCCCTTCTGAATGTTAAATAAGGAATCTTAACTCATTCTTGTCCAGCTCGAAAACCACTCACAGCAGGTGGTCTCAGCAAATTTGTGAATTAGCATGGCATAATAACACAAAAATAATACCACAATATATCATTTGAATCGTTTTTACCTCTACTATTCAAATTTTGGGTTTTCGGGTCTTGTCAGACAACCCATTTTGCAAATTATGCTAATTTATGCTAATTATTATTAAAAATATTATAATCTATAATAAAATGTTAAATATTTAAACAATAAGTGACTTTAGCGCCAAACTTTGGGGAAGTAAAATGAAAAGCACCATTTCACAAATTCAAATTGAAAAAATTAAAGCAATATAATAAAATGCGAATATTATATTGATTTTTTAGGATTTTCCATTGAGCGACCCCCCATGGTGCGCCCGCGCGCGATCATCACTTATTTTGGAAATTTACAAATTAAAACAGAATTATAGAAGAACATACGACCATAATACATCATTAAGATTGTTTTTAAGTCAGCCGTTCAGATTTGATGTTATTTTGAATGATATTTACTCCTGTTTGCCATTACAACGCCGACAAGTCTAGGCAAATTTTGTTCGAAAAATGGCCGATCGGCCGAGATCGTTTTCGTCAAATTTTACCAAATTATTGCTAATCTACGAAATAATTACATCAAGCAAATGCTTATACTTACCTTAGGAGTTGTTACAGCAAAAAATTTGGTTGGTTTCGCTTATATATTGACCAAAAAAAAGCCATTTTCTTCTTGTTGTTTCGCCACACCGTTTTATATTTATATTTATACTTACGATTTTGATTACCTTGCAACCAAATGTTTAAAAGAACGTGATAAATGTATGGTTTCCATGATCATACGTATTTTTTGAGTTAGAACAATGACAATATCAATGCAGAAAAGCAGGGGATAACTGCGCAGTTGGTCTTAGGGGATAACTCAGACTGGGGGATCGCTGAGACCGTGACACCTGTATTAAATTTTCTCGCTCAGACAGTGCTTCCACAACTGAAATCCAGATTTCCTGTATGTTTGTTGTCCTGAAATTTCCTAATATTATACACTTAATGTCTGCTCCCGAGGGAAACAGTTCGTTTTGTTTTCCCGAGAGTCTTGATATTTCCCGAGACGAAGTCGAGGGAAACATCGAGACTCGAGGGAAAACAAAACGAACTGTTTCTCTCGGGAGCAGACATTAAGTGTTTTGTTATATAGCTAGCTTGAGATTCGCTGAATAATTTCGACGTTTATCAAGGGAAAGTACACGAAAGACAAACGCTAAGACTTACCAAAACATTTCGCCTGGCTCCATAATTTCACTTCAACCAAACAAATGAGTCTCAGAACAAAAGAACAGCAATACATTTCTCCAGTTAATCTTCACACATGCTTTGAAGGCCTATAAATATTCTTTTTTTTCGTACCAAACAAGCTTTTGTTTATAGGATGCCGTGAAGAGTTCAAAGTTCTAGCGGGCAAGTGGGCAACAATTGAAAACTTATTGACCGAGCAGGCAATAAGTTCTCAATTATTGCCCGCTCGGTAGACATTGAAATTTATCTAAGGTCATGTGACCACAAACCAACCAATGACAGTCATCGTTGCATCCAGTGAAACTCTAGCTATATAACAATTCCTGATATATTTTATTTAGATTTCCTTCATATTTCCTTGACATTATCACGTGATATCTTTTCATAAACGAGCCTGCTCGCGGGCTGTATGATCATGAAATTAACAAAAATGATGAAATAGTCCGATAGCGCTTACATTTTTGTGGTTTTAACTTTAATTTAAAACTTTTTGTAAAAGTAATTGTAAAATACATATATGTTATTTACCGGCTGGGAGGTCCGTATAGAGAAATATTTCCCGAGGTCTTAAAAAAGGCCCGAGGCCGCAGGCCGAGGGTCGTTTTTGAGACCGAGGGAAATATTTCTCTGTACTAGGCCGTGGGCCAACCAAGGAAAAGTGCTCTAGAAAAACGATTCCGTTGCACATGTTCGGGAAATAAAATATTTTCACATGAACTTACGTTTTGAAATGTGCTGAGTTCCCCAAAAAAGTTCCCAAGCCTGAAACCTGCCAGTTTTTTCGTAAATGGCTATTCATTTTCACTAATTTCATGCAAAATGTGAGTGAGTTCTGCCATTGTTCACCGATACGGAAGGATGACGATACTAGATAATATTACTCAAAAGGACCTTCTTAGGAACCAGTCTCTCACGCGCGTTAATATTGTTAACTAACAACAGTTTAGCTCGAATCCTTTTGAGATATGTAACTGAACACCCTGCATGTAAACAAACAGAGCTGCTGTGTTGATTGTGGACATGGTTCGAAAGAATATAGATATTACTTTCTAAATTCCTGATTTATGGCTGTATTTGTATGAAATCAAAAGGATGTTGTTGCTTAGTCATTGGGTTATTTATCTGCATTGTTTTATAAGCGATCGCAGTGTTCAGTTCAAATGTGTAAGCCGTAAGCCAACGTGATATACCAGCATTTCAATTTCAAATATCGCTTTAAAAGCCTGAATTCAGAGGTAATATTAGTTTATCATTGACCTAACATAACGTGTATGTCAGTTATTGCTTTTTGCCAATAAGCGAATAGACATCTATCTATATGTACGTCAGAATCGCCACACAATTAGCACGTGGAAATCTTTCTCCAGTTCGTCGTGGTTTTACAGAGCTGATAATCTACATTGGTACAGTTTCTGTTCTTTAACGTTCGCAGACTTCCTTCTAGTTTGAAGTTATGTGAGCTCTGTGCTGTCTCAAATTTTCTGTGAACAAACGATCGGCAATACTTCATATTAATGTCATCTCTGATATCAGATTCGCCTACGCCATACCTTTGAATTGAGCCGGTCGATCGTTTTTAAAACTTTCTTCCTTAATCCAGAGCAATAACCCAATGCCTACACAACAACATCCTTTTGTTTTCATACAAATATAGCCATAAATCAGGAATTTAGAAAGTAATATCTGCATTCTTTCGAACCTTGTCCACAACCAACACAGCAGCTCTGTTTGTTTACATGCAGGGTGTTAAGTTACATATCTCAAAAGGATTTGGGCTAAACTGTTTTTAGTTAACAATATTAACGTGCGTGAGAGACTGGTTCCTAAGAAGGTCCTTTTGAGTAATATTATCTAGTATCGTCATCCTTCCGTATCGGTGAACAATGGCAGAATTCACTCATATTTTGCATGAAATTAGTGAAAATGAATAGCCATTTACGAAAAAACTGGCAGGTTTCAGGCTTGGGAACTTTTTTGGGGAACTCAGCACATCTCAAAACGTAAGTTCATGTGAAAATATTTTATTTCCCGAACATGTGCAACGGAACGAAACGTTTTCCACTTGTGGCCCACGGCCTATACGGACCGACCAAAACGGTAAATAACATATTTATTTTTTTTATTAATCGTACGATTTATAATTTACATAATTAGGTAAATAAACATAATTAAATTGCGTAATCGAGACGACATTCACGTGATATTCAAAAGTCCAAAATTTATCGTTCGACAGTAAACAACTGCCGACATGCAGTCTGACAGAGAAGCTTGGAACGTCTTTTGTGTTGAAAAAACAGTCAAAACTTGAAGATCTAGTGTTTTTAAAGTTTAATTGATAAAGATTCTTCGTCGTTCTTCGTCGCTTGCTCGTTTTTGGCTGTTCGCTTAGAAAATCGCTTTCAATACTCGGCTGACTGCATGGAAATTGAATTGAAAGTGGGTCGTTCGAGTTTGAAGACGAAAATGCTTGTAAGAAGCCATTTGAAACTTTTTTCAAAGACATGACACGATGAGGTTGGCATGTGGAAAATATTTGACTAAAGGGTAAAGACTTGTAGCGGTTTCACTGAGCATAGTTGGACAACAGAAGAATGACAGTTTAGTATCAAAAGGTTTCAGCTTTTCTGTCCTCTCGTGGTATGTTTTTTTTTTGAATATATACTTCTATATAGTTTCATTTAGAGATTCAAAATACTGTGTTCACATTCAAGTTTATGTATGTTTTGCCTATTGTTTTAAACTGTTTTCATACGTCGTTGAGCAATAATACTTTAAAACTTTATAAATGCCGCTCGCTGAAATTTTGCTTTTTCACAGCATTCTCGCTTTCTTTTAAAATTCGCTGTTTTCACACGAAGTTGTCAAAGCCATTTGGATAATAAGACTGATTTACATCCCCGTAGCTCTCTGCTGAATATATTTTTTCTGTGGCAAGCGAAATAGTTATGAAAATCGATCAATTTTACGGCCTATAAAACACATTAAAAAAAATTATCTCGAGCGGTCCGTAATCAGAAAGCAGGATTTGGTAGGATACGGACCAAAAAAAAAATATATATTCATATTTCCATAATCAATCCACATAAAGGACACGTAGAATAGAGAACAGAGAAGGCCAAAGGCCCAGTCCCTAGAGCCCGCGAACTCAACTATCACCATGGTAACACTAAATCTAAATGTTTCACAACTATTTGTAACCCTCCCCCTCCCCCCGACAGTAATGGTGGGGAATAGAAACCAGGCCACTGCAGGCGAACCACAAACAACAGAAAGCCAAAAATTCACGCTAAAAAGTTAAAATTTCTTTAAAATTTTCTCGATCTACTTAGATTTTTTGAGATTTCCTGATTTTCCTGAGATTTCCTGATTTTCCTGAGATTTTAACTCATCCTGAAAATTTCCTTTTCAAGTCAGGATTTCCTGAGAATCAGGAAATTTCCTGCAAAGTGGAAACACTGCGCTCAGAGCTCGTTTAGTACTTCATGACATGTCATTATAAAGGTTTCATTTTAAAAAGGGATCATTCAGGATCATTTTAAGCCCAAAGGGGGTAATTTTGGTCAAAACCCGCAGGTTCACAACGAATATGAATCGAACAGACCTAGATTGCAATCTCGTCCCCAGAGCCTGCGGTCCTTTTGCACAGCGGCAAGGAGCCATCGGCTCTGGCCGGAACGAGTCCGTGAGTCGGAAAAACGCGGACTTTCAAGTTCGAGCCATCGGATTTTTCAGCCAATCAAAATTCAGCTTTACCTCGTTCCGACCAGAGCCGATGGCATTGAACTCTAAATAAACTGGAACGCTAACTCCATAAGAAAGGCCCTATGATTGGGTGAAGTCAAACTTCCGGCCGCTCGGGGTCGCCATTGCACGTCTGACGTCAACAGCACCTATGAGCGGCACAATGAAAAACTGAAAACTCGCTGCAAAAAGCAACCATTTTTTAGAAAAGTTTTTTTATAGATGATAACGAAGAAGATAGTATGTATTGGGCTTATCGGCCTTGTACCTGAACAATTTCTACACACGAAAATGGATTGAATGAAGAAATATCTGCCGACCAAAAGCAAAATTCGAGTCCGAAACTCGTACGGAAAATGCAGGTTTCTTTATTTTTCTTTGTTATCTCAAACGTTTGAAGGTTGTCTTGCCAAGAATTAGTAACAAGATAATGCTAAATTATAGCTTTAACTCAAGTTTCAGTTGTGGAAATGCTAAATCTGACATTTTTCGGTACGAAGAGTAGTTCCAGAGCTGTAATAACACACGTTAAAGTGCATTTTGTTGTTTTTTCCTACTGAAAATTGAGAAATTTAAAACCCAACTGTTTTTATAAACAACCTCTTCATTTTAAACCTGGGTTTCATATGTATTTTCTTTATATTTGTCCAAACCAATGGCAATTTTGGTTGCGTGATTGTTGACTTTCATTTGAGAGCTTATATTTTTACTGTTTTCCTTGTTTTTACTCGTCATGGCAGTGTTCACCTACTCTACGGTATATTGGAGTTTGATTTAAGCCTAAAAGTGGTTAACAAGTTTAGTTTTTCTTTGATTTCAAGCTGTTTTTGCAATCCAGTTCACCAAATTCAGCTTCATTTTCTCTCGGTTATACAGAAAAAGGGACTGGGATTGACGTGCATAGCGGCCCCCATGTCCGCCATTTTTGGCTTCATGATACGCCATCGAGTTAGCGTTCCAAGAGGAGGTTGGACAGCTGCCGCAAAGCATCATGGTCCTAACGCTAAAATCGGTTCATTTGCATCTGACCTCAGACGAGGAATGAACTCTGCTCGGTGGACTAGATGCACAAAAACTTTTGAAAACTCGTCACAGTTGATCCAGAATTGATAAATCTGATGACCAGAAAAATACGAGAACAATTCGTGATGACCATAGACAATTAATATGATCAGATTGTGCTTTATTTGGCGTATATTCGTGACAATGGCGTTATGGCGGATGGGCATTCAAGATAGTTTTCAAGGACTACCCGAGTTCCTTCGGATTCGACGCATTTTATGTTACAAATAATCGAACAAATCAGAAACGAATTAGATATTTACAGCAAAGAAGGACTTGGTTGTGCTGTGCAACGTGTGATTCGTTACAACTGGAGAAAAGCGTGAGGTGAGAAATCAACATAAATTTGTTGTTTGGGGTTAATGATTTCCCTCTCAGAGTTTCCCATAATTTCTAACCTTGTGATGCATTTTCCATGGTTTAATGTTTTTCAGTATTACTGTAAACTTCTAATTGTTGTGTGTAGCAATTATCTGGATCAATTAGTTACAACTATCATCCTTGTTGGGGGTTTTTCCAATTGTTTTAACAAACACTCTTGTTTCCTTTTACTTACTGCACTTGTATCCCAAATTTTATAAAATTGTGAATAAAGCTAGCTTAAAATTTATTATTCAATAACAATCTTGTATTTTCCTTTGTATTAAGGTAAATTCAAAATTGAAATAATTTATTGGATTGCCTCCAGAATATATAATTTGATAAATTTGGTATATAACTGGTCAAATGTTCAAATATTTCTATTTTATCAAATAAAGTGTATTTCCTGTATGTGTCCTCAATATATGTGTAAATAAGAAACTTGAATAAAATTAAAATAGTTTGTCTCAATATTGATCTTGGTTACTTCTAAAGCACTACTGTATTGACACTGATACAGGTGCATTCAATTGGGGCATATTTTTGCAGTGAAGCACCCCCCCCCCCCCCCCCCTCCTGGCAAGAAAACATCAACTTTGGCACATTTAGAGAAGGCATTAGAAAAGTTACTGTATTAAGGTAGACATGTGAATGAACTATAAGACAAACAAAGCCCAAGGGTGTCTGTCTTAGACAGAGTTCACTGTTTATCAGGATGTACATGCAGTAGCACTCAAAAGCAAGGGGATGAATAATATGCAGGCATTCAATTAGGCTTTGAGACCCAGCATTTGCAATTAGATTGTATAATAATATGCGAGATAATACAGTACTTCTGTGTTAAAATTTTATTAGTTATGTCCACAATTATTATGCATTGCCTTATGTAATTATACAACATGACAACATGCAAACTACATATTATTTTAATGTTATTTGGTAAAAAAGAATCCATCAATTTATCATTGTAAAAATCCTGTTGAGATTGGTGCTCGTGCCCGGGCACACAGTCTGAAATATGTCACCAAAGTAAGTTATTCCTACACTAACATCTGTACTGTATCTCTTCACTTCCTGTAAAAAATAGGATGTGAGATGGAATTATTAACCCTTTCATGTCTTAAGAGTTGACTGTACAGCCAATGCCTAACTATTGTATTCACTTCATGGGTATACAAACCAAGGGGTAGACACAGGGGCACATGCCACCACCCCCACCCCCACCCCCACTTGGTTAGAGCCCCCCCTTTTGCAACAAAAAACCCCTTTATTAGAAGACATGAGGGTCGTTTTAAAGCTCTGCCCTGAAACAAGGTACACTTCACCCACCCCATCAGCTTGCTTCCCATCTGATGCAGTTGAAATGGGACCACTTGGGCAAAAGGAATAATATATATTTGTATACTGAAAAATAATATGAACAACAAATTATAACCAATTAGCAATACTAAGCAAAAATACTACAACTACAATATATTATTCACAATAACAATGACCAACAATAATCCACACATCAATTTTAATATTAAATCATACTGCTGTCCTGGAACACAATGTTATTTAATATATAAAAAAATATCTATACATATCAGTTCTACATACAGATATAGCAGATCTTTAAGAAAGTTCAGTACATTCTGTAACAATTACAAATGTATGCAGGTCTGACATGTATACAACTTTTCCAGAATGATGGTGTTTTTATACAGCGAGGTCAAGCGTTTTGGACCATAAAAACAGACAAATACCGATTTTTACTCTTTAATATTTCTCCAGCAGTCATTCTACACTTATTCTAAAGAATAAAGCTCTAAATATTGGGAAACTTCCAAAATTCTTTTGAAGAAAACAAGGTTTTAGTGGCGAAACGCTCTCTTAATTTATTAGGCGCCATCTTGGCAAATGCCGAAATACCTTGGTCGGTTCAACGGCGAATATCTCGAAAACGGTGAGTGGGTCGCCAGGGGTCGTCCGGATAGAATCAAAGATGAGACATTTCTGCAACTTATTACCCAAAAATTAGAGAATTCGAACCGTTGGAATTCGAGATTTTTTGCTTTGAAAATTGTTGAGAAACCGGAAGTGGGGTCCTTGCTTAGCGACGACACGACCTACATAAACGTTCAAAACAAAGTGGAAAAATACATTTACCTTGAAAATCCTGCAGATATGGATAGTCCAACAATATATCAAA
The DNA here is from genome assembly GCA_964035015.1 of Corallium rubrum. NCBI lineage: Eukaryota > Metazoa > Cnidaria > Anthozoa > Scleralcyonacea > Coralliidae > Corallium > Corallium rubrum. The sequence goes on from OZ035998.1 coordinate 29,224,590, forward strand.
CGATATCGCTGCTTTTTTAAAGAAAAAATTGAATAACAATAGCGTAATATTCAGCATTTCCAAGTCCAATGCAAAATTTTCATTTCGAGAACGATGAGAAAATGAAGCCAATTCATTGGTCGAGGAATTCACGTGACAATCACGTTACAGCTGTCCGGCCTCCTCTGGCGTTCCAGTTTACTTAGAGTTCAATGGCCGATGGCTCCTTGCCGCTGGGCAAAAGGACCGCACACGCCAACATGAGTAATCCAAGATGGCGGCTCAACCGGTCAAAAATCATAGACAGTGCATAGGAAATCGTACAATTTGAGTGGAATTAACAACAAAATAATCGATCGTTAAATGTTGCCGAAACAGTCATGGTCGGCCATAGTGGAAAGTAGGCCACTTTAGCGGAAGATCTCCTGCGGAAGGCTACGTGCATGAGTTAAAACATGAAACGCGGTCCCTATAATCGCATTTAAAAATATGATACTTATATCGCTTTAATTTCGCTCGAGTGTAATGTTAGAACTCAACACAATAAGCGTGTGATCATGCCACACGTATATTCGAATCATTAGAGCCGGCGCAAAGAACAGCCTGAAAATTTTTGCTTGTAAATTATATCATGTTAACCCTTATCATTAATTCAAAGGCTATTCAGGTTTCAGAAATATTGATTCGAACTGTTTAACACTCTTGTCTGAGCAAAAACGTTATAAATTGACCACACCCTTCAACATGTACTCTTACGTCTCACCTATAGAAATAACAATAATCGTTAATTTCTAACGATTAACCCCAATCGGGCAATCTCTAACCCCTTAGGTAAATCATAGTTTGGTAAATCGGCAAAAACAGGAAAGGCGGACGCTAATCGCATTGTTAAAGAATATGATATTTTTATGTTTTATATGTCTATGTTTTAGACTCTGGTAACATGCATTGATGCGTCTCAATAAATCAATGTACAACGCGTTTTTTGAATAAGTATTGAATACGTCTATACATGTAACATAAACAGTGCCAAGCACGGTGGATTTCTGCGTGTAAACCTATAGCTAAAACATCTTGGCCGAGCGCCTAACACGTAAAAACTTCAAACATTTAATAGTTAAAAGGGCATTCAGATTTCAGAAAGATCTTTAATCCGAAGCCAAACAAGCGCTGACACTGTTTCCTCGTCCTTGGAAAGCTTGTCGTTTAGGCGACAAAGTCGAAACGCGTTCCTGAATTATTAGAGTATAAGCACCTTGTATGGTTTGATTACGTGATGCTGAGATGAACACGAGAAAGTATTGCATGTAAATATGCAGTCACGGCGCGCTTGTATTTATAGTATAAAACAACGGTACATACATACATGTACATAAAAATGTATTAAAATGCTGAAATACATATTGTTTCGAAACCAGACAATCCGCAAAAAATCTCAAAACGTTCAAATTTATACCGACAGACCAGTAGCCCACTGTTCAGCTGTAGACTTGCCATATATTTCTTGGCGTCTTGTGACAGCGCGCAAATGTTCATTACCGGAAACAAAACTCAACTTTCTATCTTCCATTCATTGTTCTGGTACACGTTCATAAACCCTTCGGACATACAAATAAGACTTCTTAAGTATGCTGATTCGGATCCGCTATTGGTCGTTTGCGTTGATCACGTGATTGACGAAAACCTTCGTACACACAAACACACACACACACAACCGCGCTCATGACATAGCGGATATGGTTTAGCAACCAGTATCCGCAAAAAGTGCTCAACATGTTATCAAAAATCATTAAATGTTGAATAATATAGCAATCACATAACTACGGAGTATCGAACAATATTTAGTATACTGTTTAGGCCAATGGAATTGAGGTTTCAGTTTACCGTCCAAGGATTTTCAAAATGTGATGCGGCTTTTGTTCATTATTCATTATATGAATAATATTCATTTATCTTGTCCGAAAATATAATGAAGTCGATCTGTGGACCTATCGGGCCATCGCCCATCGTCAGCCCACGGCTCGACGGTTTCTTTGTCAACCTGACTCAACCAAAAACTTCTTGTGACATACGTTCATTTCAAGTCGTGTTTTATATGACATAAGTATTCATATCTCAAATACATGCTGCACATCAATACTTGTCCAATGTCCAAAAAGCAGGCGAAACAATGTGAAACCATGGTTTAAAAATACATGCGTCTACGTTTAGGGCTACAATGTGCATCGTTTGCAATCACGTGACATTGCACGCCATCTTGCTAAAACAAACATGATGGTGACTGGTGTGTCAACAGTGTATGCCAAGCAAAAAATCAACCAATATGATGGTGATGTATCTGTTCACATAATCTGATTCTTCTCATGATACATATCATTTAATAATAACTACATGTATAGTTAATTGTGATAAGACATAACTGACTACTGCCTGTATATTACGTAAATCCACATTACATGCACCAGGAGGAAAATTGAGTCCAGTTAAACAGATCATGTGAATGGGCCCTTGGTTGCAATAATCATCAAAGACACTGACAGGTAGTGTAAATGTGTAATTAATATAACAGAGGACATAGCAATATACCAAATCAGGAAATAGCCAATTTAATTTGCTAAATACATATTAAGAACTTTTCAGTTTGTTGATATTTGACTAGTTTAGCATGAGAGTTTTCTACTATGTGTATACACATGCAGAAATAATACTGTCATAATAAGTTACATACTGGTTACATCCTGTCTGCATATCACTGCAGTCAACAACCGCTAAAACTGAGACAGATTGTTTGCCCTCACTAAAACTGGCAGATTTTTTATTTTTGACCAGATTTTTGGTCAATTACATAAACAATGGATCCAGGATTTTCCTCAATGTTAGTTACTTTTCTCAGTAATAATGCAACATACTCACACCATGTGTGGTTCCAGAAAATATCCATACACCCCCCACCCCCCACGGAAGGTCACTGGAAATTCCGAGGGGGAGGGGGGGTTGAAAGGCTAAAATTTCTGAGGGGTGAGCGGGGTGTCATGAGCAGCTCCTTTTCCAGGGGGTGAAGGAACACGAAAAGCACGACATAATACTTAATATGATGCACGCTGTTTTGAAAAGAAAATCAGAGTTCCTGTCCATTGAGATGAGGTTAACATCATAAGCTTTAAGATTTCTGTTTTTGCTTTGAGTTTGCTAGTGAGAGTTTGCTAATCCCCAGAAGACTGACGTGTCTTTGAAACGAAGCAAGACTTAGTCAAAATGGTGGACATGACAGGAACTCGTCCCCAGACTCCCAGCAGTGCCTCGTTTTCGTTCTCATCAAACGTATCACTATGAAAAAATCGCCTTTGTAAGCTCGCACGTGCCTTTTATTTGTGAGGGCTTTATTATCACAACCACAAGAAAAACAAGAAAGTTAAAAAACAGCAATGTATTTGTTGAAGCAACCCTATAATTTTTGTAACATGTACACATCTAAAAGTCAGGCAAAAGCATTTTTTAACGTGTCATGTCATTGACCACAGAGGAAATGGAAGATAGAAAATAAGAGAGTTCCACATACACTCCATTTGAAACGCAAAAGCAAAAGGAGCAAAGAACTTACAACATGCCTCACTCGCTAACGCACCAGTACACGTGGCTAACAAGTCACCGGAAGCATGAATAGTATAGCAGAAGTAAAATGTGCAAAAATGCAAAGTCGTGACACCAAAAAAAGGGGAAAAAGCAAGCCGAAACCTCGACTCGACCTACCATGGATAATGGGAGAGGAACTCAGGATAGGAAACTTAGGCTATGTGCACACAGTAACGTTTCCGAGCGTTTTCGTATTGCGGTTTACTGTTCTCAAGGGAATCGAGAACAATCAGCTCATTATATACTTGAAACAATACGAAAACGCTCTAAAACATAACCGTGTGCACATAGCCTCAAAACGATGTTACAAAACTGGAAACGATGTTTGCACAACTTGCTATGGTAATTATGGTAACGTTTATAAGCAGCTAATGCACGTAACGGATGGTCCCACATGGTTAAAATCAGACACTACTGAACTTAAGTATATTACACCATTGTTTAATGTCAGATCCTGGCTATGTGGGACCACCCGTTAGGTGATTAGCTGCTTATAAGTGTGTAATTCCATAGCAAGTTGTGCAAACATCGTTTTCGGTTTCATAAGCTTATGAAACCGAAAACAATGTTTGCACAGGCACGCAACGAGAGGGGGGTTGATGGGTGTGACCGACCCCCTTTTTGGGGGTGCAAGGGAAATTTTGGACGTCAAAAGTTACTTCTACTCTCTCTGACACCTAAAACATGTGATTTAAAACCTTTATTACTTGGGTCAAAGTATCTTCAATGTAGGAAATGCTGGGGGCTATGCCCCTGAACCCCCCTAGATTTGTGTTGTCACTTTGTCCTAAAACCAACCCCCCTTTCAAAAATCCTGGTTGCGCCCTTGTGTTGCACAAGTTTCCTATCCAGTTGCCCTTCCATTATCTACGGTATAATAGAAAGATCACTGGTCTAGAATTACATTTGGAAATTTTTGTGGGTTTTTTTTGTGTTTCAAAAACATTTTGTGTTTCTAAACATGTTTAAATATTTTCGGTCTGTGTTTCCTCAAATTTTATTTGAGGTAACCAAAAGTTACCTCAAATTCAAAATCAAACTCAAACACGAAAATACGAGATACGGAATACAAACGAAAAAATGGACGAAATTTGGGATTACAAAAAATGACGGGAACTCGGATCTCGACTCAGATGAGATCTAGCTAGAGAAACATTTACTGTCGTGATTAAGGAGATTTCTAAATAACGAAGACGTTGCCATTGGTCGGGATTGGATGATGATCAGCTAACCAAACTTGTCGGAATACGGGAAGGGTAACAAAATATATCGAGAAGGATTCGAGATAAGAAGCCCTTACGTTCACGTTCGTAACTGACGCATATATATATATGTTTATACGCCTAAGCATTCTGGACGCCATACTGACGAGAACGACGTCAACATTTATCGCTGAAACGCATATATTTGTAAACGCTCTGGCCTGTAGTAGTTATTTTACGTTCTACGCCATTTACCTGTTTACGTGCTTTCGTGTCGACGGCATAAATGTATATTTTCGTACTAAAATTCTAAGGACTATGATGCATACATGCCGTATATATATGGCGAGGCCTTGATCGGCCTGGCCTTTTACGATCTAGTTTTCCTGATCAGTCTAGTTTAACAGCGTCCAACAAAATATATATATATATATATATATATATATATATATATATATATATATATATATATATATATATATATATATGAAAATAATTTAAGCTTTTAACATACCAGGTAATAGCTGATTTTCTGTCGATCCAGCTGTATACTCAACAGTTCCAGTAATACCAAGATGAAAAAGCTGATGAAAAAGAATTATAGGTTTATACTGTAATTTATGCTTATACGCTAAAACCGGTTTGACAACTAAAATACTAAGAAAAACTAATTCCAAGAAAAATTCACTGTCACATAGCCTCCTCCGCAGGCAACTCTTTTGGGCCCTCGCTTTTGATCAGGGGACATGTGGGATTTGTGTGACACAAGGGATAAATGATGGGAGTGGGGGAGCGAAAGAGGAGGAGCAAAAGAGCGGGGAGTTGCCTGCCAAAACCCGACATACTCGACTGTATCTGCGCATATCTCGCCGCGCATGACAAACACAGTTGTGGGAGGGAGGGGAAACGACATTTGCATAATAAAAAATTACCGTCTAGGGGAGGGAATGCGGCTATTTTTGTAAAAGCAAAATGGCGTCAAGCTCAGATGCGACTTGTTCAGATTTTCTACTGCAATCCCTGGAAAAAGTAGCTTCGATTCCTCCACTGGACTTTAATAGTCAGCAGAAATATACAGCAAAAGGATGCGGAAACTCATTAACTGTTAGTGCTAGTTCAAGTTTTGAAGCAGCAATGAAGTTCGTCTTTTTTCTGGACGAACGTCGCCAGCTGATGAGAGAAACCACCGCAGAGATCATTGATGTTTCCAATGGAGACCGTTTCTTCTACGATGTTTTTCATTTGGACGACTTACCGGTTGCGGAACTGAGGTGTGTTTATAAAAGTCCTCAATCAGTGTATGAGGAAGAGGGGTCGATTGAGCCTACTAACGAACAGACAGCTACCAACAACACTTTCTCTTCGCCTTTAGACTTCGATGACAACGACGAAGTGCTAGACAACACGCTGTTACATTACTTTGGTTACCAGTCATTTCGTCCTCTTCAAAGGGAAACGATCGAGTCTACTTTAAAGGGAGAAAACGTCATGACTGTTGTGGGTACTGGTGGGGGTAAATCAATGATGTATTTCTTACCAGCCGTTCTGGCTTCAAAACCGAGTTTGGTTCTGTCACCTACAAAGTCTCTAATAGATGATCTCTTTATTCGATGTGACGATCTGAATATTTTTGTTTGTAAATTCACTGCTGATGTACCGAAAGAAGTTCAAGACCAACAGCTTCATCACATAGAGGACTATAAGATAGTACTCGCAACTCCAGAAATGTTAAGTGAAGAGAGTCCATTATTCAGAAAGGTATTAATTCTGTCAGACGAAGGACAATTGGAAAGGATCGTAGTGGATGAAGCACATACTGTTGTGAGTTGGGGGAGTACTTTTCGTCCATTATATCACATAGTTTGTAAAGAGCTTGCAAAGATCAATTCATGTCCTAAGCTGCTGCTTAGTGCCACTGTGACTGTTAAACTGGAATCAAAGTTACATGATATTTTTGGTGACTTTAAAGTGTATAGATCATCAGTATTCCGACCTAATCTCTATCTGGAGGTAAAGGAGAGCACCAACAAGCTTTATACAGAAATAACAAACTTTATTTTATCACAAAAAGGGGAATGTGGAATAATATACTGTGTATTTCCAAATGATGTATCGAAGATTCATGCAGAATTACTAAAACGAAACATAAACTGTGTCAAGTATCATGGACAGCTGGCAGAGGAGGTGAAACATGCCAGCTATAAAAAATGGATGGATGGGGAAGTAGATGTTATTGTGGCAAATTCATCTTTTGGAATGGGTATTGATAAACCGAACGTCAGATATGTTATTCATTCACGGCTACCAACGAGCATTGGTGACTATTTTCAACAATGTGGTCGAGCTGGTCGAGATGGGCTACAATCAACATGCCTCTTATTTTATAATTATGTAGATAAGAACATGTTATGTAAATTATTTGAGAAGCAAGGTGATCTTAATCCACAGCTATCATCCTTGAATGACCTCATCAACTACCTGGAGAACCCTGTTCAATGCAGGCACCAATCCTTAATGGGCTACTTTGGTGAACAAACAGACAGCTTTTTATGTGAATCAAGTTGTGACAACTGTCGTTATCGTGGGAGCTATTTTATTAATGATGGAACAACAGATGCATTTAAGGTTGTCCAGTCCATGGTGGAATTAACTGGAAAAAACATTACATGTAAAACATTGAAACTATTTTTATCAGGCAGCCGTCAGAAATACATACTTGAACTTGGACTTGATTCTTTAAAAAATTTTGGTATTTTACAGAAACAATTTAGTTCTATTGAGTTATTGAGTAAATTTTTACATTTATTAATCTTTTCTGGTATTTTGGCAGAGTTTCCAATCAAAAAGCGAAACAGTTTCTCCATTTCACTAATTCTTGGACCAAAAGCGCATGATTTACTGGCATTTAACACTAGTGTTGCAAAATATGAAAAAAGGTAATTTTTTGTACATATGTCATTTTACAATGTTACATCATGTCATTTGGGAATTTTCTTTGTAAGAATGAATTAAATTCACCACTAGCTTTTGTGTTCCCTTTTTCTATGGCATTGATACATTTTGCAGGGACTTTGTCACTGGATTTTCCTTTCTTCTCACCCCAAGAATATTTTAAAACATCCTTTCTGTCTTTATTCATCAACCATTGTTCCTTCAAAACGAATTGTGCCACCTTCAACTGATCGTAGAATGAACTGGGCTTTTTGTGCTTTCTTGTATTATGCACATTGAATGCTTCTCTATTCTTATACATGTTTTTGTTCATTTCCAGCAAATTCACACTACATGACATTAATTCAACCATTTTAAATGAGCTTTGTGCTGCTGTAAATTGCTTAACTGGGCGCACCAAAAAATCTTCTACCCACTCATCACCTGCTAACTGCTTTCCTTGCTGATTGTCCAGGTTTACAGTTCTGTTCTGTTGATACATCATACGATATGCCAATGGCCATTTGGCTATGGTGTTAACTATTTGAGTGAATGATTCATCACGATAATTTGTTTTGCCCATTTGCGTGTAGATACCTGGGCACAGCATCCACACCCCTTCTATTGCCATCCCATTGCCATTGCGAATGGATTCTTTATACCATCTTGTAATTGGCATTAACTCGTTAGTAAACTGCAAGTGATAACGAGCGACTTCATCAGATTTTTCTAGGTCAGCAAGCCATTCTTCAAACTTTTCGAGAAGAATATGATTATGTGACTTTGTCTCGCTAAGACACTTTTCCAGTTGCTCTTCTGTAGAAAAGTAAACTGATGATTCAAACATTTTTACCATCGCAATGGAAAGACCATCATCATAGTCCAACAAAGCCTCTTCATTGTTGTTGTAGTTGTTTTTGAACTTTGATTTAAAGGATGCTGGATTGACAGTAGGTCTTTTCATGATACTTTCTGTTGCAAACCAGAATCCACCAGGTCCTGCAATACGAGCAATGGCGTCATTGACATAACCCCGATTATGAAAGTCTCCGCCCCCCGGTGTATGACAACCGTAGATGTCAGGACATTTGTTGGAGCAGCCTTGTATAGTCACAGTGTTCTTTTGGTCTCCCACATTGATGTTAAGAAAACGTGCGAAATTCACAGCATCCGTTGGCGTTGTCTCCATTCCCGTTAATACTTCTGTTGTTGGATAAAACTTCTTTAAATAATTTAGAATACAATCTTCTTCTTCTATTCTTTGTTCCAGTATTTCTATTAACAAATCGCATTGATTCGCTCTGGCTATTTCGAGAGGAGGGATCGTAGTCGGGGACATTTCTGCCCTTACAGTGGCGCCATTTTCCATAAGGAACTTCGCGACCATCGTGTGGCCCTTATGAATAGCCAGTGTGAGTGGAGTCTGGCCAATTCCATCCCTTGCGTTGATAAGGGCTCCTGAATACACTAAAGCTCGAACTAGTCTAGCATTTCCATTTGTCGATGCTATATGTAGTATCGATCTTTGATATTGATCTCTTGCAGGGAACCAGGTATCGCGAAGTGTCGAAATACGTTCAACTAAAGCACGATCACTCGTGATAACCGAAGCTAAATCTTGCAAAGAACGGAGAATGTCATCTACACGCTCTTTCAGCTCTTCGTTTGCATCTTTGTGTCCGATTCGTTGTATTAACTCTGACCAGTTTACTGTGTTTATGTTTGCCATTTTTAGTAGCACTGGCAAGATCAACACGTGCAATCAACCCTGGTTCCCAGTCTCCTCCGCATGCAATTCAGTCTCCAGTATGTTGCACAACCAAATTGCACAACCCTATTGAAAGACTTATCATAGACTATGTGCACACGGTAACGTTTCCGAGCGTTTTCGTATTGTTTCAAGTAATGAACTGATTGTTCTCGATTCCCTTGAGAACAGTAAAGAATACAAAAGCGCTCGGAAACGTTTCCGTCACGGTGCATATAGTTTTCATATTGTTTCAGGTAATGAGACCATTGTTTTCTGCTCCCCTGAGGACCAAGAACAATATAAAACGCAATGAAAACGCATCGTGTGGACGTGGCCTTAAATTACACTTCGGATATTTGTTCTCATCAAAAAACGGTGGAAATAGAGAATAAAACATGCCAGATGTGCGGGAATATGAAGGTGTTTCGAGTGTGTTCAACACGAGAAATCAGTTCACTTTCCAGACATTTCATATTTCCAGACATGTATTGTTCTGTCCTATTGCGCCACAAAGATAGAATAGTAATGCGTCTGATGATAATCGACACATGTGCATGAGATCATATCAATAATCACTGATGTGAAATTATCTATTTTATTATTGGCGAAAATATAAACTACGTACTGTATAATAAACGAGCAGGAGTGTTTTATCAGATATAAAGACACGAGGCGAAGCCGAGTGTTTTTATATCTGATAAAACACGAACTGCGAGTTTATTATACGGCTTCAAAAACGAACCGCTTGGTAAGTTGATTGGCGGAGTTAGTTTGAAAAATAACCTTGTCTAAGCCGAGAAAATCAAAGCTAAAGTTTATGTAAATCAAGAGAAGTCTTTATCACATATAAAGATACGATACGGTCATGATTTTCTTTTGTGTTTTCCTCATGAATTATTAATGAGTTTTTGAATCTATTTTAAATAATAAATAGTGATAATACAGTCTTTCAGAATACAGGAGGAAAGATATCCCTTCTCCAGCTTATACCTTGTGGAAGGGGGCCAGGGGCTGTTGTCTGTTGATGCATAGGGCACATACAAGGTCCATAAAGAATTACAAAAAAAGCACAATTATAATTTTTACACAAAACTTAAACGTTGACTAGCACGAATACCCCCATGAATTCTGCAGTCATCTAAATCATAATTTCGACCAGTAAAATGTCCTGTGTACTGCCCAGACATACACAGAGTTCCCTGTGGCGAAAACTAAAGTTTGACCAAGACCAAGACTCAAAATGGTCCTTTACTGAAACTCTTGGAACATGGTAAAATGTAACGCTAAACATCTCAGGTCCCTCCCCAGTGATGAGATAAGACAAAAACATTACCTGATTCAGACGTTCTATTACACTCTTCTATTACTATATATATATATATATATATATATATATATATATACATATATATATACATATATATATACATATATATATACATATATATATATACATATATATATACATATATATATACATATATATATACATATATATATATATATATATATATATATATATATATATATACACATACATATACACACACACACACACACACACACACACACACACACACACACACATACATAATATTAACATTTCAATCACCACTGTCTGAGCTTTCGCTTTCCATCACAAATACATGCGTATGAATTTCTGAGTCGTCTTGATCCAGATGATTTTCGAGCATTACCTCTTTTTCTCCTCGTAATAGCTGTTCATACTTAGCTTGTTGCTCTTTGTGTTTTTCTAATGATTTCATAAAAGCAAAACGCTGATACGCTTTGTCGAGATCAAAACTATTCCCCGAGCTTCTCATAGGCAAATAACATTTCACTTGTTCACACTTAAACCCAAACTCTTCAGAAAATAATTGCAAATTACTTGCTACCCCTACTGTCTTACATTGATTCTCGTGCGAGATTGGTAATGGATATATGTTTGTTTTTTTCTTCCCTAAGTCTGGAAACTCTTCAGCTACTGGTGGAACTTCCACTACGAATTTTCTCGGCGTTGTTTGCTTTTCCGCTGCAGTGCCATACACCATTAACTCTTCACTGGTGGCCGATAGTACATCTTCCTTTGACACGGTGATGCTATTAAGTCCAACGTCAAGTTTTCTTAGCATGTTCCTTTTCTTGAACGCTTTCCATTTCTCGTTATGCTCAGGATTGTTCTCTAAAAGTACATATTATATAAAACATATATTCTTTAAAATATAATTATAAAATAATAATAATAATAATAATAATAATAATAATAATAATAATAATAATAATAATAATAATAATTTATTTTTTTTATAATAATAATAATAATAATAATAATAATAATAATAATAATAATAATAATAATAATAATAATAAGTATCTTGATAAAGAGGCTGGACCCCAAAACGTTGATGACTTTAATAGAATTTTTACCGTTCTGAGTGAACAAAATTTGTATGTTGAATTGTGGACAAAGGAGCTTTTATGATAGATTTACAGCTAGAATTGATTTAATTCGCCCTGAATAGAAAAGAAACGCCAAACCTATTTTTGTGTCTTCGTATTTAAGTTCCTTAACTGCTCTCTGTGACTGTGTTGCTTGTTCACTATCTTTAAACATCTCTTCAAGGCCTGTTATGTCGGCATCTCTCCAACCCCTTACGGTAAAATCCCAGACCTTGCCTTGCTTCATCTTGTCTTTTTGCAGTTTTGATAGCCTGAGATGCCTCATAGATGTTCTCATCAACTGCATATTGTCTTGGTACGTTATAACGGGTTTATTCTCATCAACCCTTTTCAAAATTATTGCCTTGTAGTTCTGAAGTTGACTTTGTAGAATACGAATCCTACAACAACAACAACAAATATAGCAATACATATTTAGGTATTAACTTTATTCAATACTGACATACAGGGAACCTTTTCTTAAACATAAATTTGATAAGTTAAGTCAATCTCCAACGAGTTAACCCTTTTGCCTCCTCCCCAAAGAGGAAAATTGTATGCTAGAGTGTCGAGGGCTTTTTTTAAGTAAAAATGCTACTGTTAATTCGAGAGTCTTACTCCAAAAGAAGTTATTCAGTAATTTTCTAGAGTAGAATTAACTTGGGGAGATATGTTACAATAAAATACAGACAAATTTGATTATATAGAAAGAGGAAAATAAACTGATTTAAATACAGTATTATGTAAATATACCGCTCATCGCGTTTGACGTCATTTGAACACGAAAGAAATTTAGTAGAGGCATAAGGCGATAGTCGAGTGCCTTTACACTTCTTTCGTGTTCAAATGACGTCAAACGTACCTTATAGAGTACATGCACACCTGAGCGGTATGTTTTATCTGTTTTATAATAAATAATAATAAGAAAAATCAAGCTAAGGCGGGCTTTTGCGGCCAGCTAACTTCATTTCAAGTCATGCATGATATCTGTTCACTTATAAATGCAAGGAACCCAGCCAATCGGCAGAGCATGCGAAGAAGGCACCTTTTTTTAAAAGGAATTTACAGGACAGGGAATGATTCTGACAATCCAAGATGCTGGAGCACTTCTATCATTGAAGGACCAGCGCCATAGCAGAGACACAACAAGCCAAAAAGAATTGGTACATCGTTCTTGCTGTTCTGATCTCTCACATCAATCAGAGAAGCTAATAGATGTACAGCTGCCTTCATTTTCATATTCTCTGTTTTTATTACATTCCTTGACGCATTAGGAGATAGGACCAATTGTTCCAGAATGTTTGCTATTGTTGGGCATTCTTCTTTTATTCTGATGACCATACTTTGAAATAAAGAAGGGTCGAAAACATCAGCCAGATCTATAACTTCATTTGTTCTCATATTTAAGTTAAAAATCTTCTTTACTTTTTTAACTTCGTCAGTGATCTCTCTTCTTTCTGTAAGAGAAAGTAGACCACCAAGAAGGCTACCACTGTCAAGGATATCTTTGTAAAGAGATATAACTTCATCTTGCTTTTTTATGGTATGCTGGACGGATGTCTCGTATTGTGCCAACAAACTCTGTACACAGTCCAATTTTTTTGACAGTTCGTCGACGTACTGATGTTCGTCTAAAAATCAGTCAATACAGAATTTAATTAATTGGGTGATAAAATACTGTAAACTTCCACTAAAAAGTCCAGCTGGGCTTATATTTTTTCAAAGGACTTATTTTCTGGGATTAATTTTGGTAGGGCTTAATAGTTGGATGGAACTTTCGCATTTCAAAATAAGTCATTTTGAATAAACAGGTACAGAAAGTATTTCTTACATTATGCAAAAGCTCAAGGGCTTATTTTCCAGAAGGCAGTGGACTGGCTTATAAATAATTGGAATGTTTAACATTAAATTAAGGGATTATCGGATTAAATTATCGGAACATTTAAAGCAGCTGCATGGTCTCACACTGGTGAAGACCAAAATCGCATTGAGAAACAGGTCAAACTGTCTTAAGTTTGTTAATACACCTAACACAAAATTGAACTTGTGAACATTTCAGTGCAACATTCAGTACTCTGTACAGTAGAAGTACCTTTAATTGGCTGTTTACTTTACAGTTGGGTTAACCCTGTCACCGCCGTGGTGGCCCTTTAGTATTTTACTCTGACTAACGCCAGACGATTTTACTTGTCAAGGGAAAAGGTCTGGCGGTGAAATGGTTAAAATTCAATTACTGTACAAGTGTCAATACATCATCTATGGTCTTTTCACAGACCTTAATGCTCCATATCTTGGTCCACATTGAGAAACTGTTCAAACTAGAAAGTTTTGTCAAAACTTCACAATAAGTTAGATTAACAATTACCTTCAACAGATAATTCCTGTATTCTCATGCTGACATCACTTATCACATTGTCTTCTACATCAGGACTCACATCACTTATAACATTGTCTTCCACATCAGGACTCACATCACTTATAACATCATCTTCCACATCAGGACTCTGAAGAAGCAGGCCTGCAAAACAATTACGTATAGTTGTCACAGTAAATATTCATTAGATATACAATATCATGTACTAATTAAAAAAATCTACTGTAGCTGTAATTGGATAATCATTCATTATTTAAACTATCTTAAGGATTTTACATTATAATCACAATGGCATTTAGAAGAACTTACTTCTTCTCACTTTTGTCTGTTTAACTGTAGATTCATCAGCTTGAGACTTTTCTAAAAACATTGGGTAAAGCAATAAAATGTACAAAATTAGCATTAGTCATTGCATACTGTACAACACAATTTTTTTTTATGAATTAAATGATGTGCTTATTTAACCCTTTACTGGGCATGGTTGCTGTTTGACAACTTAATTATTACTTTTACTCTGGCTAACACCAGATGATTTTACTCATCAAGTGGAGACCCCCTGGTAATCTGCCCCCTTTTTGATTGCCTTAAAGGTTAAGGCAGATTTTAAATATAAGTTTCAGGTATAATGTAAATTAATAAAAGGAACTGGGCAGTGACATTTATTTATCAGTTCGACCACTCATCATTAGTGATCATACAATACAGTACAATACAATACAATACAATACAATACAATACAATACAATACAATACAATATATACAATACAATACAATACAATAAATTTTATTTTAACATGATAAGAGTTAATAAAAGCATACAGCTTGTGGTGTCATGTGTTTAAGTCTATAGAAACTAGATTGTAATGAGTTATACAATGTACATTACTAGGGGAGTATTTTAAAACTCCTCCATGCATGGACACCATATAATCCAATGTAACCAAAATAATAATTTAAAAGAAATGGATTAAGACCGTGAGAAAGAGGGCCAGAGGGAATAGGAAAACTGCAACTTTAAACATTTACTCATGTGGAATTTGATGCTCATGAGTACATGTACAAGTAGCAGAAAAATCTTGACTTGTAGTAGGCCATTTTCTTGCCATGTGGCAATGAGTGATGTAGTCTAATTTCCTACAAATTAAAATAATGTTTTAGCTGTACAAGCTGTTGTTAGACACATTAAAACTCAGAAACCTCTAAGCTCTGGACTGGCTGAGTACTTCTGTAATTAGCACCTACAGTACTAACTGCAATGACAGCTTGTACAACTCCATGCTGAAAAGTAC
This sequence comes from Corallium rubrum, assembly GCA_964035015.1. NCBI lineage: Eukaryota > Metazoa > Cnidaria > Anthozoa > Scleralcyonacea > Coralliidae > Corallium > Corallium rubrum. The sequence goes on from OZ035998.1 coordinate 29,240,188, forward strand.
CATAACACAATACTAAGTAAACATAGAAAAACAAACGTATTTCATATCCATATAATACTCAGTACAGTACCTGTGGTGTTCAAGCCTGTGTCCTCAATAAGACCAAGACCTCTGTAAAAACCCCTGTGATTAAAAAATACACTAATTTAGTACCCAACAAAATCCAACATATTACAATTACATTAGGCTTAGCTAAAATAATCCAAACATGGGATGGTTCAAAAGATGTAAACAATGACTGATGCTAATTGTATTATATATTATGTTTTATACAATGGACATACAATTTGATTGAAAATACATTCAGTCAAATATTCCAACAATGCCCATTCTCTAGGCCAACACCTGGGCAATTCCATTTAATGTAAATCAGTGGTGGTCATGTATCAAGCCCCCTTTAGGAAAATATTTTAACAAAAAAAGATTGTATTTATTTCTTTTAGGGTTATATTTAAAGCATGTTTTGTTGTAAAACTACCGTCATAATTCACATAGCATGGACCTTGGAGCTGCTATCTTCCTTTCAATTAATGACTTATTGTGGCACAATTCTATTATTATTTATGCACAAAATACACTTAACAAATCATATTTATTCCTGTTTTATAAGTTCAATCATTCATACAAAATGCACAGCTCTATGGAAATCAAAATTTTTTTAGGTGTCCCAAATGCCTGGTCCAATGCCTATAAAGGTAGACTATTACTGTCTGGTCCTAGCTACAATCAGTTTAAGTGTTGGGACACTTCAACTTAAAAAGGCAACATTTTCTGTTTTATGTTCCCCCAGCCCCCCTGTTCAATGTTGGTGACTATTTAAGTGCTCATTTTCACGTTCACAAAGTCCCTTATTTCCAAGTCAACATTGTAAAGGGAGGGGGAGGGAGGGATAAACTATCATGAGAAAAAATGTAAACTGTATTAAGTTAACCTACAAACACGAAGTGTCCCAAGGTATTTTGTCACTGATTGTAGATTAATATCAAAAGTACAATTTAAATGCCCCATTCCCAGGTACAAAAAGCTTGCAAATGCCTAGCAGTATAAGGGGGGGGGGGGGGGGCATAAAAAGTACTGATATGCAAATTTTAATCATGATCACAAAACAATGACATTTTTTCTCGATCAAAACAGTTTTGAATTATCAATTTTATATATATATATATATATATATATATATATATATATATATATATATATAGGTGGCATGAAAATACTAATAAAATGTATATACATGTTTAGCATTATTCCCACATTCCTCTCTGATGAAGGGCCTTCGCTCGAAACGTTAGACTCCTACGTTCTCTGTTGCGGCAGTATATCTAACCTTACTATATTAAGATTAAAGTTTCCCGTTCTAAAAATAAATTGCCTGGTTATAACCTTAAAGTTGAATTTGCATGGTATAAATACATGCTCTTATTATTTAGCCTGTGCACAGCTATTATTATTCAACTTACTCCCTTTTCTTTCCTCGATATTCAATCTTTGTATCGTACAGTTTAGAGATGGTTCTCAGAATATGCATTCGTTCAAAGCCTTTCACACCAGGAAATTTTCCAACCAACTTCTCAATCAAGTCATCCACTCTTACACAGGCATCCGGTTTTTTGCAAACAAATTTGTGCAATGTATCCTGCAGATCGACTTTGAACTTCATGTGCGATGGTTTGACTGTGACAAAATAATTGATGAAAAGAGATATAAAACCAGCCAAAATTAGACAATGCTGCATAAATACCTTTATTTGCAAGTATATTTAAAATAACGGCATGCGTCTTTTATAAATATCCATAAGTCTATCCAAGAAACGTCCCGTTATTACCTTTTCTTTTCGTTCCTCCTGGTGTGATGATAGCTGTTCTGTCATTTATAGATGCTGCACTAGTCAATTTCTGTTCGGGAGAACAACACGAACTCGTAGCTCTTGCAAATGTTACCGTTGTAGTTTTTGTTGTAGTTGAATCAGTTGATGTTGTTGTCCTAAAATATATGGCAGCGTTTTCCAAAGCATACCTGTGGTTTTGCAATTCTTCTTTCAGACATTTTATTTCCGCTTCTTTCTTTTCGATTTCCCGTCGCTTTTCAGAAACCTCCCTTAAGATTTTCTTATATTCTACGCTGCTGACACGAATTTCACTTTTGACATAACCCTTCACATGTTCACGTTTTTCCGAGTCCGACATCTTGTGTTGACAAAAACTCCCGAGGGATCCCCGGGTGCAGTGTCAAGTCCAATTAGGTACAGTGTGGTGTCCTCCAGCATATCCTCTCATTTCGAAATGATGATTATCGTCATTTGTGAGATGTCGTTGAATTAACAATAATCATCATTTTAAAAAAAGAATTCCCTGCCCCCAAACCCCCAACCCTAACCCCACCTCTAAACCTGACCCTAACCCTAACCACAACCCCCCTGACAACCCTAACCCTAACCACAACCCCCCCGTTGGACCTAACCCTAACCACAACCCTCCGGAAAAAAGAGTCCCGCCTCTCAGACCCCGACCACAACACCCCTAATGGTTCTTTTGTTATATGCAATTTAGTTTAACATCCCGCATGTGGGACAGAATCTCACTTGAGTATCATGATAATCATCATATTCGACTTTGTGAAGAAATGACGATAATCATCATTTCGAAGTGAGAGGACATGTTGTGTCCTCACCGCTCGAGTTTTGGCAGGCAACTCCTTCTCCTCTTTCCTCTCCCCAGTCCCCTTTTCGCGCGAACGCTCGGCGACGAATCTTACGGCATTCGTTCCCTTTTTTGCTGGAGAAAACAAGAGTTGCCTGCGGAGGAGGCTAACTGTCACAAAGCATGACGGGAGTTTAAAGCGGCTACATTGTTTACGTTTTGATTGAATCTTATAATTTGATAATATTTTCATAAAAATTAACAAATGGATTTCGGTAAAACTCTTGGACAACACATTTCTAAATTTCTGATTAACAAACTGTCTCGTGATGGTAATCAAAGTAAACAAAACAACTCTTGTGCCAAACAACATCACTATAATTTCGACAAAAGACAATCTTGCCGTTCGCCATCTTGTTACAAGAACTTGCCTAATTAACTATCTGCACAAGCTGGTATAAACATGATGAAACTTATTCTTGGCAGCTGAATTTCTGTGGTATAGTTTTAAAGTGTTGTGCTTTAACTCTTTCCTATCCGAATCGGCCTTTGGTATTTTATTCTGAGCAGTCAATCAAAAGCGTAGAAAAGAAAAGAAAAGAAGACTGTGAACATAGAAATGACGTATTTTCACAGGGATAAAAGCTCACAGCGATCAATACGCGATATTCCAATAACAAATTGTTACGGTTAACAAATTATTACGAACCATTTATGACGGTCCAACGGTTGTAATCAATATACTGAAATACGGTTTGAAAACTAACAAAGATATAGTAAACACGATTAAATTACAGTTTGATTGCGTTCGTTGCCATAAATGATGGAGATAATATAGTGAGAACTATATAATAAGTAAATAAACTTACTTCTGTGTTCTCTTATCGATAAGAACGAGATACAAACATTACAACGCTAGAAAACAGTATATAACATATAGCATACAGGGCCGTAGACACCGGGGGGGGGGGGCTGGGGGGGCTTCAGCCCCCCCAATAATTTGTAAACTAGCGATAATTTGTAACGTTTTAGAGGGAAATAAGATTTATGCTATAAATTTTGCTATAAATCTCGCCCCAGAATGCGGGAAATGCTGTTTCAGAGACCCTAGAATCCAAAATTTTCCGGGGGGGCATGCCCCCGGAACCCCCTAGATATCTCGCGTCTTCGACGCTCGCTACATCAGCCCCCCCAATAGAAAATTGCTTCCTACGGCCCTGGCATATAGTTCCAACAAATATTCGTCCAAAACACGTTTTTCTATCTGCGCAGCAATCTCGTTCCCAGACCCTTCTCACCCGGGCCGCGCCCGCCAACCGAAGGCTCTGGGATAATCCATCCAGGGTTGCCAGGCTCCAGCGCATGCTCGGAGCCAGATATGGTTTGAAAAGTAGCCAAAATCCACCAAAAGAGGCCAAACTACAACCTCGTACCCAGGGCCATTTGTAGGGAACTGGGCCAAGATGGCAAATAAAATGAAATGGTGGGAACAAATGGCCCTGGTGGAGGCTAGCCCAAAATGCGCAGTATATTGCTCATTTTATTAACTAGAACTCAGTTCTTTAAATAAAAATATAATTTCCCGTGCCATGTGCAGGAACAACCGACAAGGTCAAAATACAATTTTTAAAAAAACAAAACAAAATCAAACCGTCTGATTTACGCCATAAGCTCTTGACCAATCAGAGGCTGAGATAGCCTGGCCTCCATCTTGGCCCAGTTCCCTACAAATGGCCCTGGGTACGAGGTTGGCCAAACTACTATTTTTTCAAAAGAGGCCAAAAAGAACCAAATGGCAAGCTCGTACCCAGGGCTTTTTGATTCCTCGGTTGAATAGTCAGCAAAAAGAGCACCGGAACTGAAGCAACAGGTACGGGTTGACTGAATCGGGGCATTATATTCGTTATTATTATAATAAGGAGAAAAGATAAGAGAGTCGGACGTCTGCGAACGCATTGCTTATTCAATGTTATTCGTTAGTTTATCGGCATTACAATTGGCTGAATTTCATAAACTGCGATTGGCTAAAAACACAACTAAATTATCCCATATGATTATCCTCAGAAATTTAGATTACAAATCAACCTCCTACATCATTTACCATACTAGAAATACATAAATGCAATAACCCCTCGCCCGCTTGTACAGCAACCCCCCTTGCGCTCTTTTCTTGTTGGAGGCCTGGAAATAGCTACTCCTGTCGGAATGAAAATATAGTTTTAATTCTGGTAGAATATTTGAAATAAAAAACAAAATCTCTATTTTTTAAAAGAAAAATGTTACAAAAAAACAAAGAAAAATTTAAGGATGATATTTCGTAAAATATATTGAATGAAAAAAATTACATGTCACCTCCCAGGTTTCGAACTCGATCTCGTTCGCGTGCAAGCCGACGACGTTAACCACCACGCTACTGAAGCAGGCGTCAGAATTTTATCAAAACATTAGGGTTATATGTTACAGTTCTTTCTTTCCATGTTTACAAAGACCATTGCTTGGTATCTAAAATTATTTTTTTGCGGTCCGGAATCCAACTGATTCGCGCGCTCTGATTGGCTTAGCGAGCGGTCCGTATCACACGATACGGACCCCGATACGGACCACTGTGGATTTCAAAACAAAGACAAAAAATAGTTTATTTTTTTACATTCTGTCATTTAAAATTGATCGATTTTCATAACTATTTCGCTTGCCACAGAAAAAATATATTCAACAGAGAGTGACGGGGATGCAAATGAGTTTTATTATCCAAATGGCTTTGACAACTTCGTGTGAAAACAGCGAATTTTAAAAGAACGCGAGAAAACTGAAGAAGCAAAATCTCAGCGAGCGACATTTATAAAGTTTTAAAGTATTATTGCTAACGACGTATGAAAACAGTTTGAAACAGTAGGGAAAACATACATAAACTTGTGAACACAGTATTTTGAATCATTAAATGAACTGACTATATAGAAGTATATATACAAAAAATCATACCACGAGAAGATAGAAAAGCTGAAACCTTTTGACACTAAACTGTCTTTCTTCTGTTATCCAACCGCTATACTCAACAAAACCGCTACAAGTCTTTACCTTTTAGTCAAATATTTTCCACATGCCAACCTTATCGTGGCTTGTCCTTGAAACTTGAATTACAAATGGCTTACTACAAACATTTTCGTCTTCAAACTCGAAGAACATACTTTCAATTTTCATGCAGTCAGCCAAATATTGAAAGCAACTTTCCAAGCGAACAGCCAAAAACGAGCAAGCGACGAAGAAGAACGACGAAGAATCTTTATCAACTAAACTTTAAAAACACTTGGACTGCATTCTGACTTCCCTTTGTAACTAGATCTTCAAGTTTTGAATGTTTTTTTATCACAAAGAAGGTTCCAAGCTTCCCTGTCAGACTGCATGTCGGCAGTTGTTTACTGTCGAACGATAAACTTTGGACTTTTGAATATCACGTGAACGTCATCTCGATTACGCAACTTAATTCGATTATGTTAATTTATCTAATTATGTAACAAAAAAATAAATACGTTATTTACCGTTTTGGTCGGTCCGTATAGAAAAATATTTGCCCTCGGTCTCAAAAATGTCCCTCGGCCTGCGGCCTCGGGCCTTTTTTAAGACCTCCGGCAAATATTTTTCTATACGGACCTCCCAGCCGGTAAATAACATATATATATTTGCATTTTGAAAACTACTCCAACTGCCTGGCTGGTATTCATTTATGATATTTTAAATTTATTTAAACAAATATAACAAAAACAGTTTTTCATTTCGAAATCTGAATTGCTGAAAATTTTTTCACATACATGTTAATGGCCTTAATAAATATTTCAACAGCATTTGTACGTTTTAAAAAAATTCCTTACCATTTTTTATGCTAAATTATAAACAACCGCTAAGTCATATTAAGTAGTTTTACAAAAAGAAAACTATTTAAAAGAAGATAAGACGGCAGCCACAGGTAAAAAATACAACGGGCATCGGCAAGAAAAAAACATGCAATTATGGATATGATATGTTTACAACGGACTTCAAGGACACACAAAATGTCATAATATAAAACAAAATTAACAGTCATAGACGTAAACAGGGAAACTCGAACAGTTTTGCTACTAAGTGTTCGTGATTACTGAGAGCGACTGCTCTATATTTTTACCGTAGCTTAAACTTTTCGGCCTTTATCATCGTTGGTTTTCTATATCTTTTTCCCTCTTTCGAGGTTCGGTTTGACGGGTTTCCTTTAGTCAAGACGTTGATTTGTTTCTGTTCTTTTGAAATGAATGTACGTATCCTCAAAACTCCTTTCTCAAGTCTTTTTGTCAAGAATATATTACTTCAAATCTTTTTTGTCAAGAACTATATCGTTTCCAGTGCCCTACAGTCTTCACCGCGCGTGGTCCGTCCACACATATATATATATATATATATACAAATATTCAGATCGCTCAAACTGATTCGCATTTGAACACGCGTGTAAAGTGGACTCCACGCATGTCGAGATTAGCACCCTCACCGGGCTCCGGGCCTTCGGCCCTACGCCCGGCTCGGGGACAACCAAATTATTTTTACAATTAAAGATCAATAAAATTTTTAACAATTGCTTTGAAGTGAAAAGAGGCCAAAAAGAAGCCAAAAGGCCAAACTTTTTTTTCGAGGCCAAGCAAGAAAAAATGAAGCCAAAATCGAGTTATTTGGCCTCCAAGAGGCCAATCTGGCACCCCTGGGCGGGGGAGCGGAGATAAGACCCTGGGTACGAGGTTGATTGATCTGCTGCGCAGACAATCTCGTTCCCAGACGCAGATAGAAAAACGTGTTTTGGACGAATATTTGTTGGAACTATATGCTATATGTTATATACTGTTTTCTAGCGTTGTAATGTTTGTATCTCGTTCTTATCGATAAGAGAACACAGAAGTAAGTTTATTTACTTATTATATAGTTCTCACTATATTATCTCCATCATTTATGGCAACGAACGCAATCAAACTGTAATTTAATCGTGTTTACTATATCTTTGTTAGTTTTCAAACCGTATTTCAGTATATTGATTACAACCGTTGGACCGTCATAAATGGTTCGTAATAATTTGTTAACCGTAACAATTTGTTATTGGAATATCGCGTATTGATCTCTGTGAGCTTTTACACAGTCTTCTTTTCTTTTCTTTTCTACGCTTTTGATTGACTGCTTGGTTCCAACGGCAGCCAATCAATATAAGCCAGAATAAAATACCAAAGGCCGATTCGGATGGGAAAGAGTTAAAGCACAACACTTTAAAACCATACCACAGAAATTCAGCTGCCAAGAATAAGTTTCATCATGTTTATACCAGCTTGTGCAGATAGTTAATTAGGCAAGTTCTTGTAACAAGATGGCGAACGGCAAGATTGTCTTTTGTCGAAATTATAGTGATGTTGTTTGGCACAAGAGTTGTTTTGTTTACTTTGATTACCATCGCAAGACAGTTTGTTAATCAGAAATTTAGAAATGTGTTGTCCAAGAGTTTTACCGAAATCCATTTGTTAATTTTTATGAAAATATTATCAAATTATAAGATTCAATCAAAACGTAAACAATGTAGCCGCTTTAAACTCCCGTCATGCTTTGTGACAGTGAATTTTTCTTGGAATTAGTTTTTCTTAGTATTTTAGTTGTTAAACCGGTTTTAATTTAACTGCGTAAGTATAAATTACAGTATAAACCTACTAGAAATACATGAATGCAACAACCCCTCGCCGGCTTTTATTAAATGCTTTTTTGAAACACCCCCCACCCACCCACCCTGATTAAAATAAGCCCTGATGTACAGCCAATATAACAAAAGGTACGCTATGCGTACATGTATCTGCGCCACAAGTAGCCTAAGGAACTGTTTACAAGTATATCAAAATTAGCCTAAGGGAAGGTTTACCCTAGCACCTGGGTTACCCTTGCACCCCAGTTACCCTAGCTCTCATACATTTCTTGTTTTTTTTGTTTGTTGTGTTTATTAGGATGCTAGGATAACCTGGGTGCTAGGCTAACCCTACCTCCTTGTAAACAGGCCCTAAAAGACACACCCAGATTTGCTTTCACTATTTAATATGATTCACCATTGTTTGCACCATTGAAGCAAATTCCATGTCAGTTAATCCAGGCATAGTTAATAGAAAAGATACATGGTTTGGAAACCTGGCAAATTTCAAAGCAGTTAACAAAATACAAGCTACGATTCATGTTGAAAGGTACATGAAGGTGCATAAATCCTTTGTTTTAAGTTTATTAATATTTAAACAGTACAGTTTAGTGATTGAACCCAAACATTGCTATTGGATGATTGCTTCATTATACAGAAAACACAATATGTGCAGTAACCGTGAAAGTGCACAAATTTCCATAAACCTGAACAGAAACAAAAAACAATGACTTTTGTTGAGCTTCCAAACCATGTATTGAAGTACATTTTCTATTAACTATGATCCAGCTCAGTTAACATATTAAATAAGCGAATGAGATTAAAGGTCAATCACTCAATCCCTTGATATTAAAAAGATAACGTGGGGCAAATCATGGCTATTTAGATACAACTTAACTTTATACAGCAAACAGTCAATGAGTACATGTGTGCACTGCACTGATAATAAACTTGATTGCATTAAAACTGTAAAATGATGCTACCAGTTGTGAAATATATACTTGTAAGATATATACTTGTAAGTTTCCTCCAAAGAAAATTGTTTGTCTTCCGAAGAGTGATATGTTCGTCTCTTGAAGACCACGGTCCTATTAATTCATAAACAGTTTACACGTGTCCTGAGTCGCCTGAATCGCCCAACGAGTTGAAAACCTTTTGTCGACAAAAACTGTGGTAGATCACACTTGCAAGTTTACTACAAGTCATGTTAAAAATACTTGCCTTTTGTATCAGCAATACTGCGTTTCTTCGAAAATATATAGTGTTGCTCATCGACTGCAAACACGATCGGGGATTAAAGAATACTTGTTGCCATCGTTCAAACTGACAGCTCTAACGTTGACGCCAAAAAATTCTGAGCTTCGATTGTCTCCGATGTAATGGTCGCGCATTGGTTAGAGTTACACCACAGCACACACTACAGGTCAGTGGTTACCCAAAAAAGTTAACACACAAACACACACACACACACACACACACACACACACACACACACACAACACGATAGCAATATATCTGCTGCGCAGATACAAAAACAAACAGATATATAAACAAATGATAATCCTCAAGATAATTCTACATATCAAAGCAAAACTTAGATTTCATTATTAAATTCTGGTTGTACAAAAAATGTTTTTAAGTTTCAAAAGGGATTATTTTAACAAGCTTTAAATGGCTTCCCTATACATATACATGCACATTTAAAATAGAGTCCGAGATAAAAACAATTCGCTAGAATCAGATTCTAGAAGGAAGTATTTTAATACTTCCTTCTAGAATCTGATTCTAGCGAATTGTTTTTATCTCGGACTCTATTTTAAATGTGCATGTATATGTATAGGGAAGCCATTTAAAGCTTGTTAAAATAATCCCTTTTGAAACTTAAAAACAGACAACGAAAATTTGGAAATACAGCCAAAAATATCGCCAAAGCCCATGAGTATTTACATGTAATAATACATTTAAGCTTTATATAAAGGTGGTGTTTTACTTTTAAGTTAGCTTTAATTAAGCTGATTTATGGTTTGGACGAGCAAAGGGAAAGCATGAAAACGTGAAGCTGTATATTGCTTAGGTCAATAAGCAAAAACATGAAAACAACAAGAATCCTACCGTATTTTGACCACGGAGTTGCTACAGCGTTTGGTTTCTTCAAGTTCTCTGCTTTCTCTTCAAGATATGTTAAACGAGTTGTTTGTATCCTTCTTTTCTTCGTGCTCCATTTCATTTCGTTTAAATAAACGAAGGCAAAATACTATTTGCTTGAGAGCTTATAGTTTTCTTCGTCGCTAGTCAATTCTTACCGTGACACCGTCAGTGCTTCCACTCGGCTAAAGCAAAGCCTTTTTTTATCCTTCTTTTTAGCAAAATTTCCTTCCCAAAATCTGAAATTTCCTTCCACTTTTCCCTCCAAAATCTCTTATAAATCCTTCTTCTAATGATTAAAATTTGGATCGTCTTCACGCAATGAGAAAATACGAATGTGGTCCGAACATTTCCGACGCTTTCCGATGTCCAGAAAGCGAGTTATTTTTGTATCTGGGCAAGCGCAGATGCAAAGACAAATTAGAGAACAGCCATTTACAGTTTTTAAATGTGAAATTCTACTCAACTAACAATTCGCAATTACATTCCCAAACTATATAACTAATAAGGATAAGCTTCAAGTTTACAAAAATTTTACAAACTCTTTTAGTCAAATTAGTCCTTTGGAAACTAGAATAATTCTCAGATAAAGGTTTGAAACATAATGTCATGATCAATGCACGCTTTGTACCGGTTTGCAGTTGCAAGTGAGGTAGAACTGGAGCCCCATCATCAACCTCATCTTCTGACGAGGTTTGATTCTGGACTCGAGTCAATCATTCTTTGCATGCGCATGAGTTATATGCCAAGGGTGCATTCCGTGTCTGCTAACGCCGGATATCTCCGGCGTGGACTTGTCCTCGTGCTTGGCGTGCCAAAATTTGATATCTTGGCATATTGGCGTACGCACTTGTTCAGTCTTCTTGGCGTGCAAACAAATGTGACCAGCACTTTGCCTCTTTTGGCGTATTATTTTCTTATTATTTTGCGTATTATTACTTATCATTTTCAAATGTGCATGGCGTACCAAAAGGTCTGATAAAAAATAATTGGTAGCCTTGGCGTAAAGCTCTGAGCCTCGTCGCCAATCTCCGGCGTGAGATTTGCACGGAATGCACCTGGTTTATATGTTAATGCTGCTAGAAAATCGAAATTGCAAACATTGACCCTGCGCTATTTGTGTAGCAGTCTTCCGCTTAAAACCCTATTTAACGCCACGCATCATATTACTACTCGTGTTTTTAATTTATACACGTTTTTGAACCCGAAAGTAAAAAATAAGCAGTTTCATCAACTTCTAATTACTGAAAAAGTTCGAATTTCAAAATTTCCTTCCATTTTCCTTCCATATGACCAAATTTCCTTCCAATTTCCTTCCAAATTTTATTTCCTTTTTTTTTTCCTTCCAAATGCCAAAATTTCCTTTTGGAAGGAAATTTCCTTCCAAGTGGAAGCACTGGACACCGTACCAAACATATATATAAATATATATATATATATATAAACTATTTCCCAGCTTTTGTCTCCCTCGCTTTTTCTACACGCGTGTAAAATGGCCTCCACGCGTGTCGAGATTAGCACCCTCACCGGGCTCCGGGCCTTATTGGGCAATTTGCATTATCGCAATGCATGCTGGTAGTTGAGGTACGGATTCACTTTCGGGGGAAATGGCCGGCGTCAGGCGAGCATTTCGCCTGAAAGATTAATTCACGGTTTTAGCGGTATTTTCTTTCCCGAACGAGAAATTTTTACTTCTCGTTAGGACAGGTAGGTTATGAACTATGTTCTGTGTAAATGGCAGCAAAACTGCTTTTGATACTGGCGAGAAAATTACTTCAGAGTTGTCGATGGAGTGAAGAACGTTCGAACAAAACCATGCTTGAAGAAAGAAGTTTTTACACATTTCTAGGTGAGTAAAGAAATCGATTGCTGTACAGTAAGCCATTTGGCCTCACATTCATGCATGTGTAGTAGATCTATTCAGATCGTATAGTTGATGCCCTTGTAAATGTCTCTTCTCGCCATTTTCGCTTGTTGAAATTGACAAGGCTTTGAAAGAGCTCCCGATCACTTGTTCGAAGACAATCTCGTGACGCTTTGTTTTGATTTGTTTTGGCGCGAAAAAAAACTTGTTTCACTAGCAACTGTTCAGGTTTTTTGCAAAAGCTCCGAGTGCAAAGTGCTTTAGCTTGGGTTTTGGCCTTTGTTTTTCTTCTTTTCCCCTTTGTGGTCGCTTGGTTCTTATCCTCTTACGTAAACGGTAGGCTCTAGAATAGTATTGGTCGTAAATTTACATTTACGACTGTCATATTTTTTAATATTTAAAAAATAGTGGTTTCCTGTTGCCGTGTCTCGAGCAACAAGGTTTTAAATTAGTTGAAACGACCAGGAAATACTGTAATTTTTGTGTTAAAATACAGTAGAATAGGCTAAAAGAATTCGTTCTAAATTCGTCAGTCTATAAACTTTAATAATTCTATTCGACTGTTGTCAGAGCCTGGCAGGCTATAGCTAGTTTTAAATTTATTCAATAATATAAACTGTAGTACTGAGTGGTTTTAACAGGCATTTATTTAAAACTTAAATATCTAATTAAATTGTAAATATTAAATTATATTAAATATCTGTAAATATTAAATTGTAAATATTTAATTGCATAAACTTAACCCATAATATAAATTCATAGATATAGTCAACAATTTTTTAAATATTAAGTAAGATGGAGGATGAACCTAGTACTTCAATGGGAGTGAAGGAACAATTGCCATTACCAGTAACAAGACATGAAAAAAGGTGGACAAAAAGCTTAAAGAATATACCAAGTCTTTCATACACACTGGTGGAGGAGCACTTAATTTTAGCATCTGAAAAAACACCAGATCAGAAGCCAGCAGAGGCCTTGAAGCACAAAAAGAGTGGATATCGATTATTCAAGGCTGGATATGCAACACAAATTTGGGTCAAGTCTGATGTTAAGAAAGGTGATAAGACTGTTCATTTCCTTGTTCGTTGTCAAGTAAGTGCTGAAATGCGAAAAAAGGAGTACTTGGTTTATGTTCACTTGGACCAAATATCTGGAAATATTGAATTTGCAAAATGTCACTGTCCTGCTGGGGCTGGAGGGCGCTGTAAGCATGTAGCAGCAATTTTGTTTCAGCTTTTAGACTTTATAGAATTGGAGTTAACTGAAATACCTGATGACAGAACATGTACCCAGGAACTTCAACAGTGGCATGTTCCCAAAAAAAGCCACACGAAAGATGCTGTTCTATTTGAAGACCTCATTTTCCCACAAGACAGTTATGAAAAGGACAAAAAAGACCGTAAGCGTCGAGTTGTGGAAGGGAAAAGAGAAGGGTACAGTTCAACAAAAGACAAGGTTAAGAAACATGATTTAGAAAAACTTAAAAGTGGTTTGGAAACAGCTCGAAGTAACTGCCCTTTAATTGGTCTTCTTGCGGACAACAAATGCATTCCATCTGACTCTGATGTGAGCAAATTACCATCAAGGCAAAGAATGCTTCATGTAGAGGTAACCAAAAATAACCTGGAGTCAACAGCAGTAAGATCTCATGTAGTTTCAAAATTAACTGAAAACACTGATTTTTCTGTGATTCCTGAGGAACCAAAGTGCACTGAATTTGTAAAAAACAGATTACTTCTAGATCAAGCAGCATGCACAGAGATTGAGAAAAACACGCGCACACAGAGTAATTGCACAGAGTGGTATGATCAAAGAAAATGCAGGTTAACGTCATCAATTTTTGGATATGTAGTGAATAGAAGAAAAACCATCTACCCTAAAAGCATTGTCAACAAAGTGATCAAATCAACCCGCATCACAAAAAATGCAAGTTGTCAATGGGGAATTGACAATGAACACACTGCTTTGCTGCAATATTATGATTATAAGCACAAAAATAATCTGCCTGTGGAAATTTGTTGTGCCTGTGGCTTAATTGTCAATCCCAAATGGCCATGGCTAGGGTCCAGTCCAGATGCATTAGCATATGATCCAAATGAAACAAACAATTATGGTGCTGTAGAGGTAAAATGCCCAGCATCCAAGGCAAATCTCACTATCACTGAAGCTTGCAATGACAACTCATTTTTCTTAGAAATTATTGATAGCAAACCTTCTCTAAAAAAGAGACATGTATACTTTTTTCAATGCCAAGGTGTTATGGCAATATGTCAGTTAAGTTGGCTTGATTTTGTTGTTTTTACGAAAAATGATCTTCATGTTGAAAGGATCTATTTCAATGAGCATCATTGGAAGGAAAATACCTTACCACAGTTAACAGCTTTCTATTTTGATTACTTGATGGATCTTGTGTAAATAAATGTGAAGCATTTTATAACAGTTTTTTGTTATGATAATATTGTACAACAATACATTATTTTGGTGTGTGCATGTAATGTTACTGTACTGTACCATGTCCAGTGATAACATACTAACATTTAAGTGTAAAAATATTTTAATACAATAGTTTCATAACTCAGTTAAAGACAGTTTCATGTTTTCATTGAATTGACTATTAACAGATTCAGAAACATTCAAATACAATACTGTTGAAGTGTCAATAGTGTAAATTACCAGAGTAACATTCAAAATAAAATATACATCTTACAACTTTTAATTAAAGACATTAGTTAAATAACCTTGGTATTCAACAAATTACTACTCTTCATGTTGTGTAAGTAATGGTTTGCGAAACAAAGTAAGGTATGAACACACAATCCAAAGTTTGTTGACATCTGCAGCCATGCTGAGGGGAAGGGTGTGCTGTAGAAGGCGGAAACTCTTTACCCTTTGTATAGCACGCTCAACATGAATTCGATGTTTTGCAATGCGCCTAGTTGAAACTTCATCAGCCTCAGAAAATTGTTCTTGGTCCTTTAAAAATGGTGGAATGTTCAAGGAAACACCAGCAGGTAAGTCATCCTCAATGGAGAAACCTCTGTCTGCCATTACTTCATCACCCGGCTCAAGCAAGTTCAGGATTCCACAGTCCTTTGTCAGCTGTTGATCAGATGTGTTTCCAGCATACAGCTCAGAAACAAATACCACATCACCTCTTGGAGAAATACCAATAAGCCCTTTCGCAGTATTATGGTGCTTGTAAGTAGAAAATGTGGCACTTTGGCTTCTTGGCTCAGAGGGCATTTCCAAAAATAACTCTGTACAATCAATAATTACCCTTGTGTTGGGATAACTCTGCTTAAAACTTTGGGGCATGGTTTTTTGTACAAAGTCTCGTGAAGGCCAAATAGGAATGGACCTTAACCTGTTTCGAAGAAAGTCTAGCCAAGTTACCCAAATTCTCGAAACTTGCGACACAGATATGTTATATCGAATAGCCAGATCTTTCTCCAGCAGACCACACCTAAGCCTAGAAAGGCATAAAAATAGTTCTTCTTCAGGAGATAGTGCTCGCTGATGTCCACTTTTCTCTTTTCTTCTGACTTCACTGTTATCAGATCCTTTGTATCTTAGTCTTTCACAGGTGGGACAGAGAAAGTCATAAAAAGCTCTAAATGTTTCATAATTTGGAAACCCAGTGTACAATTCAAAATTTGCATTATTGTTTTTAAAACGTTGGACTGAAAATGCTTGCTGTTCTACTTTCTCCCTTAGAGCCAAAATTTCATCTTCCTGTTGTTGTTTCTCTCTCTTTAGATTTGTTACAGTATTTTCTAGCTCACTGATCTCATCTCTCACACTTCTATTTGCCCTTCTTTTCCCACTAGTTATAACTGTATCAGATTGTCTTTCCCTGCACTTTGATGTTGGCCTTGCTTTTGTTGGGGTAGGTTTGATGTGTTTTGGCACAATAGTTGGTATATTAACAAGATAGGTCTTTTTCCCACCTTCAAAGTGTTTTGAACAGACCTTATGATACTCATTTGGTTTGAAGTCAGCTCTACTGATCCAATGTAGCCATGCCTTTCTCAATTTGGGGTCTTTGGGAAATTTGTGGAAAGACAGTTCAGGATTTCTTTTGGAGTTGCTATCACATAAAGGTACACAACAACTTGTTCCACCAAGACCACCTCTGTGTTTCTTACTTTCATGTCTTGTTACTGGTAATGGCAATTGTTCCTTCACTCCCATTGAAGTACTAGGTTCATCCTCCATCTTACTTAATATTTAAAAAATTGTTGACTATATCTATGAATTTATATTATGGGTTAAGTTTATGCAATTAAATATTTACAATTTAATATTTACAGATATTTAATATAATTTAATATTTACAATTTAATTAGATATTTAAGTTTTAAATAAATGCCTGTTAAAACCACTCAGTACTACAGTTTATATTATTGAATAAATTTAAAACTAGCTATAGCCTGCCAGGCTCTGACAACAGTCGAATAGAATTATTAAAGTTTATAGACTGACGAATTTAGAACGAATTCTTTTAGCCTATTCTACTGTATTTTAACACAAAAATTACAGTATTTCCTGGTCGTTTCAACTAATTTAAAACCTTGTTGCTCGAGACACGGCAACAGGAAACCACTATTTTTTAAATATTAAAAAATATGACAGTCGTAAATGTAAATTTACGACCAATACTATTCTAGAGCCTACCGTTTACGTAAGAGGATAAGAACCAAGCGACCACAAAGGGGAAAAGAAGAAAAACAAAGACCAAAACCCAAGCTAAAGCACTTTGCACTCGGAGCTTTTGCAAAAAACCTGAACAGTTGCTAGTGAAACAAGTTTTTTTTCGCGCCAAAACAAATCAAAACAAAGCGTCACGAGATTAATGTCTTCGAACAAGTGATCGGGAGCTCTTTCAAAGCCTTGTCAATTTCAACAAGCGAAAATGGCGAGAAGAGACATTTACAAGGGCATCAACTATACGATCTGAAAGATCTACTACACATGCATGAATGTGAGGCCAAATGGCTTACTGTACAGCAATCGATTTCTTTACTCACCTAGAAATGTGTAAAAACTTCTTTCTTCAAGCATGGTTTTGTTCGAACGTTCTTCACTCCATCGACAAGTCTGAAGTAATTTTCTCGCCAGTATCAAAAGCAGTTTTGCTGCCATTTACACAGAACATAGTTCATAACCTACCTGTCCTAACGAGAAGTAAAAATTTCTCGTTCGGGAAAGAAAATACCGCTAAAACCGTGAATTAATCTTTCAGGCGAAATGCTCGCCTGACGCCGGCCATTTCCCCCGAAAGTGAATCCGTACCTCAACTACCAGCATGCATTGCGATAATGCAAATTGCCCATTCTTTTTCATCAGCTTTTTCATCTTGGTATTACTGGAACTGTTGAGTATACAGCTGGATCGACAGAAAATCAGCTATTACCTGGTATGTTAAAAGCTTAAATTATTTTCATATATATATATACATTTTGTTGGACGCTGTTAAACTAGACTGATCAGGAAAACTAGATCGTAAAAGGCCAGGCCGATCAAGGCCTCGCCATATATATACGGCATGTATGCATCATAGTCCTTAGAATTTTAGTACGAAAATATACATTTATGCCGTCGACACGAAAGCACGTAAACAAGTAAATGGCGTAGAACGTAAAATAACTACTACAGGCCAGAGCGTTTACAAATATATGCGTTTCAGCGATAACTGTTGACGTCGTTCTCGTCAGTATGGCGTCCAGAATGCTTAGGCGTATAAACATATATGCGTCAGTTACGAACGTGAACGTAAGGGCTTCTTATCTCGAATCCTTCTCGATATATTTTGTTACCCTTCCCGTATTCCGATAAGTTTGGTTAGCTGATCATCATCCAATCCCGACCAATGGCAACGTCTTCGTTATTTAGAAATCTCCTTAATCACGACAGCAAATATTTCTCTAGCTAGATCTCCTCCGAGTTCCCGTCATTTTTTGTAATCCCAAATTTCGTCCATTTTTTCGTTTGTATTCCGTATCTCGTATTCTCGTTTAATATGAGTTTGATTCTGAATTTGAGGTAACTTTTGGTTACCTCAAATAAAATTTGAGGAAACACAGACCGAAAATATTTAAACATGTTTAGAAACACAAAATGTTTTTGAAACACAAAAAAACCCACAAAAATTTCCAAATGTAATTCTAGACCAGTGATCTTTCTATTATACCATAGATAATGGAAGGGCAACTGGATAGGAAACTTGTGCAAACACAAGGGCGCAACCAGGATTTTTGAAAGGGGGGTTGGTTTTAGGACAAAGTGACAACACAAATCTAGGGGGGTTCAGGGGCATAGCCCCCAGCATTTCCTACATTGAAGATACTTTTGACCCAAGTAATAAAGGTTTTAAATCACATGTTTTAGGTGTCAGAGAGAGTAGAAGTAACTTTTGACGTCCAAAATTTCCCTCGCACCCCCAAAAAGGGGGTCGGTCACACCCCTCGACCCCCCTCTCGTTGCGTGCCTGTGCAAACATCGTTTTCGGTTTCATAAGCTTATGAAACCGAAAACGATGTTTGCACAACTTGCTATGGAATTACACACTTATAAGCAGCTAATCACCTAACGGGTGGTCCCACATAGCCAGGATCTGACATTAAACAATGGTGTAATATACTTAAGTTCAGTAGTGTCTGATTTTAACCATGTGGGACCATCCGTTACGTGCATTAGCTGCTTATAAACGTTACCATAATTACCATAGCAAGTTGTGCAAACATCGTTTCCAGTTTTGTAACATCGTTTTGAGGCTATATGTGCACATAGTTACATTTTAGAGCGTTTTCGTATTGTTTCAAGTATATAGTGAGCTGATTGTTCTCGATTCCCTTGAGAACAGTAAACCGCAATACGAAAACGCTCGGAAACATTACTGTGTGCACATAGCCCAAGTTTCCTATCCAGTTCCTCTCCCATTATCCATGGTAGGTCGAGTCAAGGTTTTGGCTTGCTTTTTCCCCTTTTTTTGGGTGTCACGATTTTGCATTTTTGCACATTTTACTTCTGCTATACTATTCATGCTTCCGGTGACTTGTTAGCGAGTGAGGCATGTTGTAAGTTCTTTGCTCCTTTTGCTTTTGCGTTTCAAATGGAGTTGGACAAAAAATTGAACAGCTTTGACTTTTCATTAGATGTTCTTGCACATTGTTGGTACATTTCGAAACAGACTGACTCACTTTGCTCCAGCTATGCTTTTGGAGGTTAAAGTATGACTATCATCTTCACTTTATATAGCTACTAGTACTTGTCTATGAAGCAATCAATAGCCTCGTTTAAGCCTAGTTCTCATATGTCACCAACCGTCACCGATCCATGATTCAGATGCATGTTAAGTAATAAAGAACAATGCAGAAAAGCACTGCTTTCTGCATTGTTCTTTATTACTTTTCTTTTTTACCATTTTAACATGCATCTAAATCACAAATCGGCGACCGTTGGCGACATATGAGAACTAGGCTTTAGTAATTAGTACTGACATAAAATGATCCATACATTTGCTATCACGTCATTGCACCGTGACACCATTGTGATGCTATGTGCCACCAAAATATTCATTTTTTCCTACTTCATTCCATTCTTCTGACAGAAATATAATATTTGTTTTGCATTAAAGTTTCGTATTTGGATAAGGGTTAATATAATTAATAATAACAATGAATTAATGTCAGTTAGTTCAATTAAAAATATATAAAATCCGTTCAAATATTAAATTAGTTAAAATGTACATCCAAAGTTAAAAAATACAGTTTCATTCAGAAAAAAAACTTAACTTACAATAATTACAGATATAGATTATAATTATAGATAATAATAATAATAGATAATAATATTATAAATATAGATTAAAATATTTTTCTTTTCCAAATCTAATCTTTAAAAACTTCTATGTGAAAAAAAATTATAAAAATAATTGGAGTAACCCAATTTAGAATTAATCTTCCTTAAATAGTCAGAACAAAAAAACCCAAAAAACCCCCAACTAATGGATCCTTGCAACACCAGTCTCTATGTCTAAATCAATATCTTTAACATTACAATGTACTCTTCTTATCACTCTAGACCCTCTAAGACATAACAGGATATCTTTGCTCTTATCCACGCCATTGTCTTCGAATCAATACATCTCTCCTTTCTTATTAGCGAGTAGCTCAGCTAATCGACTGTGATATCTCAGACACTCTTCTCCTATTCCACCAGTTGTTGTAAATATCAGCGGTGTAAATGTTCCTTGCTCTATATCTGTGACCCGTCTGTTATACATACGTTTCTTCTCATTTTCATGCATGTGGTAGATCTGTTTAGGAGTTAGATCTATATAAGGCTCTGCCAGATCTTTGTTTCTCCCAAAAACCACGTGAATGTACATCAAGTTGGGCGTCCGCTGATTTGTTTGATCCAGGGTTTAGGACTTCGCCATTGACTTCTTGCAACACTGGTTCGGTCTATACATCGTTGCAAACGCAACCTCGTCCCCAGGGCCCTTTTGAAATTGGCGGGGCGGGAAAAGGCCCTGGCATCGGCTGATGGACTCTGCATTTTCATTGGTCGATTACTTTTCTTAAAAAATTCTTCCGGGCAAATAATTATGCATAATTTTGGGTTTGGCATGTTGTCTCTCTCCTCCGCAGAGGCTCGGAGGGGCAGGCGTGCGGGTGAGGGAAGACGCGCGGGGAATGATGGGAAGAGGGAAAGAAAATGAGCCTCTGCCAGATAATGATGTCAATATGGCGCCCAAATTCCGTGATGGACTAGGCGCCAGACTCGGGATTTCATTATATAATCAACAAATCTACTACGCAAAAGTCGGAAATCACTAAACTGTGGACAAAAGACACATTTAAATCGCTGATACTTCTCAACTCAACAATGTTACTGCAACACAAGGACAGGATTTTCCGGTTTTGAATTTATGCAAATAAAAGTATAAAACAAACGCTACATGAGAAAGTTTATCATTCATCTCAAAGGACGAACTGTTGTAAACATAGATCTTACCATTATGTCGTAGAAAGTTAGCACCGAGAATATTTCTAGCGCTGTTCGTCGGCTTTGTTTATCAAGTTAATACTTAATCAGGAGTGGAAAGCTTCCAGGCAGTTGACAACGTTCGATGAAACGTTTGTCAGTCTGGCAGCGTTTCGAATTTTTCGACCCGTTCGGCAGGTGATTCCATAGAAAAATTCAGAATAACATCCAGAAGTACATTCTAGCCTTAGATCTTGAAGAAAACAATGTACTTCGTGCAAACTATCGTCGCTGTCTGCCATGACCAGAGAACCGCGGATTTGTCCAGAGAACGGCACATTATCTGGCAGAGGCTTCTTTTCTCGTTTTCCGTCTTCCCAGGGTTCACCGCACGCCTCTGACCTTACGCCCACGTTTCTTCCACTAGCGGTTTTCCCTCGTAGCACGTAGCTACTTCATGTTAGACCTCATTATCCACGCAAAGCCTCTGCGGAGGAGAGAGGCCAACCTCGTACCCAGGGTCTTCTGAAAATGGCAGGGCGGAGAGAAGACCCTGGCAAAGGCTGGTCACGTGACACCAATAATTTTGGAATATTTTGATGATGACTCACACTGTACCGGGGGGCGCGATACAGTCACTGATAAACAAGTATAGTTTGTTATTCAGCGAACTATTTAAGCAACCAAGAATAACAAAAACCGTACAAATAACAAGACATTCTCTTAACAAATTTATAAAATCAGTTAATGACCATCTTTAGTAAGAAGCGTCTACACGACAACATATTTGCTTTATTATGCAAGCAAGAAGTATTTAATATTTCGGTTTCTGCACTTTCCGAATCTAATTTAAAAAGTTTAGAAATATACAAAGCCAGAGTCTTCAGTGCTAATCTATAATGTTCGTCAATTGTAGTATTATTGTTGATCGAATATTTGTATTAAAGTACAACCTCAAAGTCAACGAGGACAGCAGATTCGAATATGCCGTTAAGCCATTTGATTATAAATCGACAGATACAACAATTAAATTTCCACAAATCCCAAACATGTGGACAAGAAACATAAATGTGCTATACTGGACGGTAAATAAACTTCCAACAATCACCAGCATTCGAATATTTTAAGTGTATGTAGCAGTACCTGTATTTAACCGCAGTGGTTCTATTGAAAGCGGGTTTCTGTTTATCAGTTTATGATCGTTCGTCGCCTTCGGCTTCATTTCTGGCGATTGACGGCAAAAAATATGAATTATCCAGCAAATGTCGTAAATTTTGAAATATATCTCATTTATTTACCGCTTGAATTTAGCGTTACAGGACTTGCAACAACCTTCTACATTTATAAGAACCGAATCAACCGCTCCCCCCAGGACGGGCGAAGCTCAAATTATCCACGTGACCAAATACTCCAAGAATCTTGGAGTATTTTGGAATCACGTGACCAGCCTTTGCCAGGGTCTTCTCATCTCGCCATTTTGAAAGCAGATAAGACCCTGGGTACGAGGTTGGAGAGAGGCATGTTGTCATCATTTAGCAGCGAGGCATGTAATCTTTTTTTAGCAACGAGAATATAGCGTATAATATGGAAATATCAACTCCAAAAAAGATTACTGCTCGGAGTTCAATTTGTCGGCTTTGCGGTTGTTCATACGAAGGTCGTCATATGTTGCGGATATTCGGGAAAAGCGGCCGCGACAAGGATATGTGTTCGAAAGTGAAGGAGACTTGTGGTATTTATATAACGGAGGACGATTCCTGTTCACACCTGATATGTAGAAAGTGTGAAGGGTTCGTTTTCAAGATGAGCGACTTTAAGCAAAGGAGTCAAGATATGCAACTAGGAGTTGAACAACCGTGCTCCGTGAAACGTTGTGTTGAGCTGTCACCCTCAGTCAAGCAGCCGTCGAAGCGACTATCTACAGTTGAACCTACGCCGACAACTTCTGCGAAAAAACTCCTTTACCAATGCACATCACCAGCGGCTCAAAGTGAAGGAAATCTAGACGTTGCCGTTGGTGGACTAACAACTACAGCAACTCCAACGTCCTTTGTTTCACCAGAACCAAAGGAAGGATTAAAAAGACCTACGGTTTCTGGAACTCGCGAATTTCTACTAAACGATGATCAAAAACAAAAAATAATTCAAGCGGCAAAATCAAAGCAAGCAGTTGTCGTGGCAGACATTATAAAGAAACACTGTCCGAGTGTGCTTTACGCACTAAAAGCGTCAATTGCAGATGAGATTAATTCGTCCTGTAAAAACCTGTGCAAGCGTTCTGGTGGATCGGTATTGTTTGGCACTAGCTACGAGAGTTTGGATGAATTTAATTTCGACAAGGTGTGGAATGAAATGGAAACGGACATTCCTTTTCTTATAGACGTTTTTTATTCTGTGTCTGGCAAGGAAGGTGGCGTCGAAATAAAGCGTGAATTACAAGTAAAATACAGCTTTTTATATTCAGTCCTTATGAATGAAAGGTGGCACGAACTCAGTCTATTGAAACGTCTCAACACAATTTTGGTAATTGAGGGCGGCTGCACAAAACAGGTATGAATGTCATGTACATTTTTAAATATACATTACATATTTTTAAATCAAGGTCCAGGTTGATCAAAGTGCTGTTATCTAACAAAAAAATTACTGTACTGTCTAGAGGGCTAATTTTATTTAATAGTGTTATAGGGCTGAATAACAAAGTTTCCTTTCCAAAGATGTCATTGAATTAGACGGCTATATTTGTTAGAATAACAAAGCGTTTATTAATTATTGACTTATATATTGTTCGAAATATGGAACTATTTTTTTTAAGGTTTTATAATATAACCTAATTATAAAATCAATTCAAAACAATCTAATAGATTAATGTTACAAATTATATTCAAAGAATAAATAGTGTTGAAATCCGGCAAACTTCAAAGCAACGAATTAGGGGCGGCGTGTTTATATCAACGGCAGTGGACAAATCTTTTGTCTTATTATAATAATTTAACAGTATACTTGAACATTGGCATTTGAACCCAAACCTTCCATACTCCATAAGCTTTAAATTGCTTCACTATTCAATGATTCAAGTCATTTTGCCAGTCGTGCACAAATATGTATATAGACGCGCGCGAAGAAGTGCGAAGCATAAACAAATACTTTTGCCGAGTTTCCCCCATTCCTCTCAGATTGACTGAACTTTGATTATATGTGCACACGGAAACGCTTTTCTACGTGTTCGTATTGTTTACTGTTCTGGCAATGAATCAAGAATAATCAGCTCATTATTTGAACGACACAAAAACGCTTGAAAACATAACCGCCGTGTGCACATGGACTTGACAGCCAGGAGTGTCAGTCACGCGCTTTGTTAATTTCGAAACACGATAATTTTCAGACAAACATTTTGTCCGTGCTTTTTAAATTTTAAACATTTTTTACGAAAAGTAAAAGTGATCTCGCGGGGAGCGAAAACGCAACGGCATCGAATATAACGGTTGAATAAAACCGGCTGCTGGTTTGTATAAATTGTGCTCAGCTTATCTCATTCCTGTCCGAGGGTTTCCCCAGAGGTGAATGAAATCGTCTGGCGTTAGCCAGAATAAAATACTAAAGACCGATTCGGCAATTCGTACAGGAAAGAGTTAGAGAGATATTTGTTAAACTACACAAAATAGTTAAAATAAAATATCTAATAAATTACCTTTTATCACAAACATCTTTATGGATCTTGTATTTTTTTAATTTGGTTTTCTTTGAACAAAATTGTGCCAAACGTTTTAAAGTGTTAAACTTTTTTTCGAATCATGCATGACTATATAATTATGTACCGGTATAGAACGAGGTTTGCCTAATTATGCATGTTTGTTAAATTAATGTCTCTGGAAAACAGGATACTGGTTTGCTGGTCATACGCACACATATATTTAAGAAATAGAAAGTGCCCAAATACAGCCTGATACAAACACAATTTAGTTTTTAAGCAAGATTTCTATACATGACTTATATGTACTCAGTCACTGAGTGGCGTGGTGGCAGTTAGGTCTTCAGTGGGGGGATATAAAGATCTGAAATCTGTAGTCTTTTGTGTTTACTATGAGTTTTATAATCTTCAGAATTCTGTAAAATCACAGAGACTCTAGATTTCAAAATTTTCTGGGGGAGCATGCCCCTGGACCCCCATAAAGGTTTGGTGCTAACTTTGGTGCTTGCATTGTTTGTTGTAATATTATATATTGCTACTAGTCTTGAGTTATTTTAAAACAAAAAATGTGACCATTTATCAAATACAGTAATGTCTTTTTCTTTTTCTTTTTTTTTGGGGGGGGGGGGGGGGGGGGGGGCACCAAAGCTAATCTGGCCACCCCAGCTTGAAACTTCCCACCACACCACTGTATGTGCACTGTACTTTCAAATTATCTCAAACTCAACTAGGTTTGTATAAATTCATCAAAACAATATACTGTATCTTGATTGACTATGATTTGAGATGACTGTGTGACCTGGGCCAAGGCTCAACATTTTCCTGAGTGTTTAGCAGTTTAATCACCAAACCACAAAACTTTACAATAACCACTTAGTTGCAACAACTCAAAGGTTAAGGTTAAAAGATTATGTAAATAAATTGTTTTTAGCCAAGTAAACAGTATTATATAGTGTTTCTTTTTCATTATTTTTCTGCAGCTTCAAGAACGACTGAACACATTTGGTGTGTGTCTCTCTCATGGAAGAAGGGACATCCTGCTCAAACTTCTGGGTGGACACTTTTCTGACAAAGTGGTTGAAAAGGTGAAAAATGGAAGTGTCTTCCGTGGCACAGGTGACAACTGGGACCTGAAGATCTTAAAGGGGCATATGAGAAAAGATATCCAGAATGAAGATTTACATTTATTTGCATCCAATCTCATTGAAAACAGAGTTAACTTTGGCCATTTGACAAATAGTTCTCCCAAGGGAAACATTGTCAATTTCCCCCGCACCAATTTTACCTTAAGTGGCAATGAGTGGAAGATGTATGCTGAGGCTGCAAAGATACTTGTGGGAAGAATCATTCTTGAGTTCTTTCCCAAGTTTAAGTGTTTGAAGTCTATTATTCCTTCTCACATTCAGCACAAGTACAGCAATGAAATGGCTCAGAAATCAAACATCACAAGTTTACCAATCATCAATGCAAATGAAGCCAAATACGAAGATTGTGTAAAAATCCTGAGAACATATGAAAGATGGATTGCTGAAATCTATGTGAAAGCAGGATTATTAAATCAAGTGCCTGATGTTGAAGACCCACCAATTCCAGAAGGACCAGCAGCACCTGGTCAAACAGATGCCCATAGAGAAGATACTCCAGATGACCCAATGAGGGAAATGAAGATAGCTTTTGCAGGAGATCAGCTTACAAGAGTTAGATTTGCTGGTGCTAAAGATATACTCGCTGGATCCCACACACCATCTGATCGCTTTGAACACTGCTCACCTTTTAAGCCAGTAATGTGGCACACAAAAGCTTCATTGTTTCAGTATTCTTACTCATTCCTGTATAAAGCAGAATCTGTCAATCAAGTTGGCACTCTGAAGTATTTCAGGGAGAAGTTCAATCGACACAATACCACTCCATCCAAAGTACTAGATTCCTTTGAAGGAAGTGAAGAGTTGTTCCTTAGTATGGGAAGAGCATATATAGTAAATGCTGCTCTCAACTTCTTTGGAATGTCAACTATGGAAGATGCTCCCACAGAAAACAATTTTCCTGTGAACCTTTCCCGTACCAAAATGGCAGCGCTGCAGAATAGCTGCAGATGTAATTTTTCTTGACTGCAAGTCAAAATGCATTTAAACTGCAGCGCGTCTGCATTACAAATTGATGAAATCACTTACGCAAAGCGCTGCACATTGAATGCGCAGTCAAACAAAGTTTTCAAATTCGGTGTGCATTCAATATGCAGCTAATCTGCAGCACAAAATTGCGATCTAGCGCTGCATGTTCGATACTGATCGACTTACATAATTTAATTGGTGCCGCAAACGTGTTTCACAACATGCAAAACGCCATCACGATTCACGCACCGCGCGCTTATCCTAGCAAAACTGTAGAGAATTTATTAAATCGGTTAACGAAAACGCTTTGTCTTACAAGGTCTTTAAAAGGTCTATAATAAGTCTCGTTTAATTTTTAAATTTTACGCAATGAGTCAATACTAATAGACTATATAGCTCTCGCAGCGAGTCGCTGTTCAAGAACCTGAAACTTACCATAATTTGGAGCAAAGAATGAGCCGTTTTGTGCAAATGGTAAACTGATGAGAAATGCTTTTGAATTGCTATTTACAGTTGTCTGATGTAGCTCATGCAGCTTTTACAGTTTTATCGCCTAGATAGCCTCGAACCTTGGCAGGAAATAGCAAAAATACTTTGCTGATGCCAGAAGATAACTTAATCTCTTTCAAACAATTATTACCGTTGAATATTATTTAAGGACGTTCTGAGACTTGTAGCAGTAGCAATTGTCGCATCTGCAATCTAACTAACCCAATAATATCTATAAAGCATAAGACTAAATAAAATATACTATACCCGTCAGAGATGCTTGCTACAATAATGAGTAATTCAATATCGTTATCTGGTCAAGTGTCAACTGATAGCATTTTTGGCGCCTGCACTTGAACATTTAAATATTGTGCGTAAAGATAAAGCCGTTGATCGTTTACGTGTTAACTGCTTCTCTTGAGTCTTGGGGATTCAACTGAACTTGTTTGGTGAATGTCTTAAAGAAAGAAGGAGAAGGGCGCTGGTACTTGCATTTAAAGCTGCAGCTCTCACTCTGCTGATATTCTCTTAAATGTTTACATAGAAGCACAATAAACAATAGGGCAATCGGCCATTCAGAGGTAAAGTTTTGTCTGTATGTAGTCTGTGTAATTTTGTCTGTATGTAGTCTGTGTTTTCGTGTTTAACACTTTAAACGTTTAATGGAGTTTGTTCAAATGCTATGTCTGATTGTCTCAGTAAAACGCGAACACCGATATTAAATAATAGAATATGTTCTGATGGTTCTGTGACTTTGTTTTGTGATGCGCGTGTCTTTAATATAATTGAGAATTGAGAATTTGGAAAAAATTAGTATTATAAGGTCAAGACATATTAACGCAACAGTATAAAGCAACTACTGGGCAAGTAAAGAAAACTCTACTTGCTGACAACGGCTGAGACTCAAAATATCCCACAGCTGGCTTCCTAAATCCGATGCTCTGAACTACCGTTCAAGCGGCTAGTAAACCGAAGGCAATTGCGGCCATGCACTTCGAATCCCAGTCAAGGTCAATTAGTTTTTTCTATAGTTGCTTTATTCTTGCTTCTTTCATATCCAACAATTTGTTCATTATTTGTTCTGTTCTGTTGAGTAGACGCGTAAAAGTTGACAGCTACTGAAGCCGACTGACATACAACAGAGGTGCTAAAGGCTATAATATAATCAAACTTGTAAGTCAAAATACAGCGCAAATGCAGTACTGATTACAGAAGTCAAAATGCAGTGAAAATGCAGCGCATATGCAGCGCTTTATTTTTGTGTAGATCTATATCAATGCGCTGCAGTTGCATTCAATATCGACAAAAAGTGCAGCGCATACTGTGCAGCGCATCTGCAGTGCATCTGCAGCGGATTTACAGTCAAGAAAAAGTCAGAATGCAGTTACCATGCAGCGCTGCCAATTCCCACAAAACAGATGAAAATAAGAAAGCCTACTTTGATGATGTTTTTGGCAGGTTCATCAACAAATTTCTTCTGCAGAAAAATCCCAACTTAGAAGTCAATGAAGAAGATGATTATGTCCAAAATTATGCATTATGCTCAATTTTCCTCACGATCCTAATTCTACAACTGAAAGACACTGCAGCAGAGGCAGATGGTCAACGAAATCTTATTAATCAAAAGCTTTTGCTATCTGTGTTCAAATCTATGGGAGCCTACAGCAAATATGCCTTGGAGATGTTTGTAAGTATTGCACAGATTGAATGTTTGTTAACTCCACGCCAGTCTGAAGAGTTCAAGTGGGGGTTCTTTGTCAACTGGAGGGGTGGAAAGGGAAAGAATATCGAAGATGACCTGGCCCAAGAAATCAGCAATAGGCTTAGTAAAAGCATTGTTCAGAGAATGGGACCAAATAAAACACTGAACTCTATCAGCAAAGTATGCAAAGCAAAAAATGGTATCAAGCATCTTATCGAGCAATTTGATGAATCTACAGGTATACACAAGGTTTCAGTGCAACACACAACTCCCAACTCATTGAAAGATGAAAAGGAGATGGTTGCTGATCTAATCAAATTGAATCCATTCAAGAAAGTCCCTGGAAGATTCCATGAGAGCTTTCCACATACCAAAAGGTGTCCACTGAAATATTTGAATATTATTGAATTCCATCGCTGGCTAGAAAAGCACAAAAGAGAACTCTCAAATACAGTATAATCAAATGAACTTAAACTTATTTGTATAGAACTTCTACTGATACAGCAGTCAATATCATTTTGTTTATAATTATATGTACAGTGCATACTGTATGTATATAAAGTTGAAGTTACTGTATCATGTATAAACTGATTAAACTATCTAATGTACTGGGTCTGCTGCTCATCTATCTCAGCTATTCTCAGCTATAAAGTAAATCTGTTTGAACTACCTACTGTACTGGGTCTGTTGTTGTTTATCCATGTCATCTGTAAACTAACTGAACTACCTAATGTACTGGGTTTTATGAAATTAATGAAATAACAAAGAAATTAATGTAATAATAAATAAGGTTTTCACATTACACTGTATTTGCTAAGTTCACACAACATTCAAGCCTCCTTGCAATTACCATTAATCTAATTAACCCAAGGGTCTACCTTAACTTTTGAGACTACATGAACTAGCAAACATATACCAGTAGGTTTTGTTCTCACTTGCAAAAGTTCCAAAGTCACTAGCAAAATTTAAAATCCTTTAAAACAACAGAAACCATAAAATAAAAGTTCAAAACTATGCTTTACTGAACTCAAGAAACTTAATTGTATTTTTACACATTTACTACATTTGAATATACATGTATGTAGTAATACGGACTGTATTGAATATACTGTAGCTTTGGTCCACAAATCTTGTAGTGAACCCAGCTCTCTTCTTCACTTCTCAGCTTGCAGTCTTGCATGAGTTGCACGAATATATTCGATCATCAGACCAACATATTACATGCTACAAGAAGTTATGTTTTTAAAAACATCGAAATCATTCAATTTCTCTGTACTCACAAAATTTTGCTAGTGAAATGTCGTTTTACTCACTAAAACTTGCCAAAGCCAAAACTTCACTAGCGTTTTGCGAGTTTGCAAGCAGCAATTTCAAGCCTTGAATTAACCAAAATATTCACTAATATATTCATTATTTACAGCAGCATGGGCATATGAATTACACTGTACTGACATCTTTTATATGATACACTACTGTATGTAAAGTATTTCTTTACTGTAGCAAGAATGAACTAATGTAGGATCAGGATGGCTTTGATTTTGTTTTTTTTAGTTTATAATATTTAATAACTATATATAATTATTTTGAAATGTGCCTTCAGTTCAAAGCAAAGGAGCATACTTGGATATAAAAGAAAAGATATTCAATGAACAGTTTTCATTCCATATGCCATAGGTTTCTAGCAGGTCTAGTTCTGTCTCGATGTATTCAATCCCTGCCATGATCTTTTCTACAAGATCATCCAATTGTACTGGAGGGCTGGAGAGCATTAAGCAGTCAGATATATTGTTGTCAGTTGCATTAAGGCAAAGTTCATTAGAAATGAGTTCCTCTAGCATGATTTTATTGTTACTTGGAAGCATTCTCACCTTATTTCTAAATGCAGGCAAATCACTAACATCACTTTCACTCTTCCCATCACAAACACAGCAACATCTTTCCTGAGTACCACAAGGAAACCCCAAGTAATCCAACACCAGCTTTCGAAGGCAGTTTTCTTGTGATCGACAGTATACTTTCATCGATTCCTGCACATATTTCTTGTTTTTTGCAATATCTGAGTTGTTGTAATAAAGCGTTGCTTTCGATAGTTGACCTGATCTGCCAGCACGTCCAGTTTCCTGCATGTATGATTCAATATTACTTGGAGGTGTGATATGTATAACATGTCTTACATCAGGTGCATCAACTCCCATTCCAAGTGCTGATGTGGCAAATAAAACCCTTATTCTTGAATCTGGCTTCTTTATCTCTGAGATGATACTCTTTTTCATCTGCTTTGTTTGAGGAGCGTAAAATTGGGCAAATAGCCTTGCAGCTGGATTAGTAGTTTTCCCCACATACTGGTCATCCTTCAGTACCCTTTCAAATAAACCATAAGAATATCCACAATACTTCAGTTTCATGTATATAATAGTCATTGGATAGTTTTCTCGTTCAACAGACAGTTGATTTGCAATAGGTAAGAGGATGCGGTCATAGCTTTCATAAGCATGATGGTTACTCAAGCGCATTTTCTTGTCAAAGTATATGTTCGCACGATTAGGGTTTGCTGAGACAATTTTGCAAGAACTTTTTAAAATCAGACTATTTTTCAGGTCTGTCAACAGATGTGGTGGTGCTGTTGCTGTGAGTGCCAGAACTGGAACATTGGGGAAAAATGCTCTTACAACTGACAAATCTTTAAAATCTTTTCTGAATTCTTTACCCCTTCAAATTAAAAACACAGGGGAAAGGTATTAGCAATAAATCATCACTGGTGAGTTTTTTATGACTTTTATCTAGCCCCAAACCCTAACTTGTAGTGAGCACTAGTATAAAGATAATATAAGTTATAAATAGATTGTTTATATTTTGATAAAAGAGTGGCTTGGGTATTTATAGAAAATTATGTTACTTACTTACCACATTTCAACACAGTGTGCTTCATCAACAACACATGCAACAACATTTCTCTGAAACACTTGGCTTTTCATTAACTCCCTTCCTTCCTTGCAAAGCAGAGCCTCTGGATGGGCAAAGACCAGCTGGGTATCGCCATTTAAAAATCTTTCTGTGGGACTACGAAGCTTCACCTCGTCCACGTTGTCTGGCGTGCTGCTCTTGTCAAGGTTTGATATTTCGAATAAACTTTCCGAAACTTCCAAGTCGTCCCCAACTACTTGCAGTACATCAGCTGTTACTCCTTTATCTTTTAAAACTTTCAGCTGATCATCTATTATGGCGTTCAGAGGACAGACAACAATCACAATGTTCTGGTCGGCCTTGGTGGGCAGGAAATTTGGTAGAAGTTGATAAAGCAACGATTTACCAAAACCAGTTGGAAGAACGGCAATAACATCATAACCTTTCAGTATGTGTTCAAAACACTTGACTTGGAGTGGCTTTAAACAAAAACATTGGAAATTCCCGCTATCGAGCGCCACTCCAAGACGACGCAACACGCCAAAGTGGTCAAACTCCTCTGACGAGTCCGCCATTACTCAGAATAATTTTGCATGCTAATTTCCACGCTAATTTATTACACCCTGAAATTCTGGGTTGCAGAATCCAGCCGATGCCAGGGCCTTTTCCCGCCCCGCCAATTTCAAAAGGGCCCTGGGGACGAGGTTGTTGCAAACGATATTCAGGAGTTCAGTTTCCAAATCTCGTAATTCATTGTGGCGTTGAATGATCAACCCCTCTCGTCTACATATCATTGCATGGTCTAGGACTCTCCGCATACACACTTCGATGGGTTATCGTTGAAAGGCCAATCATATCTTAACTTCAATGCATCTCTGAACTCACGCTTGCTTAAAGTAAAGCCCATCTCTGAAATCGGAATAACTGTCAACCAGGTAGAGGCTCCTTTCTCTGAGGCAAATTCCAACATTCGCTCCACCTTTTGCGATGCTGAGCTGTTGATGACTTCAGCTTTTTCGTTTATAACCTCGTTTTTCTCTTTCCGTACCATCTGTTTCAGCGTTTGTATTCTGGAATCATCAGGTGGTCCATGCATTTGTAATTTGATTTGTTCCACCAATGGGGCTGTTATCTTTGTGGACGCTGCGTTTTCTTCATTTGCTTCTTGGCATGGGTTTGTGACTCCAAGACCACCCTTTCTCACTGGTAGTGCCAGAATCTCGCGCTCAAGTTGGGTGCACTCGTGGTCTGTCAAAGCTGGTAGGAAGACCTTGGCTATTGCATTCTCTAATGGTTGTATTAGATCTTGAATTTCGGGTAGAGTTCGCAAGAAATATGTCCATCGATGTTTCAGGCCAAAGGTATAAACGGCGTAACTTGCTTGAGGATGTGTTGTTGCAAATTCAGCTAACTTGGTTATCTCTTTTATCCATTCTTCTATTTTCTCGTTGACATATTCTGTCAGGTAAGATCTCGATCCAACTACTGCTCCTAGATGTTTCTGCCCTTCCGTTGTGATGTTGATGGCAGTTTCTCCAAAGGTCTCCCTTGCGATTTCTTCTTTCTCCGGTTTTACGATTAACCAACATTTCTCATCCTTTGGATAGTAACCATAGTCAGGCCCAGTTTCTTCCAATGTGTCCCACCACCTCTTTAACTGCGTTGTAGATCCTGCTCCACTTGCATCGTCTGCAAACCAGCACTGCTTTGTAGAACTTGCAAGATGCAAGTGTGTGATGAGTGGTTGAAGGCCTATTGCGTAGAGGGCCATTGAGATAGGGTCACCTTGTGTCATACCTTCGGATGATTTGAGTTCCTGGCCTCCAACTACAAACAATCGTGATGGTACCCTATACGTATTTATCGCATAGGTCGCAATAGTCGGGCATAGAACTCTGGTGTTGTGGAGAGCGGCAGCTCTATTCAGGGCGTTGAAGGCATTGGAGGCATCCATGAGCAAGATCGTATCTGTGTCATCTGCATGAAATATATTACGCATGGCATGGATTGCAGCTTCACTTCCGGAAGATTGACCTGCACAGACCTGAAGTGAACCACTTGCTTCCATTACATCTGGTTTGACAACATTCATCACACACTTACTGATTCTTCTTCTTAACACCTCACCCACCCCAATTGGTCTGACTGCACCTTCACCTTTGTCTAAAGGAATTAGACGGCTTGCTACTATCGCCTCAATCGAAGATGGGTCAACAAATTCTGTGCATAGAGTTTTTGTTAGGATAGCCAATGCCTCACAAAGCGCTATGGAAGATTGCTTGAATGACTTGCAGCAAGTATTCGCTTGAATCCATTTGCATCAACACCAGATGGGCCGCCAGATCCTTTCGTCTTCAGGGCAGCATCTCGTATCATTTCTCCATTTATCCCAATATACAAACTTTCTGGTACATCTTGCACTGGTCCACGAAGAAGTGTTCCAGATTTCGCTTCTTGTGCTTCTGGGTGTTTCTGGCGTAGCTGAAGCATTACATCATCCGTTAGGGGTAGCACACCTCCACAAACATCATCACTTAGAAAACGCATCGCCGAATTTATTTGGCTCTCCATAACAAGTTTGGCAAATATTTTGGCTCTGTTAGGAGGTTCACATTTCTTTCCCTTTCCGATGCGGGCTTGAATCATTCTTCCTTCTCGTAGCAGCTTATCAATTTCTCCATCTTTCCATAAGGCCAAACGTTTCTTTAGGCATTCTTTGTGGTCTTTTGACCCGGCTTCTGTAGTCCAACAGCCAGAAGCACAAAAGCGGCTTTCAGAGCAATCTGTTGCTTTTCGGATTTATTGTTCCATTGATTGATATGCATTGTTAATTTAGCAATAAAATCTCTTCCTATTTTCCCATATGGGACAAGAAACACATTCTTTCTCCATGATGTTTGAATTATTATCGGAGCGCCATCAGCATCTTTTCCCCATTGAATCGTGGTAGGTTTGTCCACCGTGATGTAATCTGGCAGACGTGTCGAGGACTCTTCTTCAATATCATTTTTTCGCTTTTCGCTTTGTGTATTCACATGAGGTGGCCGTAGGTCTTCATATTGATCGTCAAACCCATCAACCGTTTCATGCAAATTTATGTTTGAAGTTTCCAAATTTGCATTTTCAGTTGTCAGTGCTTCGATATCCCGCCTTTCAGCTCTGATTTCGTCTTCATCTTCTTTCGCTGAGGCGACTGTAATTTCTACTCCTTCATAACTTTGATATAGCCTTTTCTTCTTCCATTCTCGTTTAGAGGTGGATCGTTTGACACAATCATGATATTGGCTTTCCTTTTGCAATCCAAACAATCTAAATTCATTTGTTCGGTCCATTTCAAACGTTTTGATCTTCTTATCGCGCTATTGTAGAGTTCGCCATATTCTAGAACCGCCACTCACGACGCATCATCATCATCATAATAATAATAATAATAATAATAATAATAATAATAATAATAATAATAATAATAATAATAATAATAATAATAGATGATTTATTGAAAATACTTTCGCACTTAGCGTGAATTGCCGTATTTTTACAATGGTAAAACAATAAGTAATATTTTAAAAAGTCTCGAGGAACTGGTATTACAATATTAAATAGCTAGATAAATTAGCGGGGTTCGGAATGTTTGATTAGCTTTTGCGAGAAAGTAACACTATGTCAGTTGGAACCAAGTGCCGACCTTCAAAAAGCCTCAAAACAGGGCTTCAAAAACGCGATATGGTTTGTCATCTGATCATACATGCGCATGCTCAGAAACAGAAACCCTTGTCGAGAGCGAGACAGAGAGATTACTGTAAACTGTAAAGTCAGAGCTGTCAATTCAACAAGTCAGAACACTTAATAGACAGCTGCATATTAAGTGTTCTGGTCAGGAGTTTGCGTGCATCAAGTACGGTTTACAGATCAAGCTATAGTGATTTGAAGTAAGTCGGATTATATATTTAAAACTCAATTTTCGCTTCTGTCAGTCACTTGTGTGGTAGTAACATATAGCTGTATAACTATACTGTAATATATCATACATGAGGGGGAGTGCCAGTTCATCAGGATATCCAAACACGCTGAGACGTTTATTTTGAATGAATTTCGAGGTGTTTGGATATAACAAATCAGTATTTTAAGAGGAAATCAAGGTAAAACTTTGCTTAATTTATGTAATTTCTTCCTCCGATATCCAAACCACAGACACGGCACTGATTTCCTTTGTTGTTTTCATCATGAATTATTAATGACTTTGAGAAGGCGCCGTCGAACGAGTTAGATCATTTTCATGACCGTCATGAGCAGTCAACTTGAAGCCCAAGTCGAGTATCGTGTCCGGTCTTTGATGCCGGATGCATGGCGGTCTCCCTATTCTCCCATTACTGAAATATCTATTTAACGCACATTTACACAACATAGTTAAGGGTGGGATGCAAATAAATTCCCTGCACGCACTAGTATTTCACAACCTTTCAGCTGAAGGCGTGAGGACTCTGACGACATGCCAATGAATCGAACGGTCTCCTGCTGGGTTCTCCTTATTTTTTGCGCGCATTTCCTTGGCTGTTAATCTTGCTTGGTTATTGCATAACAACATTAAAGAGATACTAAAGACAGATGAGAAGGTAACTTTGATTGTGGGTTTCAAACAGAAACTGCATGTAATATATACATGAATGAAGACTAAGTGTAGCATGATCACGCAGCTTAATAATTGATAACCCAATATAGCAAATATAACCGGTTTCACGGTCTCACTGAGTTATTCCCCGTTCTGATATTTCTCCGGAATTCTCCCTTCTCATATTTCCTAGCTGTTCTTGTGCTAGTAGCGAGGTGAAGGATATTCTTATAAGTTTGCATTCTTGTATCTTCTGGTAGCCTAAACATTGAGTTGCATTGTTAGCTTGGCTTCAAACAGTTCATTGTTGGTCAGTTTCGTGATGTCCAAGATATGTCTTCCATGGCGCAGATACTGTAGTACGCCTTTTTATCGCACAAAAGCTTGTGCTGCGCAACATTACGGAATCGCACTTTTCACATTCGATGGCACATTTTGCTCATTAACGTTCACATTAACATCATTAGTCACGTTTTTGAAGTTCACTCAAAAATCAAATCATTCATGATCAAATGTAACAAACGGATTGACAGAGCTCGAATAAGTGGATTTCTGAAGCGAAGCAAATTCAAATTTCCGTCAAAAGAATTTTCCGAAAGAATTTTCGGTGTTATAGAGGCAGACAGTGGTGGTCAGATCTAGGATGGAAATCGACACAGTAGTGTGGGGACTTGAATCCAAGTAACAACCTCAGCATCATATAGATAATGATACGAAACCAGAAACGATGTTTGCACAACTTGATATGGTAATTATACACTAGCTTATATTTATAAGCAGCTAAGTACCTAACGCGTGTGGTCCCACATAGCCAGGATCGGCTATTGCTGAATTAAACAATAGTGTAATAAATTTTAGTGCATTAGCCGCTTAATTATTAGCGCATAATTACCATAGCAAGTTAGACTAATTGTAATAGCTTATTAGCTCAAGTAATGAGCTGATTGTTCTAGATTCCCTTGAGAACAGTAAACAATACGAAAATGCTCGGAAACGTTACCATGTGCACATAGTCTGCAGATATGCAAACATCGTTTCCGGCCTGGGCGGCCATGTCTGCGTTAACCATCTCAAACTCATTAATAATTCATTAGATAATCAGCCAATTACAATTGTTCATTCAATCACCTGATTGAAGTTGGATACTCCAGTAAAGCCCAAGATATTAGATGAAAACCGGTGTTCATCTAAGACCACGTCCACACGTATGCGTTTTCGTAGCGTTTTTATATTGTTCTTGGTCCTCATGGGAGCAGAAATCGGTGGCCCATTGGGGTGGTGAAACAATACGAAATATTTGAATAAGAAAGAGCTAATTCCCATACCGTACACCAATATGGCCGCCATTTCATTGTTTTGGTACACCAATATGGCGGCCGTGACGTAAGATGAAAATGCTCCTAATTCTTAAGATCTCAATTATCTATGCAAAGTAAACAAGTTGCTGCATGTATGAATACATTTTACACACTCATGAATAAAATCTCAAGAGGGTTTGTTTTAATTGCATTTTTCAATTGAAATCGCTCGATTGAGATGCCATATATCGACAACTCGTTTATCGTGTTTCATCGAGGAATCCAAACACTCGAAAACAATAAAACCACTCGGCCTTTAGCCTCGTGCTTTCATCATGTAATTTTCTCGTGTTTGGATCTCCTGATGAAACACTCAAACTCGTTGTTGATATATTTACATACATGCATGTATATGTTTTCAAAGCTGAATAAAATCATTTGGGGTTGTCGAGATCTAGAATGGAATGCAGCAACATTAGAAGCTGACGTCAAGTGACGATCACATGAGCTACAAGTTGGCAAAAACAAATACAGGAGTTCAAAAACAGGAAGCACGAGATTGGATTATAGCCATAATAGCCTCTCCTAAAATCACACTGCCATCGTAGCTATCAAAATAAACGAGAAGCCAGAAACTTATTTCAATTTCTGACATTAGGCTGTGGAATTCAGTAAAACGAATAAATGTGAAGTGTAAATGAAAATGAATCCTGTGGCGTTATATAGCTTGATTGATGTATTAGTCTATTCCGACGCAGAACGCGTCATTTTGATGCGCAGTCGAGATTACGAACTGGCTTTTAACTGTTGAATAGCTTTCGTAATAGATTGGATACGGTCAAACTATGAGAAGACTACTGAATAGTGCAAAACTATACAATAGATTTGAGTGAATGTACCTGCATTACTGCATACATGCACGTAATTAAGGTACTTGCGGAATATCACTAGTACTAGCATGTCAATCATATAGTGATCATCCTCAAATATCTTGCATGCATTGCATGCGTATGCATATAAACTCTGTTGTATATGTGCCCTTGAGGGTGTTTCGCGGCACTAATTTCTAAAAGAAGACTGGATCGAGCAACTGTATACTATGTTCTAAGTAATTTTGGTATGTAAAGGCGGTTTTCCACTAGGCGAAAAATGTCGCGCGAAGCGACATTTTCTTTTGTCTCGCAAGCTCTCGGGTGGAACTAATTAGCTAAGACAAAAGAAAAATGTCGAGTCGGTCGACAAATTTCGCCTAGTGGAAAACCGCCTTAAGGGAGATTTCGAGTGTAGAATATATATACATTATAAAACCAAACCGGCCGGACCAGTTGTGAAAAATGCAACATGAAGGCTTTCCGGCTAGGAATTGAACCCGCGACCCTGCGATGCTAGTGCAGCAAGTGCTTGGCCACGTGAAATGCCAAATATTACTTGTTGCTGCCTCCCACCAGGGAGGAGTCTTTTTGCCGAGCTATGTATATCAATTTTCGGATTTGGAGATGTTGGTTCTGAACCCCCCTGACCATGCCAACAGATGGGTATGATAGCAGTAAAGAGCCTGGGTACGAGGCTGCAGTGCGCTATCCACTGGCGCGGCCGTGTAAAAACGCGGCCTGGCATTTTATCCTTTTACCTTGGCGTTTTTACACGTTTTGCTCGCATAATTTCCTTGTGGTCGAAGCTGTTCAAGACTTAACAAGACGCCTGGTCGGGCGTTCACTCGGGCTACTGCAAAATCACAGTGCTATATATAGTACGTGAAGGTACTGAAGTGTTATCGAAGCTGCAATCAAGTCTAAACACATTGGTCACAGACAAAAGTAAAAACACAATCCAGTTCACCGATAGAAAGAAAACACAGTATGAATTTGCAATACACTGACAAAACACGATTGCCTGGCCCTGAATTTAACGTATTTCCACATATGTACACAGCGTTCATATGTCGAGTCTCTTCGGGTATTAAATATCAACACAGCTATTAACGGCGTGTCGGTAAGCGTAGTAGGCAGCACTTCCTTGCGATAGCAACTTCTACTATACTAATCACTAAGGGACCAACTGCATGAGTGAACTGTCGCTATGGAGTTCGTTCTCGTTCTTTATACTATTTCTTTTTCTTTTTACAACCAAAAACTAAAAAAAAACACAGCATTGTAATTGTGTCGGTATGAATTGTTCACCTTCGCATTGACCTACTTACACAATAGCCTGACTGCATGGGGCCATTAGCGAGGGACCAAATCATGCAACATTTGGTGAGCTTAATTTATTGTTTGATCCCAACAAACAAGATTTACACCAGCTTCCATTTCTATTTACACTATATGTACATTATACATCTACATTACATGTACATTTACGTTTAAATTACATTTACATCGCATTGAACATTTGCTTTACACTGCATTTACATTACATTAACAGCATTACATTAACATTACATTAACATTACATTAACATTACATTAACATACATTAACATTACATTAACATTACATTAACATTACATTAACATTACATTAACATTACATTAACATTACATTAACATTACATTAACATTACATTAACATTACATTAACATTACATTAACATTACATTAACATTACATTAACATTACATTAACATTACATTAACATTA
Organism: Corallium rubrum; assembly: GCA_964035015.1. Taxonomy (NCBI): domain Eukaryota; kingdom Metazoa; phylum Cnidaria; class Anthozoa; order Scleralcyonacea; family Coralliidae; genus Corallium; species Corallium rubrum. The sequence goes on from OZ035998.1 coordinate 29,280,936, forward strand.
CATTAACATTACATTAACATTACATTAACATTACATTAACATTACATTAACATTAACATTACATTAACATTACATTAACATTACATTAACATTACATTAACATTACATTAACATTACATTAACACTACATTAACATTACATTAACACTACATTAACATTACATTAACATTAACATTAACATTACATTAACATTACATTAACATTACATTAACATTACATTAACATTACATTAACATTACATTAACATTACATTAACATTACATTAACATTACATTAACATTACATTAACATTACATTAACATTACATTAACATTACATTAACATTACATTAACATTACATTAACATTAACATTACATCAACATTACATCAACATTACATCAACATTACATCAACATTGCATCAACATTGCATCAACATTGCAGTAACATTGCATTACATTAACATTACATTAACGTTACATTAACACTGCATTAACACTGCATTAACATTGCATTAACATTGCATTAACATTGCATTAACATTGCATTAACATTGCATTAACATTGCATTAACATTGCATTAACATTGCATTAACATTGCATTAACATTACATTACATTACATTACATTAACAGTACATTAACACTGCATTAACACTGCATTAACATTACATTAACATTACATTAACATTACATTAACATTACATTAACATTGCATTAACATTGCATTAACATTGCATTAACATTGCATTAACATTGCATTAACATTGCATTAACATTGCATTAACATTGCATTAACATTACATTACATTACATTAACATTACATCAACATTACATCAACATTACATCAACATTACATCAACATTACATCAACATTGCATCAACATTGCATTACATTAACATTACATTAACATTACATTAACTTTACATCAACATTACATTACATTAACACTACATTAACACTGCATTAACACTGCATTAACATTGCATTAATATTGCATTAACATTGCATTAACATTGCATTAACATTGCATTAACACTGCATTAACACTGCATTAACATTACATTAACATTACATTAACATTACATTAACATTACATTAACTTTACATTAACATTACATTAACATTACATTAACATTACATTAACATTACATTAACATTACATTAACATTACATTAACATTACATTAACATTACATTAACATTACATTAACATTACATTAACATTACATTACATCAACATTACATCAACATTACATCAACATTACATCAACATTACATCAACATTACATCAACATTACATCAACATTACATCAACATTACATTAACATTCCATTAACTTTTCATTAACATTACATTAACACTACATTAACACTGCATTAATTTAACACTGCATTAATTTAACATTGCATTAACATTGCATTAACATTGCATTAACATTGCATTAACATTGCATTAACATTGCATTAACATTACATTACATTAACATTACATTAACACCGCATTAACACTACATTAACATTATATTAACATTACATTAACATTACATTAACATTACATTAACATTACATTAACATTACATTAACATTACATTAACATTACATTATCACTGCATTAACATTACATTAACACTACATTAACATTACATTAACATTACATTAACAGTGCATTAACATTACATTAACATTACATTAACATTACATTAACATTACATTAACATTACATTAACACTACATTAACATTGCATTAACACTGCATTAACATCACATTAACATTACATTAACATTACATTAACATTACATTAACATTACATTAACATTACATTAACATTACATTAACATTACATTAACATTACATTAACATTACATTATCACTGCATTAACATTACATTAACACTACATTAACATTACATTAACATTACCTTAACATTACATTAACATTACATTAACAGTGCATTAACATTACATTAACATTACATTAACATTACATTAACATTACATTAACACTACATTAACAGTGCGTTAACACTACATTAACATCACATTAACACTACATTAACATTACATTAACATTACATTAACACTACATTAACATTACATTAACATTACATTAACATTAACATTACATTAACATTACATTAACATTACATTAACACTACATTAACATTACATTAACATTACATTAACATTACATTAACATTACATTAACATTACATTAACACTACATTAACATTACATTAACATTACATTAACATTACATTAACATTACACTAACATTACATTAACATTACATTAACATTACATTACATTACATTACATTACATTACATTACATTACATTACATTACATTACATTACATTACATTACATTACATTAACATTGCATTAACATTACATTAACATTGCATTAACATTACATTAACATTGCATTAACACTGCATTAACATTACATCAACATTACATCAACATTACATCAACATTACATCAACATTGCATTAACATTACATTAACATTACATTAACTTTACATTAACACTACATTAACACTGCATTAATTTAACATTGCATTAACATTGCATTAACATTACATTAACATTAACATTACATTAACATTACATCAACATTACATCAACATTACATCAACATTGCATCAACATTGCATCAACATTGCAGTAACATTGCATTACATTAACATTACATTAACTTTGCATTAACACTGCATTAACACTGCATTAACATTGCAATTAACATTGCATTAACATTGCATTAACATTGCATTAACATTGCATTAACATTGCATTAACATCGCATTAACATCGCATTAACATCGCATTAACATCGCATTAACATTGCATTAACATTGCATTAACATTACATTACATTAACAGTACATTAACACTGCATTAACACTGCATTAACATTACATTAACATTACATTAACATTACATTAACATTACATTAACATTGCATTAACATTGCATTAACATTGCATTAACATTGCATTAACATTACATTACATTAACATTACATTAACATTACATTAACATTACATCAACATTACATCAACATTACATCAACATTACATCAACATTACATCAACATTACATCAACATTGCATTAACATCAGTGTTCTCACTTTTTAAGGAAATTTCCTTAAAAAAGACCATCACTGTGGGGGGAGGGGTCAGTATTAATAGTATATATTATACAATCTTTTCAAAAGTTCTTTGTGTCTCTCTTTGTTCTAATCCCCTCCCCCGATGAGGACAGGACTATGCAAATAAGTTGTGAGAGCCCTGATTAACATTGCAGTAACATTGCATTACATTAACATTACATTAACTTTACATTAACACTACATTAACATTGCATTAACATTGCATTAACATTGCATTAACATTGCATTAACATTGCATTAACATTGCATTAACATTGTATTAACATTGCATTAACATTGCATCAACATTGCATTAACATTGCATTAACATTGCATTAACATTGCATTAACATTACATTACATTAACATTACATTAACACTGCATTAACACTGCATTAACATTACATTAACATTACATCAACATTACATCAACATTACATCAACATTACATCAACATTGCATCAACATTGCATCAACATTGCATTACATTAACATTACATTAACATTACATTAACTTTACATTAACATTACATTAACACTGCATTAACACTGCATTAACACTGCATTAACATTGCATTAACATTGCATTAACATTGCATTAACATTGCATTAACATTGCATTAACATTGCATTAACATTGCATTAACACTGCATTAACATTACATTAACATTACATTAACATTACATTAACATTACATTAACATTACATTACATTAACATTACATTAACATTACATTAACATTTCATTAACATTACATTACATTACATTAACATTACATTAACATTACATTAACATTACATTAACATTACATTAACATTACATTAACATTACATTAACATTACATTAACATTACATTACATTAACATTACATTAACATTACATTAACATTAACATTGCATTAACATTACATTACATTAACATTACATTAACATTACATTAACATTGCATTAACATTGCATTAACATTGCATTAACATTGCATTAACATTGCATTAACATTGCATTAACATTGCATTAACATTGCATTAACATTACATTACATTAACATTACATTAACATTACATTAACATTACATCAACATTACATCAACATTACATCAACATTACATCAACATTACATCAACATTACATCAACATTGCATTAACATCAGTGTTCTCACTTTTTAAGGAAATTTCCTTAAAAAAGACCATCACTGTGGGGGGAGGGGTCAGTATTAATAGTATATATTATACAATCTTTTCAAAAGTTCTTTGTGTCTCTCTTTGTTCTAATCCCCTCCCCCGATGAGGACAGGACTATGCAAATAAGTTGTGAGAGCCCTGATTAACATTGCAGTAACATTGCATTACATTAACATTACATTAACTTTACATTAACACTACATTAACATTGCATTAACATTGCATTAACATTGCATTAACATTGCATTAACATTGCATTAACATTGCATTAACATTGTATTAACATTGCATTAACATTGCATCAACATTGCATTAACATTGCATTAACATTGCATTAACATTGCATTAACATTACATTACATTAACATTACATTAACACTGCATTAACACTGCATTAACATTACATTAACATTACATCAACATTACATCAACATTACATCAACATTACATCAACATTGCATCAACATTGCATCAACATTGCATTACATTAACATTACATTAACATTACATTAACTTTACATTAACATTACATTAACACTGCATTAACACTGCATTAACACTGCATTAACATTGCATTAACATTGCATTAACATTGCATTAACATTGCATTAACATTGCATTAACATTGCATTAACATTGCATTAACACTGCATTAACATTACATTAACATTACATTAACATTACATTAACATTACATTAACATTACATTACATTAACATTACATTAACATTACATTAACATTTCATTAACATTACATTAACATTACATTAACATTACATTAACATTACATTAACATTACATTAACATTACATTAACATTACATTAACATTACATTAACATTACATTAACATTACATTACATTAACATTACATTAACATTACATTAACATTAACATTGCATTAACATTACATTACATTAACATTACATTAACATTACATTAACATTGCATTAACATTGCATTAACATTGCATTAACATTGCATTAACATTGCATTAACATTGCATTAACATTGCATTAACATTGCATTAACATTACATTACATTAACATTACATTAACATTACATTAACATTACATCAACATTACATCAACATTACATCAACATTACATCAACATTACATCAACATTACATCAACATTGCATTAACATCAGTGTTCTCACTTTTTAAGGAAATTTCCTTAAAAAAGACCATCACTGTGGGGGGAGGGGTCAGTATTAATAGTATATATTATACAATCTTTTCAAAAGTTCTTTGTGTCTCTCTTTGTTCTAATCCCCTCCCCCGATGAGGACAGGACTATGCAAATAAGTTGTGAGAGCCCTGATTAACATTGCAGTAACATTGCATTACATTAACATTACATTAACTTTACATTAACACTACATTAACATTGCATTAACATTGCATTAACATTGCATGAACATTGCATTAACATTGCATTAACATTGCATTAACATTGTATTAACATTGCATTAACATTGCATCAACATTGCATTAACATTGCATTAACATTGCATTAACATTGCATTAACATTACATTACATTAACATTACATTAACACTGCATTAACACTGCATTAACATTACATTAACATTACATCAACATTACATCAACATTACATCAACATTACATCAACATTGCATCAACATTGCATCAACATTGCATTACATTAACATTACATTAACATTACATTAACTTTACATTAACATTACATTAACACTACATTAACACTGCATTAACACTGCATTAACATTGCATTAACATTGCATTAACATTGCATTAACATTGCATTAACATTGCATTAACATTGCATTAACACTGCATTAACACTGCATTAACATTACATTAACATTACATTAACATTACATTAACATTACATTAACATTACATTAACATTACATTAACATTTCATTAACATTACATTACATTACATTACATTAACATTACATTAACATTACATTAACATTACATTAACATTACATTAACATTACATTAACATTACATTAACATTACATTAACATTACATTAACATTACATTAACATTACATTACATTAACATTACATTAACATTACATTAACATTGCATTAACATTACATTACATTAACATTACATTAACATTACATTAACATTGCATTAACATTGCATTAACATTGCATTAACATTGCATTAACATTGCATTAACATTGCATTAACATTGCATTAACATTGCATTAACATTACATTACATCAACATTACATCAACATTACATCAACATTACATCAACATTGCATCAACATTGCATTACATTAACATTACATTAACATTACATTAACTTTACATTAACATTACATTAACACTACATTAACACTGCATTAACATTGCATTAACATTGCATTAACATTGCATTAACATTGCATTAACATTACATTAACATTACATTAACACTGCATTAACACTACATTAACATTACATTAACATTACATTAACATTACATTAACATTGCATTAACATTGCATTAACATTGCATTAACAATACATTAACATTACATTAACATTACATTAACATTACATTAACATTACATTAACATTACATTATCACTGCATTAACATTACATTAACACTACATTAACATTACATTAACCATACATTAACATTACATTAACAGTGCATTAACACTACATTAACATTACATTAACATTACATTAACATTACATTAACACTACATTAACATTACATTAACATTGCATTAACATTACATTAACACTACATTAACATTACATTAACATTACATTAACATTACATTAACACTACATTAACATTACATTAACATTACATTAACATTACACTAACATTACATTAACATTACATTAACATTACATTAAAGGGATATGGCAATAAAAATTATTTTTGTCCAATTTGTAAGAATATGTAGAAAAGTTAGAAGGTACGTTTACAGATTTTCATTAGCTGGCTTACTTTTTCAGATATTTGCGAAGAAAAACACAAGCCGTCCGCCATCTTGTTTCACAATTAGATCTAATTAAGTGACGTCACAAGCAGGGTAAACATTGTAAAAATTGCAATCAGTAGCCAAATGTCAGCTAAAATTCGTTTACATTGTTAGAGTTTCAATTTGAAATATGTCAGATCAAAATACTTAAGATTTTGCATTAAAATACCTAGGAAATTAAGAAATGTTTAGACAAATTTTACCCTGCTTTTGACGTCATGCATATCTGACGATAGACATGCATATCCAAAATGGCCGATGGCGAGCATATTCGTACGCAAATAATGCCGAATTTCTTAAAAAATAAAAAATCTAATGAAAATTTGTAAACGCACTTCATAACTATTCTTGATGTTCTTACAAATTAGACAAAAATAATTTTTATTGCCATATCCCTTTAACATTACATTAACATTACATTACATTAACATTGTATTAACATTACATTAACATTGCATTAACACTGCATTAACATTACATCAACATTACATCAACATTACATCAACATTGCATTAACATTACATTAACATTACATTAACTTTACATTAACATTACATTAACACTACATTAACACTGCATTAATTTAACACTGCATTAATTTAACATTACATTAACACTGCATTAACACTACATTAACATTATATTAACATTACATTAACATTACATTAACATTGCATTGACATTGCATTAACATTGCATTAACATTGCATTAACATTGCAATAACATTACATTAACATTACATTAACATTACATTAACATTACATTAACACTGCATTAACACTACATTAACACTACATTAACATTACATTAACATTACATTAACATTACATTAACATTACATTAACATTACATTAACATTACATTAACACTACATTAACACTACATTAACATTACATTAACATTACATTAACATTACATTAACACTACATTAACATTACATTAACATTACATTAACATTACACTAACATTACACTAACATTACATTAACATTACATTACATTAACATTGCATTAACATTACATTAACATTGCATTAACATTACATTAACATTGCATTAACACTGCATTAACATTACATTAACATACATTAACATTACATTAACATTACATTAACATTACATTAACATTACATTAACAATATACATTAACATTACATTAACATTACAGTAACATCACATTAACATTACATTAACATTACCTTAACATTACATTACATTACATTACATTAACATTACATTAACATTGCATTAACATTGCATTAACACTGCATTAACATTACATTAACACTGCATTAACACTGCATTGACATTACATTAAAGGTGACATGAGACGAAAGTTATCTTTCCTTGATTTGAAAGTGCTCTTAAGATAATGTGGAATATCAATTTACAGCATTTCCATATTTCACCTAGTTCTGGAGATATTTAGACTTATGTGATATTCAAATGGATAACTTGTGGCTCGTTTTTTTCTAATTAACATATTCGAAATTCTTGTCTATTTTTGAAATTATTGAACGAAATCACCTGAAACTTTGGATATTGTTACCGTTCATGAAACTGAACATCAAAGACAAATTACAAGTGATTTTGTTCAATAATTTTAAAGATATAGATGCTTTTCGAATTTGTTAATTAGATAAAAACGAACCATAAGTTATCTCATTTGAATATCACATAAGTCTAAATATCTCAAGAACCAGGTGAAATATGGAAAAGCTGTAAATTGATATTCCCCATTATTTTAATAGTACTTTCATCAAATCAAGCAATAATTTTCGTGTCATGTCACCTTTTACATTACATTAACATTACATTACATTGACAGCATTACAATATAATATTCGCATTTTATTATATTGCTTTAATTTTTTCAATTTGAATTTGTGAAAGTGCTCTTCATTTTACTTCCCCAAAGTTTGGTGCTAAAGTCATTTATTGTTTAAATATTTAACATTTTGTTGTAGATTATAATAATATTATTAATAATAATTAGCATAAATTAGCATAATTTGCAAAATGGGTTGTCTGACAAGACCCGACAACCCAAAATTTGAATAGTAGAGGTGAAAACGATTCAAATGATGCATTGTGGTATTATTTTTGTGTTATTATGCCATGCTAATTCACAAATTTGCTGAGACCACCTGCTGTGAGTGGTTTTCACACCAGACAAGAATGAGTTAACATTACATTAACATTACATTAACATTACATTAACATTACATTAACATTACATTAACAATACATTAACATTACATTAACACTGCATTAACATTACACTAACATTACATTAACATTACATTAACAGCATTACATTAACATTACATTAACATTACATTAACATTACATTAACATTACATTAACATTACATTGACATTACACTAACATTACATTAACAAGACATTAACATTACATTAACACTGCATTAACATTACACTAACATTACATCAACATTACATTAACATTACATTAACATTACACTAACAGCATTACATTAACATTACATTAACATTACATTAACAATACAATAACATTACATTACATTACATTACATTACATTAACAATACATTAACATTACATTACATTACATTACATTACATTAACACTACATTAACAGTACATTAACACTATACATTAACACTACGTTAACATTACGTTAACGTTACGTTACGTTACATTACGTTACGTTAACATTACGTTAACGTTACGTTACATTACGTTACGTTACGTTACAACACATCACATCACATCACTATCACCATCTACAATTTACCGGCATTCACATTGCAGTGAACATTTACTTTACACTACATTTATATTACATCACATCACATCACATCACATCACATCACATCACATCTACATCTCACATCCCACCATTACATTTATAATTACATTGTTTAAAGTACAATAAAAGCGCTTCGTAGAATATACCCAATACTAAAAATGTTAAAAACTGTTTAAAATGTCTTCAATATGCTTTTTTAGAATAAATACAATGCAAGCACTTCAGGTCACAGTCCTTGTGTTGTCCATCTATGCCACTAGCGTTGCGTCAACTGCTCCTAATAGCTCTGAATTTGTCGCAGCCGTGTACGAACACGCTTTCATTAGCCCAGAAAATAAGACAGTCGTGCCTTCTCGACACGATGCTGTGGCGATTGTTATGCGCAACATGGATATATATGAAATCCAAATGCAAAAGTCTAAACAACAGGTACTTCATCATATTATATTATTGTTAACCTACAATGTCACTCTATTTTTAAGTTGTCCTAAAATTGCACAAAATTTCACAATAAGAGTTTTAAATGATATAAAAATATAAGAGATACTAGAAACCTTCACAGAAGTATACGGATGGTCAAAATTAAAGCAAGATTGAAAGGGATTGCAATGTGACGTCTTGATTTCTGTTGGCCCAGTGGCAATCGAGTTTAGGTCAATTTGCGTAAAAACATGGCCTTAAAATTCAGAAATTCTCCGTAATTGTGAGGTGATTTGTATTCCACAATTGAATTAAAGTGCCTATCTCAGGGTTGGGAATTTTACATATTTAGGGTATTTGGAACATTTTAAGAAGATTTGTAATATATCTTCTTTTCCTAAAATTTCATCTTCATGGACTTTTTTGCTGTTAAAGTTGGCGATTTTGACGATGGCCGTGAAAAATTTTTACTGGGTTCTAGTCGCCGGAAGTGACGTAGAGGCAGGGAGACCTTCTCAGACAGTAACAGTGTTTACATTGGGAGTTTACGGGTCACCTTGGATTTTCTTGGCTTTATTCAGGTTATTTTGTAGGAAATTCTTTTAAAAATTATGCCAAACAGGTGCGTAGTGTTTCTACTCTAGAATGAACCCAGTTGATACGCTAAAATAGCGCTGTATGCTATTTCTTTTTTTGCGACAATAACGATGTACTATTAACGATGTACCACTAAGAAACATTTTACGTGGTGTTTCCACAAAACTTATTTATATTACTTTATCGCCATGAAAACGTTCAAAGAATTAATTAACGATGTACTATCTCGACTCACGGGAGGCGAAGAAGACAAGGATAGCTTAGTGTGAAAAGAACGCCGATTTCGTCAAAGATAAAGGTGTGAAATGAACGCCGACATCTACTTCTGTAACCTGTTCGTGGTTCGAAGTAGTTTCAACGGGAATATTTGGCACTAAGACGGTTCACAGCAGTTTAGCACGAGGAAACCCCGTCGTCGATTACAAAACGACAACAATAGAGCATGTCATCAGTCTCATATTTCTTTTTATCGAAGTATCGTTTGCGTTCGATCTCCTCATCTTCGATCAAGAATATATCGAAATGTACTTGACTTGGTAATGTCGTCTACCTCTGGTTCTAATGCTGATAGCCAAAATGACTAGACTAGGTAGGATGTAAACATTATTCCGGGATACGTAATCGAGATCGAAGACGAAGTAAAACTGTCTAGGCCATTACCTGAAGACAATCATCAGAATGCATTGTCAAGCCGTATGAAGACAAGTCGATTGCAGATGAATTTAGGATCGCAAATTTAATGAGCAAATGCGACTTGAAAAATATCTTCTACGATGGCAAAAATTCGCTTTGCGGGGCATAATAAAACAAAATTGTATCCTGTCAAAGCCAAATGATTCGCATGTTTATATTTGTTATACATCTGGTCACTGCGTCTAGCGGGCTGCAAATATCGAAAAATTGACGAGGCAAAGTACAAAATAGAAGATACAGAAAGCAGGTAGATACGCTTTCCGATTTCCACTTGCGAATAAGTCAGCTGCGCACAATTCACCCAGGTGAGGTCAAACTTGAAGAAATTGACTCTGTATGTATTCTGTCGCCTGCAAGTTCAAATTTCAAAAGTGGATGCAAGTATCCATTAATCTATAATCAACAGACACTTCCAACCTGTTTTCTGTACTGATCTTTTATTTAATACTTTTTATGCCTTTCCATCGTGGTCTTTGACTATTAAGATGTGCACTGCATTACCTGAGCTCTGTTTACTGGGAATAGTAAAAGACGTTTACACACAATATGGAATGAATATGGCTATGGTCCCCCTGGACCAAAGCCGCGTTTATTACAAATTCGTAATTAAATTATCTAATTAATTTCCATAGTGCAAACTGATGATTGAGCCCAGTAAAGGTGAGGGCAATAAAACGCCAAATATATAAGAAAGAATATACTCTAATACAAATCATAACATAATGGTGGTCAGCCAACGGGGAGGAGGTGGGCAAATGAAATGGGTTCTACCTCACCTCTTGAAGGTCAGTGCTGAATGAGACAGAACGCGTGGAAGAGATATCCTATAACAGCTAGATCGCACTATGCCCAATATGGGGGGGGGGGGGGGGGGGGCTGTAATTCTAACCCTCTCCTATGCAAGACAGACCACCTGTTACGTTATGTTAGTCTGATAACAAGTTATAGAATCCTTACACAAGTTATTACATTATTTATATTACTCTTTACAATACAGACCAACAGATGGAAAACATAAAAATTCTATTGGTGCCCAAATATTCCCTATCTTGTCAATTTTTCAATGTAAGTGTCCCGCTAGACGCAATGACCAGATTTCCAGGCAAACAAGTGTAAAGAACTTGATCACTGTTATTAACCGTTTCAATGCAAGCTTTGATTTACTGACATTCCTTCGCATTCGTAAGCAGTTCAGTGTCAGAGAAATATCGAATAGAATTAAACATGCGAATCATTTGACTTTGACAAGCATACAATTTTTTGTTTTAGCAAATGCGTGTATACAACATTGCAGATAAAACGTAAACATAAATTCATTGATAAAAGCATTTACCTTATCGTGCCCCTCAAAAGCGATTTGTAACCGTCGTAACTAAAGACCTTTTTCAAGTCGCATTTGCTCATTATGATTTTTTTCGGCAACCAATTCGTCTTCATACGGCTTGACAAATATGCATTCAGATGATTCGTCTTCAGGTATGGCCACACTGGAAGACAGTTTTACTTCGTCTTCGATCTCGATAACCGTATCCCGGAATGCTTACATCGTAGTCTAGTAATTTTAGCTATCAGTGTTAGAACCAGAGGTAGACGACATTACCAAGTCAAGTATATTTCGAAATATTCTTGATCAAACTCATCAAAGATCGAACGCAACAAGTTCTTGTCACTTTCCGGAAAAACACGCTCTATTGTTGTCGTTTGTAATCGACACACCGACGGGTTTTCCTGGTGATAAACTGCTGTGAATCGTCTTAGTACCAAGTAATTCCCGTTGAAACTACTATTTAGATATATAACAAATATAAACATGCGAATCATTTGGCTTTGACAGCATACAATTTTGTTTTAGCAAATATGGCCAATTGCAAATATGTCATGCCAGTATATAACATTCGATAAAACGTAAACAAAAATTCACTGATAAAGCAAACTTTCACAACTTACAAATCGTTCACCTTATTGTGCCCCGCAAAGCAAATTTATAGCCATCGTAGAAGATATTTTTCAAGTCGCATTTGCTCATTCATTTTGCGATCCTAAATTCATCTGCAATCGACTTGTCTTCATACGGCTTGACAATGCATTCTGATGATTCGTCTTCAGGTAATGGCCAAGACAGTTTTACTTCGCCTTCGATCTCGATTACACCGACGGGTTTTCCTCGTGATGAACTGCTATGAATCGTCTTAGTGCCAAATATTCCCGTTGAAACTACTTCGAACCACGAACAGGTTACAGAAGTAGATGTCGGCGTTCATTTCACACCTTTATCTTTGACGAAATCGGCGTTCTTTTCACACTAAGCTATCCTTGTCTTCTTCGCCTCCCGTGAGTCGAGATAGTACATCGTTAATGTCGCAAAAAAAGAAATAGCATACAGCGCTATTCTAGCGTATCAACTGGGTTTAATCGAGAGTAAAAACACTACGCACCTATTTGGCATAATTTTTAAAAGAATTTCCGACAAAATAACCTGAATAAAGCCAAGAAAATCCAAGGTGACCCGTAAACTCCCAACGTAAACAATGTTACTGTCTGAGAAGGTCTCCCTGCTTCTACGTCACTTCCGGCGACTAGAACCCAGTAAAATGTTTCACGGCCATCGTAAAAATCGCAAACTTTAACAGCAAAAAAGTCCATGAAGATGAAATTTTAGGAAAAGAAGATATATTACAAATCTTCTTAAAATGTTCCAAGTAACCTAAATACGTAAAATCCCCAACCCTATAAGATAGGCACTTTAATGTACAGTTCTAATTTTGACGTTTGCAGCTTAGAATTTGATCGATTGCTTAGAATATTTTAAATAATACCATGATCGCCTCGGATTCTTTTGTTCTCCAAGGGAACTTCGTATTTCCCTCATCGCTCATGCAAGAGGGAAATTTATCCTTTGTCTTCTAATTTTACCGTGCATGTTGAGCGAAAATTAGAAGACAAAGAAATCTTCTAATTTTCCCGTGCATGTTGATGAGGGAAAATTAGAAGACAAAGAAATCCTTTGTCTTCTTCTAAATTTCCCGCTTGCATATATTTTCCCTCATCAACATGCACGGGAAAATTAGATGCAACTTCTCTGATCAACCGTGTAAATTTCCTGTCAGTAAGATTCTCAAAGTTTTCCTCGGCGATCATAATATTACAAACTAATAACATGACTTGAGGGAAATTAGCGATTAAATTTCCCCTTTGCCTCGGGAAGATTTGTAAATGTCCTCGCGCCTGCGGTCCTCGGACTTTCACAAATCTTCCCTCGGCGGCGGGGAAATTTAATCGCTAATTTCCCTCAAGTGTTATTACTTATAATAACAAATCCTAGTTCTCTGGAAAAAACCCTTCTTTTTTGGTTATTTTACTCAAATCAACAGAAAGTTACTTTAATTTTCATATATTTTCATATATTCAATTACGTAAAGCCTCTCTTTTCTTCACAGAACGTGAATATCATTGTTTTTCCCGAATATGGCTTAACTGGTTTCGGGTACACGCGTGAATCATTCAAACCCTTTCTGGAAGACATCCCTGATCCACAGAAGACTGAGTGGAATGCGTGCTTAGATGGACAAGCACAAACCACCACCCCTATCATGCACAGACTTAGTTGTCTCGCAAAGACATACGACATGTACCTGGTCGCAAACATGGGAGATATTAAGGCTTGTAATAAGACCGTTGATCTACACTGTCCCACCGACGGACGCTATCAGTTCAACACAAACGTAGCATTTGACGACAAAGGAAAACTAGTGGCGAGGTACCACAAACAGCACCCATTCTTGAACGAGATGAAAGTTGTCAATCGTCCACGCACGCCCGAGTTCATCACTTTTGACACGCCTTTTGGTAAATTCGGAACATTTATATGTTTTGACGTTCTCTTTCATGATCCAGCAGTCCAACTTGTCACGAAGTATAAAATCGACCACGTTGCCTTTCCAACCGCGTGGTTTGACGTGCTACCTCTTTTCGCAGCAATTGGATTCCACAGCTCTTGGGCTCGAGGAATGGAAGTTAACTTTCTTGGAGCAAATACTCACGTTCCGATGTTCTTAAACACAGGAAGTGGAATCTACAGTCCCAATGGCGCCAGAAAGTACTACAGGAGTATGTCCGCTAACGGTTCCCTGTCCATTGCCTCCTTGCCGATAAATCCAAAGAGTGGTTTGCGTAATATCTCCGCGGTGGACACCGAAGAGATGCAGGTGATGGAAAACGATGGCGATTCGTTCTATTCCGACTTATTCGGTGATCTGTTCCTCTTCAAAGAGCTAAGTAAACCCGAGGACACTTTGAATGTGTGTTACAATGAGAGCAACACCTGTTGTTCTCTAACCTACAAAATGGCCGCCAAGCGCACCGATGAAATGTATGCTCTAGGTGTCTTTGACGGTCTTCACACTAAGGAAGGGCAGTACTACTTGCGGATATGCTCACTTATCAAGTGTCTTGGACTAAACCGTGATTCGTGCGGACAAATCACGTACGATGCAAATACGATTTTTGAGTCACTCACACTGCAAAGTCAACTCAACACGTCGTATGTTTATCCACAGGTGGTAGCGGATGGTGTATCACTTCTACCTGGTGAGTGGGAACACAGCGTGCCTCCTGTGACGCATTTGAAAACCAAGCAACAACTGAGCAAAGGACTTTTGACTGCGGCACTTTTTGGTCGGGTGTATAAGTTTGATGACGTCCCAAGTGGAAAATCTTGTGCTTCTAATGTTCCTGGATATTCTATTTTTGTTGGTTTATTGGTAGTGGTAGTGAAAGCTTGCTTGCATTTTTGAGTTGATTTAAGTAAAAATACCAGTTTGAGAGGATTAGCCAATAACGCATGATTTTAGAAAATTTCAAACAATACGTACTGGGCCATCGCTACATTAGTGTTGCTTTTCTGTGAAAGCTGTTCATCTTTTAGCGACGCAAATACAATGTCATAACGTAAACATAAAAAATCAAGGGGTAAAAAATGATAATAGAAATTAAATGCTGGAAAGTTAAACATAGCTATAACCAATCACAGCTGAAATAATTCTTTATTCCAATTTTAGTTATAGTTGTTACGTAGTGCACAGATCATACATGGTGGCATCGGTAGTATCGTAGCAAATTTGTAACATTTTCAACATATAAAAAGATTGGGCGCATATAGACCGCTCGGGTGTGAATAAAAGACAAATATCATTGACTTGTGTAGCGTAGTGGGGGTGTAAAAAATTACATTGATTTGATGAATTGTGCCGGCATGCGTTATCTCAAATCCTGGCTACGCCTCCTGAAACGGTAATACATAAAGGCGAACGCAGCGCTAAAAATGAAGAAAAGATTAAACAACGAAACGAGGTTGCCAATCTTTTCAAATCTGAAGGCATGAGAAGGAATATAAACATTTTGAGCAGCTTCAAATATTACAATTTTTTTAGATAACTTGCAGTTTAAGTATTTCATACGAATATGAACTTAAGACTTGTGCTTTAGCGAAAGCTGGTTTCGCAAGCACGTTAACTTCATATCCAGTGTACTCAAGTTGATTTCGCAAGCACGTTAACTTCATATCCAGTGTACTCAAGTTGAATATGAAAATACTTGAAGCGCCCTAGCTATGTGATTGACTTCCATATACTGAATTCCTGAAATGACTTCACGTAACTACGCGGATAGTAAAATACATTAAAAAACCATTATTGTGGCAGTTACAGCTAGGATTAGAGTTAGAGTTGGGATTGGAATTAGGGTTAGAAGTTTAATCGCATTTTGAATTCGGGACGTTTGTATGGAAATTGAGCCCTATATCGGGGCTTACAGACACAGTCGTTCAACACAGAGAACTTAAGAGGCTATCTCCCTAAAAACCGACCAACGGTTTTTGAAGGCAAAAATGAATTTCCTTTGTTTTTCGCCCATTATTTACCTTTACCTCACTTACTATTAAACCGCTATAAAAATTGCCACTTGATAATTTGTTCTTCATTTTTGACACATTTTTTATGCTTCGGCTGGAACGGCTAAGATTCGAGCGGAAATGAGAGCTGACAATACCTCGAAATGATCTTGTTATTTCTCCACCAATTTAGATTTTAATTTCAAATTTTTTTCTTGCAGTGCAATATATAGACCTTGTGTTTCATCTGGGTTGAAGGATACAAGCTCTTTGTTTTGTTTTGTATCAGATATGGTCTCTTTCTTTTGACTTACTTTTTAAATTCGCTTACGGCACCTGATTAGTCAAGTTTTATAAATTAAGATTTCTCTGAAGTGGCACCTAGCCTGGAAATGTCGTGTGTATTTCGTCGTAATGTAATACCGTAAGTTTAGTAATCTTTAAAAACAGTTGTCGGCAAACGTATTTTGTAAGCGCACGAACCGCTCAAAGTTAAGCTATTGTTTCACTTTGTTTACATTGTCAGAACCGGAAATACCTTACGCTTTGCAGATAAGGCCGTTTTCGTTTCTCAATATTACATAAAAACAACTTCTTTTTATTTGAACTTATCCCTAGAAAGCGAACGGGGCATAATTTATAGGTCTATTCGGTTTTTAGGGTAAAAATGATTAAATATTCTATAGCCGATTCTTCATATATACTCATATACAATAGGAGCAGACATGTCGCAGCCTCCTAAGTGACAATTAAATAATTATAATTCATGAGCAACTGAAAGTTTATCATTTTCTCTGTTTATTTCGGTGTACTGTTCATATTTTTATAGCATGAAAGGGTGGCAGCATCTTATACTCTGGAAGAATCGATTAAACGTCTTAAGAATTTTTTAGACTTCACGAACAAATTAAATCACTTTTAAGGCCTGGTTCATACGTCGCATTTAATTCAGACGAATTTAATTCATAGTTAAAGTCGACGTAAACTCGAATTTGTTTCATGCGACGAATTTAATTCAGTGACGAGCAAGAAAAATCCCGCTAGATCGCGCCAAAAACGTCCAATACGCATGTGAAGTAAACAAAAATCTGATCACTGGCTCAAAAAATATGTTATCATAATTTATGCATTTAATTCGATGCGACGATACAGCGACGTCTGAAACGAACACGCATTTCAGACGTTGTATCCTTCTCATCAACCGTGACGGATACAACGTCTCAGACGAATTTAACTCTTCAGTCGAATTTAATTAATTCGTTTCATACGTCGCTGTATCGTCGCATCGAATTAAATGCATAAATTATGATAACATATTTTTTGAGCCAGTGATCAGATTTTTGTTTACTTCGCATGCGTATTGGACGTTTTTGGCGCGATCTAGCGGGATTTTTCTTGCTCGTCACTGAATTAAATTCGTCGCATGAAACAAATTCGAGTTTACGTCGACTTTAACTATGAATTAAATTCGTCTGAATTAAATGCGACGTATGAACCAGGCCTTAAAAGCGATTTAATTTGTTCGTGAAGTCTAAAAAATTCTTAAGACGTTTAATCGATTCTTCCAGAGTGTAAGATGCTGCCACCTTTTCATGCTATAAAAATATGAACAGTACACCGAAATAAACAGAGAAAATGATAAACTTTCAGTTGCTCATGAATTATAATTATTTAAGTGTCACTTAGGAGGCTGCGACATGTCTGCTCCTATTGTATATGAGTATATATGAAGAATCGGCTATAGAATATTTAATCATTTTTACCCTAAAAACCGAATAGACCTATAAATTATGCCCCGTTCGCTTTCTAGGGATAAGTTCAAATAAAAAGAAGTTGTTTTTATGTAATAATTGAGAAACGAGAACGGCCTTATCTGCAAAGCGTAAGGCATTTCCGGTTCTGACAATGTAAACAAAGTGAAACAATAGCTTAACTTTGAGCGGTTCGTGCGCTTACAAAATACGTTTGCCGACAACTGTTTTTAAAGATTACTAAACTTACGGTATTATATTACGACGAAATACACACGACATTTCCAGGCTAGGTGCCACTTCAGAGAAATCTTAATTTATAAAACTTGACTAATCAGGTGCCGTAAGCGAATTTAAAAAGTAAGTCAAAAGAAAGAGACCATATCTGATACAAAACAAAACAAAGAGCTTGTATCCTTCAACCCAGATGAAACACAAGGTCTATATATTGCACTGCAAGAAAAAAATTTGAAATTAAAATCTAAATTGGTGGAGAAATAACAAGATCATTTCGAGGTATTGTCAGCTCTCATTTCCGCTCGAATCTTAGCCGTTCCAGCCGAAGCATAAAAAATGTGTCAAAAATGAAGAACAAATTATCAAGTGGCAATTTTTATAGCGGTTTAATAGTAAGTGAGGTAAAGGTAAATAATGGGCGAAAAACAAAGGAAATTCATTTTTGCCTTCAAAAACCGTTGGTCGGTTTTTAGGGAGATAGCCTCTTAAACATTGAATTGAAATACTCAACCACGTTCCCATGCCTTCAGTTTTGTAATTCGGAATGCCGGAAAAGACCCTGGTATCGGCTGGTCACAGCACCCAGTACTGGGTGTAATAAATTAGCAATTTAATTTAGTATACAAAACCATTCCACGATCGGAAATCGCATAGGAAATCGGCCACTTTCATTGGGCAGTTCGCAGTCCACGTGCGTGCTGGCTCAAGTGAGTTCTGAGGACATTTGAAACTGATGAATTTGAGAAGGGTAATGGGTTCGTACATCGCGAAAATTCCACGAGTTGTCAACAAACCGTATTCTATGGCAAGCCCAACCTTCGTGCTGTGCGCTCGTAGAAGAATTATGGTCGAGCGACGATTTTGAGCGGAGATATTTGACTTTGAGCTCGGGGTGTCCCCGCTCCTGTCGGCCGTGTATTGATGACGTTCACACCACTGACCTATATATATGTAACTGGACTGCGTGCTCCTATTACCTTTGAGTTAGGAAAAGTGTCCCCATTTTCACTTTCAAAATGGCGGCATTTATGGGTCCTTTTGCTAATGGTGAAGGTCGCTGACCGATACCTAAAATCTCTAGTTCGTGTTGGACATGTTCGGTATTTCGCTTTTTTTTACGAAAACTAAGCTATTTGGTCGGATAAACTGTATGTATGTTGTAGCCAGATGAATTATCTTTCTTCCAGTATATTTGATAGCTTCTACAGTGGTTTATTTCTCGAGAAAACATTCGGAGAAGACATTATCATACAGACGGAAAAAAAATTCAAAATAGCGGCCGCTAGTATGATTTGGACACGTTCGGTATTTCGCTTTTTTTAGGGAAACTAAGCTATTTGGTCGGATAAACTGTACGTATGTTGTAGCAAGGTGAATTATATTTCTGCCAATATATTTTATAACTTCTACAGTGGATTATTTCTTGAGAAAATGTTCGGAGTAGACGGACTAGGCAAACTTTGTCGAATTTTTGCCAAGTCAGCATAATATCGTCCTGGTCTCGAGTTTGTGTAAACAAAATATTTGCTGAGCGGCCCCGCGGGATGTTTTCATGATCAGAGTCTTATTGTAGTTCTGAACTACAATAATACAGAACTACAATAATAATATTCCTAGACAATTACTGTTGTAGCTTTCTAGCAGTCTGAATTAAAGCCGTGCCGGCCAGCGGTACTGCACGAACACTTGCATGGCAATAAAATAAACAAGACTGTCAAAAATACACATGGTGATGGAAATCTACAAACATTTCGTCGCTAGCTAATCTACAAATAAAGTCGCCAGCTCTAAAGAACCGCTGAAGATCACGAGAAAATCGTAAAGAAGCGAGGCGTACATGGGAGGCGATATTCCTATTTGGTGATGTGGTCAGACAAATAATCCAGCAGGCCTCTTGAGTTGTTCCACAACTGAAACTAACAATAACCAACCTACATGCATTAATTAACTCTTTCCTGTTCGAATTTATTGCTCTTTACTCTTTAGTATTTAGTTCTGGCTAATAACGCCAGACGATTTTATTCACCTCTTGGGGAAGTGTTCACAAGAACAATTTTTCTCTAACTCTTTCCTGTCCGAATTGGTGTTTAGTATTTTATTCTGGCTAACGCCAGACGATTTTCTTCACCTCTGGAGAAGCCCTCGCATAGGAACGATTTATTAATAAAGTAAGAAAATCGCTTTGTATTTACAAAAATATTCTTTTTTCCTACGATAAGTACATGTCAGTGGTCGCTACCATTAGCAGAAGGACCCATAAATGCCGCCATTTTGAAAGTGAAAATGGGGACACATTTTTGGCCAGAACCCGCAGTCCAGTTATATATATATAGGTCAGTGGTTCACACGTAAGATATTCGTTCTACGCATGTGCAGCTAAAACAGGTCAGTCTGGATTATTATAAATGATATTGGGCATTTCACTCGATTACATAGCATGTTCTAAGGATTTAGGGTGAAGGAAAATTCGAGTGTAGAATATATACATTTTAAGACCAAACCGGGAGCAGTTGCGAAAAATGCAACTACACAGGCCCTCCGGCAGGAATTGAACCCACGACCTTGCGATTCTAGTGCAATGCTCTGACCACTGAGCCACGGAGGCCGTTGCCGAGAGCTTGATCGCGAGTTAGGTCCCCGTCGACAGCCGCAATTTCCGATCGTGTGAGTAATGACAGTCCCGTGGGAGAGGTTCATTGTAATGGCGGTCCCGTTGAAGTTATTTGGTCATAATTGGCTTAAACTTACTTGGATAACTATGTTTCCCAAGAAATGCTTAAAAAAGTATTTAATTTCTATAGTTTAGTAGTGCACTCGTGGACTCCGTGGAGGTAAATCTTGATAATACACTCGTCTCACGTGAGCAATTTAATCAGAAAAAAAAAGCAACTTTTGTGGAAACACCACGTAAAATATTTATTTGCTAATAAATAAATAAAGCAAATATATCTTTTATGTGGTGTTTCCACAGAAACTTGCTTATATCACATTACCGCCATGAAAACTTTCAAAGAATTAATCAGTAATGTTTTATATGCACAATAGTGTCAAATACGAGAGCCAGTAAGATGCGGCTTGCATAAGACGCGATCTGACCCTTTTAAGCCTGTTTTCCACGAGGCGGAATTTTGCGCGCAGGGCGGAAATTTTCTTTGTTTTGTGATTTCTCGGGTGGAACTATAATTAGAAAAGGCAAAGAAAAATTCCGCTCCGCGCGCAAAATTCCGCTTAGTGGAAAACCGGGCGAAAATCGCGCGAAGCGACTTTTTCTTTTGTCTCATGAGCTCTGAGCTGGAACTAATCAGAAATCTATTGAATCCGAACAAAAGAAAGTCGCTTGGCGCGAAAAAAATCGCCTAGTGGAAAACCGGCTTAATACGGCGTTTTTGAATAAGCCGTGGTTTCTGTGACTAGACCCAGTGCTCCTCTTCTTCACTCTTCTTTCGATATTTGTTCACAAATATTGTTACTGGTTCATCTCTGTGAAGCAAGTCGCTATACAATAGATCAGTCCAATAAAAACTAGATTAGTGATTGACAATTAATACCAGCTATTAACAACCTATATAGGAAGCTTTCCGTATCTACGATTAGACCGGCCAGTCCGTGAATGAAACACGATAGGTTTGAGTGGGGATGTCAGACTGGAAATTTTGTTCCTAATCAAAAGCAAGTTCATTCTGGCCAGACTAATCGGTCTGACTTTGTAAACTGGAAAGCGCCCTTAAGGCGGTTTTCCACTAGGCGAAAAATGTCGCGCGAAGCGACATTTTCTTTGTCTCGCAAGCTCTCGAGTGGAACTAATTAACCAAGACAAAAGAAAAATGTCGAGTCGGTCGACAAATGTCGCCTAGTGGAAAACCACTTTACCTGAGTTATCGAATGATTATTGTGGGACAATAACTAGGGTGGATAATAATATTAAGGTTTACTCCGAGTGACGAACCATACCGGACAAGTATTGGGAAAACTCTACTTGGTCCCGGCTGGGATTCGACCTGAGTTAGATTCCTAGACTTAGGGAGCTGTCAACGGGAAGGGAGCAGAAGGATAAATGAAAATACTTCATATGAAAATGACCACACCAAGAAATTTTGTTTTCTTTCCAAGGCTCATCATGCATGCATACCTTAAATTTAATTTTTTCATTCATATCGACAACAGGGTGAATATACATACATACCATCAATGATTACTTACAGCCAAACCGGGATGTTCTTTACCGCGCGACCTTGCAATATTGACAACAACATGGCAATGTTGACTTGCAATCGGTACACGGTGACTTCTTGGCAAGTTGCTATAAATTCGCATTTTAAATATCGAACTTCACATAACATGAAGAACTTCACATAACATGAAGTTCTATTGAAAGTCAGAACAATTAACTCTAAGTAAACTTCATGTTATGTGAAAATCGATTTTTAAAATGCGAATTTTTAGCAACTTGCCAAGGAGTCGCCGTGTACCGTTTGCAAGTCAACATTGCAATGTTGTTGTCAATATTGCAAGGTAGCGTGGAAAAGAACATCCGGTTTGGTTGTGACGTAGAATAGATATCAGTTATATCGAATTTGGGGTTTTTGCAAGGATGAATCCAAGTTTTGAGGTTCCGGACGGAAGTGGCACTCAGAAAACATTATTTTGTTTATTAAATTTCAATCTAATTTTACATTTATTTTTATGCAAAAATACTTTTTGTGTTTAACGTTCGATATTTTGCAACGTTGTTTCGACAATTAATTAAAATTTTTTAGTGAACTGCAGAAATCTTCAGTGCATGCATGTCATTTCTTAAAATTCTTATAAAAGAAATAAGTTAAAAGAAGGTATACGTATCAGCCTGTGCACTGCCCCAGACCACACACACCTCGTGTATGGTCTACATCCGATCTCAAAACCTGACCCGTGATGTCACCATTTTTACTGCCAGGCAGAGAAAATTTATGCATTTATAATAGAAAAGTATTATTTTTTGGATAATTTTTATAAATGGATAAATTTTCACCGCCTTACAGTTTTCTCGGAGCTGGATGCATAGACCATATACACGAGGCGTGTGTAGTCTGGGGCACAGGTTAATACGTAGTACATCAAATAATTTTCATTTCAGATACATTGAAAGACTGGAAAAATGTTCTGGTTCCGGTCAAAACCAAAACTTATAGAACCGAGTTCCTGTGAGTTCCGTCCAGGACTAACCGGATTCCTAGTTTTAGGGCATTTGTGTATCTGCGCAGCAGATATATTACTATCGTGTTGTGTGTTTGTGGATCTGTTAACTTTTTTGTGTAACCACTGACCTAGTTGTAGTGTGTGCTGTAGGCTAGTGTAACTCTAACCAATGCGCGACAATTAAATTGGGGACAATCGAAGCTCAGAATATTTTGGCGTCAACGTACGTGCTGTCAGAACGATGGAAACAAGTATTCTTTAATTAATCCCCGATCGTGTTTAGTCGAAGAGCAACACTATTTTCGAAGAAAGACAATATTGCTGATACAAATGGCAAGTATTTCTAACATGAATGATTGTAGCCTAAACTTGTAAGTGTGATCTACCACACTTTTTGTTGACAAAAGGTTTTCAACTCGTTGGGCGATTTATCGAGTCAGGCGACTCAGAATCTTCAAGTGACAAACATTACTCTTCGGAACACAAATAATTCTCTTTGGAGGAAACTTACAAGTATACATTTCACAACCGGTAGCGGTAGCATCATTTTACGGCATTTTTAATGCAATCAAGTTTATTACCAGTACAGTACACACGTGTACTCATTGACTGCTTTCTGTATAAAGTTGTATCTAAATAGCCATGATCTGCCCCACGATATCTTTTTAACATCAAGGAATTGACCTTTCATCTTATTCACTTATTTAATACGTTAACTGCATGAGCTGGATCATAGTTAATAGAAAATATACATGGTTTAGAAGCTCAACAAAAGTCATTGTTTTATGTTTTTGTTCAGGTTATGGAAATTTGTGCACTTTAATTTCACAGTTACTGAACATATTTTGTTCTCTGTATAAATATGAAGCAATCATCCAATAGCAACGTTTGGATTCAATCACTCAACGGTACTGTTTAAATATAAATACACCTAAAACAAAGGATTTATGCACCTTTATGTACCTTTCAACATGAATCGTAGCTTGTTTGTTAACCGCTTTGAAGTTTGTGGGGTTTCCAGACCATGTATCTTTTCTACTAACTATGGCTGGATTAATTGACACTCCCTGAATTTGCTTCAGTGGGTGCGAACAATGATGAATAATAATATTAAATAATGAAAGAAAATTCGGGAGTGTCTTTTAGGGCTTGTTTACAGGAGGATCCTTATAAACACAAAAAAACCAACAAGAAATGTACGAGAGCTAGGGTAACCAGGGTGCAAGGGTAGCCCTTCCCGCAGATACATGTACGCACAGCGTACCTTTTGTTAAGTTGGTAGTTAACTATATCTATATGGAATCCTACCTGTCTGATTTTCTTCCAATGGCTGGTTCCTGTCTCGACATCAATTTACCCAAGTCAGCACTATGTCTTTTTGAACTGGCTCGAATAAATTTCCCCCCTATTCTTCTTCTCGGCGCTACGTCAAGTGCACGTACCTCAACTGGTGTAAAGACAGACTCTTGAGTTTCCTTGGTTAAATATTTCTCATTAGACACACGATCGTTCGTGGTACTATCTGTATCTGCAGAGTTGGTATTACTATTGTCGGGCTGTTGTTGTTCTTCGACACCTTTAGAAACAACACCATTGTTAAACTGTTTCAAGGTCGTCTGTATTGCAGTACGTTCAGGGTTAGACCTCCGACGATATTTGTCTGCAACACGTAAGCCTTTTGTTTGAACTGTCTTTTCAGATCCTCTTAATTGCTGCTGCTGCTGCTGTTGTTGTTGTTGTTGTTCTTGTTGGTTTTGTTGTCGATTTTTAGTAGGATCTACCTGCTCGCTTCGCAAATTTCTCGATCCACCGTTAGGAATTAAAAACTGCCTCTTCCATTCAGAATTTTCTTTCACAAGTCTTTCAATTTTTCTCTCTAAAATTCGTCTCGTCCGAGAGAGCTCAAGGGATTTTTCCATCGCCACATCGTTAGAACGCGTGTTTTCATGTCGTAACGACAAAACAGTTTCTTCCTTTTCTTTAACTCGTTCTTCCAAAATATGCACATACTTCTTAAGTTGCAATATTCTGGACTGCGCACTCTTCAAGCCCGTTTCCGCTAATGAATCATCTTCACCAGCCGAATTCGATGCTTCTGATACATGCTTTTTTGCAGTGGTGACAATTTCGTTTTTTTGTAACAAAGACTTGTTTTCTTCTTCTTTTTCCTTCAATTGATTTCTCAAGGAAGCAATTTCGTCTTGTAGATTTCTTTGCAAAATCTCACTTTTCTCACAACGCTGGCGAAATGTTTCGCGTTCTTTCTTCGCCCTTTCCAAGGATGCTTCCAGCTCACGAGCCTCTTTGCCAGTAACGATTCCCTTTTGTTCTTGCATAGCTTTTTTCTCGTCCGTCAATTGTTGGAGAGCAACCTTCAAGCTTTCGGTGGCTTCCCTTCCTTTCTCGACCAACTCACTGTTGTCTTTGGAAACCTGTTCGTTCATACTGCTCAGTTTCAACACCTCAGCATCGTAAGCTTCTTTCCTGGTTTGCATCTCATTGCGAAGCGTAATTATTGTCGCCTCTTTTTCATCTCTTAATTCTGTCGCATGGAGCAACTCTCTTTCCAGTTTCCTCCGAAGTATATTAAAATTTTGAACTTCCTGGGGCAAAAGAGAAAATTGTGAATGAATAGCAAACAAAAAGGTATAACTATAATAGCAAACAAAAAGGTACAACTACAACTACAACTACAACTACAACTACAACTATACAACTACAACTACAACTATATAACTGTAACTGTAACTGTAACTGTAACTGTAACTGTAACTGAAACTGTAACTGTAACTGTAACTGTAACTGTAACTGTAACTGTAACTGTAACTGTAACTGTAACTGTAACTGTAACTGTAACTGTAACTGTAACTGTAACTGTAACTGTAACTGTAACTGTAACTGTAACTGTAACTGTAACTGTAACTGTAACTGTAACTGTAACTGTAACTGTAACTGTAACTTTTAATGTAACTATAACTATATATAACTACAGTAAACTCTAACTATATAACTACAGTATAACTATGCTCTGTTCTGTTCTGATTTTTGTTTTGTTTTGTTTTGTTTTGTTTTGTTTTGTTTTGTTTTGTTTTGTTTTGTTTCGTTTCGTTTCGTTTCGTTTCGTTTCGTTTCGTTTCGTTTCGTTTCGTTTCGTTTCGTTGCGTTTCGTTTCGTTTCGTTTCGTTTCGTTTCGTTTTGTTTTGTTTTGTTTTGTTTTGTTTTGTTTTGTTTTGTTTTGTTTTGTTCAGTTGACAGTTTAGTTTAGTTTAGTTTACTAGTTTATTATAAGTAATAACATGACTTGAGGGAAATTAGCGATTAAATTGCCGCCGCCGAGGCGAAGGGCAATTTAATCGTTAATTTCCCGACAAGTCATGTTATCAGTTTGTAATATTATGATCGCCGAGGAAAACTCAGAGAAGTATGCTGAGATAAGTTTAGGTGTTTGTTTTTGTATGGTTCAGTGAAGTTGTTTACGAGTTTTACTATTGATTGAAGTAATTATACCTTTGGGATATGCTTTGTGTTTGTAGAATAGATGTATGTTAATAAAAATGTTGTGAGTGTTCTAGGACCGCCTGTTTGCATAATAGATATGCAAGCGGAAATTTAGTAAAAGACAAAGGATTTCTTTGTCTACTAATTTTCCCCTGCATGCTTGATGAGGGAAAATTAGTAGACAAAGAAATCTTTTGTTTTCTACTAAATTTCCCCGTACTAAATTTCCCGGGGAAATTTAGAAGACAAAGGCGTATGAATGGGTAATGAGGAAAATACGGGATTTACATTCCCTTTGAGAACAATGAAAACCGAGGTGATCATGATATTATAGTTATATTATAAGTTAGTTTAGTTATATATATAGTTATAGTTTAGCTAAGTTTAGTTTATAGTTAATTAGAGCAGTCCAGAACAAAATAAGCAAAGTTACAGTATGGGAAACATAAAAAGTAAACAAGGAAACTAAGTGAACAAAACTGTAAATAAACATTGCTAGAAGACAGAAAACATGAAGAATATACCGCCGTAGCTTATCCATACCCGAGTCAGCTTTTCAAGATCTCTTTGTTTCTCTTTGCTGGATGACTGGTACTCATAATTTTGTGTTTCTAACTGGTTGACAAGTTTTTCATTTTCTTCCAAAAGTAACTGTCTTTCCGCCTTCAAAGAATCTAAATGCTCACTCTCGTCTTCTTCATTGTTTAAATTATCGTTAGGATCTAAATCGCTTCTTTCTTTGAACAAGTGTTGCACATAATCCCCAAGTTGCTTGAGAAGTGAGAGTTGTTCATTTTGTAAGTGGTGTGTACCTTCTTCGGCACTGACCACTTCTGAAACACAATCGTCCATCTCGATCAGGCTTTTCTTAAATTCTTCGAGAAGTTCATCTTTAGCGCCAATTTCACCATCCTCTTTGTCTGGAGTTCTTGGTGAATCCAAAGACTTCCAGTAAGATAATAATCTACGTTTGTCTTGTAAAGGATCATTTCCGTCAGGACTAGGTGTCTTTGCGTTGGGTTTTTGTCGGACTGTTGCAGTCAAGGACATTCTGCGACTGTCGATTGTATTTACTGTTCACTATAACAGAACATATTTGCGCTGTCAAGAAAAAGAGGCAAAATAAAATATAGGGAAATAGATGATGAAGTTACGATAAAAAATTGATTATGAAATATTTGTATGGTACACTTTATTCAATGTCCTCGTATGCAGTTATTGAATCCTCGAGCGTTACTGAGTAACTTAATTGCACTATACTAATTTGTACTATACAGCTGCACTGTACTGTGCTGTACTTTAGGAATCTAGGATTTTATAGCATTTTGTACATCATTCTATGCAACAAACTAGGACCCTATAAGGTTTTGTAGAGAACCCTAAGATGTACTAAAGCAGGAAAATTAATAAGCTAAATTTACTACTATACAAAATACTTTGCAGAAATCTAGAGCTAGAATTTTATCGAATCTTGTACACGACCCTACGAAGGAAACTGAAATCTTGTACACCCTAGGATGCAATAAACTGAAAAGCCGAAAGCAGGAAAATAGATCCTATGTAGGAATCTAAGATTATATAGAATCTTGTACAGGATACCATGCAAGAAACTAGGATTAATTTCCGCATCTTGTACAAGATCCTATCAAGTGAAGGAGTCTAGGATTCTATAGAATCTTGTCCGGGATCCTATGTAGGAAACTAGGATCAATATCAGCATTTTCTACAAAATCCTACTTAAGCAGAAATTTAGAATTCATTTCTACAGGAACTTAATATGTACGGAGTCCTGTGGGATTAATTTTAAATGTATTTATGAAATAAAAATAATTAACATCATGCGATGTGCATGTGTTGTTGTTCCGCAGGTCCCGTGGGGTTCTACTTGGGGGTATCAATTCCACTAGGCCCTTTGTTGAGTTAATTGGGTGTACATGCTCAGAGCTCATTCGTGTACTGCCGTATTCAACACTTCGCTAACAAGAGGCTGCTTGTCTATATGCTGTTTCTCGAATTTCTTGGGTTCTCTCTAAGGCTGTCAGTTATTTACCCGTCCACAGCGTTGTTGGCAGATAAATGGGAAAATCTGCCATGAAACTAGAGTTTCCTTGCTCTTTTCCTCGCTTGATATGCTGCCTTAGAATTTGGCTCTACTGGCTCTTCACTCCGACCGGTTTGTGCTAGTTTTACAGTTTGTACACTGTATAGCTTAGCTTTCAGACGTTTTTTATTTGTGGCGTATTACCACGTTTGTGTTTAAATTATCAGTTTTGGCGCGTCTCGTCGATTTGCTGCAATTTTTATACGCTGCTGTTTTGCCGCTGGCTTGCTTGTCTTCATTTCATTTCCGTGGCTTGTTCAGTTGTTTGTTCTCTCCACAGTTATTACTGGATAATTTTGTTGTACACAGACCGCTACTTGGTCCTTGGTGTTTTTTTGAAGTTCCCCAACAGCTTGTTCGTTGCGTTTTTGAGCTATCGCCTTATCGAAGGAGACTGTTTATTATGGCTCTCGGTTCAATCTGCTTGTGTTTATGAGCTAAGCGTTTGTATGTTTGACCAGCTCGTAGCATGCTAGCTGTTCAGATCTCGGTACTGTTCCGCTCTGGCGTACAAGTTCGAAAGGCCAAAAGTTTTGTCAAGTCGTTGGACGCCCTAATTTAGGGCAAATTACTAGGTGAGTCAAGTCGTTCGATTTTATCTAAATATTCCTTGGCCTGGTCTTATGCCGTCCGCTCTAGGGCTACTTATTCTTCTCTGGCAATTTGCTGTACTATATATTTGGTAAATCCTTTCTATGGGTTCCTCAGCGTTATACTATTTTACTCTGCATGCTCAAGTTGTCTTTTTGATGCCGTGTCTAACTTGTCAAGTATACTGTATGTTCTTATTAGTTAATATAGTTGGCTTACAGAGGGCCCTATATCTGTGCTGACTTTTGTGCGGTTTACTGCTTTAATTAGCTCTGCTCACAGCAACAAAGAAATTATGGGTCGGTGTTGTTATGTGCAAAATTTGTTTTGCTAATTATCTGTTATGTTATGTTATGTTTTGTTTTGTTTTGTTTTATATATGGGCTTGACATCGTCCGACTGCAATCCCCACTGGAATCTATCTGTCCATTGTTCCTAAACAATGCAGCCAAGTGGCCACCTTATGGGTGTGACAGAGATCATAACCACGTAATACAGGACATCCAAGTGCATTTGTTTTTTCTTCGACGTAGCTTATTTCAATGTTAATGTCCGCAACACCGCGGTCTATTTAATTTTGTGTTACATTTTATATTAAACTCTGTTTTGTTTGCTCTTCACACCTTAAGGCAGCTCTGTTTCTGGCTCGTTTCTCTGCTCGATCTGCAGTGCAAGATTGCCTGCCTACTTTAGTGGCTCAGATGCTAGCGCTAACTGCATGAAGGCCATGTTATGACCTTGCTTTCATGCTGTTTTTGGGCCATTCAGGCGCCTTTTGTCTATTTGCCTGGGGAATGCCAACCTCGTCCCCAGGGCATTTTGCCTCCACGTTGGGAGTCGGCGAAAATGGCCCTGGCATCGGCTGGTCGATTCTATAATCGGATTGGCCGGTTTAAAAACTTGATTAATTCAGATACAGTGTAATTTATTCATCAAAATATGAATTGCAATAAATCCACTCTGCGAAGTTCATCCAAAGAATTGTAACGATAGCTTTGGTTAAAGTCAAGAACAACATTAGATATATGTTTCTTCCCAACATTTAAATGTATCCTGGATAATCGTGGGGAGTATCATGATGAATAATGCTAGCCAGTTGCATTTATGATAAAGGTTCACATGAGTGATTCGGCAGAGCGTTAAATATTTCTTATTTATTATTCATGTATACGTATTATACAAAAACGAAACACAAAGACCGCATAAATTTTCTTGCCAAAACACCCCAAAATTCTGGGTGTCACGTGACCAGCCGATGCCAGGGCCATTTTCGCCGACCTCCCAACGTGGAGGCAAAATGCCCTGGGGACGAGGTTGGGGGAATGCTTGCTGGTGGCTTCGGCCTTGTGTGCTAGGATTGTGCTATTGTGTCTATTACAGGTTTGCGCTATGTCGTCTATTATCTGCTTTCGTGGGCTAAGTGTCCTGGGTCTGGGTGTCATGCTGGGAAGTTGCTAATCCTCCCACCCTGTTCTGGGCCAATCCGCATTTTGAGCCCATATGTGTTGTAGGCCTTCCCTCACTCATGGGCTGCGAGTTGAGATGTTGGGCCATGCTAGCCCCTTTCCCAGAGTGGGAATTACTTACTGGGCTCACCCATTTCGTCTTTCAGCCTGCTAACTGTTGCATGGTTCCTACAGGGTATGGAATTATGCGGGTCTTACTTTGTTTCGGTCTAGGTGCTGTACTGCTGCGGGTCTACTACCAGCCTTTCTTCATGGCGAGATCAAAGATCGTACACGGTTATGTCTTGTGGGTTAGTTGGCTGCCACACCGGATGTGTTTCAGGTACTTCCTTTGCCCCCCCCTGTCTCTTGTTGCCAAGTCTTGCGCCTCGCCAGTCTCAGTCCCTATGCTTGCCACCGCTCCCGGTGGTTTCACAGATAGTATGTCTTGCTGCTGCGCCTGGTGTCTTGGGTTATCCCGCTGCACTTGCTGTTTTAGGTGGGGTCACTTACCCCATCACCATTGGGTCAGCCCTGGGCCCTTTGCTGCAGTGTTTGTTATCTGAAGTCACATTTGCCGTTGTGCGTACCTTAGGTTACCATCGCAGCGGTTTTCGGGGGTGCATTTGTGCTAATGTTCCTTGCTGTCATACAGGTGCGGGGCTCCGCATTGCGTTGGCGCTATTTGCTATCCAAGTTGCAGAGAGGCTGTGTTTGTGCTCCCGTACCCTGCTTTGTCCTACGGTACCTCGCTGTCGTACTGTTGCTGGGGGTCTGCGTTGCGCTACGTTGCTGTCACGTGCAGTTATGGGGGACTCCTTTTGTGCTACTTTGCTATACTACAGTTGTGGGGTGACTGTAGATGTGCTTTACTGCTGCCGTACAGTCGTTGGGTACTGTATCATGCTTACTGCTGCCGTACTGTCACTGGGGCCGTGTTCTGCTCCCCTGCCATTGCCCTGTTGTGCGGGGGCCTCTTTAATTGTATTGGTGATGTCGTTATGCGGGTCCGTACTGTGCAACACTGTTTATCGTACAGGCGTTCGGGGTCTGTATTTGTGCTTCCCTGCTGTTGCACGGTCATGTGGGGGGTCCTCTTGTCAGCTGTTGCATGCTGGCCAGCTGCTAGCGTGTGTGCAGGTCCGTACTGTGCAACATTGCTTATCGTACAGGCATTGGGGTCTGTATTTGTGCTCCCCTGCTGTTGCACAGTCACGTGGGGGTCCTCTAGTCAGCTGTTGCCTGCTGGCCAGCCCAAGGACACAATCAGGATTTTTGAAAGGGGAGTCGTTTTTAGGACAAAGTGACGACACAAATCTAGGGGGGTCCAGTAGCATAGCCCCACGGGAAATTTTCGAACTCTGGGTCTGTAAAATGGCATTTCCTGCATTGAAGACACTTTTGACCCAAGTATAAAGGTTTTAAATCACACATTTTAGGCGTCAGAGAGAGTAGAAGTAATTTTTGACCTCCAAAATTTCCCTCGCACTCCCAAATTGCGTGCCTGGGCCAGCTGCTAGTGCGTGTGCAGCAGTGCAGGTCCGTACTGTGCAACATTGCTCGTACAGGTGTTGGGGGTCTGCATTTGTGCTCCCCCCTGCTCCCTCATTTGGGCTCTTCAGCTGCTCTTAAGTCCAGCTCATTGCTTGCTGTTGTTTGCTTTGTACTTACTACCTGTTCTGGAAAAGGCCTGTTTGTTGCTTTTCTATGTTGCAGGGGTGGGCATTTGCTTCTGGGTTTGCGTACACGTTCTGTTCATTGATGGTCACCTGGATGTTGGTCCTTCAATTGCAGCTTTTGCTATTTTGCTATTTCTGACTGTTGGTTGGCCCCTGGTGGCTTGCTTAGGTCCAGGTTGGTATGGTAATTTCAGAACCATTGATTATCATTTGGTAAGTTACTTCTCCACTTTATGTGTGACAGTAGTTCTGTTAGGAGAGGGTACAGTAATTCTCAGCAACATTGCTACAAGTTAGTGTGGGAGTTTAGGCTTGCCTGGAGCTGCTGTATACCTATAAGACCTCTCCTGTCTTGGTGGATCACCTTATTCCTGTAAACTGTTCCTCAGCTCAGCAAACCCTCTCCGATGGAGCTACACCCTCCAAAGGTCGTAGTGATTACCTCACACCATAATGCTATGGTAACCCATCACCTAACTCAATCCTTTCACACATCATGCGGTTCCTCATATGTGCAGGGAATTAATCTAAGATTCTATATAGCATATCTTGTACAGGTGGATCCTAATGCCAGTGGCAGTGCCAGGGTACGAGAATTGGGGGGGGGGGGAGGGTTCAGTGCGAGCACCGAAGGCGTGAGCACTAGGGAGGTCTGGGGGCATCTTCCCTGAAAAATTTTGAAATCTAGAGTCTCTGAAATGCCATTTCCTGCATTTTGGGGGAGATTTTACAAAATTTTGAAAATTATAAAACGTCATAAGAAACACTAAAAACTACACATTTCAGGTCTTTGTATGGGATATTTCATGGGTAATTACTAGATACTGTCAAAAATTAAGAGAGATATCTACTGTACTGTAACAGTGCCATTCTATTTTGAATCATCAATATTAAAAAAGAAATAAAATCACAATAATTTTGAGGTGTTTTATTACTTGTCTTCATTCTTATATTCAAAAGTTTAAGATTTCAAATCTTAGTCAAAAACCTACCCCCCCCCCCCTTTCTCCTCAAATTTGGATGAATTGGAAAATCGACCTTGGAGAGAATAATGCAATTTAGAAACTAGGATCGCACTATTAGGATCTTCTCTATATTTTAATATTACACAGAATTCTGTTACAGGATTCTGTAGAATCTTGTATACAATCAAGAAAGTGAAAAAACCCAAGTAATTAATGCAGTGAAAAAAGACTATTACATGTATTTTAAAACTTTACATAATTTATTCTGTAACATTGCACTCTATCTAAGCTGCTAATAATTCTCTAAAAATGCTTAGACCAGTTTCCAAGGTGATACTGGCATTCTGTTAAAAGCTTTGAACACATTAATCCATTTAAAAACAACATAATATCAAGGCATATTGACTTAATGATAACAGATAAAACATAATTAAATCTTCCAGGTTTTTTATAATCATAATAGAGGTTTATATAGTGAACTACATGTTCATACTACATAGGTTACTATTATGGCAATAACATTGGCCATAAAATATTGTTGCAATTCAGTTCCTCAGCTAGACCAATCTATTTGATAAATTCATTAGAGACTGGGGTTTCTGTTTTGAATTTGACTGGTTTTTAAACAATATCTAATACGAAATAGGATTACTAAGTCAAAAATCAATCAACTTCAAAGCAGGAAATTGTCCAAGGAACTTCATCTAATGAATTATGACGAGACAAAGAAAGTGAGTTGCAAATTAATTTGCAACAATATTTTAAGAACAGTTCTATTGCCATGACAGTGCAGTATATGACTGAATAAAAATACAATCCAATATTGCTGTATATGCGTTTGAGTAGGAGTTTGCAAGGTTTTGATTGCAAAGATGCCGAAGCTATCAAAACAACCCATAGCATTTCGAAACTATTCAATACTATTATTAAAACGGAACTAGTCACACCAATATAAATATAAATATTAACACGGCAGGAGTTTAATTAATTGATTTCTCGCAAGCCTAACTTTAATATAGGATACATGTCCTTCCATCTGAAAATAACTAGAAAAAATTAACCCGATAGAATCAAGGGAATATTTTCGTTGGGTATCCAGAAGTTAAGCACTTGTGTTGTATGAGTTATAGATAGCCAAAACATAAACAAGTAATACGATGTTTACAAAGCCAAGTGCCGATCGAAGTACGCTTCTTTCAAGTCCGATCGTTCGCTAAACTGTCTTTAAAACTGCGATCAAATCTGTTTGACGTTATAACACGGTCTGAATAGAACTAGGTGCTTCTATATGAACGCTGAGAAACTTGTCCTGACACAAATACAGAGAGAAGAGAGTAGCAGGTCGTAGCCGAAACCGAAGAGTACACTGTTATTTGCTACCTTGTAAGAGGAAACCGCTTTTGAAGTCATCTGTCATCAAGTATTTGAGAAGTATTTATGGCTTTCGGCATTTAATTCTTTGCTACGGAAAAAACTGATACTTACCTTCATCTTTTCGTTTTGTAGCGTTATCCAAGCTGACTTTATGTATATTCGAGAAGACTTCTGTGGCAGTGATTTGAAAAACAACGTATTGCCATCGTAAAATATTCGTAAATATTCATTCATATATTGTGTTCACAAACCTGCTCAGAATGAAACCTGCTCTTGAGAAATATTGACATTGTTTGGCTTATCACCAGTCTCCCTACTGTGAGCACGGCCATCATAAGGTCGTACGACTAATTTTATTTTGTAGTATGGAGAAGGGCCGAAGCTCTAATAATTAGGCTCGAAGCCCGACGGGTTGCCACTGGCGTCAAGTCCCTTATACGCGAGAGGATAAATGCGAATCAAACCTCGCATCGAGTTTCAGATAAGTGACTACAGTGCCACCCTCATCCACTTGACACACTTTTAGTGCCGCCCCGCGTGAGAGCTAATTAATTGCTTTGCACAAAGAATAACATGTGTTTCTGGATGTTTACTTTATAGCGTGCCTTATAACTAAAAAAACAGTATAGCATTATCAAAAGTACATTGGTGCATGTAATAATATTTGTATATTTGACATACTTGCCATAGAAAAGAATTTATATGTGGACACTTGTACGGAACATTGCCGGTTTCTTGTACCAAAGGCAAAAAAGACATGAGTAAAACGGAAAAAAATACGAAGAAAGCAAAGAAAGAGATCAAAACGAAAAAAATAAGAAAAGGAAGACAAAAAAGAGCTCTAATAAAACGGAAAATATGTAAAAACAAAGTCAGAATAACAAGACGACGAATGAGAAATTGCAAATGAAAAGAACAAAATGAGAAATTTTCGGGATATTAATTATACTAATGACAACAAAGAATTGCAAAAACAAAAAGAGGAAAATAGTTTGGTAGGCGAATGGTCGCGTTCATTTGCGGTTTATCTGTAGCCTACAGACTGTAGGTTGTTCCTCGGGTTGTTCAACTCACCAGAAGGACGTGTATCGAATTATATTAATGAAAGTGAAAACGATGGAAGTACTACGCAGGCAAAGAAGTCAGAAAACTGCTTTAAAACTTCTCCTGCGTGTGTGTTTTGTTCAGTTGATATTGAATGTCAACCGTGCAAACTGCAAATGCTAACTGGCACCAACACTACTTACTTACTTTCATTATATTTGAAGATTACCCATTACCCAATCAGGGATGGTGAACAAATTCTGAATTATATCGGAGCGGTTTGATCATGAATAGTATAATTGATTTGATTATATAAATTTAGAGTTAAATCACGTTAAATCCAATGTCATAAATCCATTGGTCTTTTTACAGTCCGTGGCTGGTTCAATCACCAATCCTACAAAAAGTCTATATAACTGTCAAAAAACTTTATAAAATAACATGTATACTACGCGAGCCTTGATTGGTCAATTGGCGTGTTTGGATCAGAGTATCCAAACACGAAAAATTCCCGCCAAAACGATTTTTTGAAAATGTCGGACAGTATATCATATTCACTTGTGATTATTTTATAAAAAAAATACCAAATGTTTTTTTCCGTGTTTGGAGACTCTTATCCAAACACTTGGGAAATTGCTCGACTTTCGAAAAGCTAAAAACACTCGCCTGCGGCTCGTGTTTTGTTACGCTTTTCTCCAGTCTCGCAAATTCCCGCGTGTTTGGATCAGAGTATCCCAAACACGGAAAACCATTTGGTATTTCTTTAATGCTAAAGCTATATGATAAATGATAATCGATAAGTGCTAAAAGGGGCCTAAAAGGGGCCTAGGATGGTTGCAGGTGGACAAATAGATGTGGTCTACCTGGACACGCCGCTCAACGTCTACCGCTGGCAATGATTTTGCGGATTCGCCAGTAAATATGACGTAATTTGGAACATTTATCAACAAGACCGACAACAAAATGGACGCCGATGTGTTGGCAACGTTAAAAATATTAATCATTGGGGAAAGTGGCGTTGGAAAATCAAGGTTTTTATGCTTGAGTTTACACGTTTATAAAGCATATAAAATACTACTTTTAGTCAATGTCACTCTGTTTGTCTTTTATTCATGTTGTGTCTAAACCCCCAGAATTAAAATGTTCTAGAACTGTTTAAAAAATTGTTTTTATGTGACAATAAGCAGGTAGGCTTCATCGTATTTTAATATATATAGCGGTTCGAATAT
This sequence comes from Corallium rubrum, assembly GCA_964035015.1. Lineage (NCBI taxonomy): Eukaryota > Metazoa > Cnidaria > Anthozoa > Scleralcyonacea > Coralliidae > Corallium > Corallium rubrum. The sequence continues at coordinate 29,319,717 of OZ035998.1, forward strand.
TAATTATAATGTGGGATAATTGTGGATACTTTAATCTATTAATGTGTTATTTCTGCTGAGCTTTTGTCGCGTTTACTTGGGACGTAGTTAGAGAATAGCTATACCAGTATTTTACTGTACAAACTGTCCTCAGTTGTCACAATATTTTTGTATTTGTATTTGTATGTACATATTTTATATAGCTCTTTCATCTTGGCAAACTGTTAAAATGTTTGTCTGTTATGTGAATTGTTGGAAATGTTGAGTTTTGCCATGATTTATTTAAGGCTGGATTTCTACTTGGCAAAAATATGTTGCATCAACATTTTTTTTGTGCTGTAACCTCACGCGGGGTGGAACTACATGTAATTCGCCACTTGAGACAAAAGCAAAATGTCTCTTCACTTCAGAAATATTGCTTGCTGTAGTTAGTAAAAAACAGCCTTTATGTTCAAGGTTGGACTGACTTTGGTGTGTCAGATTGGGTTCAACCTGAAATTCCACTCATGCTGACCTAACCAGCAGGTCACCTGCTAGACTTTACTGTTGTTTTAAAGCCTGCCTAGCTCCAGGCCTACTTTTTATATAAACAGAGTACTCTATATAAGTCTAATTCAGACCACAAATCCAATAATTTTACTGTAACTGACATAAGACCATGTGATATATATCACCCTCCTGGTGGTGTGAGCTGGAAGACCATTGACAGTTGCTGTATCCAGAGATAATTTGCAGTGGTGTTGCCAGGGGGGGAGTGTGTGTTTGAGGGGCACCGCCCAGTGGTCTCCAAGACTGTTCTTGTGAAAAGTTTAAGTCTGACGTGGAGAAACTTGTAGAACTGTAACCCCGGGGGGGGGGGGGGGTGGTGGGGGGTGGGTTACAGTTGTTTTAAGGCCAAGTGAGTAGACAGTGATGTGTTATATATATATTGCAGGCATATATGCTATAAATTACAATGCCTCCAACCTGTTTTTACATTTATGACTTGTTTATAATAAATATATTAAAGATATTCTGATGTGACTATCATGTGATTTCAACAAAATTATGTAATTTATGGCTTCCAGATAACTCTTAATAAATACTTGCCTCCAAATGCAGAAAATTTGTTTGAGAGACTCTAGAAATCCAAATCCAAGAAATCCATCCCTTAGGAGACTGAGGTTCTTCTAACCCCCCCCCCCCCCCCCAATCAAGACTCTGGCTACACCACTGATAATTTGGGATATGTAACTATATTCATGTGTTGAAGGGATGTTGTAGCCTGTAGGGGTGTCTGTGGGTATGCCCTCCAGAAAATTTTGCAATGTAGAGTCTCAAAAATGCTATTTCCTTTACCAAGGGGTGATTTTTAACATTCTGAGCAGTGATTTATGATTTTTTGGGCACTTAGTTTGGGTCACCCAAGCTACTGAGTGTATTGGTATTTCAAATCTTATACTTATTGTGTTAAATAATTATACAAGTGATTTGAGTGACCTGGATACAGTCTTTATTGAGATGAATTATGAAGCACATTATTTGGCTGTAATTGATTAATAACTAAGGTTGACTTCAAGATTGGCCAAATGTGAAATTTTGGGCCAGTCTGAATTTAGATCACCCTTGTGTAAACAGCTGGTCCTTAATAGTCATAGTTGATGACCTGTCTTTCTATTTTTAAATTTGTAGCTTGCTTTTAAGATTTGTTGAAGATACATTTGATCCAGATTCAGGAGCAACAATAGGTACATGTAATAGAATTTATATAATTTTTAAGGAATATAGTAGAAACATGTATATTTACTAGTACATGTATACTTAACTATTGCAAATACACTACTCGATATCTATTCTTGCACCCGGCATCATACAGTAATTAACAACATGGAGGTGGTGAGGAGTAGAAGATTTGTTTTACCTTGGTTTTCACACCAAAACAATAGCTAAGCTTCGTTTTTTAAAATAATCTTGAAGAATGAGGGTACACTTGAGTTCCCCTTTTGTCAACTATTCCCTCATAGAAATTTCGAGCTTATAATGTGATTGAAATACAGTATAAAATCACTCTCCTCCGCAGAGGCTTCTTGGGCTTTTTAATAATACATGTAATAGGAATAACATAGTTACCGAACTGTTGAAATGCAGGAAAAGTCTTACGAAGTGCACGCCTAAAAACATTTGCCGCTTCGCCCACAATTGCTAACAGCGGTGGCTGGCAATTACCTCATAACGTTTGAAATATATTTTGTAAAGAGAGATAATTAATACCCGCAAAAAGTGTCTAACACTGGATTCAATTCATAACTTTTTACTTTGCGCATCTTACGTGTTTGTAAGTAATTTAATTGCAACTTGAAAATGTATTATTTTTACGAATTTCGTCACCTTTGTTTTCAAAAATTATTCTCAAACGTTTTGGGTAGGTAACGGCCGCTTATGGTTTGTGGGCATGCAGAGATTAAGCAAAATATATTTATATGCTAAGTTGTCGTATACATGTGGTGCTGCAAATGTAACAGACGTTCGGTAGACGCTCGTCAGGCTTGATTACTCCGAAAAGATTTCTGAGCTCCAGACATGAGGGTTCACCAAACTCGCAAACGTACCACATGCACTGCGTGTATACGTACAACTTTATATCGTATCACTTTAATAGCATCTTGTACAAACGCTACCACTTAGGAGCACATATGACTATGATTTTGCAACATTAGCTTTCCATCTGAGCCTCAGGGGCTCATGGTTAGAACGGCCATTGGAAGGTTGCAGGTTCGAACCCTGTCTGGGGCTCAGAAATCTTTTCTGAGTAATTGAGCTTGACGAACGTCTACCAAACGTCTGTTGTATTTGTAGGCGTGGACGTCGTGGGATTTTTTCCACGCCCCGACAGTTCGGCGTACTACCCGTGCAGACAGGTTTGCTAAGTCACCCAGGCTAATACTATAAAGCACTACAGTAATTAAATTTTCTACAAGCGCAATCTATACAGTAGGCAGTAGCTGCATTTGGGAGAAGGGAGAAATATAAACTTTTTGGTAGGGGTTGTGAAAATTTACATCAAGAAAAATCCGGGATCATAACACATTTTTTTATATATTAGTCCAGAGGGTGGAGGGGGAGTATTGTTACCCGAGCAGAGAATTTACGAGACCAACTTTTTTTAGTGTAATTTTGGGTGTAGATTACGATTTTGCATGTTGATCAAGTCTTTGAGGGGGCGTTTCCGAGAAACGGGGAGTTAAATGGGGGGGGGGGGGTTCTTTACCTTATCAGTATTACCTTAAAGGACATTGGAAATATAATTTAAGTTTGTCTCATTTGAAAGAACTCGTGAAATGGTTAGTAAGACTCTTTACAATTTTCCCATATCTGTCTTAGTTTTCGAAATATTTTGGCCAAAATCAGCGTGCAGTCCGCCATTTTGTAGATCTTGAAATATATGACAAAGAGTGAGTAACTGTTTGTACGTACCTTATTGATCTGTTTACATTCTTTCAAGCCATTTCAGCTCAAAAATACAGTAGATGAAGAATTGGATGAACACGTTTCGTGAATCTAAATGATTCAATGTCTATTGATATGAAGTTTCCCTTTTTTTATATTTAATTTTTTCATATCAATAGACATTGAATCATTTAGATTCACGAAATATTTCGAAAACTAAGACAGATATGGGAAAATTGTAAAGAGTCCTACTATACCATTTCACGAGTTCTTTCAAATGAGACAAACTTAAATTATACTTCCAATGTCCTTTAAGGTAAAACTGATAAGGTAAAGACCCCCCTCCCCCTTTTACCCCCCGTTTCTCGGAAACGCCCCTTCAAACACTTGATCAACATGCAAAATCGTAATCTACACGCAAAATTAAACTAAAACAAGTTGGTCTCGTAAATTCTCCGCTCGAGTGACAATACTCCCCCTCCAGCCTTTGGACTATATGCATGGCTCTTCGTGAGCGGTCTTAACGCGACTTAGTCTTTTCTGCAATTTGATTATAGTTTCTGAAAGGTCTTTACAAGCCGGTAGAGACCGAAATTGAAATTGAAAAACTAAATCAGAAAATTAAGCAAGTCAAGCTTGCCTGGTGTTTAGATATCATGAAAATATAATATTTATCCCCACGAAAATTTAGATACGACAGTGTTTACGGTGACTGAAAGTGTTTTGGTTGTTTGAAGTTTTCGTTGGAAGCCGGTACTTACTTCGGTCTTTGCGGCTTGTATTTTCGACATTCAAATAAAACTAACAAAACATTGGTCATATGATAAAAGCCTTATTAATTAACCTTGCTTGATCGGTTTTTGCGCAAAATTATCTTCCCTGCAATCTTTTAGTACAGACCGAGCGACGAAGGAGCGAGGTTTGTGCGAAAAGAACAAAGGCAGGGAAATTTTGCCGTAAAGACCGATCAAGCAAGGTTATACCCTGCGAGCAGAGCCTTCTTTTCCTTATTTCTTCGCTGAGAGAGAGGAAGAAAAGTACGCTCTGCTGTATTCGTGTCAGGCTTCGTCCAAGATTTAGGACGAAGTAACCCGTTTAAGACCCGTTTAACCGGTTCTCATTTTGTTTTCTGCTCTGATTGGGACTGGTTTCGAGATTGTAACCAAACAACTGACATGCATGCGCAATGGAAACCAGTCACGAATACAGCAGAGCCTACTCTTCTTCCTCTCTCTCAGTCTCAGCGAAGAAATAAGGAAAAGAAGGCTCTGCTCGCAGGGTAGCAAGGTTAATAATGTTTTTATCATGAGTTGTGAAATATTTTCTTTCACCTCGCCCCCCTTTTTAATAATGGCTGCTCTTCCAGTATTAGCTTTAGAATACTATTAATACTACATGTAATTATGAATTAAGAAAATATAAAAAGTAAGCTTCTACATAAATTAAACTTACTAATGCGCCAATGAACGTAGGAAGTGATGAATTTTAGAAGTCATTTAGGGACCTTGCAGTACGGTCTTTATCGGCTCTAAAACACTCGACTGTCGCCTCGTGTTTTATATCCGATAAAGCCCTCCTGCGCGGTTTTTAAATATTACATATATACTGTATATATATATATATATATATATATATATATATATATATATATATATATTAGCAGTGGTAGTGTGGTATATCCCACATCCGTCTCTTGATTGTGATGTGTATACTGTATATATATTTACTGTATGCTTTCTTGAACTTCATCATAATATATGATTACATTTATGAAATTGTTCTTGACAGGTGTTGATTTTAAAATTAAGAATGTTACAATAGATGACAACAAAGTAAAACTAGCAATATGGGTAAGTCACAATGAAATGACCAGTATCTAGTATAAATATATATATATATATATATATATATATATATATATATATATATATATATATATATATATATATGTATATATATATATATATACGCTCACTACCCTTGTGGAAGTTTGAGCACTCTGGGCCCATGCGCACTTCACGCTATCTGAATGTACTTCACCAATGCTGTCCCACATGCGGTTGTCACCGACGATCGCATTTTATAAGTAATTGATGAAATTCATTCAGATTGTTCCAAGCTACACTGATGAGCTGTAGTACAGTGAAACACGTGTCTGTAGATTGAACTAGTATATTTATATATGGTATATTTATTATAAGGCACTGTGGGAGAGCATTGCGTTCTTTTTAATGACCTGCAAGTACAGTTCTGAATAGATGAGTGGCCGTGTTGTATCGAATATAGAATCACGAGCCGAAGGCGAGTGATTATATATTCGATACAACACGGATGCGAATGTTGTAAACAGCTTAAAACACGCCGAGTCTTTGATGTTAATATGAGTAATATTTGTTCAGATTAATTCAGAAAAAGCTCAATTTCAATGTTTTAGAGCGGAGATAGTGACCTGATATACAACCACTAGTGGTTGTATATGTGATACAACCACGTGTGGTTTGTACCAGATATACAACCTCCTTCACGGTCATGATTTCTTTTGTGTTTTCTTCATGAATTATTAATGAGTGTTTTATATATATATATATATATATATATATATATATATATATATATATATATATATATGAAACAATAACAAAAAAGTCTAAGTCTCTTTTATTTGCATTCAAATCGATTCAGAACTGTACTTGCAGGTCATTAAAAAGAACGTAATGCTCTCCCACAGTGCCTTATAATAAATATACTATATATGCTATATATAAATATACTATATATATATATATATATATATATATATATATATATATATATTATATTTATATATAGTATATATAGTATATTTATATATATATATATATATATATATATATATATATATATATATATATATATATATGTATATATAGATATATATGTATATATATATATATATATATATATAAATTATATATACTTATACGTCCTGGAACTGTAGTGTTTACTGTTATAAAAACTGATTAATTAATATTTAAAAGCGTGGAAAATGAATGCTTAACCCTTTAACAGGCAAGTTTCTGCAAGTGGTACCCATGCAGTTGACAAGTAAAATCGTCTGGTGTTAGCCATAGTAAAATATATAAGTAGGAACAAAAACGTCCGATTGCCTGTCAAACGGTTAACATATACAGGTGTAAACATGAAACAAAACGAAGAAACAAGCTCAAAAGTAAGGTAAACGAAGGTAAATGGCAATATCTGAAGACTCGAACGATGAGTTAAAAACAAATAAGAAACTGAACCAAGAGCCATTGACATAATAAACGGCTTATTAATCTCGTTTGCTCGATTTGTACTGGAAAGTATTTGCTTGCGGTATTTTCACAAAAATCCTCTTTCTTTTGTCGCTAGGCCTGTACAGACATCACATCCGGTTTATATAAGCTTTTAATAATTAGTACGTTTTAGGAAAATATGACGTTGCGAGACGTTACGTAACTTACGTTATGACACCTTAATTACGGTATACGTTGCGTAAAGCCTGCATGGTTTCTATATAAAGATCGTCTCGATCGACCAATCCAATCAGATTGGGCGATTCGAAATATCTCTAGTCTGATTGGGGAAATTTGGGCAACCTGGGCGATCGGGTCGATCGTATGGAACCCAGGCTTTAGGGAGACCTAGCGTTAGATTTTAGTACCTTACGAATACGCTGTAACGTAAAAATCTAACCTGTGCCACGGCCTTCTCTCGCCTCCGCATCTTCTCAGGAACGTCCTGCATCTGGGGACGAAGGTACAGTAACTATTTGTCTGAGACCCGACAGGCGACATGGCTGTGTTGGAAATTCACTTGTTAAGTATAGGTTATTTTGAGGCCACGAGGGGATATGTGAATAAACACATATCCCCAAGGGGCCTCAAAATAACGTACTTATTTTTCACATGGCGAGGTTGACAGGATTTCATAAGATAAGGAGTGCATGGTGCGGGGGTATTAGACGGGAAGATTAGAGGAGAATACTAGAAGTTTTTATCAAAAGTGAAGTGCTGCGAGTTGCTACCATTTAATATTTAGTAGTAAAATACTTGTTATCGTCCGAAGCATTTTCAATTAAAGGGCTTAAGCATGCGACGTTTTCCTCAACATGGACGTCACGCGTATAAAATCGAGCCATTAAAGAGTGATGGCGTCAGCACTCTTGCTTGTAGTGAAGAACGGCAAATAATCTATGCAGGTTTAGATTGTTGATTTGCAGCAATAACGGCTGTTGCCATCTTTAATGGCTCAATTTTGTAGGCGTGACGTGAGTGTTGACAATAACGTCGCATGCTTAAAATGTTAAGTGAAATCATCTGGCACAATGGTGTAGAATGTCATATAAAAATTAATGAACAAAGACTCGTATAAATACACTGTCTGCCCCTCGAAATGTCGCTAAGCCTTTTGTGGCCTTGATATATACTTCCAGCAACAAATAGAGTTGTGTTTGATATAATAGTATAGTAGATATAATAGTATACACTTATTTCTCTTTAATAAATCAATATATTCCAGCGCCAAACTTGCCAAGAAACGAGCGCACAATTTAATAATGCCTGCCGCTGATCGGTAGACATTGCGTATACCGAAGATCATCGCCCACGAAATCCTAAATCGAGTTTGTGAACGAATTATAGCGAGGAGGTAGAGGGGAATATTAGAGCCTTAGAGGGGAATATTAGAGGGGAATATTAATCTATTGTTTTGCCAGGGGCTATTGAATATATACCCCTAAAAGAACAAAGGAAACCGAGGCATGTGAAAAATAAAGTTTGTTAATGTCAAGTAAAGCTAGTTTAATCAACCTTTCATATTGCAGGATACGGCTGGTCAAGAAAGGTTTAGGACCCTTACACCAAGTTATTACCGTGGTGCACAAGGGTGTATTTTAGGTGAGAATGCATGTTCTTACGAATGACAGTCAGGGAATTGTTCTCCCGGACCAAATTCCCTAGGAAATATGTTCCCTTCAAGAACTCCCTTTACTTCATCTTAATTATAACGTACGCCCAGAAACCGAGAAGTTATTTCTAAAACCAATTAGGTTTCTGTCAATATTTAAAACATGAAATTAAATAAAAAGTGTAGGTTATTTTTGGGAAGGGAAGCATGCATGATGAAGAAGTTCGATTATACTTTATTATGTAAACTTATATTAGACATTAAAGTGCCTATATGAAACGAAATTTTTCTTCATATTTTAAGATTGTATTTGGAAGATCATGGTCTTTTTACATGTATTTGGGAGAAAACGGAAAATCAGTCATATTTTTGGATTGGTTTAACTACACAAAACCATGCGTTTACTCGCCTGTTTGTTAAAAATATTCTTTTTTGCTTTATTGCATTCAGTGTACGATACTAGCACCCGGGAAACGTTTAACAAGCTAGAAGAATGGGTGAACGAAGTTGAAGTTTATTCCACCAAACGTGATATTATTAAAATGCTGGTAGGAAATAAAATTGACAAGGTACGTGAAACATCTGTGTAAAATTAACTAGGAAATAATATTTTGGTTCCCTTCCCTTCCTTTCCCTTCCCTTCCCTTCCCTTCCCTTCCCTTCCCTTCCCTTCCCTTCCCTTCCCTTCCCTTCCCTTCCCTTCCCTTCCCTTCCCTTCCCTTCCCTTCCCTTCCCTTCCCTTCCCTTCCCTTCCCTTCCCCTCCCTTTCGCTCCATTTTCCTCCCTTCCCCTCCTTTTCCCTCTCTTTCTCTCCCTCCCTCCCTCCCTCCCTCCCTCCCTCCCTCCCTCCCTCCCTCCCTCCCTCCCTCCCTCCCTCCCTCCCTTCCTCCCTCCCTCCCTCCCTCCCTCCCTCCATCCCTCCCCTTTCCTTTCCTTTCCTTTCCTTTCCTTTCCTTTCCTTTCCTTTCCTTTCCTTTCCTTCCCTCTCCTTCCCTTCTTTTCTCTTTTCTTTACAAGGCATTACAAAGTGTTTGTGTATGCATTCTCACTTTTTGACAGGAGAATCGCGAAGTTGATCGACAAGAAGGACTAACGTTTGCGAGAAGAAACAAGATGTTGTTCATAGAATGTAGCGCGAAAACCAAAGATGGTGTGCAGTACGCCTTTGAAGAACTCGTTGAAAAGGTAACATTTCTACAAAGAAACCTTGTTGACCTAGTTGACGTAGCAGCATTTTTTGCAGGGAGAGAGTACCTTTAGTGACTGCAAGCAAAAGGATTGCCCCCATAAAGTTTTAAATTTCGAAAATTTAAATGATATCTAGAAAACGTATAAACTGTCGAAATGTCGGCGTTACGAAAATGGTCATATGACTTGCTTCTCGGTCTAAGCTCACTCGCTTCCATCCCTTCCTGGACAGACTTTTGGGAATTAGTGATGCTTGCGGAGGAGGCACTTTCAGATATATTTAAGTTGGGTTTTTTTATAAGGTACAGTACGTATTAGAAAATAAACAGAAACAGGCATCCTCTCTTAAAAACAAATGCCTTTTCCAAGGCGTTTTTTTAGCTTCCTTCTGTATGTCTTATACCATTAATTTTTAATCTGTCGAACGTTGCAGACTACTAACCAAAGCTTGTTATAATAAATTATTTTGGCCAGAGAGCGTTTTACTCATTTTTATTATGTGTAACACTGAAATATCTCAAAAAGGAAGCAAGGAAACGAAAAACTGAAAACTGAAAACGTCGCTTTTGTGTCGAGAAAAATCTAATTATTTAGCTTAAATCCTTCACAAATTTATCACAAGTCCAACGTATGAAGGCAATGTCAAATCTAAGTCAAATTCGCTTCAAATCTATGAGAGCATCATGGATTATCTAACACAGAGCAACGTGGATTCTAGCCTGCGAGCAGACGTTCTTTCTTGGGCGAGGGAGCCGCCAAGCGGCGAGGAGAGGAGAAGAAAGAACGTCTGCCGTCAAACCCTATAATTGGTCTTCCGCCCCTTGACACCTGGCATGTAAACAAACGGCAAGGTGACTCGCTTTCGACGTTACAATACTCATCATATCGTTAATTGACTGATTTTCTCTCGCGATTTTCGTCTAATCCTATTATTAAAGAAATACCAAATGGTTTTCCGTGTTTGGATACTCTGATCCAAACACGCGGGAAATTGCGAGACTGGAGAAAAGCATAACAAAACACGAGCCGTAGGCGAGTGTTTTTAGCTTTTCAAAAGTCGAGCAATTTCCCAAGTGTTTGGATAAGAGTCTCCAAACACGGAAAAACCCATTTGGTATTTCTTTTATAAAATAATCACAAGTGAATATGATATACTGTCGGACATTTTCAAAAAATCGTTTTGGCGGGAATTTTCCGTGTTTGGATACTCTGATCCAAACACGGCAATTGACCAATCAGGGCTCGCGTAGTATACATGTTATTTTATAATAAAGTATCCAAAGCAGTTGATTTGCCAATTCTTTCTCTGGCCGCTTTTGCAGAAGCTGACGCTGATTTCACTCGGGATTTTTCTGCTAAACTGAACCCGTTGAAAGTTGAGCAAAACGTCTCGGCTTCACAGGAAATGACCTTCATTATTCAAAAGTTCACTGAACGATTTTGTCTCAACACAAGCGAAAATATTATTAAACGATCCCAGCCACCTTCTGATAATGAAAGTGAAAGTTAGAAACCGTTGGCCAATCATAATAGAAGCGGAAGTAGCAGAGACATTATAAGCCAATCAGAACATTAGTCCGCCAGACTGTCTACTCTTCTCCCAAAGCCACACCCCCTAAAGACAATCTGTTTAGGATTCATATACGATCGTTTTTAGGCGAGTCAAATTAAATTAATTGAACAGTCATATAACATGTCGTGAGTTCTATTGACTTGCACCATTTTGATTTAATTGGCTTGATGTATACCCTACGACGTGTCGAAAAGCCTCTGGCACTCAGGGTACTTGATGTACTTCATACAAGCTAACCAACCACATAAACTGAACCCATTTTAATTGAATATTTTATAGTTGGATTTGACTTGACACAACTTGGGCCTAAGAGTGTTTTTTTCAAATGAGACATACTCAATTTTCGTTTTCTAAGCACTTTAATATTGTTACAGATAATCCAAACGCCGGGTTTGTGGGAGAAAGACAGTCAAACATCGGGAGGGGTAAACCTATCTTCAGCTGGAAATCAGGTGGTCCAAGGATGCAGTGGATATTGCTCATTGACGTAAATCGACCATATCTCGAAGAAACATTCGGCATTCGCGAGTTGGTATACTCAATTTCGACAAAGGACATCGACCGAAAGACAATTTAACTGACGGTTTATAGTAAAGAATATTAGATACAAAATATACACAAGAACTTAGTTTAGTAATATTATTATTCACCTACATTTGATATTTCCCGAGACAAAGTCGAGGGAAACATCGAGACTCGAGTTTTGTTATATAGCTTTGTTATATAATTTTGTTGTATAGCTTTGTTATATATACAAAACATCGAGACTGTTTTGTTATGTAGCTTGAGTTTTGCTGAATAATTTCGACGTTTATCAAGGGAAAATACACAAACGAAAAGACAAACTGAAAGACTTACCAAAATATTTCGTCTGGCTCTGTAATTTCACATCAAACAAACAAATATGAGTCTCAGAACAAAAGAACAGCAATACATTTCTCCAGTTAATCTTCACACATGCTTTGAAGACCTATAAATATTCTTTTTACGTACCAAACAAGCTTTTGTGTATAGGATGCCGTGAAGAATTCAAAGTTCTAGCGGGCAACAATTGAAAACTTATTGACCGAGCAGGCAATAAGTTCTCAGTTATTGCCCGCGCGGTAGACATTGAAATTTATCTAAGGTCATGTGACCACAAACCAACCAATGACAGTCACCGTTGTATCCAGCGAAACTCTAGCTATATAACAATTGTTCTTATGGATAGTTGTCCATTAGCGTACGTTATATTACCATCGTTACCGAACGCACAAATTTCTCCAGAAGTGAAATAACATATCAAACTGGCAAACTTTAAAAGTATATCTTTGGTTTGCACATGACGTCATGGCGGCCATGTTGGAGGAACTTTAACAAAAGAATCTCATTGGCAGCTTTTGTATTTGGAGTATGTTTTCCTGAAACATGGCCACCGTATCTTTGTCTTCTAAATCTCAAGGGATTGATTGCAAACCACCAATAGCTAGAAGTCCACGTCAGATTCTCTTGAAATTCTTGGTGAATGTTCCTGTCATGCATTCCACATGATACATTCACTTCACAGACACTTTAATTTTAACCCTAACTTTGCTGTAATGATTGGGAACGAGTCTGGGCTTTGGGAAATAGATTTGTACTTGTTTATCATATAACTGTTTTCGTAATCGGTTCGGAATGTGAAATACAGCTAGTTAGAACGAGAATATAATAATTATCAACAATTTGTCACCGGTTTCTTATGAATCTTCTTAAGATTTTTGGTCATGTAATAAACTACTTATTGACCTCGCTTGTTCGGTCTGTACTAGTGAAATATACTTTATTTGTTCTGGATAAACCTATCACTGGGTCATATCTAAACTGTTCTCCTTATTAGAGGTTCAGTAAGGGTGAGCCCGTGTTAGTACATGCAGGAGGAAACTTCTGTCAAGGCCAGATTAGGATTGCGCCGTACCTGCGGCATATTTCAGCGCGCGTCCCCTTGACCGAAGCCCCCCCCCCCCCCCCTCGAGTCCTGGGGCCAACGCTTTCTAGAAAGGATGTGCAGAACAAAAAATTGCGCAATCGGAAAGCGCGGGACCGCTTTAATTTTGCCATATGGTTAATCCCGCATTGACCTCTGCGGTAGCCTGGAGTATTAAATTCGGCTCTGTTTTTCTTCTTCTATCAGTTCAGTTTTTCAGCGTTGCAAATCAGTATTTTTGTACAATCCTTGAGCCAGTGTCCTTTTGGTATGTGGTGCTTCACTATTGACATTAGACTAGCTTTGTCGTTTCTCATAAAAAAGAAGACAATCTGAATATTTTCCCAAAGAAATTTATCTTGCCCGAGTGAACGCCTAATTTCTGGGGTAGAGAGGCTTTAATATATAGAGCATTGTAGAGTGAGGGGCTTTTAATTTTTACAATCTAAAGCCGGTTTTCCACTTGCCAATTTTTTTGCGCGAAAAATTGGATAGATTTCTAACTAGAAGTTTTTATCAAAAGTGAAGTGCTGCGAGTTGCTACCATTTACTATTTAGTAGTAAAATACTTGTTATCGTCCAAAGCATTTTCAATTAAAGAGCTTAAGCATGCGACGTTTTCCTCAACATGGACGTCACGCGTATAAAATCGAGCCATTAAAGAGTGATGGCGTCAGCACTCTTGCTTGAAGTGAAGAACGGCAATCTATGCAGTTTTAGGTTGTTGATTTGCCGCAACAACGGCTATTGCCATCTTTAATGTTGCCATCTTTAATGCCTGCCGCTGATCGGTAGACATTGCGTATACCGAAGATCATCGCCCACGAAATCCTAAGAATCGCGTTTGTGAACGCATATAAACTCGGCCCAGACCTCGTCAAGATTATTGGGCTGCTCGAGCAGCTCAATAATCTTGACGAGGTCTGGGCCGAGTTTATATGCGTTCACAAACGCGATTCTTAGGATTTCGTGGGCTTTTCGCGTACTTTTCGTGGACTTTTCGTAGGATTTTCGCGGCTCGCAGCAATTAGATCTATCACGGGTTCTATCCGAAAGCTTATGAGACGAAAGGCAAATTAATTCGATTCGCCCCAATTTATTCGCAAGTGAAAAACCGGCTTTAACCCTTTACTTTACTCTGGCTATTAACGCCAGACGATTTTATTCGTCAAGTTGAGACCTCCCGGTAATCTGCCCGGTAAAGGGTTAAACCATAAGCAGGTCAAACTAATATATGTGTAGCTAATAAAAGAACAGTTAAAAGAAAGTGTAAGCAGAGCTAGCAGAGCTGCCAACATGTCCTCCTACCTAGAATTACCAATAATCAGTAAGTGTGAAACGGCCTTGAATTACCAATAATTGGTAATTGTAGGTAATTCTCTGTCCCACATGCGGGATGTTAAACTAAATTGCATATAACTAAAAAAACAGTAGGGGTGTTGTGCTCGGGGTCTGAGAGGTGGGTCTTTTTCCCCGGAGGGTTGTGGTTAGGTTTAGGGCCACTGGGGGTTGTGGGTTAGGGTTAGGGTTGCTGGGGGGTTGTGGTTAGGCTTAGGGTAAGGTTTAGAGGTTAGGGTTGGGGTGTGGGGGTTGGGAATTAGTTTTTAAAATTAACGATTGGTAATTCTAGGCATTTCACACTTACTGATTATTGGTAATTCTAGGTAGGAGGATATGCTGGAGCTGCACAGCTATGTTTTACTCAACCTCGTACCCAGGGTCTTAATCGTCTTATGGCGTTGGCGAGCGGAGATAAGACCCTGGGTACGAGGTTGTGTTTTACTAACCTATTCTGATACTCTGGGGCTGTTTACATGGGAGGCGGGACGAGACGTTTGCGCAGGGATCCCGCCATGCATGTATATATCTCTTATTTGTCCCGTTCCGTTTACATGGGAAGAATTTTCCTGGGACGTTTGCCAGGACGATATTATGCTGACTGGGCAAAAATTCTGACTGAAAATTCTGACAAAGTTTGCCTAGTCCGTCTACTCCGAACGTTTTCTCAAGAAATAATCCACTGTAGAAGTTATAAAATATATTGGCAAAAAGATAATTCACCTTGCTACAGCATACGTACAGCTTATCAGACCAAGTAGCTTAGTTTTAAAAAAAACGAAAGACCGAACATGTTCAACTATTACAGGGTGAAATCCTCCCGGTCGGGATGAAAAACGTTATAGGAAATTAACGATGCACTAAATTAACGCGAATTTTAAAATTTCGTGTTAATTTAATTAACATTAATTTGTGTCATCGTAAGTTTCAAGTACGTAAGTTTTAGTTATCGTTAATTCAAAAGTCCTTGATTTGTTTTAATAAAACTCTTTTCAACAAAAATACGGTATACCAACCAGGTAGGTAAGAAAAAACATCAGTTGTCCTCTTCATCGTCACTATCTCTATCGGATTCAATAATCTCTCCATCATTTAATGTCGACTTTAAAATTTATTTTGATTCGTCTAAATAGCCATCTTTCTCATCTAACGGTGTTTACTATGGAGATCAGATTCGCTTTAACTCTTTCTTGTCCGAATTGGTCTTTAGTATTTTATTCTGGCTAACGCCAGACGATTTTATTCACCTCTGGGGAACCCCCCGGACAGGAATGAGTTAATATATAAATAGATTTTAAAAGTCCTACATACAATTCGCGTTAATTAGATGTCACGTTTATTTAAGTCGCGATAATTTAGTGCATCGTTAATTTCCTATAAATCTTCCAATAATTCTGTTAGAAACAGTATTTACTGCACGCCATCTTTTTCAATTCGGTACGGTCGCCGCGTAATAAGATCAGGGACTTTAAGATTCAAACAACGGACTACGGCTACGGTAGAAAGTTTAACAGTGGTATTAAATGGTGCATGGTGTATTTTATTTTATACATTCAAATTTTAAGATACACAATCGCGCGGACTCGTTTTGTTCTTAAATTCTTGAAGAAAAACAATTGACAATGTTCAATCTATGTTAGTCGCGAGAATACGGCTAAGCGGCTTTTCCAAGGCTTCTAGCTGTAGTGACTATTATCAGCGCAACTGGTGCAACGGCCTTGGGTAATACCATTTTTGCTTTGTAAGATTGTAGGCAATAAATTATTGCATTCTAATATGCGCGAAGTGATGGATTGAACTTCACTGCGCATCCCACAAGCTTTGCGAACGACTGAGCTATCATTTCCTTCAAATTATGAAGCTTAACCAACTACTAAAACCACCATCTGATTAGGCAACCTTTTTAAACGAAACCTCACCCCCATACCCCCCCCGGAAACCCTAAACCTAATCACACACCCCGGAAACCCTAAACCTAACCACAACCCCCCGGAAAAATGTCCCACCTCTCATACCCCGACCACAACACCCCTATAGAGTTTTTACCTTTATGTGTTCAAGTTTAACATCCCGCTTGTGGGATGGTTTTATTGGATGGTTAAGCTTCATAATTTGAAACCGATGATACCTCAACGACTGTGATACATAATTCCCAACAATATTAGGGGTGGTCGAAAGGGGGCGCGGAGGACCTAAAAATCCCCCAAATTTTTGAGGTTAGGTTAGGGTACCCCCGGGAACTTAACTTTTTGAGGTTCGGGGGGGGGGGGGGGTAGGGTTTCATTAATAACCTCTTGCAGCATTACAATGCAATAATTTATTACATACAATGCTCTTACAATTGCAATAGTTTATTGGTTACAACATGAGGAACGGCTGTTTAAGCCAATCTCGTACCCAGAGCCATGCCCGAGCCTTTTGGTAATGACCAAAAGGATCGCGGGCTCTGATTGGCTTAAGCATGTGTTACAACATGGCCGCTTCTTCATCAGTAAGACTGACATGAGGTTTTTCGGGTATATTTCTCAATTTCTTTCATGTCCTGCGAAGTCAAAGGGGTCTACCTTATTTCTAAACCGACAGAATGGCTACGGACGCCATACACAGGCGTACGGACGGCAGTTCCACGAACTTAAGAGGAAGAAGATGCAGACCTTGTATGAAACTCTAGGACTACTGCCAACTGCAACACAAACCGATATCAGAAATGCTTATTATGATCTAGCATTACAGTGTCACCCTGACACCAATACCAATGACACAGCGGGAGAAATGTTTAGAGGTAAGCACTGTAAAAAAACAGATTTGTTTATGAAAGGAAAGAGTATTAAAATAGATCAACTACTGTACTGTATGTCAAAGATGGCAAGATGCTACTCTGCCACCGTATCTATTAGAGAATCCCACAGTTTGACAAAAAGATGTGTTTGTAAGTCGAAACAGGCTTCTACACACATAAAAATTGCACAGCTTATTTAATAACACGATGTGTTTGCAACAAGCTTGTAGCAAGCAACAAGTTGTTACCAAGTTGTGATTTTGTCCCCAGTGGGTATTCTGATATATAAGGGATAAGGGCATGTACCACTATAGCAGGCCCGGCGGAAGGTCTAGAGAAGTGGAGCGGCTAGGGGAGGGGGGTCTGGGGGCATGCTCCCCAGAATATTTTGAATTTTGCATGCCCCAGAAAGGCATTTTCGGAGAGTTCTGAGAGGAATTTCCAAAAAATCAATCCGTAAGACAACGGTGATATTCAGGCATTTAAAGAGAAAATTCACGATAATTTAAGGCATTTGTTGCATTAAGAAAATTTAATAATTATGGCTTTTTAACCTGCTGGATTTATTTGCTAATAGAATGTTTAAGCTTCACCTTGGTACGCCGAACTACAAACTGCAGGCAAAGGTAAAATTGTTTAAAAGACAATAAAAAGAAAACAGTTTTCCCACATTAAACTAAAACATAAAATAACCTTCATGACGGGAAAAAGCAAAACACAAGATGACGAGTGGTAAAAAAAACTCTACCAATAAAAACAATTCTCTGAATAAATATTTAGCCATAATGTTACACCAGTGATGTAACGATAAGGTAAAACTCGGTGCTTAACTACTGTAAGTATTCCTTGACAAATCTCATTCTGGACTTCGTTTTCAAGATTGTAGCACCTTATTGTAATAAAACTTAAAAGTTTTATATCGCTATTTTTATATATTTTTAAAAATGCTTATGTCAGCAAAAACATTTGACCAAAAAGTGGGGTGGCTGTGGCTGCCCCTGCCACCCTAGCTCCACTGGGCCTGTATAGGGTATGGTTTTTGAGCTCCTGGGTCTGGGATAGGGTATACAAATTGTCTATTTTTGTCTGAGATAGGGTATTGATGTTGATCATGCTCACACTGATCCACAACAGGACAGGCTAGGACTTTTTCAAATCCATGTGTCATTCATTGGAGGCTAGTAAATAACTGCAATGACTTGGACGTTTAACCCTTTCCCTCCTAGGTCTTCTCACTTGATGAGTAAAATTGTCTGGTGTTAGACAGAGTAAAATATCAAAGTGGCTGGTTTTGGGTGACCTAGTGGGGAAAGGGTTATTTAATATCAATCGTGTCTTTTTATCAATACAGTAGAACCTGAGTTTTACAACACCCCTTTTAATGACCACCTGCTGTTTACGACCACCTGGATGATTTGTAATAGAAATGTACCTGCAATGAGCGACCACCTGCCCAATGCCACCAGCGACCACTTTTTAGTGTCCCAAAGATGATATTTACCTGTTATGAGCGACCATCTCAACATAAAACTGCTGAAATACATTAAGGAAATACCCATTTTTTTGTAGTAAACAAACACGAATGTGACCACATGCAAAAACAAGAAACCAGAAGTGTTGCACAATTACCGTGTTACCGCATTTTAGGCTTGTTTTGCTTCTCTTTTGAGCATTATTTGATGAAAATCTGTGTGAATTTTTGTTGTCAGAGTTAATACAGTGTACAATGACTGAACAATTCGAAACCATGAGTAATAATTGTTAACTTTAAACAAGTTGATCTTGATGATCGTTGACGTTACAGCAACAAATAAAGGCTATGATATTAAACACGCAAATGTCAAATTTCTTTTCTTTCAATAACCTGCATATTAACATTACTAAATCAAGACTGCACTTCTTTGAAATGTTCTTGTTTTTCCATTTCCCTTGTAAATCTTTATAAATCGCCATTTTCCTAACCTTGAAACAATGTTTATATAAAGAAGCGCTGCATTGCTGCCAAAATGGCTGCTATGACGTCACATCACTACCTGCCATGTACGACCTCCTGTCATTTACAACCACTTTTACCTGGCGACAGGGGTGGTTGTAAAACTCAGGTTCTACTGTATATATTTTAGTTTAGGTCTGGGATAGGGTATTGATTTTTGAGCTTAGGTCTGGGATAATGTATAAAAAATCACCTTTTTAGATACTGTATATGATAAGGTCAGGATTTTGAGGTCATGGCCACACACCCCTTATTGGCCTATCCAAAAATTGGATTTTATCAAGCCAATACAAGCTTGTTCTCAACATTGTAGCAACTAGTTAAGCGTTATTGGAACAACTTGTCACAAGTCTGTTGGAGTTATCAACCAAGTTGTTAACAACTTGTTAACAAACTGGGAACAACCAACTGGTGCTAATGTGTCCCAGTGGCATTTTGTTGGAACTTGGAACAGCCTTGTAACAGCTTACAAGTATTGAAAAACCTGAGGGTTTTTACTCATGTAGCAAGTCTGTAAACAAGTTGTAACAACATTGGCTTTTTTTATAAAGCTGCTACAAGCTTGTTTTCAACCTTGTAAACTTGTTACAAACAATGTTGCAGGAATTTGTTATTAGAACAACTATAGGTGCCCCAAGGTGAGTATTTGTATAGGTAATCATATGATAGTGAGTACAAATATGGATTTACACTACAAGTGATATTTGAAAATTTTGCCAAAATTGCATGAGCCGTTAGGCGAGTGCAATTTGGCATAATTTTCAAATATCACGAGTAGTGTAAATCCTTCATTGTACGAGCAAAATCATATGATTACTCATTTATTATATGCATGACAAAATTACGACATGTATGCTTCGTACCCACTCACACCTTTAAAAACATCCTGTTTCATTACTTGACAAGAAATATTTTCACTCTGGGTGTTCTCTGTACCCATTTCAAAATATTTATATGGAATTTCTAGTTCATAGTGTACCACAAGTCATTGGAAATGTGAAAACTTTTCATTGCAGAATTGGCCGCCATTTTGAATTTTATTGTCAACATCGTTCCCAGGGCCTTGGGAGCAGTACAATTAATAAAATAATTGTACTCAGTACAATTAATAAAATAATTGTACTCCTCTCAACCAATCAGAATGCAGTAATTTTGTCATGCATATAATAATAGCAGTAATAATTGAAAATTTATAAGACTTTGTATGGGCTTGTAAACAAACAAACAAACAAACAAACAAACAAATGGGTTGTCTTAAATATTGATATTTTGTGAATAAAATCTACTAACCTTATTTATACAATGTCTTGTCTCATGTTTTATTCTTTGTTGACTTGATTTGAAGCTACATGTACAGCATTTGTGATAATTAATTTTTTCGGCAATGCTGTTCCTCCTTATAGTAATAAGACTATTCAACGACGTGCAGCGCGCTTTGTTTGTACTGACTACAGTCGCAGGAGCAGTGTGCTGCTACATGAACTGAACTGGTCATCATTACAAGAACGGCGTATACCATATACGATCTGTTGATGTTCTACAAAATCCAAAGAGGATCAGTAGTATCCATTTCCTTCCCTTCCAAGTTTTCCTCAGGTGTTGTACACAGACGCACTGGGGTCACCCACGAGTTCAAGTTCACACATTTATCAGCATCTGCGAACGCTTATATATTCTTTTCTAAGGTTGACAATTATCCAATCAAAATCGTGCTTTGATCTAAAGCTCGCAATGCGATTGCATGGATAACTGACAACCTTGGCAATGAACTTCGGAACTTCCGAATGAACTTCGCAGCAGACGGCGGTAAAGTAATGTGAAATCAACTGTAATAAGGCCTTTGAATTTGAACGACGAATCAGATAGCAATGTGATATACTCTTTTTATAAAAGGGTACTGAAAACGACATTGGCCGCTACCCACATAGTACCGTGATAGGATTTGTATAGGTATAATAGTATGGTTTCGAGTGCAATTTGGAAAAAACATGCACGAGTGAGTTTAACATGAAGAGAATCTTTCCAATCAAACTGCTTTGTGCAAATAATAACATACATGAAAAAATTTAACAGGAAGAGCTTTTTTTCTAGTCAAAAATGATTTTTGTACAAATTTAAAAAAATAAACATTTTGCACTGTGTTTCCTTTTTTCTGTACTGTATTTCCTCAAAACTGCACTGCTCTCAGCCAATCAGAACTGAGAAATTTTTTCATGTATATTATTATGTCTCAAATCATTCACTAAACCGCATTTTCTTACACAGAAATTACCGAAGCATATCAAGTTCTTGGAAGTGTCGAGACAAGGAAAGCGTATGACAAAGAAGTTGGCGCCTACTTTACGTTGCGAGGTTCTGTAAAAAAAGAGTCGATACGTCCCGTTTGGAGGCTTATGGACGACAGGATTGTAAACATTGATGCAAGAAAGATAAAAAAGGTTTGTTTTAACAGTTTTTCGAACCCCTATAAAAGTGATTCCTCGGTAATTCTTCCTGAAATGAAAATTTGCTGAAACCTCCCATTCTTAAAGTTTTTGATATAGTAATACTTGAAAAAAAGAAAAAAAAGTTGGGGTTACCGAGGTCTGATA
Source organism: Corallium rubrum (assembly GCA_964035015.1). Lineage (NCBI taxonomy): Eukaryota > Metazoa > Cnidaria > Anthozoa > Scleralcyonacea > Coralliidae > Corallium > Corallium rubrum. The sequence goes on from OZ035998.1 coordinate 29,341,455, forward strand.
TTTTCTGTAATGACTAAGCAGTCGAAGTTATTACTGTAGTTAGAGCCAGTAGAAAGAAGATAAAACTATAAAACTTGAAAATTTAGGAAGAATTTGGTTTATTTTTTGGTTTATTTTTTGGTTTATGGCTGTTGAGTTAGTTGTTGTGATAATTAAGAAGGTAAATGTTAATTATTTATATTCATTAATCAAGCTTTATTGTTCTATTTTCTATCTTTAAATATTATCTGAAGTATCCTATGAACATCCGTAACTTTAAAAGCAATTTTTCGTAAAAATTAAATTGGTGACGTCACTGTATGACGTCATTGTTCCGTCATTGTAGATTCCGCCATATTGGATTTGTGACGTCATTTGATGATCTTAAACACAAAATTCATGGAATTATATTAAAAATACTAAAGTTAATCAAATACTAAAAAAAACAACCCAAAAAACTAAATTAAACCAGAATTTCGAAATTTTTGCCACTAACGTCATCAAAAACATGGTTGCTATGGCAAAACTAATCGGTGTAAAATATTTTTACACACGGAAGTGTTGCGCAACGCTAGGTATGAAAGGTCACAAAATTTCGTGCATTTAGTTTAAATAGTCAAAAAGTTACAAAGCTTTAAATTCGCCGCGGGCAGATTCCACCCCCCCCCCCCCCCCCCCCCCCCCCCCCCCCCCCCCAACCCACCCACCTTTCCTGGTTATTACTTTGTGTTTCGCGCACGAATATGCATTACGGTTAGGGTTTTATAAACCGCAACAAATATACAGGAGTGTGTAATTAGCTTTTGCACGACTTTTTCCATGCGGCACTGCTTTACTTCATTTGAGTTGAGATGTGTCAAGTCGGCATGTCATCACAACAGAATGCCTATTTAAAGCAAACGTTCTGCATGTAACGTTCAATTTGGAAACATTCTAAATGCCAAATATATAAAATTTAATATGGATGTTTAACTGGAAGTAAAGTGTTGCGATTATTTTTGAAATCTATAATTTGGAAGACGTGCATGTCAGTGATGCTAAACTGTGAGTATTCTTTAACATATGCATGTATATTGAAATGTCGTGCCTTAAATGTCATTTGAGTCAGTCTAAATTAACCTTCGTTTGACCGCTTATCCGTTCAAGCTCGTGCGAATCTGTAGAATCGAAGCCCTTTCGCTCTTTATATATCGGAGATCATACCTGACAATAAACAATTCAATTCCATGTGCAAACGCAAATACTTGATTCTTTTGCAACAAACCCGTATAAGTATAAATCGGAATATAACAAGGTAAGGTAAACTGCCGAAACAGAGAACTTAGTGATCGAGCGAAGGCCCTTCGTCAGAGAGAAACGTATGGTTCGATTTGGAGGATAATTCATATCGGGAAGTGTTTTGATTGGCTAACTAACGACTGACTTAAATCAACTCTAAAAACTGCTTATTGTCACAAAACTATTGCAATTCGTGTAAATCATGACTAACAAAACTCCGACAATAAACGTATACTAAGCAAAACTATATGAGCAGCTAAGAAGCTGTATCATTCTTATCTATACACAAAATATTATATACAAGTTGATGTCACGCGTGTCGGCAAGCCAAGTTAAATTGCTTGATTGACAGCTCCACAAAATTGCAAGCTATTAATTTATAAATCGTACTATATCAAAATTAATGATGTCTATAACAGTTTATCTTTAATTTGTAGACCTTCTCTGTTTAGTTTCTGTAATGATTTATCCACTGAACCCAAAAAAACATCGGTTACTTCCATTTGGTGAGATCTCGATCACAGAATAGTCTGGATATCACATCTATTTCTGGCGGCGCATGCTTTTTTCAATCGGCAACCGGTTTTCGGTTTCCGGCGATGTGTCATCCCAGAGCCTTCGTTTTAGGGTGAGGCGGTTCAGGGTAAAAACCGAAAACCGAAAACCGCCTGGAAAAAACCGAAAAAATCGATATTTATATCTGTAGATTTACTTGATTAAACTTCACGCTACACGTTCAAGACTTTAGTTTTTAAAACAGTTAGTACAATGTATCGTAATATTTACAAGAATTAAATTTTCAAACATTGTAGCTATATACGTTCTACACACAAGGAAATGACTAAGTAACAGTAAAACTGGCTTTCTTTCTATCTATATACAAGCGAATGCGATAGTCTATCCTTACAAATTCTCCGCTAGGAAGACAAGTTTGTCAACTTTCTCGGGCTTTAGTTGCGCTCGCGCTGGTGTAGCAACTTGCCCCGCTTTGCTAAAAAGCCTCTCTGATGGCGAACTGGTGGCTTGAATGGCGAGGTATATTCTTGCCAATTGTGACAGTAACGGAAGTTCTTTTGCGTTAACCTTCCACCATTCTAAAGGTTCGTCGTCTCCGTCAATGACTGGATAACTGAGGTAAGTGTCAATCTCCTTGGAGAGACGGCTACGTGGAGAGGCTGCTGGTGACGCCGTTTCTTTCTTTTTCAGGCTGGTCAATGCCCCAAGGCTGAGTTTTGCCTTCTTTGCAGCGGGCGATGGCAAGACATCTTCTTCTTCTGAATTTTAATGTTTGAATGCTATTGCACGTGTTTATATGTTAATTTGTTAACTCTGAATATTTTTGCGATGAGTCATACGCTACCTGTCTTCGCAGAGGTCCGCTTTCTGTTGAACCAATCAGGGCGCTGATTTGCTGAACCAATCAAGCGTGTGATCCGGCTTAGCTTTGATGCTTCGCTTCCCTGTAATTATTACTGCCATTTTGTTTCAATGTTACTGAGATTCAAACGGGTTTTTTCGTTTTTTTCGGTTTTTCGGTTTTTTGCCTGGAGCAACATCGGTCGAATCGGTTTTCGAAAAACATCGGTTTTTTCCGGTTTATCGATTAACCGCCTCACCCTACTTCGTTTGCGTGCCGGTGAAGAACGTTTTTTACTTAGAACCTCAGTTCTTCACGCATAGCACCTGTAGTCGCATTTCAGCTGCTTTTGTCCAACTGGGGGTCGTTTCTCTTTATAATATACTGTACCTATACCTCTGGGAACGGTGTTCCATTATTACTGCTCCACTTCACGAAATATTTTTGTTATGTACAGTATGAAGTGAACCATATAATGTTAAGTTAGACTATGTGCGCACTGTAACGTTTCCGAGCGTTATCGTATTGCTTACTGTTATCAAGGAAATCTAGAAAAATCATTACTTGAAACATACGAAAACGCTCGGAAACGTTACCGTGTGCACATAGTCTTAGAGCTGATTCAAACTGCTATTTTACTCTGGAGAGTTACAGTGGTTACATATATCTTTTTTGACACGATAAGTTGCACGTATACATGTGGTGCATGTGCATGGTACATTTGCGAGCTTGGTGTGATGTAACTTACGTTCCGAAATCTTTTCTGAGTAATTGAGCTTGGCGAACGTCTGATATATCTTTTTTTCTCGGCTGCAAACGCTGAAAAACCGACTTAGAGTAGTTTCATAATAATTTAAGTATTAAAAAAAAAAGACGATAAGTGATACATGATAGTTCAATGATCGCCAATCTTGGTAACTACGTACTTTGTTGGATTCTCTCGGCAATGGATCTTCTCCCGAAGATCTCTTTAATAGCTTTTTGAAATTCTGAATTTGAAAATACGTAAACAAATGGGTTAATCCAAGAATTCGAAAAAACAAGCACACCGAATAGTGTTGGGAGTTTATGACCTCCAACCTCTCTCAATTGCACAGGAATACATCCTGTTAAAGTAAGAGCAAACAATACATTACTTGGTAGCCAAGAGACGATCAGTACAAAAGATGCAATCGCCGTCATTTGTGTAACTTTCTTCATCCTTTTAAAACCATTCAAATTTTCAGTTCTAGCTGATTCCCCAAGTCTGATCGATGCTTTAATAATACGAAAAACGTGCACATAAGCTGTGAAAATCAGCGTACACGGCAACAGTCCCTGGGCGAAAACCTTGAAAATGTCCCACGATTGAGAAATCTGCTTGTTCATCATACTGTTTTGACATGTCATCGCGTCTTGGCTGTGGACGCCTGTATTAATAAGCACCAGTGGTAGTTGCAAAACGAAGGCCGCGATCCAAGAGGCCAAAATTAAAACGTTCATATGTCGGGTCTTAAATTGGTTCTTGTAGAAGATGGGTTTTGTTACGGCTAGCCAACGTTCCAAGGATAGAGCCACACACGTATAGAGAGACGTGATACAGAGAGAGTATAGTAGATAGTTGGACCAAACAACTCGACAGTACAGCTCGCGAACAAGGTAATTTTGAGAGGATACTTGATATAAAGTTTCTCCAAACAGAAATTTTGGATCCCCGACGATTGAAATAGCTGCGAGGAGATCGGTAATAGCAAGGCTTAGGATGCATCGGTTGTGCGATTTTGATAGCCATTGTGGCCGACGAGTGAACAAGAAGATGACAAAGAGATTGCCAAGCACTGTAACGATCACTAGTACGGAAAAGACGATTTTGGAGAGGGTGCTTGGTTCAGTAGCGCTAGAGTGCGTAGAGTTACTACTTTGCATCGCTTCAAAGAGGTAGAAGGAACTATTTTGCAGCTATCAAAACAGACAACTGCCTGCATGTGACGTAACGATTCAGACACGAACAGGCCAACCTGACATATGCTCTTATTTAACTTCGCGAATGACCGGTGCTGGCACCAACACAAACAGTATTCAATTTCAACAGTGCACTAATCTTGATGATCAACTTTCACAAACATCGGATGATAACTGCTAATGTATATATTACAGTATAAAGAGGAGCGCTATAACATCTTGTACAGTGTTTATTAAACTCAAAGCAGCTGGCGATGTTTTATTTGATGAATTTATCCAGTGTTTTAATCGAAATCGAAAATGTTGATAATTTTTTATTGGCATTGAATGGCTGAGAAATGTGGAAATGTTATATTAATACTCATTACAATATACGTCATAACGCATGTCGTTGCCAACGTCATGTTTACGGAGTGCGGACGTGTGTTTTTGAGCTCCTTGTTTTTTGTATTTATTTTCTTGTCTTTCGGTCCTGAGGCTGTTGGATTTGGCTGTCCCTCGTCAGGAGAAGTTTCTGCTTTAACAGATATTGTGTTTGAAAGGGAAGGTCATGAAATTAAGTTGGAATTTCCGAGTATACTGGTCGACTTCTACAAGTTACTTAACCATGCAGAACGGGATAGGCCGCCACTTTATTTTACTACGCTTGTTAGTTCGAGAACTGTCGCTTTTAACAGTGAATTGACCGGTTGTGATTGCTTGTTGGAGGAATATGTTTCTGATAAACAATATTTTGGAAGTGAGCAAGAAATACAACGAATTTATGTCTTGCCCTTTGGTTTTACGACGGTGTTCAGCCAAGCTAATCGTGTTCAGATTTGCATACTGTTGAAACGTACAGGGCCGGATTTGCTTCATAAATTAAGGAAACGAAAGCTATCTAAATCTAGAGCTATGTATTATTCCAACTCAACTGCGACAAGAAGATTGTTATTATTATCTGGTGATGTCGAACAAAACCCAGGATGGGAAAGTTATCAACCTACAACTCAACAATCAGTGACAGAACACAAGAGAAGTTCTGCCACTAATTTAAGTATTCCCGTGCGTATTACTGAAAGAATGAATTTACATCAGCAATGGAATGTATCTCGGAACCCAATCAACTGTATCAATGTCAATGTTAATAATAGCTTGTTCCTATCTAATCACTTCAAAAACCTTAGCTTTTGTCTCATGAATACTCGATCACTCAATAATAAAGCCGCTGAGTTTACCGATTTCATATGTGATCATCAACCTGATATTGTTGCTTTAACTGAAACTTGGTTTCATGAACATGAAACTGCTGTTAGATCCCTCTGCACGCCCACAGGCTATAAACTCTTGGATCACCCACGATCCGGCCGGCATGGTGGTGGCACAGGAGTACTGTTCAGGAATAATCTGACTGTTAACAAAGTATCCGCTGCAGAACTCCGATCTTTTGAATACTCTGAGTGGAATATAAAAGCAGGGTCCCGGCGTATTCGTCTAATTGTTGTCTACAGAATACCATACTCCGATATTCATCCCATATCTACCACAATATTTTTTGATGAGTTCGCTAAATTTCTTGAATCTGCGGTCCTCTGTACTGACCAGCTCTTGATCACTGGTGACTTCAACATACATGTCGATGTGACTGATGACGTTGATGCTGTCAAACTTCATGAGCTACTCGAGAGTACAGGTCTACAGCAACATGTCAGTGTCCCAACCCATATCCGTGGACATACCCTTGACCTCATAATAACAAGACATTCCGAAAACATCGTTACTTCTCCACCTCGAACTGATTACCTATTTTCAGATCATACGCCTGTTCATTGTAACCTTCTAGTTAACAAGCCTTGTCCTAAGAAAACCTATATATCCTATAGGAAAATTAAATCCATCAATGTTGATGCTCTCTGCAACGATCTCTCTAACTCAGATCTCTGCAAGAACATGCTTTCAATGGAGCTCAATGATCTTGTTGACTCCTACAACCATACATTGTCCTCATCATTGGATCGACATGCGCCTGTGAATCGTAAAACAGTTGTAAAAAGACCGACCGTTCCTTGGTTTAATGAGGAAGTCAAGTTAGCGAAAAGAGCACGAAGACGGGCTGAAAGGAAATGGAGACGGACTAAACTGTATAGTGACTTCCTTCTTTATAAATCAAAGAAAAACCAAGCTACTTTTGTAATGAAACGTGCACGTAATGAGTACTACACTACCTTCATACAAGAGAATAGCAGTGATCATCGAAAACTGTTCAAGTCTGCCAAAGTTCTTTTTAATCAAGAAACTGATTTGCATTTTCCAGAATACAGCGATAATACAGTCCTTGCGAATGATATAGGTGATTTCTTCGCCAAGAAAATCGAGTGCATTAGACAAGAACTTGACAGTGCAGTCACCTATGACAACTCTACAAGTGAACTGCAGATCATGCCTAATGTTCAATTGGACTCGTTCAAGACATTAACCGAGGATGAGGTTAACCAGATCATCTCAAACTCAAGCAAAAAATCATGCTCCTTGGACCCTATGCCTACTCATCTTGTGGTCCACTGCCTGGATGTACTTCTGCCGGTAATTACAAGAATGATAAACTTGTCCCTGCAATCCGGATGTTTCCCTGAGAACTGGAAGCTGGCTAGAGTCCATCCAAGCTTAAAGAAGTCAAAAGCTGAGGTCCTATTCGATAATCTTCGTCCCATCAGCAACCTTTCATTTGTTTCCAAACTCGCGGAACGAGCTGCCTTTAATCAAACCCATGATCACCTTACCGCTTACAAACTTTACCCTAAAGCTCAATCTTCCTACCGTCAATATCATAGTACTGAAACTGCCCTTTTACGTGTGAAAAATGACATCTTGATGAACATGAATAAACAACACGTAACTCTCTTGGTACTACTTGATTTAAGTGCAGCATTCGATACTGTTGACCATACCATCCTACTGAATCGACTACACTCTAGCTTTGGTATCACAGGTCGTGTACTAACCTGGTTTAAATCATACCTCCAGAATAGATCTCAATGTATTTCTATTAACGGTGGTGAATCCAGATCATTTGAAATGAAGTATGGTGTTCCGCAAGGGTCCTGCCTTGGTCCTATCTTGTTTGTCATCTATGCAAGCAAACTGTTTACTATTCTTGAAAGCCACCTACCAGATGTCCACGCATTTGCGGACGACTCGCAATTATACATTTCATTCAAACCTGCCACTATGATTGAACAATCAGCTGCCATTAAGGCAATGCAAGATTGCATCATGGACATCAGGAAATGGATGCTAGCAGACAAACTGAAGCTAAATGATGATAAAACGGAGTTCATCGTCATCGGAACAAGGCAACAGTTGGCAAAAGTAAGTGTTGATTCACTGTGCATCGGAGACGAAATCATCAAACCATCTAGCGTAGTGAAGAATCTCGGCTCCTGGTTCGATACGCAACTAAAAATGGACTCACACGTCAATAAATGCTGTAAAGCAGCATTCTTCCATCTATTTAATATCAGACGTATTAGAAAATTTCTTAGCTTTGATACTACACAAATTCTTATTAACGCTTTTGTTACGAGTCGCTTGGACTACTGTAACAGTCTCTTGTATGGTCTGCCCGGCAATCAGATATACAAACTCCAACGAGTACAGAATTCCGCAGCAAGACTGATTTGTAATATTAATCGGTTTGATCACATCACCCCTGCGTTGTATAAACTACATTGGCTACCTGTTAGACACAGAATTAACTTTAAGATTTTACTTATCACCTATAAGGCAATTAATGGACTCGCTCCTGAATATATTTCTGAACTCATCAAATTCAAGGCTACATCCAGATATAATTTACGATCATCAACTGAACTGTTGCTTGAGAAACCGCGAACAAAAACATTAACCACCTTGGGTGACCGATCGTTCGAGGTGGCTGCACCTACGCTGTGGAACAGCCTCCCAGCAGAAATTCGCAACGCCTGCAATGTTGCATCATTTAAGAAAATGCTTAAAACTCACTTTTTCATAAAGACATTTTCCTCCTAGATTTATTGTAGGACGGTTTTTAAATTAGTGTAATATTCCAATTTTCTATTAGTATATTCCTATGCGATATCATGTAATGCGCGAGTGAGCATCTCCCTATGAAACACGCGCAATATAAATTTTTAAATTAAATTAAATTAAAATTAAATAAGCCCCGTACAGACGACCAAGTTTTCCTTGACAAGTTCCTTGGTAGCTTTCCTTGCTCGTGTGTACGATGTACAATTTCCCCCCAAACATTTTCCTTGACAATTTATAATTGTTCGTGTGTACGGTTGGACAAGTTTTCCTTGACGGCAATGGTCGCGTAATAAGCTTCGGAGATGAACTTGTCAAGTTTTCCTTGACGACTATACACATGAACAATTTTCCTTGTTCAAAAGCTGGCATGACCAGCTTTTGAACAAGGCTCCTTGTCAAGGAAAAACTTGTCAATTTGTGTCGTACACACGAACAAATAAAACTTGTCAAGGAAAAACTTGTCAAGGAAAACTTTCTTTTTTTGAGTTTCGGTTTGACGGGTTTCCTTCTACTCAAGATGTTCCGCTTTATACGTAAACGTTGATTTGTTTCTGGTTTTTTTGAAAGGGATATACGTATCCAAAAAATCTCTTTCTCAAGTCTTTTTCTCGTGAATAAATTTTGTTGTTAGTTTAAATCTTTTTGTCAACAACTGTCTGTAGTGTTCCCAGTCTTTACCGCACATGGCCCGACCACACATATATACAAATAAATTTGTTATATAGCTAGAGTTTTGCTGGATAAAACGATGACTGTCATTGGTTGGTTCGTGGTCACATGACCTTAGCTAAATTTCAATGTAAACCGAGCGGGCAACAATTGAGAACTGATTGCCCACTCGGACAATAGTATTGCAATTGTTGCCCGCCAGAACTTTGAATTCTTCACAGTATATCCCATAAACAAATGCTTGTTTGGTACGAAAAAAGATTTATATGTTTTCAACGCATTGTGTGAAGATTAAGTGGAGAAATGTATTGCTGCATGTTCTTTTGTTCTGAGACTCATATTTGCATGTTTAGTTTAAGTGAAATTGCGAAGCCAGGCGTAATGTTTTTGGTAAGTCTTTCAGTTTGTCTTTTGTGTACTTTCCCTTGATAAACGTCGAAATTATTCAGCGAAACTTACTAGGCTATATAACAAAGCACTTGATGTCTGATCTCCCGGGAAACAGTTAGTTTAAATTGTTTTCCCTCGAGTCTCGATGTTTCCCTCGACTTCGTCTCGGGAAACATTTAAACTCTCGGGAAAACAAAACTAACTGTTTCCCTTGCGACCAGACATTAAGTGTATAAAATATTCAGATCACAGTTATTTGCATTGTCTGCTTTTAACACGCTTGTAAAATGAACTCCACGTGTGTCGAGATTAGCACCCTTACTGGGCCACAGAATAAGGATCAACCAGAAGTCCAACTCGCGGAAAAAAGTGTCCCATTATTTTTATGCGCATGCGCCAGTCATCCATATTGAAAGTAAGTGCCTCCAGAAAATTAGCCTTCTCGTCCTTGTGACCCTCAGGCTCCTGTAGTCAATTACTCTTGGTCGTCTTGTGACCTTAATTAACTTCATATTGTTATATATATATATATATATATATATATATATATATATATATATATATATATATATATATATATATATATATATATATAAATAATATTTAGTTAAGTAAATAAGTAATTTACTTTAGAAAACGATTCTTCGGAGATAAAATTCTTTGACCACGAGGTTATTAAAACTTCAGTACGCGGATACTATGGGTAAAAGTCCGTGGCAAAAAAGTCCTGTACTCACGAAGCTGAGTTTTACATTTTTCGATTATGCCGACACATTTGTTTATAGAAGAAGATGGCTAAAATATTCGGAACTACGCATTGTTGATTGATGTTTTGCAATTTAGAGTTAGAGTTAAACAACTCCGTTTATGAAACTCATTAAATTTTCGTCTGTGCACTTTATGAAAAAAGAAATGTAACAGTTATAACGTTGTAATCTTGGTGTTATAGGTTTTTGTTTTTCCCGAAATGAAGAGCTGATGAAGGCCTCCGCTCGAAACGTCGGTATTTCGTTACCAAAACTAATCTCGTCAGTTTACCACCTTTTCACTTTGCTCTATTAACTGAAACACTTCGTACGCACCGCTCTACTTTTTGCGGATACTGGTTGCTAAACCATATCCGCTTTCGTCAATCACGTGATCAACGCAAACGACCAATAGCGATCCGAATCAGCATACTTCAGAAATCCTATTTGTATGTTCGATGGGTTTACGAACGTGAACCAGAACAACGAATGGAAGATAGAAAGTTGAGTTTTGCTTCAGGTAATGAACATTTGCGCGCAATCACAAGACGCCAAGAAATATATGACAAGTCGACAGCTCACATGGGCTGCTGGGTCCGTCGGTATAAATTTGAACGGTTTTGAGAATTTTTACGGATGGTCTGGTTTCGAAACAATATGTATTTCAGTATTTTTTTATATTGTTATGTATGTATGTACTGTTGTTTCATACTATAAATACAAGCGCGTGGTGACTGCATATTGCTTCGGATTAAAGATCTTTCTGAAATCTGAATGCCCTTTTAACTATTAAATGTTTCAAGTGGCTTGGCCAAGTTGTTTTAGCTATACGTTTACACGCAGAAATCCACCGTACTTGGGACTTTTTATGTTACATGTAGACGTATTCAATACTTACTCAAATAACGCGTCGAACATTGATTTATTGAGACGCATCAATGCATGTGTTACCAGAGTCTAAATCATAGACATTTGAATTAATTAATAACCAGATGATCATGCGTGAAACATGATATAGTTCAATGGTCGCTAATCTTGGTAACCACGTGCTTTAAGCCGGTTTTCCACTAGGCGAATTCGTTCGCGCGAATCGGCTTTTTTCGCCTTAGCGCATGCGCATCAAAACGGTGGCCTTTCATTCGAAACGCTTCAAACAGAGAAGTTGGACCGGATCCTACTTTTTTCGCGACCAGCAGCGATCAAAGCACAATTAACCAATGAAATGTCGAGGAATTTTTATAAGTTTTATTCAACATGGCGGCAGAATTTTGCTCGCAGTCTTCGCACAGAATTCAAGCTGATGCACTGCAAAATGTTTACAACAACCATTGCAACTTAATCCAACAATGGATCTTCGGTCGTTTAGTGCAGTAGTATCTGCATTTCAATCCCAGGAGAAAAATCGGCGACAGCGGCCGTTTCTAGACGAAGTCGAAGATGAACAACAAGTACCTGTGGAAGAACAGTTTGGGAGCTTAGTGGAAAAACTAAATGAACCTTTAGGAGTTGACAGAGAAGTTTTCTTGGAAGAGATACGGAAATATCGATGTTTGCGGGGCACCAATGCACCGTCATGCACATAAAGAAAGAACATCTAAAGCAAATGCTTGGAAACAAATATCTGCAACCTTCAACAAAGATGGTATGAAATCGTTACTGATTCTTTTCACATTGTGTGTCTTTTAGTGGGAGATATATTTGGGAATAGTATATTTTCTCTACATATACACTGTATGATAGAAAGTGGTCTAAATTTTGGTGGTTTGTGTAAATTTATATGTGCTATAAAGAATGTCAGACGTGCATTGTGTTCAAGGAATCAAGGAGCTTTTTCGGCGGCTTGCCATTGAAAATCCCTCCAAAGTCCTAACTTTTGCTAACTTGCACTTGTCTGCCTGACTGTAATGTCTGGTTCCCTGCTCAACTTTGTGTATCAATTGCAATGAATAAAAAAGGCGTCCACACTGTCATACAGTCTAAACAAATAATGGGCAAAATCCATGGACTATAACAGTAGTTGAAGACATAGAATCAGTGGCATAGCCAAGGAGCTGCCTCACCAAATGGTCTCTAGACTGTTCTCTTGAAAGTTTAAATTCAGGGAGAAACGTGTCCCCCATATTTGGCAAGCTTAAACCAGCACTAGTCAGTGATTAGATTCAGAATCAAAATCAGGAAAGATCATTATGTATGGCAGTAATATGCCTTTTATACCAACCACTTTAAATGTTTTTTTTAAGGATTGTGTGTCAGACTGTCTGTTATTGCGATTGCCACTCATTTATTGGCATGGATTTATCTAAATTTAATTTAAAAAATATTTTCTTTTTCTTTTTAGTGGAATTCTTGCAAAAGCTGTTAAAAAACCTCAAGGATAATTTGAAAAAGTGCTTGGATAAGCGAACAAAGATGAGTCGTTCTGGTGCACCAGCATCCTCTTTACCTAAGTGCCGGTACTTTGAGCAGATGGCATTTTTACATGGAAAGAGTGCCAATAAACCTACAGAGAGCAACCTGAAGATTGTTCAACAAGCTAAAACTCCAAGCACCGAAGCATTATCCTCATCTCCTACTGCAGAAACAAATGTCATTCAATCTGAGTCCAGTTCTGGTAAAAGAAAATTAAAAGAGCAACTTTTTACTCCAAGCAGACACGGTGGAAAGCTTAGACAAGATGCAGCAGATATGTTACTGATCAAACAACTTGGAGAATTTGATGGTACCCTTACAAAAAGCAATGGAAGATGACGAAAGTGAAGACACACTTTATTGTAAAACTTTAATTCCAATAATGAAGCAGCTTCCCTTAAAAAAGAAACGACTGGCAAAAATTAAGATAAGTCAACTGCCTTATCAACTTGAATTTGATGAAGATAACATGTGAGATAATTTGTTAATAAAATAAATGCTAAGACTCATGTGATGTTACTTCAATGTTTTTTTGCCATCCTGCTGATCCCATGGATATTGTACATGTTTATAAAAATATCAAGTTTTCTTTTATTGTAATTATTAACTTATATACAATAATTTTTTATTTTTTTTTATTTAAACAATATTTTGAACAACAATAACCGCAAGAGCTAAAAGCTCATCATGGGGGCTCATGTTAATTTACATTACATACATGCTTTGAGGACCACGAACAAGATAGGACAAGCATGCAGTAACAAAAAATAAATAAATAAATAAATAAATGACAGTAATTAACTAGAGCAGTTGCTACTTCTATTAACAGAAATCAAATTAACTTATAAAAAACGTTTAGTATGGCTTATAAAAGATCTTACTTTTGAAAAAATAGCAGCATTAGAATAAAAGTCCAGGTCCGTTGAACCATATAATAATATATCTACTTGTTCTGATATATTCAAATTGGACCACCTATTGCCGGCAAGATGCACGACAGAGGCAAGCATTGAAGCGCGTAGAGCAGCAAATCGAGGACAAAACATTAAATAATTGGTTACATCTTCTTTAGGTGCACCACAATAATTTATTTACCTCCACTTTAATGTTATTAGTCTTAGAAGATCTGCAAACTTGCTACTTTGGACATTTTACATAATGTTGAGCAATGTTAATGTTATTATCGAGCACAATAATCATCCAGTGGATTAAATGTTGCATCAATTACTTCTTGTTGCCATTCAATACTTCCTTCTGTATAAAAGAAATCCTTGAATCCCTCTCGCACTTTACTGGCATCCTTTGAATAATTATTGGATCCCACTTGATGTAAGTCTTGCCTTCCTGTAACTTGGTCTGCATCCTTCTGCCATTCACCAGCCGTGAAACCTGCAGGGCCATCATAGTTTGTGTAGGTTGGTGGACAATAACTAAAAGGCCCCCTGCTCATTAATTTATTAGCCATCAGAAAGTTATGCAGAGCAACTAGTGCCTTAATAATAAGCTTGACCTTGGCTTCTGCTGCAATTATTGGTCTTCTGAATATTCGAAATCGACTTGCGCTAATGTCAAATACATTTTCGATTACCCTTCAGGACCGAGACAGTCTATAGTTGGAAACTCTTTCATCAGCTGGCAAATTCTTGTTTGGATATGGTTTCATCATGTGCATTTTCAGACCAAAAGCATCATCACTAACAAAAAGAAATGGTAGTATTTTCTCTGAATTTCTTAACATTTCTGGTTTGGGAATGTTAAGTAAATCATCTTTGTCACTTTGTCTACCACTGTCCCCGATATCAACCATTGTAAATTCATATTTTGCATTGAACACAGCTAAGAGGACAATGATGTGTGTCTTTTTGTAGTTAAAATATGATGACCCAGAACGTGCTGGAGCCTGCATTATCACATGTTTCCCATCAATAGCTCCTATGGCATGAGGAAAGTTCCATCTATCTTCAAAATCTTTGGAAATTTTTTTCCAATCACTTTCTTTAGGTGGGGCATCAAGATATCCTTTGCTAATAAGAGTGTTCCACAACACATCGCATGTTTCGCTTATAATTCTACCAACAGTTGTGGGGACTCGTTCTGTAACTTTCAGCTATAGTCACTTGTGCATCTCCAGTAACCAGGTATCTTAAAGTGACACATAACCTTTCACTTGGACTGATGGGATTACGCATATTTGTTGACGTTTTTTGCAACTAATGCGCTGTCCATGATAGTAATTGTTCAAATGTCGCAGGAGACATACGAAACTGTTTGAAGAAATACTCATGATCGTAAAGCTTCATTTCTTGTACAAGCAGATGAAATTCTCCTTTCTCTTCACGTTCCGCATATATCTTCCTTATCCAAAAACGCTTTGAGTTTCTATACTTTTCCATACGTTGTTGCCGTCTTCTAAGTGTCAGAAGTTGCATAAGCTTCATTTTCTCAGTAACAAAAGTCTGGTATTTAAAGCAGCCATCTTTGTTTTTAATTTTGGCGCCGTTCCCCTATTTTCTCAGTGGAAATTGGACGAATGTTCGCGCGAATATTTTCGCCTAGTGGAAAACCGGCTTTACTGGATTCTTTCGGAAAAGGATCTTCTCCCGAAGATCTCTTTAATAGCTTTTTGAAATTCTGAATTTGAAAAGACGTAAACAAATGGATTAATCCAAGAATTCGAAAAAACAAGCACACCGAATAGTGTTGGGAGTTTATGGCCTCCAACGTTTCTCAAGTGCACAGGAATACATCCCATTAAAGTAAGAACAAACAATACATTAATTGGTAGCCAAGAGACGATCAGCACAAAAGATGCAATCGCCGTCATTTGTGTAACTTTCTTCATCCTTTTAAAACCATTCAAATTTTCAGTCCTAGCTGATTTCCCAAGTCTGATCGATGCTTTAATAACACGAAAAATATGCACATAAGCTGCGAAAATTAGAATAAACGGCAACAATCCATCAGCGAAAGCCTTGAAAATGTCCCACGATTGAGATAGCTTGTTCATGCTACTGATTTGACATGTCATCAAGTCTTGGCTGTGGACGCCTGTATGATTCAGCACCAGTGGTAGTTGCAAAACGAAAGCCGTCATCCAAGAAGCCAAAATTAAAACGTTCATATGTCGGGTCTTAAATTGGTTCTTGTAGAAGATTGGTTTTGTTACGGCTAGCCAACGTTCAAAGGATAGAACCACACAAGTATAGAGAGACGTCGTACAGAGAGAGTATGGTAGATAATTGGACCAAACAACTCGACAGTACAGCTCGCGAACGAAGTAATTTTGAGACGATACTTGATATAAAGTTTCTCCAAACAGAAATTTTGGATCCCCGACGATTGAAATAGCTGTGAAGAGGTCAGTAATAGCAAGGCTTAGGATACATTGGTTGTGCGATTTTGATAGCCATTGTGGCCGACGAGTGAACATGAATATGACAAAGAGATTGCCAAGCACTGTAAGGACCACTGTTACGGAAAACACGATTTTGGAGATGGTCCTTGGTTCAGTAGCGCCAGAGTGCGTAGAGTTACTACTTTGCATCGCTTCCAAACCGTAGAACGAACTATTTTGCAGCTATGAAAAACGTTAAGCAATACAGACAGCTGCCTGCATGCGACGTAACGATTCAGACACGAACAGGCCAACCTGACGTACGCTCTTATTTAACTTCGAGAATCACCGTCGCTGACTTCCACGAGCACCAACACTAACAGTATTCAATTTCAACAGTGATGATCAACTTTCACAACATCGGATGATAACTGCGAATGTGTATATTATTATAAAGAGGAGTGCTATAATATCTTCCACAGTATTTATTAAACTCAAAGCAGCTGGCGAGGTTATATTTGATGAATTTATCCAGTGTTTTAATCAAAATCGAAAATGTTGATGATTTTTTATTTGGCATTGAATGGCTGAGAAATGTGGAAATGTTATATTAATACTCATTACAATTTACATCATAACGTATTGTGCCGGTTGCCAATACCGGCCGGCGTTTTGCATTTAAGAGTTAGAGTTAAACAACTCCGTTGATAAAACTCATTAAATTTTCGTCTTTACACTTTTATTAAAAAATGATTGTAACAGTTATAACGTTGTAATCTTGGTGTTAGGGTTTTTGTTTTTCCAGAAATGAGCTGATAAAGGCCTCCGCTCGAAACGTCGGTATTTCGTTGTCAAAACTAACCTCGTCAGTTTACCACCTTTTAATTCAGAATCATCCTCAGAGACATGAGAACATTTTTCATGATGTCTTACACTGCTAAAGTCAACCGAAATTTTTTTTCTGCTGACTCGAGCGGGATTTGAACTCGCACCTTCGGGATTCCGGTCCGCCGCTCTACCTGTTGAGCTATCGAGCCGCACAGGGATTGGAGGCGAGTTCTATCCAACTTAAGTGCACGAGATATTCTCGCGACAACTTAAGGCTTAACGGTCTCCTGGTTAACTTTCACTACTCGTAAGTCCGCAAAGAGTACTGGACAGGAAGTAGTAAGATGGCGGATCTGGCTTCATAATTTTGACTGCTCGACAGTAGGAATGCGCTATCCAGTATATATATGAGATCAGTGGCCTAAACCTACACGAAATTGATTGGACCGAGAGTGCGGTCGGGCTCACGGTCAATAAAAGTATCGTACAGAATATGGTCAGCGGTCGTTACCAAGAGCAAGATCTATATTCTGCATCTTTGTTTGGTGTCTTTTTTTTCCGACAAGACCCACAGTCTAGTTACAGCTCAGTGCACAGCAAACGCCTTTTATCTACTGATTTCAATATAACTGGTCCATGGGGCCGAATTTTGCGTGCCAGCTGTATGCTGACGTGACCACTACCTAAAATGGCCACTAAAGTTCATTACCTTTCCTAGATTGAAAACAGACAAAGAGTCAAAGAAGATTTAACCGAGTGTAATGACGCAAAAAGTACTCGATTAGGTTTAAGCCGTTTAACACGCTAATTTTTTAACGGCCCTTTTCTACTCATCACAGAAACTAGTTCGCAGCTTGCTGCGAGTACTTGTATCTCATTAAAAAGAACTCACAACGAGAAAACAAGCACTGCGAGTTGTTTTTAATTAGATGCAAACACTCGCAGCGAGATGCGAGCTGGTTTTTGCGATGACTGGAAAAGAGCCTTAAGGCTGCAATGCGTCATGTGCTCCACTACGTAAGATGCAGGCCACTGGCACGAAATTCTTGACTACTGCATGGTCATAGGGAATGCCATTGAACTCTAAATAAACTGGAACGATAACTCGCTTGCACGTTTTGAAGCCAACATGGGGGCCGCCATGCACGTCAACCCCAGTCCCTTTTACTGTATAACCGAGGGAAAATGAAGCTGAATTTGGTGAACTGGGTTGCAAAGACAGCTTGAAATCAAAGCAAAACTAAACTGAATAACCACTTTCAGGCTTAAATCAGTATAACGAGTCTATTGTTTGAGATCAGTGAGGCGAATTCGTTCGCGCGAATCGACTTTTTTCGCCTTAGCGCATGCGCATCAAAACGGTGGCCTTTCAGTCGAAGCGCTTCAAACAGAGAAGTTGGACCGAATCCTACTTTTTTCGCGGCGAACAGCGACCAAAGCACATTTAACCAATGAAATGTCGAGGAATTTTTATAAGTTTTATTCAACGTGGCGGCAGAATTTTGCTCGCGGTCTTCGCACGGAATTCAAGCTGATGCACTGCAAAATGTTTACAACAACCATTGCAACTTAATCCAACAATGGATTTTCGGTCGTTTAGTGCAGTAGTATCTGCATTTCAATCCCAGGAGCAAAATCGGCAACAGCGGCCGTTTCTAGACGAAGTCGAAGATGAACAACAAGTACCTGTGGAAGAACAGCTTGGGAGCTTTGTGGAACAACTAAATGAACCTATAGGATTTGACAGAGAAGTTTTCTTGGAAGAGATACGGAAATATCGATGTTTGTGGGGCACCAATGCACCGTCATGCACATAAAGAAAGAACATCTAAAGCAAATGCTTGGAAACAAATATCTGCAACCTTCAACAAAGATGGTATGAAATCGTTACTGATTCTTTTCACATTATGTGTCTTTTAGTGGGAGATATATTTGGGAATAGTATATTTTCTCTACATATACACTGTATGATAGAAAGTGGTCTAAATTTTAGTTGTGTAAATTTATATGTGCTATAAAGAATGTTAGACGTGCATTGTGTTCAAGGAATCAAGGAGCTTTCTCGGCGGCTTGCCATTGAAAATCTTCCCTATAGTAACTACAGTTATTACTAAAACTTATACTAAAATTATTATGAGCAAGTCAGTATCAAAGCTTAAAAGGTTTTCACTAAAATGAGGTCAGTATAAAATAGACTGCAGAGCTAAAAGGGACGATTCAAAACCTGCGGATACATAGGTCAGTCACAGTAGCAGATTACCTATGCGACAACAGATTTTAAGTGGCCAAAAAGGCTAAAATATTGGGTAAAACTAATAAACGCTTTTTGTGCAGCTTCTCTTTTTGTAAATAGCCCTCTGGACATGAATAAAATCCAAATGTTTGGCTACTAGCACCAAAGTCCTAACTTGTGCTAACTTGCACTTGTCTGCCTGACTGTAATGTCTGGTTCCCTGCTCAACTTTGTGTATTAATTGCAATGAATGAAAAAGGCGTCCACACTGCCACAGTCTAAGCAAATAATGGGCAAAAGCCATGGACTATAACAGTAGTTGAAGACAGAGAATCAGTGACATAGCCAAGGAGCTGCCTCCACCAAATGTTCTCTAGAATGTTCTCTTGAAAGTTTGAATTCAGGGAGAAACGTGTCCCCCAGATCTGACAAGCTTAAGCCAGCACTAGTCAGTGATTAGAATCAGCATCAAAATCACGAAAGATCATTATGTATGGAAGTATTGTGCCTTTTATACCAACCATTTTAAATGGTTTTTTTAAGGATTGTTTGTCAGACTGTCTGTTATTGCGATTGCCACTCATTTATTGGCATGGGTTTATTTATCTCAATTTAATTTCTTGTAAAAGCAGTTAAAAAACCTCATGGATAATTTGAAAAAGTGCTTGGATAAGCGAACAAAGATGAGTCGTTCTGGTGCACCAGCATCCTCTTTACCTAAGTGCCGATACTTGAGCAGATGGCATTTTTACATGGAAAGAGTGCCAATAAACCTACAGAGAGCAACCTGAAGATTGTTCAACAAGCTAAAACTCCAAGCACCGAAGCATTATCATCCTCATCTACTACTGCAGAAACAAATGTCATTCAATCTGAGTCCAGTTTTGGTAAAAGGAAATTAAAAGAGCAGCTTTTTACTCCAAGCAGACACGGTGGAAAGCTTAGACAAGATGCAGCAGATATGTTACTGATCAAACAACTTGGAGAATTTGATGGTACCCTTACAAAAAGCAATGGAAGATGACGAAAGTGAAGACACACTCTATTGTAAAAGTTTAATTCCAATAATGAAGCAGCTTCCCCTAAAAAAGAAACGACTGGCAAAAATTAAGATAAGTCAACTGCTTTATGAACTTGAATTTGATGAAGATAACATGTCAGATAATTTGTTAACTTCAATGTTTTTTTGCCATCCTGCTGATCCCATGGCCGTGGATATTGTACATGTTTATAAAAATATCAAGTTTTCTTTTATTGTAATTATTATATAACTTATATACAATAATTTATTTACATCCACTTTAATGTTATTAGTCTTAGAAGATCTGCAAACTTGCTACTTTGAACACTTTTACATAATGTTTAGCAATGTTAATGTTATTATCGAGCATAATAATCATCCAGTGGATTAAATGTTCTATCAATTACTTCTTGTTGCCATTCAATAAAAGTAATTTCTGTATAAAAGTAATATTCTGTATAAAAGTAATCCTTGAATCCCTCTCGCACTTTACTGGCATCCTTTGAATAATTATTGGATCCCACTTGATGTAAGTCTTGCATTCCTGTAACTTGGTCTGCATCCTTCCGCCATTCACCAGCTGTGAAACCTGCAGGGCCATCATAGACTGTTTAGGTTGGTGGACAGTAACTGAAAGGCCCTCTGCTTACTAATTTATTAGCCATCAGAAAGTTATGCAGCAACTGCTGCCTTAATAATAAGCATGATCTTGGCTTCTGCTGCAATTATTGGTCTTCTGAATATTCGAAATCGACTTGCGGCTATGCCAAATTCATTTTCGATTACCCTTTGGGCCCGAGACAGTCTATAGTTGAAAACTCTTTCATCAGCTGGCAAATCCTGGTTTGGATATGGTTTCATCATGTGCATTTTCAGACCAAAAGCATCATCACCAACAAAAACAAATGGCAGTATTTTCTCTGAATTTCTTAACATTTCTGGTTTGGGAATGTTAAGTAAATCATCTTTGTCACTTTGTCTACCACTGTCCCCGATATCAACCATTGTAAATTCATATTTTGCATTGAACACAGCTAAGAGGACAATGATGTGTGTCTTTTTGTAGTTAAATATGATGACCCAGAACGTGCTGGAGCCTGCATTATCACATGTTTCCCATCAATAGCTCCTATGGCATGAGAAAAGTTCCATCTATGTTCAAAATCTTTGGAAATTTTTTTCCGATCACATTCTTTAGGTGGGGCATCAAGATATCCTTTGCTAATAAGGGTGTTCTACAGCACATCGCATGTTTCGCTCATAATTCTACCAACAGTTGTGGGACTCATTCTGTAACTTTCAGCCATAGTCACTTGTACATCTCCAGTAACCAGGTATCTTAAAGTGAGATATGACCTTTCACTTGGACTGATGGGGTTACGCATATTTGTTGACTCTTTTTGCAAAAAAGGCGCTGTCCATGAAACTGTTTGAAGAAATACTCATGACCGTAAAGCTTCATTTCTTGTACAAACAGATGAATTCCCCTTTCTCTTCACGTTCGGCATATATCTTCCTTATCCAAAAACGCTTTCTATACTTTTCCATACGTTGTTGCCGTCTTCCAAGTATCAGAAGTTGCATAAACTTCATTTTTCTCAGTAACAAAAGTCTGGTATTTAAAGCAGTCATCTTTGTTTTTAATTTTGGCGCCGTTCCCCTATTTTCTCAGTGGAAATTGGACGAATGTTCGCGCGAATATTTTCGCCGCAAAAAAAGTCGATTCCTCGCGAGCGAATTCGCCTAGTGGAAAACCGGCTTTACTGGATTCTTTCGGAAAAGGATCTTCTCCCGAAGATCTCTTTAATAGCTTTTTGAAATTCTGAATTTGAAAAGACGTAAACAAATGGATTAATCCAAGAATTCGAAAAAACAAGCACACCGAATAGTGTTGGGAGTTTATGGCCTCCAACGTTTCTCAAGTGCACAGGAATACATCCCATTAAAGTAAGAACAAACAATACATTAATTGGTAGCCAAGAGACGATCAGCACAAAAGATGCAATCGCCGTCATTTGTGTAACTTTCTTCATCCTTTTAAAACCATTCAAATTTTCAGTCCTAGCTGATTTCCCAAGTCTGATCGCTGCTTTAATAACACGAAAAATATGCACATAAGCTGCGAAAATTAGAATAAACGGGAACAGTCCATCAGCGAAAGCCTTGAAAATGTCCCACGATTGAGATAGCTTGTTCATGCTACTGATTTGACATGTCATCAAGTCTTGGCTGTGGACGCCTGTATGATTCAGCACCAGTGGTAGTTGCAAAACGAAGGCCGTCATCCAAGAAGCCAAAATTAAAACGTTCATATGTCGGGTCTTAAATTGGTTCTTGTAGAAGATTGGTTTTGTTACCGCTAGCCAACGTTCAAAGGATAGAACCACACAAGTATAGAGAGACGTGATACAGAGAGAGTATGGTAGATAATTGGACCAAACAACTCGACAGTACAGCTCGCGAACGAAGTAATTTTGAGACGATACTTGATATAAAGTTTCTCCAAACAGAAATTTTGGATCCCCGACGATTGAAATAGCTGTGAAGAGGTCAGTAATAGCAAGGCTTAGGATACATCGGTTGTGCGATTTTGATAGCCATTGTGGCCGACGAGTGAACAAGAAGATGACAAAGAGATTGCCAAGCACTGTAAGGATCACTGTTACGGAAAACACGATTTTGGAGAGGGTCCTTGGTTCAGTAGCGCCAGAGTGCGTAGAGTTACTACTTTGTATCGCTTCAAAACGGTAGAACGAACTATTTTGCAGCTATGAAAAACGTTAAGCAATACAGATAGCTGCCTGCATGCGACGTAACGATTCAGACACGAACAGGCCAACCTGACGTACGCTCTTATTTAACTTCGAGAATCACCGTCGCTGACTTCCACGAGCACCAACACTAACAGTATTCAATTTCAACAGTGCACTAATCTTGATGATCAACTTTCACAACATCGGATGATAACTGCGAATGTGTATATTATAAAGAGGAGTGCTATAATATCTTGCACAGTTTTTATTAAACTCAAAGTAGCTGGCGAGGTTTTATTTGATGAATTTATCCAGTGTTTTAATCGAAATCGAAAATGTTGATGAATTTTTATTTGGCATTGAATGGCTGAGAAATGTGGAAATGTTATATTAATACTCATTACAATATACATCATAACGTATTGTGTCGGTTGCCAGTACCGGCCGGCGTTTTGCAATTAAGAGTTAGAGTTAAACAACTCCGTTAATAAAACTCATTAAATTTTCGTCTGTACACTTTTATTAAAAATGAATGTAACAGTTATAACGTTGTAATCTTGGTGTTTGGGTTTTTGTTTTTCCCGAAATGAAGAGCTGATAAAGGTCTCCTCTCGAAACGTCGGTATTTCGTTGTCAGAACTAATCTCGTCAGTTTACCACCTTTTCACTTTGGTTTTTGCTCTATCTGAAACACTTCTTAAGCATGGCTCTACTTTTTTATAATATATAAGTGAGTGGTTTGACTCTACGATGGCTCATATTTTAGCTGATATATTAAATCACAAGTGGTTTTACCATAAGAAAAATATTTAAAAGAAGATCAAACGGCAGCCACATGTAAAAAATACAACGGGCTCACTTGCCCTCAAAGAACGTCTTTATAGTGGAACGTCGTGTTTACAGTAACACTAACATTAACTCTAACCCTACCAGTAATCTTAATCCTGACTCAAACTTTCCTAAACCACTGATCTCTATATAAACTGGATTGCTCATCTGCCTCCAAAAATGAAGCCAGCGGAGATAACGAATTGAGAGTACCAAGATGGCCGCCACGGAAACTTTGTATGCTTTCGTAGCACGAAAAGAGGCACATTAAAAATATTTCTACCATTGGTATCAAACAAAAAGCACTGTAGGAGTTTTAGAAGCTTTGTTTTTGCATTTGTTGGTATTATTAAGCAGTAAAACTTGTTATTTCGTAGTTTTTACTCTGCATTCTGCCTGGCAATCGATAAACTTGCCTAGATCACAAAACTCGTAAAAATACAACAAAAACAGCCAACAACTTAATTATGAAATATTTTATGTGTACATTTGATAGTAAAATATATCTTTACAAAGCCCTGTCAACTGACATACTTCAAGGCTGCCTTGAAGTATGTTAGTTGACGATTTCGAACAGTATTTGCTTGTATTTTCTTTCCGTTTCCAAATGGTATTGTTTTACGGCTTTTCCAACTCCCCCCCGGTTAACTCTCACTACTCATAAGTTCGCAAAGAGTACTGGACAGGAAGTAGTAAGATGGCGGATCTGGCTTCAAAATTTTGATTGCTCGACAGTAGGAATGCGCTATCCAGTATATATATGAGACCAGTGGCCTAAACCTACATGAAATTGATTGGACCGAGAGTGCGGTCGGGCTCACGGTCAATAAAAGTATCGTACAGAATATGGTCAGCGGTCGTTACCAAGAGCAAGATCTATATTCTGCATCTTTGTTTGGTGTCGTTTTTTTTCCGACAAGACCCACAGTCTAGTTACAGCTCAGTGCACAGCAAACGCCTTTTATCTACTGATTTCAATATAACTGGTCCATGGGGCCGAATTTTGCATGCCAGCTGTATGCTGACGTGACCACTACCTAAAATGGCCACTAAAGGTCATTACCTTTCCTAGATTGAAAACAGACAAAGAGTCAAAGAAGATTTAACCGAGTGTAATGACGCAAAAAGTACTCGATTAGGTTTAAGCCGTTTAACACGCTAATTTTTTAACGGCCCTTTTCTACTCATCACAGAAACTAGTTCGCAGCTTGCTGCGAGTACTTGTATCTCATTAAAAAGAACTCACAACGAGAAAACAAGCACTGCGAGTTGTTTTTAATTAGATGCAAACACTCGCAGCGAGATGCGAGCTGGTTTTTGCGATGACTGGAAAAGAGCCTTAAGGCTGCAATGCGTCATGTGTTCCACTACGTAAGATGCAGGCCACTGGCACGAAATTCTTGACTACTGCATGGTCGTATAGGGAATGCCCATTGAACTCTAAATAAACTGGAACGATAACTCGCTTGCACGTTTTGAAGCCAACATGGGGGCCGCCATACACGTCAACCCCAGTCCCTTTTACTGTATAACCGAGGGAAAATGAAGCTGAATTTGGTTGCAAAGACAGCTTGAAATCAAAGAAAAACTAAACTTAATAAACACTTTCAGGCTTAAATCAAATTCCAATATACCATAGAGTAGGTGAACACTGACATGACGAGTAAAAACAAGGAAAACAGTAAAAATATAAGCTCTCAAATGAAAGTCAACAATACGCAACCAAAATTGCCATTGGTTGGACAAATATGAAGAAAATACATATGAAACCCAGGTTTAAAACGAAGAGGTTGTTTATAAAAACTGTTGGGTTTTAAATTTCTCAATTTTCAGTAGGAAAAAAACAACAAAATGCACTTTACCGTGTGTTATTACAGCTCTGGAATTACTCTTCGTATCGAAAAATGTCAGATTTAGCATTTCCACAACTGAAACTTGAGTTAAAGCTATAATTTAGCATTATCGTATTACTAATTCTTGGCAAGACAACCTTTAAACGTTTGAAAACAAAGAAAAATAAGAGACACCTGCATTTTCCGTACGGTTTCGGACTCGAATTTTGCTTTTGTTCGGCAGATATTTCGTCATTCAATCCATTTTCGTGTGTAGAAATTGTTCAGGTACAAGGCCAATAAGCACAATACATACTATTTTCTTCGTTATCATTTATAAAAAAACTTTAGGTCTAAAAAATGGTTGTTTTTTGCAGCGAGTTTTCAGTTTTTCATTGTGCCCCTCATAGGTTCTGTTGACGTCAGACGTGCAATGGCGACCCCCAGCGGCCGGAAGTTTGACTTCACCCAATCATAGGGCCTGTCTTATGGAGTTAGCGTTCCAGTTTATTTACAGTTCAATGGGAATGCCCTATCCAGTTTTTATAGAGTTGACTTTTTTCTTCTTTTCCTTTTAGGGTGAATCTTTTGTCTGTCATGTTTCACTGTTAAGTAGTATATTGGGCATTCCAATCAGAGTGATGAATATTTGTAGAAACACAGCGGTTCGTGGAATTCCCGTCAGTGAGATGAGAGCTGTGATGTTACTCAGGCAGATCTGCAATGGTACGCTCTCAGGCTCAAGTGGATCACCAACTCTGACGTTTCTGCCTTCAGATCTCCAGTGTGGACGGTTTCACATCGATGCTTATCAGTTTGGGTAATAATTTATTTTATTTTATATAATATATTTTAGCATCAATGATCTATCGGCGTACGTCGTAACACATTGTTACCAAAAGCCCAAATTTCTCCCAAACCGCGAACTGGCCATGACAAGATTTGAGACGTTTATAACTCGAAAACTATACCCCAGATTATCTTGAAATTTCCAATGAATGCTCCTAACATGCTTTTCTGTTGAATAAAACGAAAACGTGTCACTTTCCAGTTTAGACAGAGACACTTTAATTTTTCGTTTCTTGTTGATGAACTCGTGTTGATGAACCTCTGTCTGTCTGTCTGTCTGTCTGTCTGTCTGTCTGTCTGTCTGTCTGTCTGTCTGTCTGTCTGTCTGTCTGTCTGTCTGTCTGTCTGTCTGTCTGTCTGTCTGTCTGTCTGTCTGTCTGTCTGTCTGTCTGTCTGTCTGTCTGTCTGTCTGTCTGTCTGTCTGTCTGTCTGTCTGTCTGTCTGTCTGTCTGTCTGTCTGTCTGTCTGTCTGTCTGTCTGTCTGTCTGTCTGTCTGTCTGTCTGTCTGTCTTGCTGTCTGTCTGTCTTGCTGTCTGTTATTCTGTTTGTTGGTTTGCAGAAAGATTGGCCATAGACCAACGACCAATCCATTAAATTTTGGTTGAATTTTGTCAAAATGTGGATGAGAAATTGACTGCCCTCTAGTTATATATATATATATATATATATATATATATATATATATATATATATATAACAATGGACCAAACTCGTCTCAACTGCAACCACATTAATATATCGGACAAGATGTTCACCTACAGCTCAAAGTTTTGTAAAAGCTTTATTAATAAAGTTTAAATTTTCGGCAGCATGCCACCGCCTTCTTCAGAAGTAAAGAATCAATTAAGTAAATAAAAATACAACTATATATAAGCAAAAATGGAATAAATTATACAAGCATGAACAAATATGAATAATGGTAGTGAATAATTAAATTGAATGTGGCCATGATAAATCACATGTTTTAGGGCAATTTAAGGAAGTTGCTAATATGACCCGGTTGGAAGCACGGAAAAGTAGGAAAAAAGGTGATGGTTGTCATTGTGTTTTCAGTGCTAAGTATAATCCCAGAGCGCCCGACATTCGGGAAATTTTTAAAAAACACCAGTCTATTATTGAGACGGATGATCGAGCCAAGGAAATATTACCTATTAACGCTATTCGAGTGTCTTATAAACGCAATGCCAACTTGAAAGAACTATTAGCACCTTCAAATCCTTATAAGGAAGTACATGTAGGTGATATGGATAAATTGGGTTGTTTTAAATGCAAAGCCAAACGTTGTGATTGTTGTAGCAATTTTTTGCTGACAGGTACTACATTTCGTTCTATTGCCACTAACAAATTGTTTAAAATTTGTAAATTCCTCACATGTACTTCACCTAATGTGGTTTATCTTGCACAGTGTGTGACTTGTGGTTTGCAGGGAGTTGGTTCTACTGTTAATTTTAAGAGCCGCCTCGCAAATTACAAATCACACATTAAACGTAAACGTAGAACTTGTAGTATTGTTAATCATTTTTTGGATTGTTATGATGCTGTTCATTCCACTTTAAAATTTATTTTAATTGATCAGCGGACTGATGATCTAAGACAATGTGAAAACTTTTGGATTGGCTCTTTGTTAACAAATCAAACTGGTTTAAATGATCAACATGATTTTATACAACAATAGCCTAATTATTCACTACCATTATTCATATTTGTTCATGCTTGTATAATTTATTCCATTTTTGCTTATATATAGTTGTATTTTTATTTACTTAATTGATTCTTTACTTCTGAAGAAGGCGGTGGCATGCTGCCGAAAATTTAAACTTTATTAATAAAGCTTTTACAAAACTTTGAGCTGTAGCTGAACATCTTGTCCGATATATATATATATATATATATATATATATATATATATATATATATATATATATATATATATATATATATATATTATTATTATTATATGCATGACAAAATTACTACATTCTGATTGGTACAATTAAGTTTCGCAATTTTGATTCATAGTAATCCTGCCATATTTGTTTATGGCAGAAGATGGCTAATAACGTCCAAACTATATATTGTAGAAATACATCGTGTACTTATGTTGTTAGGCATTCCCTAGGCTTTCATTTGATGTATATTTTAAGTTTCTATGTTGTGTGTAACTTTTTAAAATGTCCAAAATGTTCGCACCATAATGGACTTCTCACAACTGTTGTAGAATTTTGGATATTGTTTTTAAAATACATAATACAAAACTTTGAAACATATATCAAACAGAAGATACTGTAAAATTCTATTTGCGGTAGAACTTTCAAGGCTCTAGGCTCGGTTTCCAGCCTTATTTCGGGCTGCGACCCGCCCCCGAAATCACGGCTGGGCTCGTGAGCTTGTCATTGTCAATTTCCACCAATCACAAACGCGCCTGCACATTTTCAGCAGGCATATATTATTGAACATTTGTATAAATCATCGTGACAGCCCAGGCGTACGACCGAATTTTCGAAAGTTTTGAAGATTATCTTTTAAAAGATTTGCAACGTGACCATTAGTGGCCAAGATGTGTTTGCCATTTAACCTACTAGGTCAGGAAAATCACTGATATTTCAGTCAGTGTCAATAGTTTGTTGATATTAACTCGAAATCAATCACAACTGCGATTTCGCCTTTGATTTCTTTCATGGAAGATGATTAGATACGGTTTCTCAAGTCAGTTTGAATCACGGCAGAGTTCGGCGACGATTTATAGAACGACGAAGATGCTAAAAAGCTAATTGAACCTGGTGAATGTCAGACTGTTTATTTACATTAATACCTTTTCAGACCGTTTGTGTCTTCGTGAAATGGCGGGGCTATAAATTGTTGATTAAAGATGTCCATAAGAAAAGATTGCACCTTGTTTCAGTTCACGAAGCTCACTGAATTATATATAAGTCGTGTCTTTGCTGCATTTCTGCCATTTCAAACATCTGCGATTTATCGTTCACTGACTCTGTTTATAGTGTTGGTTGGATGAATGACAAAAATATCTTTACCGTGGGTAAATTATGCATTACGTCACAGACATAACAAGCCGCTCACGCGTCCAGCCGTTCGTAGAGGGCGGGTAAAGTCCCGCGAGTCGAAATAAGGCTGGAAATCGAGCCTATCAAGTTTCTAGCTTAAGAGAAAGTATTTTAAAAATGGGAAAACGTACTATTATCTTGGCATGAGTTGTAAACAAAACAAACTTAACAATTCATCCATCAGCCCAAGATAATAGTACGTTTTCCCATTTTTAAAATACTTTCTCTTAAGTAGAAACTTGAAAGTTCTACCGCAAATAGCATTTTACAGTACATTTACATACATACATTTTAACAGCTTTTATAGACCTGTTTTGCCCAGTTTCTTCGTATGTTTGAAAAGTTATTTTTTCTACTTGCAGCAACGTTGGTAACCTAATCCCGTCAAGCTTGCCGTCCTTAATGTTTGCACCCCCACCTCGCGTCGGTTCTTCGAATGTGCTGTTCCTTAAAGGAGCAACCTACTCTTACAATGGACTGCATATTGATCATATTTCAAAGGTATAATGCGAGGCACAGATTCTATTTCAATTAATCATGCTCTAGCTATAAGAAACATTTTTACTTTAAGCTACGGTTAGACACTGAGATTTGTGTCGCAAGGTATTGCGAGATAAACGGTCATCCGGCTACACACATCAATTTGTGTTGAAGAAAAATCAAGTATAAAAATAAACCAAGGATGCAGCGGAGCTTGAACAAAAGAAATTTGGCATAATTGCAACACAAATCGGCGACAGGTATGTTACACTTGTCGGTTTGTGCGTTGCAGATTTTCGTTGCAAGCTTTTGATCCCTTATCAAAAACTTGCAATCGTTCAGCAACGCATAACTCGTCGTCGACTGGGTATGTTACACACACCGATTTATCTCGCACTGCCGTTGCGACACAAATTGACGACATAACTCGATGTATGTAACCGTACAGCTTTACTGTACTGAATTTTACCGTTTGATTTACGTTCGGAAGAAAATTCTAAAATCTTCAAAAAATCTTCGAAAAAAATATTCACTAGCATTGTATAGCACATTTGACGTTGACATATCGAGAAAGTAGTATGATCAGTGCTTTAAATGTGGTACTATGTCAAACATTTTAAAAATCTCACATTGTTGTTAATGCACAATTTGTAAGTTATATTGCATATAACTTTTAATTTTAATTTTGGAGTCGAGTCATGATTGGAGCTTGCTCTGTGGCTCGTCTGGTCGTATATTTATTGCATATACGGAAGCTTATTGAATTCAAAATTCAAAATAATACATAGTTATTACGGTTTGATTTTGATTTTGATGTAGAGTATATGTTTAACTTTTTAAAAATTAAAAATACAGTAAAATCAAACCGTAATAAGTTTTTTTAAAAGCACGAGACGCTGAGTTCAGTGGGTTTTACTTATACTTTTTTACTTATGTAAGATTTACAGGTTGGTACAGCCATCAGTACATTGCAAGATATTGAGCAATTGTATCCCTTACCCTATTTTATTGCAGGTATATCAACCTGTTATGAATAAATTTGGAATGAACTTTCAAGTTGAAGTCAAGAAAAGGTAAAATTATTCGTGAAAATGATGGAAACATTGATTAATATCCAAATATAAAGAGTTTACAGAACACAGTAGGCTTGTACAAAGATAAATAAAAAGTAATATTGGGCATTTCACTCGATTACATAGCATGTTCTAAGGATTTTGGGTGAAGGAAAATTCGGATGTAGAATAGATACATTTCAATACAATATAAATGGATACTGGGAATTGTCAGATGAAATTTTTAAAAGAGTATAGGTATTTTTAATTGAGTTTGATAAAATAGTTGTTATATTAGAGATGCCCAGGGAGGCATAATTATTAAAGTTAAAGTTAAAGTTAAAGTTAAAGACCAAACCGGGACCAGTTGCGAAAAATGCAACTGCACAGGCCTTCCGGTAGGAATTGAACCCACGACCTTGCGATTCTAGTGCAATGCTCTGACCACTGAGCCACGGAGGCCGTTGCCGAGAGCTTGATCGCGAGTTCTGTATACATTATGGTGGTAATGCCAGGAGAGAATTGGGTATATTATAAGTAATATTTGGCATTTCACTCGATTACATAGCATGTTCTAAGGATTTTGGGTGAAGGAAAATTCGAGTGTAGAATATATACATTTTAAGACCAAACCGGGACCAGTTGCGAAAAATGCAACTACACAGGCCTTCCGGTAGGAATTGAACCCACGACCTTGCGACTCAATTGGATTAGCTAAGACGTATACAGAAAACAAGCTCGAGTACTATAGTGAAGAATATATTTGGATGGTGCTCAGCCAAAAATCCCGAAAGAACTTGTAGAGCGCTAAACCCCAAGGCGGGTTGTTATTTGTAACAATGAAAGGTCACGATTTATGTTGTTTATGAAATACAGAGCTAACGTTATGTATGAATTAATAATATTATTATTCAGCTGACGTTAATTAATTATTAGATTCCAAGAAGAAGTTTCTGAGTTTAGTTTGAAAGGATATCTCAGTGAATAGGACTGAGTGATGGAGTTGTCAAGGAATTATTCCAAAGAGTTGAACCACTGTGCCTAAGAGTTAGCTTTCTAGTTGTTGTTCGTACTTTGCCGATGTGAATTTTGTTGGCATTTCGAGTATTAGATTAGATTATTAGATTAACTCTGATTGAAGTAGCAACAATGGAAATTTTGCTATCCTAAAGTCGAGTATTTAGTAAAAAATGGATAATACTATTATTTCCTGACATTATTTCTTAGAGGTTATTTGCCTTACGGTCGTGGAAGTGTCGTGGTTCGCTCCAATCCTATTCACAATTTTCAAAATGTTGAGATCGTAGAACCAGGCATAGTGACAAAAATTACGGGACGTGCTTTTGTGGCAGGCGATAAACCAGTAAAGGTATGGGTAACGTTGATCGATTTGTAACTGTAGCCTGGGACCCATACCCGTTTTGCGCATGCGCGACGTCCGAGCTCGCACCTTAAAAAAGAGCGGGAAAACACTGAAATATTTGGACTGGTCCGAGAGTCCGACACCAAAGTTAAAATGGTAAGCATACTACCGAAAAGATAAGGTAGGTAATTTGTGCATGGCTTTTTTGTCAATATTGTAATTCTGAAATGACCCCTTCGTAATTTTCATTACCCTTTTTTTAAAACACAGATGAATAGTCGAGTCTTACTTGGTCTTCACTGTCTGGTAGTTGCCACGGTTAAGTCCCACTTTTCTTAGCTTGCGATGTTTACTGTAGCAAATTCACGCATGCGCAAACGTTTGGCAGCGGTGTTGGTTAGACGTCGCTCTTGTGTCAAGTCAAATCTAACTATAAAAGATTCGATTAAAAGTCAATTTATATGTGCTAATATATAAATTACAGTTAATGAGACAACGTTCACTACAAGCTGTGCCAAAAGCTTGAACAGGAAGGATGGCGGCGAAGGTGTTACTCCCAACCTATCATCAACCGATATATATATATATATATATATATATATATATATATATATATATATATATATATATATATATATATATATATATATATATACATGCCAGATAGTTCTAAAGGTCGTTTTCTTCCAGCTTGCCATTGCACGTGAAAAACAAGTGATACGGCACTGCTAACCAATTAGAACATTACTTCTCTCTTCGGCGGGAAAACTAACCAATTACATTTCGCGCAAGAGTCACATATAAGCTCAAAACGCGCCAAAATGAATCACTTTATCCAAGAGCTCTACATTGAAAGTTACTTGTAAGCTATACACAGGAATTTTTTCTTTGAGTGTGTTAATTCCTTGTACGATGCCTCCCGTTCGACGTGGCAGAGTTAAGGACCGGCCAACTGTGTCGTCCTCTTCGACGAATGACGAAAGCCTAGTGGATCTTTGACAGCGGTGCGCACAGAAAGGTCTACCGATCCACGGTCGCAAAGATACGCTCATCGCCCGTTTACAACAACATGCTGCAGCCAATGCGAATTCCTCCAGTGTTCCTTCATCGTCTACAACACCATCATTACCACAGCCTGAACAAACTCCTGCGCTGTTAAACGAGTCGCAGTTGGCACAAATTCAATCTATCGTTACTCGAAGCGTCGAACAATCGGTGAACGAGATAGCGACCAACGCAGCCCGCGCTGCTGTTCAAGCAATGACGAACTCGACGCCTGTTACCGGTACCACCGCAGTTTCCCCAGTCATCCTTGACAATACAGACGAAGGCACGGTCGACGCAAGTCCTGATGGTTCTACCGCCGCCACTGGGTCGCTGCCTCAAGCCGAAACCAGCATGCCATACGGACACGGGTTCCACGACGTTCCGGCTTCCTATGTGAAACAAATCCAGTCTGGTGAGTTTTTTTATTTACATAAACTCCTACCAAGGAACTTTTCTATTGTAACTGACGAGGAGCCTGTTATTTTCACGCTCGAGAACTCTGTCATAAAAGTTAAGAAATCGTCCCAGTCAGCTGCTAAGATTACTGATATCGAACAGTGGACGACCGCTTTTACTATATACATGAGCGTTTTAACCCATAAGTTCCCCGGTCGGGCACAAGAGTTACTCCAATATATGAGTTTGATTCGCCATGCAGCCCAAACACACCGAGGGTTGGGGTGGTGTATATATGATCACAAATTTCGCCGGAAAGCTGCTTTCAACCCATGTCTCAACTGGTCCGTCCTTGATCAGCAATTATGGTTGATGATATTCACCATATCGCCTGATATGTTAAAGCGCGAGTACCCTATTTTTTACAATGGACCCCACAAACAGGCTTTCTCAGGGGGCGAACGAGGAGCTAACCTTTGCCACGAGTTCAACAGATGGGGAGACTGTTCGCGTCAGCCATGTCGATACCGCCACATGTGCAACAGATGTAATGGTTCCCACGCAGGATGTTTCTGTCCTACATTCAAACCAAAACCCGTCGCAGACGACGACCGATCCTCCAAGCGCAGTCACAAATCTTCCAAGTCAACACATTAGAGGACAAACATTATCTATTCCTACACCTATTTCTGTATTTAACTTAGAAACTGCACTTACGGGGCACCCAGACCCAAATTTTGTTTTTCAGTTGTGCAACAATCTAAGGCATGGCGCGCGAATCGGTTTTCAGGGGCAGCGTGCCCCAAGGTTTTCAAAAAATTTGCCGACTGCTTTTGCCGACCCTGACATTGTTTCTTCCAATTTGGCAACCGAGGCTTCTCTTGACCGCGTGGCTGGTCCCTTTGATAAACCCCCATTTCCTGATTTTCAAGTTTCACCAATTGGCTTAGTACCAAAAACGAATTCGAATAAATTTCGCACGATTTTTCACCTTTCGTTTCCTAAATCGGGCATGACCAGCATAAATTACTCTATTTCAAAAGAGGATTTCACTCTCCAGTACGCCACTATTGATGATGCTATCGAAGGAATTAAGCGTTTCGGTCAGGGCTGTTTTCTCGCTAAGACCGATATTGAATCCGCTTTTCGACTAATACCGGTTCACCCCGACGACTATGAGCTTTTGGGTATGTGTTGGGAAGGTAAATACTATTACGATAAGGTTTTGCCGTTTGGCCTTAGGAGCGCTCCTTTTATTTTCAACCAACTTTCGGACGCCCTAGAATGGATCTTACTCAATAAATGTCAGATTTCGTTTGCATGCCATATTCTCGATGATTTTCTTCTAATTGAACCCCAAGCAGCCTCTCCACCTTATGACAGTACATGTCAACAAAGCTTATCAGCCATGCTACTCACTTTCAAAAACATCAAAATTCCTATAGCCCCTGCCAAAACACAAGGTCCATCGCAGGTCATGGAGTTCAGATACAATCAAAATGCAAGCACGCGGGCCATCTTTGAACAGTTTAAAAATAAGCGGTCATGTACGTTGAAAGAATTACAATCTCTTATTGGCACTTTAAATTTCGCATGTAAAGTCGTCCCACCTGGTCGACCTTTCTGGCTTTCTTACAGCGCATGATTGGCTTAACTAGAAATGTGAAAAAAACCACATCATTATATAAAGCTTAACGCCGGTTTCTTTCAAGATCTCGAGATGTGGGAAAGATTTATTCTTAATTGGAACGGTGCTAATTTTTTCTTGTCGTCTTCATGGCACGATTCGGATAGCTTAGAGTTGCACACCGACGCCTCTGGAACGTTGGGTTATGGTGGTATATTTGGTACAAAGTGGTTCCAGGGAAAATGGGAACCTCACCAACAACTAGGAAAACCTGGGATTAGCATTGCATGGCAAGAACTTTTCGCGATAGTTGTTGCATGTCAGATCTGGGGGGACCTCCTCCGAGACCAACGTATTATATTTAAGTGTGATAACGAAGCTGTCGTCAACATCATTAACACCAAGCGTTCTCGAATTCCAAGGGTAATGGATTTGCTTCGTCATTTGACATTATTAACCTTGCAGTATAATATATACATTCGTGCAACGCATATACCGGGTAAACGCAATGAGATAGCCGATTCTATTTCTCGTTTTCAGTTCCACAGATTCCAACAACTGGCACCACAGGCAGATACCAGTCCGTATCCAATTCCAGGCATACTGTCTATAATCTGAATGAGGACATTCAACACTATATCAACTTGTCTGTCGCTTCTACGACAAAACAGACTTACAGCGCAGGCGAAAAACGCTTTCTCGCCTTCGTTAACTTGTACAAGCGTAAACCAATCGAACACTGTCTGCCTGCCACCGAAGCGCTCTTCACAGAATTCGTTGCGTATTTAGCCAAAACAATCAAATATTCATCCATTAAAATCTATCTAGCAGCCGTCCGTCACTATCACATTCGCCACGGATTTCAATTGAACTTTCAAAAAATGTTACGTTTGCAACTGGTCTTACGCGGTATAAAACGTTCTCATGGAGACCAAATTCGAGTGCGCTTACTGATTACAATCCATCATTTACAACTTTTCCAAATGATGCTCGCGATTCCAACCACAACAAACTATGATTCTGTTATGATTTGGGCAGCTATGACTTTAGCATTTTTCGGTTTTCTTCGTCTCGGAGAGCTAACATGCAATTCTAAATTCAACCCAGATATACATCTTACACCAGATAGCATCGTATTTTCACCAGGGATAGGAACAGGAAATCCAGCGTTCATGACTGTTTCTATTAAAGAGTCCAAGACTGACCCTTTTCGCATAGGTCATACGGTCACGGTGGGGGCCACTGATTCCCCTCTTTGTCCGGTTTTGGCCATGAAACAATATATTCCCCGGCGAATGCCCACAAGAGGTCCTCTCTTCATCCATGCTTCAGGAAAACATCTGACGAAACAGACTTTAACCTCGGAGACGCGGAAATTACTCACTCAGGCCGGTTTCAACG
The DNA here is from genome assembly GCA_964035015.1 of Corallium rubrum. Lineage (NCBI taxonomy): Eukaryota > Metazoa > Cnidaria > Anthozoa > Scleralcyonacea > Coralliidae > Corallium > Corallium rubrum. Next base: position 29,378,377 of record OZ035998.1, read on the forward strand.
CTTCACAATATGCTGGTCATAGCTACCGAATTGGTGCTGCTACAACTGCAGCTTCAGCAAAATTGCCTTCTTGGCTCATTAAGACATTAGGACGTTGGTCATCGGATTGTTACGAACGTTATATAAAGACCCCTACATCCACTCTATCAACCGTATCAGCCACGCTGGCCGACGTCTCGAAATACTAACCATGTATAGTTAGTTATTCCTTCAACATGTCCAAAATCGCTATATTATCATTGTGCGTTTCGGGGGGAGGGATTTTTCGTCTATGGGGAATACACATTCTGTGTATTTTTGGGGATGAAGTGCTCCCAATGGTCACCTTCAAGCCCATAGACTCAGGTTATTTTATGTAAATATAATGATCAGTCGAATCGTAAGAACTGTCCAAGGGGATTATGACCCCTTGGTTCAGGTCGATGTCTTAGGGGTCGCTACCCCTTTGGCAGGATATGTCCTACTCGGGGATTATTACCCCTAGGGCATTAGCAGAGTCCTAATGGGGATTATATACCCCAGGACAACAATCTAAGGCCATGTAACAATGAGTCGTTGGGATGATGTTCGACCACAATTTTAGACAATCGGAGTACTTCACCCCAAACCCCTTCTCCCACAAAACTTTGTGTGTGTGCCATTAGTATTCGCTTAATTGTTCGGCCTTTTCCTTTAAAGAACGGCTTGAATCATTAATGCGTCAGATCTGCGATGGATTTGGTTTATGTGATTGATTAGCTTTTATAAAATAAGGTGCCCTCTACGCACGCTCTGATTGGCTGGGCTCCGTGCGTTTATAAGAGAACAGAGATCATGAATGACGTAAAAATGGCGTGGGGTAGCGTAGAATGGCGTCAGCTGGCCGGAAAAGCCCGCCAAATTCCAAACATAAAAAAAAACATACCGCTCCTGTGCATATGTACTCTTATAAAGGTACGTTTGACGTGATTTGAACACGAAAGAAGTGTAAACTCAACTTCTTTCGTGTTCAAATGACGTCAAACGTGCCTTTATAAGAGTACATATGCACGGAGCTTTATGTTTTATTTGTTAAATATAAAGCACATCAAGCCAATTAAAGCCCAGTTTAGACGTCGCTCTTGTGTCGAGTCAAATCCAATTAACAATAATTGGACGAGGTTGAGCATGACATAAGAATTGCCAAGGCCGTGTTACGGGCTTCGTCAATCATTTTGTTTATAAAAAGAAACAATAAAAGGAAACTTTGAAAAGCCCAAAAGTTGGCGCATTCAATAAATTAGGCACTAAATCATGTATGAGTCGGACGATGAACAATCTGAAAGTGAGTTGTTGTTTTTTTATCCCAAAAGCAATAACAAGAACGACAACTTTGAAAATGAGGGGTCTATGTTGAGCTATATATGTAACGAAAAGTATGTTATTTAAGAATGCCATTTCTCAAACTCATTAATAATTTATGAGCTAACAAGACGCCTGCTCAGGCGTTCACTCGGGCTACTGATTTCTGGAAGCTTGGCCTAGCCTGTGCGTACTGTAGCAAGACTATATGGCAATGGGAATGCATATAAAATTGCATAGAGTTTGACAAATAGAATCTATGGTCTTATATGAACTGCAGCGGTGCAGGGAGCGCCGAAGGTTCGCTAATGTAGTATAAATGTAAACAAGGCTGTTTTTCTGAAAATTAAACAACGGATCTAATATTAACAGTAGACAAAACCTATAGTGTTGGATTCGGCATATTCAAGCGATCATTTTGATATAGAATTTATTTAAATTCGGACAAACAGGAAATATTTAAACATGTTTTGAAACACACGTTTCCAAATGTAATACGACACAGACACCTACACGATATCTAGATCGACGTGCACTGAACAGTTCACCATATGATATCTTACCGCTATTTGCTCTATTCGGTGCTTATTATTATACTCGCATTTTGTAGTTGTTGGACTAAGCAGCAAGGCCAGGCCCCTACGAGGCCACATCCACCCCCTATGGGCCTACCAAGGGCTGTGTATACTCAATTTCGTCCTCAATTTAATTTTTTTAATAGTACAGAAAAAACAAATGTTAAGAGATGTAATTTGTTTGAGAATGTAATCAATATGCCAATATATTGTGCTGTGCGTGGTTGCAAGAGCAAGCAGAAACCAGGAACAGGAGATAGCAAAATTGAAGACCAACCAATATATTTTCATAGGTATTAATAAAGAGGACAGTTGTTCAATGTTTGTCAAAACTACATTATATTTACTGGGGCACACAAAAAGCAGTAAAAAGAGCAGTTGTTGGTTTACAGTATAAAAACGATTAAAAAGCAGCACTTGGTTTGTTTACAGTAATATCTTTTTTTAATTTTCATAATTGGTATGATTACAGTGTGAAAAAATCAGTACAGTATACAAAATCATCAATAGAACACATCAGCAAGTGTCAGCTCATCAAGTCGTCTACCTTTAGACACTTCACCTAACAAATTGAGAGAAAAAATATAAACAAAAATAGTTTACTGGTATTTTTGGCAATTAGGTTTCCTTTGCAAAAGCAAGACTTATTGACGAAGTGGGAAGATGCAGTCAATAGACTTGATTCCAGTGGTCAAAAATGGAAGGCCAAAACATTGTTTTTAACCAATCCAACCCCAAACGACAACACTGCTTTGTACTTCGAAATTCCAGTTCGGCCGCGGCCCGCGAGAAAAAATTCTAAGACTGGCATCCAAGATGACCGCGTAAGGGCCTAGAACTGACGTCCAAAAATTCCCCATTGCCGCCATGTTTTGCAAGGTATATATTAAGGACTTATTAACCGAGTACGTGGTCTGTACGGGAAAGTATTTGCCTGAGGTTTTCGTACAGACCGAGCGACGAAGGAGCGAGGTTTGTGCGATAAAACCGAAGGCAAATACTTTCCAGTACAGACCGAGCAAACGAGGTTAATAAGGAATTTATTATATGGCTATTGGTTCATTTCATTTGTAAGCTTCGAGCGTTGTTTTCGTCTTCGGAGTATGCTGTTTACCTAACCTGTTAACTTTTTCGTGTTGCTTCTTGGCCTTCTTATTTACACCAGTTCGGATTTTATTTGTCGTGTTTTTAGATAAACAGCTTTAAAGAAAACCAGCAGTAATGTTCCAACACATTTTATTGTTCAGAATATTTGAATAAAGATACCCAGTTCTCTTTTATTTGTATTCAAATCAACTCCGAAATTTTCCCGCCAAAACTTACAGGGCCGAGAAAAAAGCGTATTGACCGGTCGGTCAATATCGTAAAATCCCAACCTCTCAGGAACCAATCAGCGTGCGTCGTTTTGCGTACGGACCGGAAATCAAACCCAGCCATATAATAAATAGAGTTACTGCCCTCGGTTAATAAGTTAACAATGGCACGCTTGTTTGGCTCAATAGCCTATCAGAGGGCATGTATTCGTTTATTTACTTCCGGTTATTTTAATTGTTGATTATACTCGCATAAATGTAGACTAGTTCTGTATTTTTAAAAACAATTTACTTTTATATGGTCTAAGTGATCAATTTCATTTTTTATGTTTTGCTGTAGATAGCGCAACGGATGGCAAGAGATGCTCGTAACATCTTAAAAAACAAGTTCATCGACGTTCCGATTGTGATAAATTCCCTCCGCGAGTCGAATAGCAGGGCTGATGGAATGGGTCAAGGACTGTTGTAAGTTTTATTTCGTCGCGTGTTACTGCATTTCATATGCAAAAGTTCTTTCCATGCTTATATTCCATCCTAGATCCTTAGGGAATCTCTAGAACTATATTTTGTTGCCAAGTGCGGCCTATTCATTACTGTTGTTTACATATATGCATGTTTTAGCCTTCGTCGTCTAGACCTAATTAGAACCCAGACGCCTAAAGCTAAAAATCGTATACTGTATGTAAACAAGAAGGCACTCAGAGACTGCATATCTTAGCCTGGGTTATTGAGACCCAAATTTAAAGTGTTACTAAGATGAAACAATCGTCAGTCTCTTTTTGATCTTGTCATAAAGTACATTTAAAATGAGGATGAACGGCATTTGTGGTTTATAAATATCTCATCTCGTTCAAGAGATATTCACGTTTTGGAAATATGCAAATTATATGGATGATGACGTCATTTTCTCCAAACGAGCGAAATGAAAATCGTAAAATTAGGAATATCTCTAGAAATAAAAAATAGAAAGTGCTCAAATTTTGCATGCTTATAGTATTAAATAAAATACGTTTCACTGTGGAACATTAGTTGTTTTAGTGCAAACTGCTGGTTCCTGGCCCCTCCAATAATAAAATTAAATTTGCTTATTTATCAGCAATTAAGTGTATTTTATTGGATAATATAAGCATACAAAGCTTAAGCACGTTCTATTCTTTATTTCCAGAGATATTCCTTATTTTACGATTTTAATTTCGCTCGTTTGGAGTAAATGACGTCATCAGCCATATAATTTGCATATTGCAAAAACGTGAATATCTCTTGAACGAGATGAGATATTGACAAACCACAAACGCCGTTCATCCTCATTTTAAATGTACTTTATGATAAGATAAAAAAAAGACTAACGATTTTTTCATCTTAGTGACACTTTAAGTTGCACAATATACTGACCGGATTGCTTGCATATCAGTTATATAAAGCATAATAAAGAGCGCATGCAATCAAGCATTTTTTTCTCAATTTCTTCTACACGGAGAAACGTTTATGAAATTTTCGATCGACTGAAAGCCACGTAAATCAGCGACCTTACTTTTTGGCCTGGTGTAGCGTTCCAGTTATGGAAATTTAGTTCACTGGATGTGACATATTACTTTTTCTTAGGATTGTCGCAGAGACCTCAACATCTTGTGTGTTTTCTGGCTCTGCGTTGTGGAAAACAGGTATCGCACACTACATGTTTTTGTCTTCTATCTGTAACTTTAAAGAAAATAGATTTCTGTGTAATTTACTGTCGTGGCAATAGAAGCGTTCCTAAAATAATTGTGCAGTTGTATTCCTCACGTTGAACAATTCATTTGATGAAAATATTGCTAAACTTCCTGTTTTGAATTCTGTTTTGAATTTGATTGGTGTTTGGCAAATAATTCTTTTTCTTATTGGTTATTCAAAAACCAGGAACCAATCAAATTCAAAACAGGAAGTTTAGCAATAATAAACAGGAAGTTCATCAAATGAATTGATCAATTTGAACAAACGAATTGCACAATTATTTTAGGAACGCTTTTATTGCCACGACAGTAAAGGCTTCTTTTTCTTGAACTACACTAAATTTCTAAACAAAACTTTGTCAACTTATATTTCCTTTATTATATACTTTATTATTCAGCGACGAACGCCGCCATTGACGTTTGATTTACTTTATTTTTTATAGGAGTAGAAACAGAAACTGTAGTGTATACTGCGGTCGAGCAATTAATGAATAATTTACATTCTGGAAGTTGTGTCGACGAGTGGATGCAAGATCAGGTAACGTAAATACCAAACTATTATGGATCAGAATTAATAACTGCTTCTTTTACTGAACGTGACGTCTGTATAGTGAAATATCGGACTTGGTTTTTTTTATTATGCAAAAAACATAGCAAAACCGTCAGGCACGCGTGTGACAAATCAACAATGAAACAAACACAGACAAACGAACCAACAAAGAAACCAGTTAACAAACCAACCAACAAACTGTTTGTTTGAACAGACAGACAGACGGACAGACAGACAGACAGACAGACAGACAGACAGACGGACGGACGGACGGACGGACGGACGGACGGACGGACGGACGGACGGACGGACGGACGGACGGACGGACGGACGGACGGACGGACGGACGGACGGACGGACGGACGGACGGACGGACGGACGGACGGACGGACGGACGGACGGACAGGCAGGCAGGCAGGCAGGCAGACAGACAGACAGACAGACAGACAGACAGACAGACAGACAGACAGACAGACAGACAAGAATCCAGCAGGGAGACATTGTATTTTCTTTGTAAGGTAAACCTGGTGGTGGATCATCGTTTCAGCAATTGAAAAGGTCTTCGTTTGATCTTCTCCACGGCTAGTTCCGCTTTAGTAGAACTGGGCTAAATTTTATATTGCTTTCTAGATGATTATTCCAATGACCCTTGCCAAGGGATATTCCATCATACGAACTGGTCCACTTACTTTACAAACCAAAGCGGCGTTACGGGCAGTTAGACTACTGACGAAGGTACGTGGATACATTTGTTTGGGTATTCGATTGGTTCCTAACCCGATCTATTATATTTGTCACATGTGATGTTCACCCCTACGAAGCGTTGTATGCCATTTTACAAATGAATCAGGTATTTTGGTGAAGCGGGTGTTCATGAATATTTCTTTCACTATTTTTTCAACTCGAAAAGCATTTTTAAGAAAAGCCATAACATTTCTTAGCCAGAACTGTAATGGTTATTAAGATAAAATATTTACGGTTGGTATTTGCAGATATACTTTTTGACACCCATAACCACCACTATAACCAGCACAACCACCATCACCACTACCAGCTTTAGGTAGCCACAGGGTATAAGTGCTACAGAGTAACTCTTCCATGAGCGGAGGAGTCTAAAAGTCAGCGATAGATCAACTGTTTCACACACAAGAGATGATCGAAATGAAAACATATACCCCAGGAAGAGAGTATACTATGATTATACTGTAGTATCACCAAACATATATAAGAATTGCGTAAATCCGTTAGTGAGTCTTGTTAAAGTGTAAGTTTAGTAGTAAACATGGTTACTGATTAGAGTTAGGGTGTTGTGTTTTTTTAGGTTATTTTTTTGGGCGTTGTTGTTGTTGTTGTTGTTGTTGTTGTTGTTGTTGTTGTTGTTGTTGTTGTTGTTGTTGTTGTTGTTGTTGTTGTTGTTGTTGTTGTTGTTGTTGTTGTTGTTGTTGTTGTTGTTGTTGTTGTTGTTGTTGTTGTTGTTGTTGTTGTTGTTGTTGTTGTTGTTGTTGTTGTTGTTGTTGTTGTTGTTGTTGTTGTTGTTGTTGTTGTTGTTGTTGTTGTTGTTGTTGTTGTTGTTGTTGTTGTTGTTGTTGTGAGGCCGTCCAAATCTTCTGGCATGTGTGTTTTTATTCCAATCAACTCTTTTGTGTGAATCCACTGAAATGTCGCTGATTCAGCCTCCCTCTCCGCCCGTGGAAGAGTTACTCCCAAAATGCTAGACTATATACATAGTCTTTTACAGGTATCTTATTTTTTTCTTCAGGTCCGATTTAATATTACTAAAGAAAAGAGTTTATTAAGTGGACTAGAAACAAACCTTATTAAATGCAAAGGCCTTGCGTACACCAACCTGTATCTATAAGGTCTTATACAGTAGATTATATACCATTCCAACCTTGGCAGAAAGCAGTGGTGGGCACCCGAAGTGTCGGTAAGTCAATGGATAAAAAGTCGAGAGTTGTGTTGGTCCCTTGGCAGGTATCTCTATCGTGCATCCTCGTTCCCAGGTCCTCCTCGGTAAACTGAAAAAACGGAGGCCCTGGTGAATGATCGGTTATTGTCTAAAACGTAGGAGGTAGGCAAACAGAATTTGAAGTGCCAAACAACGCTGTCAGTATAGAGTGGAGATAACGGCTCGGTTAACTGTGAAAGTCTGTGGATAATGCCAACAAAGAAGGGTTGTCAAAGCGAGTTCGAACGGCGATAAGTTCCATCATTTAACTCTCAAAATCAAATGATTTTACACAGCGCTGCTGGGTGACCCCAAGAAAATGTTTCCACTGCATGGTTCCGAAGTGTTTTGTTTGAGGACACTGTGCACTAAGAAGTCACGGGTGTTTTCATTACGGCGAAAATAAGGGTATCAAAGATCATAAAAATATCAAAAGATATAAAAAAATATCAAAGAAGATATCACACGACTTCAAAATGATATTAAAGATATCAAATATATATTAAAAAATATCAGAAAGATAATCAAAATATCAAAATTGAAAATATATCAAAAAAGATACTAAAGACATCAAAAGATATCAAAAGAGATATTAAAGATATCAAAAATAAAAAAAAGATATCAAATAAGATTTTAAAGATATCAAAAAAGATATCAAAGATATCAAAATATTTAAAACAAATATCAAAGATATCAAAAATATCAAAAGATATTAAAAGAGATCAAAGACTGCATATACCTCCGCCAGCGGGTTATTAGAGATGTTTAGAAAGAAAACGAGCCATCCCGCTAACCAAGGCTAGCTCACGAGACCAACACATGCATGTATGAATAAAATGCTTGATTGCACTCGTACCAAAATTATGGGGAAGTATTTACATAAAATAAGGATAATGAGCGCAATCAAGCATTTCTTCTACACGGAGAATCTTGCGGCCAGATTTGTATTAATTTCAAATCCAAATTTTGACTAAATTCAACCAAAATGTAATGGATTGGTCGTTGGTCTATGGCTAACCCTTCTGCAAACTTTCATGAAAATCGGTGCAATATTTTTTGAGATATTCTGGCGGCAGACAGACAGACAGACAGACAGACAAACAAACAAACAAACAAACAAACAAACAAACAAACAAACAAACAAACAAACAAACAAACAAACAAACAAACAAACAAACAAACAAACAAACAAACAAACAAACAAACAAACAAACAAACAAACAAACAAACAAACAAAAACAAACAGAACGGGGTAAAAAGCCTAACCTCCTGGCGGAGGTAAAATGTATCAAATATATCAAAAGATATCCAAAAACATATCGAAGATATCAAAAATATTGAAAGATATCAAAAATACCAAAAGATATGAAAAAAGATATCAAAGATATAAATATATATGAAAAAAAGATATCAAAACATCAAAAATATTTAAAACAAAGACTATTTTTAGACTTTTATTATTCAAGCTGCACATTTACTTCATTTACAAATTCCAATTAATGTATAAATTTACAAGTTTCTATCACAAATCCTTGAATTTCATTGGCTATCACAGGAGTTACTATCCGCTGATAGAAACCTCTGGCGATAAGCCAATGAAACGCCTTCTTTTAACTAAATTGAATTGACCAATCACAAAATGCCTAGTATGTCACGAGCAATGATCAGTAGAGCCAGCGGTTGTTCTGTTAAGCACATTGAACTCTAAGTAGACTGGAACGATAATTCTCTATTCCTAGTGCAATTTTGAAGCCAAAAATGGCGGACATGGGCGCCGCCATGCACGTCAATCACAGTCGCTTTTTGAACAAGATGGACAATGAGAAAATCTTCATTTTTCTTCAGTTTAATAGACCGTATGCATAATGACGTCATAGGGCCGATGCGCGCAGTGAATTTTGGTCTTGGTAGTCACGCGACATGGCCACTGTCGAAACTGAGCACTTATGCTGAGGTTCTTTGTCGTCTTTTAGATGCTGTTCAAACCAATGAAGACTCTAGTTTTTTTTCAAAACTCTTGCACGGGTCTTCAGACGTTTGACAGCACTGAAACTTAGTCATGGCAAGAGTCTGCTTTTTTCGGTTTATGCAAAAATGCTTATAAAATGTTAAGATGTATAATGTGGTTTACTACAAATATTAACTCTTTCGCTATTAGAGTTATCCCCTTGACGAGTAAAATCGTTTGGCGTTAGACAGTAAAATAGTAACAGGCGACCTTGGTCGACTTTGGCGGTGAAAGAGTTAAGTAAAACATAAACTTTGAAAAGAACGAATTTACAATAAGAAAGACAATCGGACATCTTCAGTGCGAAGGCGTTTCAGGACCTTTCCTTCCCGTGAATATTTTGCACCATCTCCTAAAATTGGCAAAGAATGTTTCGGTAATAATGCCTGCTTGTCGCCGTTAAGATAGATGTCGGCAGCTTCTTTTATTGCGCGACGTGCTTGCAGTACTGGAGGCATGCACCAGTCAATTTTAAACCTAAAAACAATAGGAAATAAACATTACCTGCATACATAACAATTTTAATTGTAAGAGTAATTAACGATTAAGGAACGTGAATAATTAAGCATAAATGAGCATGTATATATACCTCAAGGCCAACGTTTCATTTAACTGGCCGCCAGAGCTCTTTTGCGATTTCATTACATTGTAATTTGAACAGTGTCTGATCGGTGTAAATCCTTCTGTAAACTGCCACTTCATCTAACTTCGCTTTTATTGGCTACTGATTAGTTTCCATTGTAAGCAGGTATATGTTGGTAAAACAGGAAAGCCTCTCCTTCCTGGCACTCAGATCATCGGTTTGGGAGAGTTCTTTTAGGCAACCATAAGACTTCGGCAATGAAAACTACGACGTAAGACGTTTCCCGAAGTATTCCACAAGTATTTCTTCAAACTTTGTTTCATTCTGTGAAAAACAGTGGTTCCAAAAGCCGGTTCGAGGCAGATTTTCTCATCCTTTTTATCAAGATTGAGATTTCTGATGTGTTGCAGCGAGCAAATATAGTTGAAGAATCTTTGGAAATCTTCTTGACCAATGTACTTCAAGCTCTCCCTCACCACGCACTAGTTTAACCTTTCCGTTGCCTAATCGCTACCATATAAAAGGCCGAATAGTATGTCCATGCATGTCCATATCCGTACACGCTAAAGTGTTCTGCAGGTCTTTTGTGCACTTCTGGATTCTAGCATCAAAGGAGGTAATGATATCAGCTACAAAAATTCCTAAGTCATTCTGGACATCTTCTGAACTTTCCCGAACTTTCCAAGTATCGATGGTCTTCTTACCGGGATTCCCAACTGTTTCCGTGGAATACCATCCATCCAGGTACTAGCCTGGTTCCTTTGTACACACCTGACTTGATGTCTGCGATGTTGGCTTATTCAATACTCCAGCATGCATTTATGCAAATGGCTTATGCAATACTCCAGCATATGTGGGCTAGCCCGAGTAATAAAATCGCTTTAAATACCGTATTGACCTTAAATTTAAAGAGAGAATATACATTGTTTAATACGACTTTTCAACCTCAACGCATTTACACACTCAATATTAACAAAAGACACATACAGCAGGAGTTTTAAAATGTTTGTATACAATTTTCTGATTTTTTACCATAGTCACGTCTTTTGTACTATTATTGATCTCATATACGTCTTCCTGGTGAGTTACTTCATCTTTGCTGCCGATACAACAGCAAATGAAGGCTACCCCATTCATTTACCAAACGATTTCCTCTTTTTATTTTCCAATTCTTTCTCGCCATTTCTAATTTTCTCGGAAATGTCCTTTTTCTCTTTTCTCAAACTTTTCTTTTTCTCATTCTTGATGTTATTACATTGTTTCTTTTTGTCTGTTTTATCTTTCTTTTTTGTCTTCTTTTATATGCTTTTATCGTCCTTCTCTTTCTTCGTTTTCTTCGTCTTTTCTTCCTTACCGTCGTTGCTTTTGGTAGTAGAAACCAATATTTCTGTGCAAGTGTCAACAGAACGTTCATCTATGACAAGTAATAAAATTAAAAATGCAAATTATTACATGACCTTTTACTTCAAATAACACAGCAATAGTTTTTCTGTTTCAAGACACGCTATAAATATCCAGAAGTGCATATTATTCTCTGTAGCAAAATAATATTGCAGTTTTGCGGAAGAAGTTGGTCAGTCGATATCGATATCGATACTTTTCTATTTTCATTTTTGTACTTTTGCTTGTATTTTTTTATCGTCTTTATAGTTTATCAGGAATTAAGCTTTAACAAATTTATTACTATGTATGCTGAAATATTCAAAGTTTTTCTCAATAGAACCAAACTTAGAGCAACTGTACTACATGCGTTGTAAGTATAATATATACAATATGAGCGACCGAGCTGTTTGGGCATTTAAATCCTCTTACAGTTCGGACGCGAATATTGTATAATATATCGAAGAAGACTAAAAATCTTTGCTGCTATCAAACCAATCATAATTCGAAGGAGGCGTGCGTGTGTTCTTCTCCCTACACCAAACATGTAGAATTTCAAGGGATAGCAAAGATATATAACCTTGACGATATATAGACCACTTTCATAATGGCCGACGCTTTAAATATTCTTTTATGTTCATCTAAATGAGCCTTCTTGGCCTCGTTATTAAGCAAAGATTCTTTTGAATTGCAGACACACAAACGAGGCTAGAAAGGCTTATTAAAATGCACATAAAAGAATATTCAGATTAGTCCCTATTATATTATTATATTATATTATATTATATTATTATATGAAGGTGGTCTATATGCACTTGTACGTCACACCATGTGACATTTTCATATCAAATAAACTGAAATATCTCCAAAGAAAGCCAAAAAAACTGCAAAAGATGTTACTTTGTCATTGTATAGGTGCTCTTTTAAACAAAACAAACTTTAATTTTCGTGTTGTAGGGTGGTAGTCTTGCAATTAGAAAAACAAAATGAATCTTAAATATTTCAAGTCTTCGCTGTTTACTCTTGCTGCTTTTGTGTTTACATAAATATGTGGCACCTTTAAGCTGTTGTTTTAAATCAACATAACTAACATAATATTGAACAGTTACAACTGTCATAACTTGTCGATATAGTTGTACATAGAGTTAAGGGGGGATGCTACCTGAAAATTCATGTCGCGAACACACTGTATACTAATGACTGTATTTTATTATGGTTTCACTTACATGCAACATGTTATACATCATTTTAAAGCTCATAACATGCTCTACACAAATAGCAATACAGATGCCTTATCAGACCAAACCATAATTGTAAAAAACAAACAAGGAAAGGCAAAATAGCTATTTTCTGCCAAACCATCTTTGAATGCTATCTAGTGAAAAACTAAACATCAGAAAGTGTTTATTTTAACTAGATAAGTAGAATACATTCCAGGCAACAGATTAATGAATGCTTTTGGTGCTACACCATATATTTTGGTCAAAACGACATATATTTCGTAAGGATCTCATGCGTTTGACCCTTTTGTGTATAGAACACTCAAATTTTATGATTGGGCAAAAAGGATTCATTAATCTATGGACAGCTACCTAAAGAACAATCTCTGAAAAAATTAGCAACATTGGTCAAATAGTTTTTGAGTTATGAGAATTTAAGTAATAGTCGCTAACCGAAATCTTGTCTCTGAGAAAACGGCTAATAAAGTTAGTACAGAATGTCACCGATATTCTTATGAATAGATACAATGTACCTGACCAAAATCAACACATAACAATGTAGGAATGCAACAGTCACTTTCCTGGACTTCCACTGACCAATTGAGCTAATGGAGCATCATCACTGTCATCAGAATCGTTGTTATGAACAAGCCAAGCTAAAGGATAATTGTCTTCATCATCATCAGATGATGATGATGAAGCTTCAAAGTCAAGTGGATCCACTTCATTAAACTTTCCACTGGCATAGGATGATTCCCCTTGGTTTGCTGCAAGCTTGGCTTGTCTTCTTTTCCTCCTCCTTTCCTTTTCTTTCTCCTTTCCTTTTCTTTCATCTGCGCACTTCTAACCGAGCTCGACATCCTCTTCTTGTCTTTTGCTAAACACCCCTCGAAAGTGAACTCACCACCTGGAATGTTAGCTGCTTCCATGACATCCTGCCTTGAGGCAGCACCAGAATTAAAATAAAGAATAGCAGACATCACAGCAATCTTCACAACTTGAGGCCCTTTATAACGGTGTTTAGGAGCACGGTTCCAAACAAGGCTGTTGAGGCTTTCGTTCACATTCTGTGAATACCCAGGAAGACAGCGTAGCAACAGAGAATACTCACTGAGGCGCTGGAACTCAGGTAGCAGGAAATCTAAAAAAACAGCATCCAAATGGTGATCTTTCCTTTGGAGGGTACCATCTCTTCTGTAGGAGCACCAGCTATCTGCCCCTGGTGGACAGTATTGGTGTCTCTTCTTGTCATCTGGAAGTTCGCAAGTGTGATAGAGAACTGCCAGTATAGCCTTTTGCATTATTTTTATTTGTTTTTTCTGTTCCTGTGGAGTTAATTTTCCTGGCTTTACATTAGCCCTGATGGCATTTCCATAATAAGTTTGGAGCTTGTCTAATGTTTTGTCTGTCAGTCGGTGTTTGCTGCCTTTGACTGATTTCCCATCCTTCAGCTTTGATTGTTTCTTCCCAAGTTCCCGCAAGTGTGTCCCCATTCTTTTTTTCACATGGCCAATACAATCCAATTTTGAAACCCTTGCACACTCTGCCTTTCCGCTTTCATGGCTTTGTTTCCAAATCTCATACTCCTTGAACTCGCGCCATTTCTTGTACTCTGCTGACCGCTTGTCCATCTTCTCCCATTTCTCACACTTATCGCAACAACCATAGGTATCCCAAATACTTCCATAAGCTTTGGTATCACCATCGCTGATCATAAATTTATAATGTAAATTAGTTTCCTTAGATCTGTCCCAAATCTTCTTAGCTATGGAGCACTCCATTGACCCACTTGATCCAGTGTGAGTTTTGGTGCATTTGTCTTTATGTCCCTGGTACCACATGTCATACTCGGGAGAATCTTCACCAAGATCCTTCTTTGTTGATTCACATGCTTTGCATATCTTTGACTCAAAATCAAAGTCAAGTACTTCACCAGTTTCAACCGATACCACGAAACCAACACCAAAATTAGCTGCGTACCCCCTTTTCGACCACGTACCATCAAATCTCACTGCAATCTCTGCGACATCAGTTTCATCAGAACAATAATGTGAAAATACTTTGTCTCTTGCCTGCTGTAATTGTTCATCAACAACTTTCCTGTGGGCATCATACAGAGCTGAAACATGGTTGTCCCATGCTTTGTGTTGGCAAGGGGTAGGCATATTGAAAATATCAGACATTACTGACATGGCCTCTCGTCCTACACCCATTTCCATTGCAGAGTAAACCATCCGCCTATTTGTATCCATGGAATTTTGAGATTTCCATACTTGGCTTTCACTCCCAGAGGTTTGAAGCTCGATCTTGACCTCGCATTTAGAGCACTGGACATTGATTACAGAGCTAGAGCCATATCTACGTACCTCGTCCTCGCTAAGTTGTAAGTCTCCACCAAGTTGACAATTATGCAAAGGTTGAAACGCTCTTACCAAATTTGATAGCTCAATCAGTCTATAGCTGTATGCCCCATCAAAATCTTGGTTTCTTTTGCTTTTCTGATCCGTTATCTTTCGAACAGAATCCGTCTGAGGCACTGGAGTAGACGCACGTGGAGAAGAATTTGATGATTTTGATATGGCGGCATCCCATTGATTTTGGCCACGAAAACGCCGCTTTTTCGATACTTTTGGCATTGTAAAGAAAATATAATCTCTAGGAGACTATTTTCCCCTACCAAAAAGCGACAAGATAAAAATAATACAGACAAAATCTAAATCGTTGATGTGTTTTCACAAGTGTTTCACCTCAAATGGCTATGTTTTCGAACAGGAAGGTAAAATGTGTTGTAGAATAGCTATGTGACCAGGCCTTAACTTGTTACCAGTCCTTCAGGTTGTCGATTTACATAATCAGCAAAACAAAATTCAAACCACCAACAAACAACGAAGAAAGTCTGCATGAAAAACAATAAACACAAACCCGTTTCCATGGCAACGTGAAGTATTGTAGCCTACTCTTTCAAAAACAGCATATTCTGTAAGGAAGGAAGGCTCTACAAGGTCTATTTTCACTTTTACAAACATCTACATATACTAATTATGATTTCTAGGCAAAAAAATTTTTTTTGAATTTTTCAAAGTTTTTCAGGTAGCATCCCATACCTTGAAATTCAAGATCTTCCAATTCCATACAATCTCCATTAGTAGTGATATTGCTTACATCTCTATCGGACGGTCTAATCAAATTAAGATCCTCTGCAGATTTACTTTCTTTGTGGTTATCACGGTCTTGACCATGGGTAGCCGCATCCACGTCAGGTTGAACATTAGTTTTAGTCCATTCAACAGCAACAGTCTTTTCTCCATCAGCTCGAACACTGACTTTGACCCGATCTTCAGCAACAAAGTTTTCTCTATCAATTTGAACTCCGGCTTTGTTCAACTATTCAGCAAGAGGCTCTTCGCTACCTGGAAGATCTCTGGCTTTTTTCCACAATGCACTAGGAGTCTTGTTGTTGTTTACTAGATGGCCATGTAAATCATGGGATGTACCCAGCTCTACAGTAATAGATGATTCAGTGACAAGACTGAAGACCATCCAATTTGTTGCATTCGTCAGGGGACTTTTTATTGATTGGTTGAACATTCGCTTTGTTCCATCTCTGAGCTGAAAACATTTCTTCGGCACAAGGGTTACAGTCATCTTTGTTCCTTAATGTAGGAAGAGTGCTGTCTTCAGAGGCTGAAACAACAGTTTTGTTGGAAATTTTTGGAAGAAGCTCATCTTTACTCATTGGAACACCGGCTTTGCTCCACAATTCAGATAGACACTTTGTTGGCAAGTGGAAGTCCGGCACACTTCCACACTTCAACAAAATTTCTTTCATGAAAGGTCCAGCGAAATCGACATGGATCCGCTTCCATGGTGTTTGGGGCCAGATCCAATTAGGATTAGCTTGAGCTTTGTGAACAAGATGTGACCCAAGATGTGACCCAAGATGTGACTCAACCATCTCGAGAAGTGTAACAAAGATGCCAAGGAGTCTTGACAGGAAACCACTTTTCAATTTGTTGTTGAAACTTGGGTTGTTTGTATAGGATAGTGGACTCAACTGAATAGTAAGTAAGGCAAGAGACAGTTATGTTCTTTGAAGCTTTACATGGTATCAGTGAGTAATAAAATGTTTTATTTGTGGCCGTTAACGCAATGTTTTTAAAAAACCATTTTGTTAACCCACAAATAAAACATTTTAAGACAGTTAACGCCGTTAATTAGCCTGAGAAAAGTACACACCGTACATGGACAAATTCCTAAAATCTTACAGCTTTTTCCATGCAATCTTGATGAATATGCAGCTGTTTTTAAAGTGTTTTTAAAAAGTTATCTTTATACAATTTAAATGTTACAACTAGAAATACATAAACGCAACAACCCCTCGCCCGCTTTTACATGCTTTTTTGAAACATCCCCCAACCAACCAACCACCCCCTGATTAAAATAAGCACTCCTGATATACAGCCAATGTAAAAACAAACTGATATAAAAACAAATGACATTAAATCCTTGGGATATTAAATTATAGAATTTATGGATAGGTCGATAGGATGATAACTGATTTAAATGATTTAATGAAAGTTGAACATATATCAAAGCAAAACTTAGATTACATTTCATTATTAAATTCTGGTTGTAAAAATATATTGTTTTTGGGAGGTTTCAAAAGGGGTTAGTTTTAGCAAGCCTTTAAATGGCTTCTCTATGCATGTACATTTTGCAAATAAGTTAACAGCTCATTGAGCTTAAAAATGACATTTATAATAGGGAACATTTGAACACCGAACACAATAGCCAGAGCTTCCTTTTCTACCTGGAAATAATTGCGTTCTGCAGAGATTAGCGTTCTAGAAGCATATGCGCATATGCGATTGGTCATTCTGGGGAGCCCTCATCAGTATCATAGTGCGAAATGACTGCCCCCAAACCAAATGCTGACGCATCCACTGCTAATACTACAAGTTTACTGGGATCGTAATGAACCAACACTTCAGAAGATGCTAAGAGTCTTTTGATTTCTTTGCATGCTTCTACACAATCTGGTGACCACAACCATTCTACATACCTTTGAACTTGATTATAGCTTCATCAATAGCAACCTGCTTGTGGGGCATGTATTGGGAGAGAAAGTTTGCACGAATTAATTCTAAGAATGGTCTCACTTCGAACAGTTTATCAAAAGCTGGAGTGCCCCTAGCTGGAATCTTTGAATTGTCATTCAAATGTAAGTACCGAGTAATTGTTTCAAAACGGCTAACAGTCATTATTCGAGCTAATGTTGGCACCCCCAATATCCAGTCACTGGACCTATAATCCCGAATACTATGAACAGGATGCGTCGACATGGCAATCCTAAGGCCAAAATAGGCTAACAGTTCTGTCCCAGTAACTCTCAAATACATTTGGATTCTTACCAGCAGCTGTGAGACACTGAAAGGCATACTTGTTTGTTTCACAAACAATGTCATTGACGTTAGCAAGAAAACATCGAGGGCTGATGCTGCATTGGGAAGTACCGACACTGCACCAATCTGCTGTCTAAATTCACCACGATGAATCTCTGGCTCCTTATCCTCCTCCTCCTCCTCCTCTTCCTCCTCTTCCTCTTCCTCCTCCTCTTCCTCCTCCTCATCCTCCTCCTACTCCTCATCATCCTCATCATCATCCTCATCATCATCCTCATCATCATCCTCATCATCATCCTCATCATCATCATCATCATCATCATCATCATCATCATCATCATCATCATCATCATCATCATCATCATCATCATCATCATCATCATCATCATCATACTTTCCTTTTCCAGTCGCCATTTTGTTTTGCAAAAATCATAGAATGATGGTATTCTCCCCCTATGAGATTCAACATCTTCGTTTGTCAAACCAATTTCCTCTTCAGCAGCAAGCTCGACTGCATGAAGGTTGTCGAGAACTTCAACTTCTTCATCTGTTGGGGCCGCTTCACTATCCAGAACAGCTTGATCAGCATCAATATCTGACTCAGAGTATTCAGAAGAAATATCTGAGCTCTGCCCATCCAACGGAATGCCATAATTTTCATCAAGAAGATCAAGTATTTCATTCACTGTAAACTTATCCTGTGTTCTGGGCATTGTTTACTCACATTACAACCAGGATTTAAAGGGACAAGTCTACGTTATTTCAGAAAAAATCGCTTCGAAGTTGTTATATAGGTAAATTATATATCAAAATGCTCGCCACGACGTTGCGAAAACGATGATGTAACATACGGGATACTACAGCTTTCATGAAAGCGTCAACTGGTCGAAATCACTAGGGGCACATGGTGTCCAATATATCGGACACTGCGGCAAAGGATAAAACGTTTTGCAGTGTAGCCTCATTCTAGTTCCTTTCATACATCTAGCTCTAGTGTCAGTGCTGATAATTGAAACGTTTTACACTTGCAGCATTTGTGTGTCTGTGTCGAGAATTTCCTCTAACTTACCGATCCGGCTCGAAGGACTAGTTGTCGAAATTTCCTCACTGCGTAAAGAGGAATCTTCTCTCGCGCGCTGATCCACACAATTCAGGGACTGTATCTTTTTTTCGTTTTCTTTTATTTTATCACATTCATTTACAGTCTAATTCGATCTATCTTTACAACGTTTTTGCTCTCGCTTATGTACCCTACCTTCGGAAATACATGCCTTTCTCTATGACGTCATGATCAACCACAACTGAGTTCATTTCCTATTTACTACAATTGTTTTTTCTCTATTTATCTAACTGTACCAGCAACTGCCTGGCAATAACAAAAGTCGCGGTTGCTGAAACGGACTTTAACGATTTTGTGACAATATTGTGTTAACTAACTATCTAATTAACAATTAGATTATGAGCTCAAAATTTCTATGAGTGAATCATCTCATAGAAATTGAGAGCGAATAATCAAATTGTTTTAGTAGAAACTAACTTGTGTACCTTAGTTCTTCCAAATTATTTCAAAAAACGAAGCACAACCATTGTTTCTGTGCGAAAACCAAGGCAAAACAATCTTTCATTCCTCGTGTCCTCCATGTTGTTTTACTGCATGGCCGCGCGAGTACTGGTACTCAGTTTGCTACTCGCTATCTATTGATGAATAGATATCGAGTAGAGTAGCCAATCAGATTGCAGCATTTGCAATAGAATACTAGTAAGTTTCTACTAACAAACATTATAATCTCATACCAAGCTAAGAGAGAGCCCCTCTCTGGTAAGAAAAAGCCTTTTTGTTTAACTAAACAAGGAATTAGCCTTACACTCGATTCAAACCATTGCTATTATCACCAAGTACAAGGCCAATGTGGTGTATCAGGGCTGAAGTGGAGTGATTTTATCCTGATGACTGATTTGGGGCTGGGGGAGAACGAGTTCATGTAGAGAGAATACATTTTAACAAGAACTGGCATGATACGTCCCTAATAAAATTAACTAAAATTTATTTTTTGAGCATCACGCCAACATTACTTCACAAGCATAAATATTAATTTAAGTATTGAGTGCACAACAATACTTTGCAAAGAATATAACAATGAAAACCCCACTCAAGTGCAAAGCAATCAAAGCCAGATTTCCACTTAGGACTCTGTACATTTGTAAATAAATAAACAAATAAATTTCAGGCAAATGACAATTTTTCCTGTTAGAACAGGCAAACTGAGGCCTCTTACACCATTACTGTCAGTAATACATTTATAAATTTGAACTGACCAATCACCTTTTGACAGTTTATAAACTTGCAGGATATTAAAATGAAGATATAGAATTTGTCAAAATCTTTTCATTTTTTGTTAGAAGCATAAGATTATTTGCAAATGCTGGTCAGTATTTAATCATGTGTGACCTTTGGTTCACCTGTTTAAGCAGTAATTGCAGACATGTTTTGGCAAAACTTATATTAGCATAAATTCTGACCAAACAACTTTTCCCAATCGAGCAAAAGGACTTGGTTCGAGTCGAGAATGCAAAGCATGTATGGATTGTTTGGAAGGACAGCTCATTTCCATTGCTGTCCTTCCAAACAGTCCTTAGATGCTTTGCGGTCTCCATTAAACCCAGCACTCTGCTTGATTGGGAAAAGGCTAATTAAGAAATTAATTTATACAATTTAATTATTGTTATTTTATATGATTAAATTAATTAATTAATTAATTAATTAATTAATTAAATAAATTATTCTCATTTATACTGTATAATTCTCTAGTTGTAAATAATATCAAGGGTGGTGCTTGAAAATTCTTGACCTTAGGGGCTAAGATGCCCACTTCCCAACAGGAAACTGGGTAAATATTGCAAATGGCAGGTCAGAAATAGCATTTCTATTCCTACCAGTGAAAAATAATCACCCATTAGCAACATAAATTTATTAACTGCTAAATCTTTTTTTTTCATTTTTCAATTGTTAAAAGTGTGATTTTTCTTCCAAATTATTCCCTACCTCCGACAGAGGCACTTTCCTCTAACAGAGGCACTATGTGTTTCTAACAGAGAGCCCGACCATTTCAAGCACCACCCCTGAATAATATATATTGTAGTGTACTATGTTATAAGTGGTGGCTCAAGGTTAGTAAGAGCAGCACAAATTAATACAATATTGTAATAAAAGTAGCGTGCTGCGTAGGCAGTGTAGAAACAACAATCGAAATATAGTAAGGTTAGATATACTGCCGAAACAGAGAACGTAGGAGTCTAAGAGAGAACGTTTCGAGCATTGTGCCACTCCGAAGCATTAATGACGACATTGTAAAATCCGATAATTTTTAATTTGTTCCATTTTACGTTCCACATGTATTCGCACTGCTGCTATTCTCCGTGTTTGTTCAACTTCTTGTCGTGAAAGCTGCTTATTTGAATCTCTAATTGGAGGCATGTTTAAGGTTACACCTAGTGGATCCAAAAGGTCTTCAATGTTAAACCCCTTGTCTGCCATAACACTGTCACCTGCCTCTAGTAAGTTAAGCAAACCACTTTCTTTCACAATCTGTTTGTCAGATGCATTCCCTCCCCAAAGCTGAGACAAGAATGTCACTGCCCCGGTAGGACTGATGCCTACAAGGAGTTTGAAGGTATTGTGCGACTTGTAGCTTGAGTAAGTTATAGCCTCGCAATAAAGAATTCAGTACAATCTAATATAATTCGGGTATTTGGAAATTTCTTGAAGCACTGTGGCATATTGGCAGCAATAACTTCTTTACTTGGCCATACAGTTAAATCCTTCAGATGTTCAGCAAGTACATTATACCAAGTAATAAGTACTCGGGAAACTGTACTTACTGAGATGCAGAATCGTTCTGCCAAATCTATTTCCAGCAGTCCAAGTCTTAGCCTCATAAAGACCATTAGATACTCATCAGTAAGTCGCATCTTTCTTTTAGGTCCAGGTTTTTCCCTATTTTCATCTTCCAGGTATTGTTTTTCCTTAAGGGAATCTTTTCCATTCCAGTAGTGTAGCTTTCCAGCACCTGAAGCAGACTGTCGAAAATCAACATAAATGTTCCAAAGTTTACAAACCCTGTGTAAAATCTGGTCTTTCAGTCATCTCCTTCAAGATTTTCAGCCGTGAATGAAGGCAGGTTCACTTGTACTCCAATCTCTTTCATCTCAATATTTGTTTGCACATACATGTACTTGTCTTTCATCTCAATATTTGTTTGCACATACATGTACTCGTCTTTAATCTCAATATTTGTTTGCACATACTTGTCTTTCGTCTCAATATTTGTTTGCACATACATGTACTTGTCTTTCATCTCGATATTTGTTTGCACATACTTGTCCACTGAACTGAAACAACACTGAACACCTGTAATAAATATTGAAACCTTGTGATATTAGACAGAAAACATTAGAATATTTTAGATTGAAAACACTATATTTATTTCTTTTTATTCTTAATTGTATCGGGACTGTTTATAAACGTTATTAATTGTTTTTATTGGCTATGGTTCAAGCAGTTTTATTGCCTATCTTCAGGCCGAGAAGATGGGCAGTAAAACTGCTTGAAACTTAGCCAATAAAAACAATTAATAATCTTTATAAACAATCTCGATACAATTAAGAATAAAAAGAAATGAATATAAATAAGAGGTGAAAGTTTACAGATTAATTATTACACTATATTATATTTGTTATAGGTAAAGAGCCACACATTTATAAAATAAAGGCTTAACTATAAACTAACTAACTATAAACTAACTATAAACTAACTAACTATAAACTAACTAACTAACTATAAACTAACTAACTAACTAACTAACTAACTAACTAACTAACTCACTCACTCACTCGCTCGCTCGCTCGCTCGCTCGCTCGCTAACTAACTAACTAACTAACTAACTAACTAACTAACTAACTAACTAACTAACTAACTAACTAACTAACTAACTAACTAACTAACTAACTAACTAACTAACTAAGTAAGTAACTAAGTAACTAACTAAGTAACTGACTGACTGACTGACTGACTGACTGACTGACTGACTGACTGACTGACTGACTGACTGACTGACTGACTGACTGACTGACTGACTGACTGACTGACTGACTGACTGACTGACTGACTGACTGACTGACTGACTGACTGACTGACTGACTGACTGACTGACTGACTGACTGACTGACTGACTGACTGACTGACTGACTGACTGACTGACTGACTGACTGACTGACTGACTGACTGACTGACTGACTGACTGACTGACTGACTGACTGACTGACTGACTGACTGACTGACTGACTGACTGACTGACTGACTGACTGACTAACCTGTGTCTGTTGTTGTGTCACGTTCAACATCTCCAGGCTTACATGTAATATCCTCTCTTGACAAGAAGTCATGAAATCAATGGTCAAAGTTGTCGATTTCAGTTGTTGCATTCAGTTGTTTGCTATTTATATCAGTATCACAGACTTCTGTGTCAGTATCTTCTACATCAGAATTAAAAATTAGTTGTCTTCGTACGCTTGAGGCATTCGCCATATTTTCACTTGATGTGTTTACTGTGTTAACTGGAATTGAAGGGAATAACGTTGGAACTGGACACCACGGCTTAGGCCCACTTTGGCCTTCGAAGTGCAAGCTGCATACCCGTGCTCCTGGCTTTAATATATATATTTTCCCGGATATTAGAAAGTTGTCGTATCCAAAGCCTGTTTGTTTTACTTTTAACAGGAATTCGGTGTAGTGTGATCCTCTTTCCGTCGACCACCTTTCCACTGTAGCTGTAGCAAAGTGGAACACAACAATAGATAACTCCTCGCGGAACCCTTTCATTTTTAATCTTTATTGTTTGTTTTGATTCCGGGGAAGCATAAACACAACTTGAATCTTCCGCCATCTTTGATCACGCAATGTACTTACCAAAGCCTCGTTTTCATGTTAATTAGTCCCAGTCTTTTCCTGATTTTACGCATCTTGGGAAGAAGCTATAGACGATTGTCTAGTTGTCTAGCCACAGTACGAGTCCGTCAGTCCGCATTTTTGTCTGTTTGATTCACGAGAGGATCTTGGCAAACAACTCACAGCTCAGTACTGAAGCCTGAAACTGCGTGAATGTTATATAAATAAATATAAGACACAAGATATTACCCAGTACAAGATCGAATCATCACATTAATTCAAGCCAAGGAGAAACTCCAAAACTATACAGTTAATTATAGAGATGAAAAGAAAAGACGTGTTTTTGCTGGTAATTAATAAGATGAAAACAGACGACCGAAAACTGATAAGGTGAGAGTTAGTTATACTTGATTTGCAGATTTTGTTTCTGCCATGTTTTGTTTTAATTTTTCAAAACCCGAGTTTTTGTGGTTCAAAGTTCAAACAGCGAAAACGTAAATAAATTAAAAATATCAGCTAATTAAAGCCGGAACAAATATTAAAGCTGTAGCGTAATTCGGGGCAAAACGAGACGCTTAAAGAGAGTGACTGTCGTAAAAAAGCAAGGAAGCACATTTTTCAACATTGATATGTTAAGTAGAGTCAAGTGAACCAATTTAGCGCAAAAGATCTAGACAAAGGTCACATGTCACACTCGTTGGTGTTGCAGAGCAACAGCACTCTTCGTGCAACCAGTTTTTGCACTTGGAACACTGGACCCAATCCTCTCCTGGCAATGATTCGGACCAAAATCCATCACACATTGGACATTGTGAATCTTTCACAATGTCAGTGCTAACATTCTTAGTTTTCTTTGACTTCTTGTTCTCCATCTCTGACCAATTTGTACGGTCAGTCTTCCTTTTGTAGTTCCTAACCATTCTAAAGAAAATAAAATGTCTATTTAGGCATCTCGTCAACTGATTACCAGAGAGAAATTACTGTCAAAACCCAACTACTTTATACACAGACTATTTTATGGATTGACATAACAAATACATAGAAAATCTTTATTTAATATTAAATGTTTGAGCAATGATGCACATATATAGGGTAGAAAGATGGTAATAGAAACATTCGCTGCATTGAAACACCACTTTTGAGACTGATATACATGCTGTAAAATAAATCTATAAAGAAATGGTGATCATAATACACTTAAATAGCATACCCAGGTGGAAAATCTTAATAAGAATCTTATTAAGATTCTTATTTAAGAATCTTGTTAGAATTTCTTGTAAGAATCTTGTAAGAATCTTGTAAGAATCTTGTAAGAATCTTGTAAGAATCTTGCAAGAATCTTGTAAGAATCTTGTAAGAATCTTGTAAGAATCTTGTAAGAATCTTGTAAGAATCTTGTAAGAATCTTGTAAGAATCTTGCAAGAATCTTAGTAAGAATCTTAGTAAGAATCTTGGTAAGAATCTTAGTAAGAATTGTACAAGAATCTTAGTAAGAATCTTGTAAGGATCTTGTAAATATCTTGTAAGAATCTTAACAAGAATCTAATTTGTAATATGTTGAAAGATCTTCATTGTACAAGCGTCATACACCGTACACCGTAGATGAACAAGCATAAAGAGTACAAACAAATTGAATTTTAATATTAATAATATGAGAAAAGGTCTAAGTACGAATAATTATTAAAATTCATATACAGTGTACAACAATACTTCAAACAAAAAACAAAAAAGTTCTTTTATGAACGCACCTCTTAAAAATCATGCAAAAGTTTACACATCTATAAATTTCATATAATTATGTAATAATTATCATAAGGTAGTTAAAGCAGTACTGTAGATTTTTAGCAATCATTATCCATGTTTTGAGATGATAAATTCTCTCTCTTTATTTTATTTTTGGCATCAATACATTTTTGATTTATTGATTGCCTAATTCCATCCCATTTCTTATTAAAAGAGGATTCTCCAAACTTTTTTATCAAAGCATCTAGAAATAAGAAAGTTTAAAATTTGGAACCAAATTCTATTTATAATTTTCAAGTCAATTAAGAAAAGTGTGTTCAAATTTCAAAATAATAATATTGTAATACAGTAATTAATGTACATTTGTTTTAATGTTCCTAACTATTGGACTGAGCTATGTCATTTACAGTAAATTCAATACCTTTTATCATCTGGACTCTTTCATTGTCCAGTTCAAACCTGGCGGTCCTCCACTTTTTTCAAATTGGGCCAATAATTCCATTTTTCATCTCAGCTTCTTCAAATACAATGGATAAAAGCCATAAAGTGTATTTCTTTATTTCACCACCAGTTGGCACTGCTAACAGATTTGTAGTATTATAATCCTAAAAATAAAAATAATACATTGTGTAGTTCCAGAAAATATCCATACCCCCCCCACGGAAGAGACCGGAAATTCCAGAGGGTAGGGGGGGTCTTTGTGTCTAGATTTCCGACGGGGTGGGGGTAGACCAAAGCCTTGATATTTCCAGAGGGTATTCAAAGACAAAATATACATGTAAACTTACTAGACTGCCTGATTGTGTCTTGAATAAAATTCAAATAAATTACCTCAAAACCTTTAGTTTTTCAATTTGTATACTTCAAAAGCCTCCTTGTGAACTACTAAGACGAAGCTATAACAAATTCCCATGGCTTTTTATTATTTTTAATTAAGAATTATTTTTCTTTTCTTAACAAGAACAAAATAGAAACTGTCAACTGAACATAATTTGTTCAAATATATTTGTGTTCAACTCAGTTTATATTGTTTGCTAGCCTGCGTGCAGACGCTAATTGTTTGCAAGCTCATTGGAATCGGATTCTCCAGGCTCACTGTCATAATGGTCTGTGTCATAATCACCTTCAGGGCGTGTGTCATAATCACCTTCAGGGCGCCTGTCATCGCTCGGTAATTGAGATTGAGCGCTAAGCAGTTTTCGCTTGTTGTCCACAGACTTTCTCAAAGAATCTTCCGCTTTACGTAGTTCAGTCAACTCTTTTTCTAGATCTTTTTCGACATTTTCAATTTTAGTTAGGGCTTCAGTTCGCTCCACTTTGTTTTTGCTGTTAAACAATTCATGTCTGGCGTTGTCGAGCTTGCCTTGTATCTGTGTTAAGGAATTCTTAGCCGCCTCCATTCGCTTGGTGTTTCTCTCTAAGGTTTTCTTCGATTCTGTGAATTTTTTGACCATGTGGTCCGGACATCCAGGGCCCACATCAATTTCGAGTTCTTTTGCTTCGTTTTTGATGTGCGTTGCCTTTTCTATTATCCAGGCAACATTGATTGCTCCTTGTACCTCACCTTGTGTAAATTGTTTGAGAGCTTGGCTGCTGCAAATTTCCTCGGCTTTGTTATTCCAGAAGGCTCGATACAATTTGACCATTCCACTTGCTCCCTGGATTTCTCTATCACTGTAAAGCTTTACCTTTCTTGCCCTTGCAGCGGAGTAAGGCTGTCGTGGCGTTTTCGACGACGGTACACTAGAAAATTCCGTGATAGTGGGCTGACGCGAAATTTTTGCGACTTTAACTGGCGGTTCTGAAACTTCTTGGGCTTTCTCTGTATCTATTTTGAGATTAGGCACTTCGACGACGTCGTCCTTCTTTTCAGAAACTAAGAACAAAGCAGGTTCTTCTGCGCCGTCTATACACTGCGATAATCTAACCACAGCTTCTTGTTTGATTCCAATTGTCACCTTTTCCTTGCGAACTAATCGTGTAAACTTATAGTCAAAGTTTAGGATGTCACCAACTTGTTCAGTCAAAACGTCATGCCGGAATTTGTCAAGCGTAACGTTTGTGTTTTCAAAAATAACTGAGCAAAATACAATGTCGTTCACATAAATTAAAAGGTCGGCCATGGCAGTATTATTTGAAACTAAAAGCCCTTCAATCACCAACGGCAACGAATGTTGATTTACATAAACAATGGCACCTTCATTGGCTGTCAAGCTTTCATTTCCGCTACATCATGAACAGATGAGTGTTTACAGTTTATTTATATCATTGACATAATTTTTATTTTCAACGCGCGGTCGCGGTTCCAAGTTTCGAATTACATTCCAAATTTGGAAGTTGGCTATTTGGTTAGTAGCAGCGTGAATATTTCTATTGTATCCTTATAGTTATATACGTGTAATCAAGAACATGATAAGTAATATCAATAACGGAATTTATATGGCGAAACGGAGTCTCACATTGTTGTGTAACAATCGCAATGATTTTCATCGTCACTGCACTATTGCCCAACATTTAGAGCGTGAACTTGGCTTTCCCGCCACTTGGAGCATCCAAGAGTCAAATTTCTTGACATATTTTAAGCCAAGGCAAGTAGATGAAATCTCTCGACGTATTATTCCTAGTGTATTTACACCACGGAACTACATTCCAATTCGTACCACTGGAGATGGAAATTGTCTGTTCAACTCCGCTAGCCTATTGATATGCCATAATGAAAGCTTGGCCAGTGAACTTAGACTTCGCACGTGTTTTGAACTCGCACTTAACCGAGAATATTACAAGCAGCATCCGGTTATAAAAAATGCACAGATTCCGTATCATTCAAAAAAGGATGGACCTTGCACTATGTCCGTACCGACGGTATTTGACATAGCCTGCTTTGGAGCTGATTCATCGAAGGTGCGTGAAAAACAAGGTTTCGAGGCTGCACTTGATCACGAAATAATGAGAACCTCTATTGATTGTTCTTACAGCGGAACCTTGCAGATCATGGGACTCGCAAGCGTTCTTGGTGTTCCCTTGGAGACCGTTTACCCTGAGCAGGACAATACATTTTTACCTATCTATCAAAATACGTTTCATCCTAGAAAGGCACTTGGCAATATAGTGGTTCGAATAATGTGGACAAATACAAACGGGTGGCCTGACAAATCAAAAGAGTTTGTAGTTAATCATTTTGTCCCGCTATTGCAGGAAAACCATGGTGAATCTACTTCTTTGAATAACCTGTGTGGAGCCAAGCTTGAAGATGGGTGGCAACTAGTGACTAATAGAAAGAAAGGTAAGTCAAAGACACGAAAACGAAAGGTGGAACAAAAGTGGAATAACGATGTTGACAAAAAAAGGTGCACCAACATATCACACGTGGAGCAAAGGCAAAGGAAATTGGAACATTGTCATGAAGACAAATTCAAGGAGAACGCAAAACGAGAAGAACTTCACGCTAAGAACAGCGGAAAACGAAAACAAGATAGTGTCAAAAGTCAGCAGGATCGAGCTGAAGATAAACAGAAAGTTTATGCTGGAAAAGCCCTTCATGAAAAGGAAAAAGCTAAAGATCGAGCGACTGGAAAAATTAGTGAAAAGAAATCCTTGAGTGTTACCAAACAAAGCGGCGACTTTTCCAAGAAAAGGCTGAAAGTACAACATCGGGAAAATCGCGAAGATTGGGCAAAGCAAAAAAATTGCGACGTGAAAGATCGATATGAAGAGAAACAGAAGGACTGTGGAAATGAAGCGCTGACCAAAACTGACAAAACGGAAGAAACCGAAGAACAACTTAAACCAAAAGAGTACCAAAAGGATAAAAATGAACATATGTTAAGCAATGGAGATGTGCAAGATGAAACGACTGACAACAAAAAAGGTAGGGGGCTATTGTTTTTTGGGGAAAATCAAATGAAAACTAAAACAGATGAAATAAGGGAAATCAAAACAACATCAGTGAGTGAAATCAATTGTGATGTTATAAACAAACTATCAAAAAATGAGGAATGCACACAGTATTTAAAAAGTCGTACAGCATTACCATTTCCTGGTGCCTCCCAACGTTTTTATGCGAGACAGTACGTAAAAGCCACAAAAAACATCAAAAGAGAAAGTCGTCGCATGGGAAACCCAGTATTACGCAATGGAAATGACATTATTGGCATGCAGAGAAGCAAAGTGGAGGGAAATCTGAACCAAAACAAAGAAAGTATTGAGAAACAAATTGAAGAATGCAAATATGAAACGAAACGCGCGCAGCTTCTTGGTATAGCTGAGGTTGCTAAAGAGTTGAAGAAAGTCGTCTTAATGAAAACATCAAGAGCTTTGGAAATATATAAAACGACAAAAGTCAAATTCACAAAAGCGAATGTACAGATATCCTCAACTTGCTTCCGTGCAGTCGATACTTATGAAATGCTTTCAAAGTACTTGAACGTTGCCCAGATATACATTGACCAACAAGCATTTATTGTGGAATCAAGTGGTACAGACATTAACAAAGTTGTCGATTCTATCAGTAGAATGTTAGAAAATCGAAGAACTGGTAGTACAAATGTAAATCAGACAGTGCAATCGTGTCTGAAGGATAGTTTTAAGGATGTCCTATGTTATTTAGACACAAAGAGAGATCGAGATGTACTGGAAGCCATTGTTTCAAAGGTAACTAGCTTAAACACCGTTGTGTCGTTAAAGGGAACCAAGTTCAAGGGCAGTGTTCGTGGGCATCTGGCGACTTTCCATACCAATCTTGATAAATATAAAGATATTAAACAGAAAGCCCAGACTGTACGAAGTGACGTGACTGTCCCCCAGCAACATGCGCATGTTTTACAGAAAACAAGTAAGCTGAAGGAAGACAGTATTCAAATAATAGCAAAAGGCAGAGGGAGAACGTTGAAGTGTGAAGAGTTTCCAGAACTATCAAAGTACATAGAATTTGCATTCGGTGAGGGTGACAGGGTGCTGCGTGGAGGGGGAGGCCTTCAAGCGGATCCGCGACTGTTGGATACAAAATTGTTTAAAGCTGCTGACAACGCTACAGTCATGCGCCATGTTAAAGACTTATTAGCTACAGTTAAGCCAAATTTTCAAATTTCGACTTCGTGTTTGTATACCTACACAATGAATTATCGAAAAGGAACGGAGCAAGCTAAACGCCATCATCATGGAAAGGACATAAATGCAAATGTATCGCTTCACTCTCCCCCGAATACATCTGAGCATATATATCCAATAAATGCTCACTGGTCTTCTTCACATGTGAACTATCTTGTTGATTCTGCATCAGAAAATCCAACTGGTTTCCTTTTGGATTCAAAAGATGCCAAGTGCACTGTATGTGGAGATATAGCTCCTGTTTTGAAACCAGGCCGTAGCTGGCGAAATTTTGAAACACCTGATCATACGTTTGATCAATCCCGCAAGAACGCTGTAACACCAATGACCCATCTTTTTATGGAAACTAAGAATGGACCCCAACTGGAAAATGCTGAGCTTCTTATCCCAGAAACAGACGTTGTACTAAATGTAACCAGAACTGGCAAGGCTATCACACTAATTAACTTATCACTCACCGAACCAGAAACTGTTTTCCATGTATTCAATGAAATATTTTATTTGATGAGCTTGCCAAGTTTAGATGAATTTTTTAGAAACCAAGAAACCGGAATGTTGAAAGAAATTTTAGGTTTTATAGTTGATAATGGCCCATCAGAAGCCCCAAGTAGTTTTCTTGTCCAAATGTTACTCGTTCGCCTACTAAAATTTCTTGATCTAGACAAAGTTACTCAACGATCTTTCGCAGAGTACTTAAGCAAAAGAAATTTTGTGGAACGCGTTCATACCATTGAAAACAAGGTATTATCAGACCATGGTCCATTTTCTTCAAAGGCGATTCACAAGGTAGTATTGCCGGGCAGCAAAGAACATACAGAAAACATGGAGCATATGGCAGAAGAAGTGGTAAAGTGCATTGCTACTGGAATATTTAACAAAGAACGCATTAAGTGCTTCAGAGGGATTGGTAGCAGAGATAATTTTATCTTCTGTGATGAAGAACAGCTCAAGACCTTTATGCTGCTCTCTGATGAAAAAAAGAAGAACGATTGCACTGTTTACCGACCGGTTACAAACAAGATTTTGTCATACCTTGAAAATGTATGGTTGATCAAAAAAGATTTCAAAAGCACTTATGGGGAGGATTACCGTGCATTGACATCGACTGAAACTGCTTGCTTGGATAAATATAGTACATCAGTATACCGTGAGAATGAAATGGAATGGAAAGGAGAAACACCTCTTGAAAGATTTGATCGACAGCCACTACCAGATTATAAACGTTGGAAAAGTCATGGCGATTTGCATTACATGAGCTATGAAGCCAGGAAAATCTTCCGCGTAGGGCCATGGGATAAGTCACCTGGAATTTTTCTACCAGGAAACGTTCTTGACACATGTTTTAAAGCAATCCCATCTCCCTCAGCGAAGGTGATGGAATCTATAGCTTTTCTCGCCTGGGTATCCACAAAAGAAGCAACTGAATACTTCACAAATGCACGACAAAAACTTCGAGACCAAAAAGAAGAGGACATCAGAAGGGAATCATGGAAAAGGCATGCATTGTACAAGGAAAACAAAGATAAATTAGCAAACATGTGTATTCAAGCGGGCTTAAGTTCTCTTGGTAACAAGCATGACCTTGTTCGCCGTATTGTGGAAAACAGTGATGCAAAAACTTCTCACACAATTTTAACAGAAACTGATCTCTATGATGGGAATTTGTCCTCAGTGGCTAATTCTACTGGAGGTCTTATGAAAGCATCAGTTGCGTACTTGAGGGTTATATTGAGAACTCACAATGTTTTAGAAGTTGGAACAAAAGAGGAACTGATAACCAGAGTAGGACTGTTAAAAGCAGGCTATCCCGAAGCAGCATTTTCAAGAGAACGGCTCCGTATTTTGCACATAATTGCTGTGGCAAAAGAAATAGCTAATAACCAAGAGGAAGATCTGGGATCCTCTATTCGCAGAACGAGGACATTTGCCCACGGTAAAGACGAGACACTGACAACTAGAAATATGTGTCTGAAAAGCATTCTGACAAAAGCAACTCCAACCACGATAGATACCAGCAGTACCAAGCAAAATGTGAATACATGTCTGGCACCCTTGGAATGTAATATTGCACAGCAAGAAGAAATGGCCCGAGCCAAGATTGATGAGCTAGAAAAAGAAACCAAGGACCCCAGCACAAAACAAACGCGACCAAAAAAGAAAGACAAAGGCATTCCTGGTAGTAACAACGAAAATATCAGACGTTCAAAGAGAAAACAGAAATTATGTACCAAACCCAAAGAGGAAACATTTACAACTAACACAAATATTGCCAATTATGTAGGTGAGAAGGTAGAAATCCTATGGAACATAAAGGATCTTCAGGGAACAAATTGGCAACCGGGGTGGTATCGTGGTGAGATACAACAATACGACGAAGACAGTGACACTCTCTACATCTGGTACGCTGTAGACCAAGCCGTTTATCGTCTGGATGCTAGCAGTGCTATAGCAGATGAATCATTCGCCCATTTGTAAGTGAAAGCTGAGGCAAGAACAGATCTAAACCGACAATTTTATCCTTATAAAGAAACATGCACGTTCACCGACTTGATTGTTAACCTCAGAAAACGTCAGTTAGTGTAACTTTTCTCAATATACTGTAGTTGTACAGATAGTGCGGGTGATATAAATGCTTGACTGTACTTGCATAATATTATAAGATTTGTCATAGAATATATAGTTTAAAATAAAGTAAAAAAAACACTAAAATTTTTTTTGGTGTGATATTTAGATCAGTATAACAGTAGTTAAAAACTGGAATTTCCAGAGGGGTAGGGCATAACAGTAGTCAAACACCGGAATTTCCAGAGGGGTGGGGGGGGTTAAACTTTAGGGGCAATTTCGGAAAATCCAGAGGGATGGGGGGTCATAAAGGAAATCCCTTCCGTGGGGGGGTATGGATATTTTCTGGAACTACACATTTGAATTACATGTACTAAATTACGTTTTAGCTTATTAGCTTATTATTAAACTTAATGATTCAAACCCATAAAAAGAAAACAATATTTATGTCTTTCGCCTTCTAATGTTCTATATTCAGCTTGTCGCGATGTTGCATTTTCCGAGCTCTGTTTTCTGGACACCAAAAGGAATACACACAACCCGTTATGTTTTGGGTTAATTTGGCTATGGGATAAAAACCCATAGCCGATTTATTAAAACTAGAAATAAGAAATTATAATAATATATAAACTTTATATTATATTCTGGCTTTGGCTACAGTTAATTATGTAGTCCAGTAAAGGTGAGGGCAAAACACGCCCTCGCCTGTGATTTAACTTTACAATTGTATGGCAATTGGATCTGCGTGGAGGACACGGGGAGGAGGTGGTAATTTCAAGCAATGACACGTGTTCTCTTGGTAACAATGTGATTTGAATGACTTCAGTCGATTGTATCCATATGCTTTTATTTGCACTCTATTACCTATGATCACGCCACGTGGCATTGATGGAATTTCCTTTTCCTCGCGCCCTCTTATCATCGCACCCTCTTATCCACATTCCCCCTAAGTGAGAAGTTAAGCCTACTTGAGATATATCTTATTAGTATAATTCAGACGGAAGACATAAAATTCCTATTTGCTAACAAATATTTTCTTTATGTCTTTCGCCTTCTAATGTTCTATATTCAGCTTGTCGCGATGTTGCATTTTCCGAGCTCTGTTTTCTGGACACCAAAAGGAATACACACAACCCGTTATGTTTTGGGTTAATTTGGCTATGGGATAAAAACCCATAGCCGATTTATTAAAACTAGAAATAAGAAATTATAATAATATATAAACTTTATATTATATTCTGGCTTTGGCTACAGTTAATTATGTAGTCCAGTAAAGGTGAGGGCAAAACACGCCACAGCATCTCACGATTGGTCGTGAATGCAACCCCACCCAAGGCAAATGCAACACCGCGAGGTAACGTTAGAACTAAGCACGATGGCCGCCCTTGCTAACCACCGCACTGAATGCTAACCTCACACGAGCCATGATCGACAATGACAAACAGAAACGAGTTAAATGAATACTAAGCCATATCCATTTGTAGAATATATTTGTAGATTTTTTGTATTGCATTTTTGTATTTGTATTATTTTAGCCTGCGTAGCCGGCGCTGGGGATTGGGACGAACAGTGAAAGGAGCGCCTGCAGTCACCCATTGTTATTTTTCGTGTATAGCGTTCGCCGGCGAACGCTCGCAATCTATTGGTAGACACGCTAATGACCTATCAATCAAAGAGAGTTTGAATTTCCGCTGCAGACGTTGGCGAAGAAGAGCGTTGTGAAAATGTGCCTTGCATATATAATAATATAAGGAAACGAGCTCAAAATAAACTGAGATTGAGAAGAGAGTGGCCATAAGGCAGCGGCATGTGCATCCGAAGGAAAATGTTTATTCGCTGGTTTCCCAACAGTTAATTACGGTAAGATTTTCACGCAAGACGTGGCCCCTTCGGCGACTTCAGCTTAACGGCGAGTATTACTGAATTGTCTGACATTGGCTTGAGCAAAACATCATGTAGAATTTCTTATTACACTCCCTAACACTCGCATTTGATTCGAATCAGAGGGATCTACTCAGGCGTACTTCTCCTGCTGCATTGGCCATCAGCGCCAGTTATTAATGGAAGATAAAATTCGCTATTAAATTTACATGTAACTCAGTATTATTGATATGCGTGCGAATGTCGCGAGACGTTATGATTATATTTATATTTATATTGATCGTCATAGTCGTCACATTCACATGTTTTATAACTACGAAAATAATCTGTCTGAGCTTTCTGTAGCCCACTCAACATAAATTGTTTAATTATTTAACCGTAAACCAGCCAAGGTATAGCAACAGCAGAATAATACAATGTTGTCAGACGCTGACACAGCGAACATATACCACACAAATTCCTGAATCCAGAAAGCACTTTGTACACATCCTCATTCATAACTGTGCTATTTTAAACGGAGTAAATATTCGATCAACTTCCAAATTAATTAAGCTATTCAGTCCAGGTTTTTGAAATTGACAACTTCCAAAAATACACTGTTTTAATTGGGGGCGGCACGAAAAATAACAATAGGCGCCTGCAGGCGCTCCCTTCTCCAATCACCCCAGCGCCGGCTACGCAGGCTATATTATTTAAGTATATGTGCCAGTAAGAGAGGATTATCTGCCCTTGCTAGATAATCCTATCTAATTACAAGTGCCTGTCTGCCCTTGCGAGATAATCCTATCAATTAATTGAGAATTAATCAGGAAGTCCGCCCTTGCAAGACAATCTGATCTATTCCCGTAC
Source organism: Corallium rubrum (assembly GCA_964035015.1). Classification (NCBI taxonomy): domain Eukaryota; kingdom Metazoa; phylum Cnidaria; class Anthozoa; order Scleralcyonacea; family Coralliidae; genus Corallium; species Corallium rubrum. Next base: position 29,414,471 of record OZ035998.1, read on the forward strand.
GTAGTGCCAATTCCCCGCAAATTGGCACTATGTTTTAAAACTATGTTGACATAGTTGAGACTCGAATGTACTTGTGAAAAGCATTCGACTTCCAACGTCCTAGAATGCGAATTTGTGCATCAGACATTCCCCTTTCTGCGGCATGAGACGCGGCGCCTATTCGGAAGCTATGGCCTTTATAACGCGAAGGGTCAAGCCCACAAAATGTTATAGTTTCTGACAGATATGCAGCAAACATGTCACGCGACACTGGTGCGCCACTCTGTGTCCGAAAAATAGGACCCTCGTCATCACCGCGAACTTGCAAATAATCAAGCATGAGTTGAACAGGACAAGCACCGGATTGGCGATAAATAGCCATAGAAAATGGCTTTTGATTGTAATTATGCTTGAAGTCAGTAAAGGTTAATCTCAACCCTATAACTTCACTTTTTTGATTTAGGAGTTGAGTGAGTTGATGCAGTTGCAACGGGGGATTACCTTTCTGCTTCGTATTCGTTATCTCGCCAATCCGTAAAAAGGCAAAAAATGCCAAAGCACACATCGCTTTAAATTGGCACCGCAAAAAGTCGGAACCAATTGTGTGAGCAGATGCCTGTATTAATTTGTCGAGGATTGGAAGCGTTATGGGAAACCGGGCATCTAAGCGAAATCCGCGTTTACCATAACCTTTCAACATTTGAGTGATGTAGAATACTTTCGTGGGATCTGGAGAGCCGGTTAGTTTATGCGAATAGCCCAGAGCCGAAACATAGGTATTCACAGTCGATGGAGCGTAGTGCCGCTCGAACATGTATGCTATAAAAAGTGCTAACGACGGTGCCGAAACGGGAAGCGAAAAATAGGCGGTATTAAATACTGTGGTATAGAACTGGTTAAATAATTTCCAAGCCCGTTGATAAGTTGGAATCGAAGAAGGTTGAAGGCTCGACTGCGTTAAAAGGGAAACTATAGCTCCCAATTTTCCGGCTGCAGATGGAGGGGAATATCTGTCGGCTGTGTATTCATATTTGCTGGCGCCAGTTGTTTGAAAGTGTTCACCTGAAACCGAGATAAACAGTCAGCTAGTGTGTTATATACCCCTGGTATATGTTTGGCCTTAAATACTATGTTATTCTGTAAGCAAACTAATACCAGTTTGCGAACAAAAAACATCAATTCTTTATCCTGGCACGATTGTTTATTTATAATGTAGACTAAAGCTTCGTTGTCAGTAAAAAACAAGATACATCGATTACGCATCATGTGGCCCCCTAAGTATAAGCTGAGTACTATTGGATAAAACTCTAAGAAGGCAATATTGCGATGGAGCCAATTTTTAGGCCACAGACCATAACACCAATTACTGCCAAAGATGGCGCCAAATCCAATCGAGCCGGCCGAATCAGTAAACAAATTAAGCTTGTTAGAATTTTCCCAGTGTTCGTCGAGAAAAAAGGACCGACAGTTAAATGTTGACAAGAAATTCAGCCAAATTTTTAAATCCTCTTTAGCCTCTCGTCGCAGTCTAATGAGGTGAAGAGGCAATTTGACCCCTTTCGTAAGATCAATTAGTCTGCGCAGAAAGGCTCTCCCGGGTTCAATAACACAGAACACGCAAAATTAAGAAGGCCGACTAGAGATTGAAGTTCTTTTAGCGTCACCTTTTTCCGGCGTAAAAAGTAAGATATTGTTGCAACACACTTATCAATTTTTTCCGGAGGTAAGCGTGCTTCGAGTTTGATTGTATCCAATTCGATCCCAGCGAAACTCAGTGTAGTTGTGGGACCACATGTTTTTTCCGGGGCCATGGGAAGACCTATGTCTTCGCACAACGCCAAAAAACTGTTTAAGTAATTTGTACATAAGACGTGTGACGGAGAAACAATTAAAAAGTCGTCTAATAAATGTAACATATTTTTTATATGAAGTTTTTGTTGAGCAATCCATTGCACCGCTGTGCTAAACGTTTCAAACGTTTTACAAGAACTTGCGCAACCCATAGGCATGCAGCGGTCATAATAATATTTTCCTCGCCATTTCATTCCGAGGAGATGATGGTCGGCTTCTCGAATTGGGATTAACCGAAAAGCGTTTTTTATGTCCGTTTTCGCTAAAAAACAACCCGGACCGGCGCGTTTAATCATTCGAATTGCATCTGAGACAGTTGAATATCTCACACTTGTATCTTCTTCGGATATGCCGTCATTTACAGAAAAACCCCTCGGGAATGATAAATGATGAATTAAGCGAAATTCCCCTGGAGTTTTCTTGGGAATTACGCCGAGAGGAGGAACTGTCAGGGACTGAAATGGCAACGAAGCAAACGGACCTGCAAGTCTATGGGCCGCCAATTCTTTTGATAGCTTCATGTCAACTGCGTGCGGATTCTGATTGGCCGACAGCAAATTGTGGCTCTCAAAATTGTTTAAGTTGCCGCGAAAATGTAATGGAAAACCATAAGTAAAACCCGATAAAATAATATTTGTGATAGAAGGGGAATAGCCCTGGAGCCAGACCTTAAGATTACTTATTTTGATTGGTGTTGGTGGAGTAAGACCTAGCAGCGGCGGTTGGTTTGGAAGGTGGTGTTTTGGCTGGGCCACGAAAATTACATTGTTTTGCTCTGTGCATTCCTTCGCATTTAAAACAAGCGTGGTTAAATGAACAGTTCCCAGCGCAATGGGACCCATTATGGAATCGAATGCGGTAACCTCTCGGCACAAAGAGTGATTGCCGCATGCTATCCATAGCTTGGCGCCGAGGAGGTAATATTGCCTGCTTGTTTTGAGTTGGAGAGTATTGTGACCTCAGCCATAACTCCCAATGAATGCCAGACCAAAGCAAATCACTGGCTTGATTTTGTCGCAAAAAACGAAAATTTTCATCGTAAAATCGCCAGTTTTGACCCCTTGCTGCTAAGTCTTGCACGATATCTCCGTATTTCATGAGGGCGGGGGCCTCTTGCGGAAATTTACGTGTGTATACCCCAACAAATATACGAAACGCATTCATCCAGACGTCTATAGTTTGGATAACCTTAGCTTTTGTTACAGGTTCTAACGTAAGAGCCGCTGCCTGACCAGAACCAGAACCTTGTACACTCAGCTGATATTTGTTATCATGCACCGGATTGCTCAACAAGGAACCGAAATCTACAAACTCTTCGTTCCAAATCTTATTTTTTATTTTGATGGGGACCCGTGCATCGATGGGCACGCTCACTGACTGAAAAATGCGATTAGGAAGCGGTGAGTCATTCATCGTTAGCAATTGCGGCTCACCTGAAATATTGGCATGGGCTGTAGCTATTGCGCCGTGGACCGTTGTAGCTGCTGCCTCGGCGAGCGATGGTAGAGAGGTCGCGTTCCCTTGGTTGGCTAATGGTCTTTCGTTGACCACGCTACTTTCGCCTTGAACCACGGGCGGAGGCAACACTGCGGAAAGCCTTTTCTGTACCTCGGACGTGACGGTGGAAATCAATTGCTCTAACATTTGTGCAGGAATGACCGGTTCGGCAGTAGTAGGTGCCAGAGGAGGTAGTGGCTCTGCGCTTGCGGATGATGCATCGGTGGCTGACCGTTCGGTGTTGGCAGAAGCGGAACGTCGTGAGCGCCTTGGATTTGGGTTGTCCAACGTTGTAGTTGAAGCCCGTTTTCTCGTTGGATAACGTTTTGGTGGCATACTGTAACGACAAACTTGTAAAGAAGGAGAAACTGAACCGAACGTGAGCCAATTACATGGCAAATATATAAACAACTAGTGTTGAAATTAAACGTTGTGGCAGGGTCAAGCATGGCAGACACTAACTGTCGCCGCACCACTTGCCCTTATCTTCCACAAAAAGTAACGTGGGGACAAACCCCAAAACGTGTGAAACAGTCTTCACAAAACGTGTGAGAACAAAGTCATCACAAAACGTGTGAGAACAAAATCTTCACAAAACGTGTGAGAACGAGGCCTCACAATAATTGATTATATGTATTGCCCAAAAACGTGTGAGAACGAGGCCTCACAATTTATTATATGCAATTGCAAATTGCCCAAAAACGTGCGAGAACAATGCCTCACAATAAATTGACAATACAGTATATATATATATATTACACAAACTGGTTATAAACGTGTGAGAACGAGGTCGCCACAATACGTGCACCTACAAAGCCTCGCAACATTCGTAGATATTAATATAAGTCGATCATTGAATAAACGTGTGAGAACAATAACCGTGAGAGACCGAAGCCTCGAAAGCAAATTAAGAATTGATGTAATTAATGGTTGGAATATAGCAACAAATTCAAGTAATAAATGAGCAATAACACTATTGAACCATCTGAATTAAAGCATAGTTAAGGCCTTTAAAATAGCCCCTCGATAACTACGATACAATCGATATTGGCCATTCCGGTTGAAGTGTACTCCGTCAGCTGGGAACGGATGAACGTGAGGGTTCAAAAAACCCTGGTACGTCCAACAAAAACGTTTGAAAAGTGGTCAACAACAACACGCACATACTGGTTCAAAATTTTTACCTTAGCATTGAACGTAGGTGCATTTGCCCGAGGAGTAACCTGGCAAATTCCAATGACGCGAATGGAAGGGATCTCTAGCAACGTTGTTACTAGTTCTTCAATATCTGAACCAATTATTTCGGGTTTACCAGAGCTTAAGTCGTTAGTACCTATTTCCAAAATTAGGATTTCGGGAGAACGATCCGCGACTACTTTTAAATCATAATGCCGCATCTTTGAAACAGTGCCACCACCAACACCAAACATGTGCACTGTTGCACTGCCTTTAAGGTTAAAATCTAACGAAGCACGATTATCAAAGCGTGATTGTAACTCAGACCTTAGGCGCCTAACAAACGAATGTCCCAGGATTAATACTGAAGGTGCAGGTGAATCATCCATTGACAATTCAGAAAGTAAATTATACGGTTCAATAAATATTGCTCTTTAGTACTTAGCAAAGTTGGAAACACAACTATAATATAAGTATTAGTTCTTACCTTTAGAGAATATAGAAAGGTTAATTTCAAGCAATGACACGTGTTCTCTTGGTAACAATGTGATTTGCAGGGTTGCCAGGTCCAGCAAGGGCTTGGAGCCAAATATGATTTGAAAAGTAGCCAAATTTGGTAAAAAGAGGCCAAACTTCCGTTTTTAGCACCTACGCTGTCCGGTACTGGGGCTGGTAGCCTGCAGGTCGTACCCAGTGCTTTTTTTGTTGTTGTGTGAGTTGTGCAGCTTCGTACCCAGGCGCTAAAGAGAAGAGCTAAGCGCGCCTGCGCGCGTGGGGCTTGGATCGGAATCTGTGCTAAGCGCGCTCAGATCTTCTCTTTAGCGCCTGGGTACGAGGCTGTGAGTTGTGTGAGTGAGGTTGTGGACTTGTGGTTCATAGAATCGAAAAGGTTAATCTAACAAACACGTAACAAACGTTTGTATTTTAATGAGAAACGAAACCTTTAACAATAATAAAAATATTTTGTAGAACTTATAATCTTATTAGCAATGGTACAGTATGAATCATGACTGCAGCTTGTATACAGGCTAGTATTTGGTACTATTTACATTTGTAGATTGTTGTCTAATGTAAATCAACTCTAATATCATTGTTTTGTCCCGTATAAATGATAGTTTATTTTTATACCCTCTTATCTCATGTGCCATACAACTGTTTTGCAGTAAACAGCTCTAGCATCCGATTCGTCACCTTAAAGTTTATGCAGCATTTCTCGCTGAATTGGAAATCGCAGCGAATGCGTAGGATTGCATTCAACAACTCCAAGCCCATCCTTTTTCGCTGTTTGTTCTTCACCGCTGCCAACAAGGAAAAGGTTCTTTCCACCACTGCATTGCTCACGGGGTTGGTCAGACAGTTCAGGGCATAGGTTGCCAATTCATTGAACGGCTTGTCCCCGAGAGATGTTTGAAAGCCAAGAATCTGGGACCAAAATGCCACTGTTGCATCTGGTATGACCCCATTGAAAATTGGATCCTCTTTCCAGTTGCGGTGTACAATCCTTCTGTACTGCTCCTCGATCACGTCGGATTTGTCTTCTCGTAAACCAGGGAGTGGCAGCTGATTGAAAGGGACCCTTCTTGTTGCATCAAGGACCTTCGAGGGATGTAAGGCTCTGAGACCTTTAAAGGTATTGCCAGCATCAGGTAGACGCTTCTCCACTTGCTTGACAGCTTCCAGAAGGAAATCTAGACACCGTTTTTTCACCTAAAGTAGAATACGTTTTAATTTAATGAAGGAGGACACTCACACTAAACTGCATGGAAGCTTGGATTAAAGTTGTGGCCCAGAGGCCAGAACACATGAAAAATCTGAAATATAATTTATAAATACCAGGTTACACTATTAATTAATTATTTTTATTTTTTATTACCTCAAGAACCTTAGCCCCAGCAGCCACTTTGTCTTGTTGGGAAGAGATATATTTCGTTGCTTCGAACTGGAACTTCGCGCCAAAATCAACCTTCTCAATGGGAACACTCTTAAAACTGGTGTGTTAAATTACACGCATAGGCGTGTAGTAGCAACACACCTTCGACTCACAACTACACACCCTTTTTCCAAGAACACACCTGGTGTGTTAAATAACACACCTTTGTGTGTTAAGTAACACACCTTTGTGTTAATGGTGTGTAATTTTACACACCTAGATGTGTTAAATTACACATCGTGTAATTTGAAAAGATGTGTAAAATAACACGCATCAGGTGGCGTGTTGTCACAACACACCTTCTTTGAAAAGGCGTGTAATTTAATGTGAAAACACACCTTAGCCAAAACACACCTTTTTAGTTTAACACACCTTGGCAATTTTACACACCTTCATATTACACATGTTTATGATTTTACACACCTTTTCATATTTTCCTTTTGAAGTTTATTATATAAAAATATGGAATTTTGCAAACAGTTTTTAACAATATGTCATTACATAACAATTAATATTCATTTGAAAAGGTGTGTAAAATATCACGCATCCGAAGGCGTGTTGACAGAACACACCTTTTTTGAAAAGGTATGTAATTATATAAAAGTTCACTTGTATCTTTGTTTGAGCATTTTCATGAATGTATAATAATAACAATAATAATGATTATAATTAAAAATAGCATGTATTCTAATTTATTTTCGATAGGGCATTTACATAAATATTTACATCAATCTCACATATTTAAACAAGTTCAACACTGGCAGTGTCTTTCTCTACAATATAATATTTTGATAACTTCACCACAATATTTAAAACTCCATGGGAAGGTAAATCTGAATATGTCCAAATTTCTTTCTTCTCTATTCTTCTAATCTCATAAGCCATTAGGTGTTCGGTGAAGCCCACCCCTTACAAAAATAAACCATACTTTTCATGCCAGAAACTATAGTTTTCCATCCAAAACTATAGTTTTCAATAAAAAACTAAAGTCTTTCAGCAAAATACTATAGTTTTCGTTCAAACTATAGTTCTGGAAATTAAACTAAAAATAAAAATTTTGGCTAAATAGCGCCGTCACCAGTGCAGAGGCCCCCTCTGGCCAGTGTCGTACCCAGCCCCCAGGCGCATGTAGCCACGATACCGCGCATGCTCCACGCAGCGAGCGCGCATTGATACTTGGGATAGCGTCATGTGCGCCACCGCCACGCGGCCCACGTTTGAAATTCACTTGTGATGGACTGATGGTGTTTTGAGATTCAAGCTACATAAACCCTTGGAAATAAGACTTTTTGTTTGCGAAGAGATCAGGAAGACAGTCTTCACCGAAATAACATGTTCTTCTACGGAAATATTTAACTAAAAGCCATGGAAATCGAGTTGAACCAACAAAGTCCTAGAAGCTTCGCTCGCACGAGGCTACCAGCAAGGTAAAGAGATTCAGTAATCGTTTGTTTTATATTGTCCTACTTATTGTAATGTGAAATTTTTTCTGGCTCTCGTTGTCAATTTCCTGTTTGATTGTCCATTACAAACCATTTTATACTGATCGAAGTTAGTGTAGTTGAAGTCAATGTTTATTATTAAAGTCATCATCTTTTGTCGTCAACAATGTTGGCTTAATCTCTTCTTGTCTTCACAATTTTACAGTAATAGTCCATTGTGGTTCCTAACAAACTCTCAAATCATTCTTTCTTTTTTTTACCTTTCTTTAGCCACCGTTTCATTCATGATAAGGATTATCTTATGTAAAACTAAAGCATTCAGATTTTGAGGTAAAAGTTATTTGTGATTATATGAAATATTAAATTGCTGGTATTAAACAGACTAACAGTAAAGTATGTTTTGTGTGCGTTTGTTTGTCTGCTTATTCATTCATATATTATTTTCTCTTGTTTTCTAGTCCATAGGGTAGAGTTACCATGTTCAGTTGTGTTCAACCATTCAACTTGCTGTCTATATTGGTAAGTAAAATCCTTAAATAATATTGGTAGTTTATTTATTGATCAATGACATAATGATCTATTCCAATAGGCATGTTTACATCTCAAAATACTATTAGCAGGTTATATATTGGTCTAACTGTATGTCTTTTTTAAAGTGACACTGATGCTGTATACTGAGATTTTTAATACACACACACACACACACACACACACACACACACACATATATATATATATATATATATATATATATATATATATATATATAGTGTAATAAAAGTAGTGTGCTGCGTAGGCAGTGTTGAAACAACAATCGAAACGTTCTGTTTCGGCAGTATTAACCTACTATACCATATTTCATATATATATATATATATATATATATATATATATATATATATATTTATGTATATATTTATGTATATATTTATGTATATATATATATATATTTATATATATATATATATATATATATATATATATATATATATATATATATATTTATATATGTATATATTTATATATGTATATATTTATATATGTATATATTTATATATGTATATATTTATATATGTATTTATATATCTATATATCTATATATATATATATATATATATATATATATATATATATATATATATATATTTATATATTGTATTTATATATTGTATTTATATATATATATATTTATATTTATTTATTTATGCTAAGAACACATATCACACATCTGGATATTTTAGAAAGTTGATCGGTTTGATAAAATATAAGACTCAAACTGGTATAATGTCATACTAATAATATTGGTATAATTTTTATTATACAGATACTGTATATTCCTTTTACATTACTGAACATCCCTATATTCTAATTGTGTTCAAAAATACAAGAATTCTGCTAGGAAAGTAGAATTTTCTGTCCAAATTGTTTGTTCGGTAACTGCAATCTTGTAGTTAGGAGGAATGTATGAGCATGTGACCCTTGGAGCATGTATTTGGAAATATAAATAGCATATTTGGAAATATAAAGCATGAAGTATAGTTACCTTAAAGTCTTCGCTACCAGAGGTTTCACCCTAAACGGGATAATCAGGCAACTGATGGTCCCGGGGTGAAAAGGGTGAAACCTCTGGTAGCGAAGACTTTAAGGTAACACTATACTTCATGCTTTATATATATATATATATATATATATATATATATATATATATATATATATATATATATATGATAAAAAAGATATATTAACTGGACATTAATAACACTGAAGTGGTTGCAGCGGTCGCAGAAATTGAAAGAAGATTAAAAAAGAAAAAGATGTCAGGAAAACTGATTACATATTGTGATGTAAGTTCAGAAATATGATTTCATGACTGCATTGTATTGTGACCAATTGCAATTTTTTGGAAAATCAGTAGAGCGAGACATGGATGATTTTTTTATCGCTTCCGAAGTGTCAGTTTTATTAACTGCAGATCATATTTCAAAGCAATCACGAGGTGTATTCTCATGTACCACGTGATAAACATCCAATCGTTAACTCGTAACTTATCACATGGTACATAAGAATACACCTCGTGATTGCTTTGAAATTGATCTGTGGTTAATGAAACTGTCGCTTTGGAAGCGATGAAAACATCGTCTATGTCTCGCTCTACTGATTTGAGTAGTAGTAGTGTGTGTGTGTGTGTGTGTGTGTGTGTGTGTGTGTGTGTGTGTGTGTGTGTGTGTGTGTGTGTGTGTGTGTGTGTGTGTATATATATATATATATATATATATCAAGCATTCATAAAAGCCATTCATACATATCAATGTCTGTATAACTGATTACATCATCTTTCAGAGGTAATACTTTGCCAAATATTCCTTGGTCTGGGTGTATAAATGAGTAGTATGTAATACTCTTTTGTAATTTCCTTTATTGCTTTTGGTAATTTATAGCCGGCTGTTTCTGTTGAGAAAATGTTCTCTTCAAAGTTGGTGGAATTTCGCGTGGTGTGCACAGGAACTCCAGAGAACACCAAGCAAATTTTTATATGTGGAGAAGATGATGCCATCTTTGAGTGTCCTTCGAACTGTTTAGTTGATGCCCTATTTTATGTTATTGCATGTTATTATGTTTTTGATGTATCATATCCTGATTGCTTTTATGGTATTTTATTATTTCTGCAAGACGTCGGTTTGCATTGTTTTGATACTGATGATGTTCGTGGCAGCAAATATAATGCATTTTTGTCTGAGCTTAAAAGTTTTAGTTCTAAACATCGTTTTTAGTTGTAAAGTAACATTTTCTTAGTTCTGCTTCAATTCGAAACATTTTTGGGCTACCCATAAACAGTAGTTTGAAATGTAGCTATTATTTTAATTTTTCTATAGTTAAAGGTTTATTTTAAAGGTTTATTATTTATTTATTTTATGTAAAGCAAGCTCCTTATAGTTTATGGAAATGTAATTAGTCATACACACTCCTATTTATTCATTTGTAATAGAATAAATATTTTTACTATAGAGAATTGCTGGTTTTATCTTTTGCAGAAAAGTGTGTTACTCACAAATAGTGATTTTACACACCCTAACAAAGCGTGCTGTAACTACACACGTTGTGTGTCAAAATACACACCTTTTAGAAATACACACGTTAAAGTGTGTAGTTTTGGGGACAAGCAAATTACACAACAAAAGGTGTGTAATATGTCAACAATTACACACCTTAGTGTGTAGTAGTAACACACATTTTGTGTGTACTAACAACACACCTTGCATGGCATAACACACCTTTGGTGTGTAATATTACACGCCTTAAACTGTGTACTTTTGGAGACAAAAAAGGTGTGTAGTAACTACACACTGGTTTTAAGAGTGAAGTGGTCTTCCTTCGAGATCAAAAACTCTCCCATGTAGACTTTTGCTGTGGGAATTCAACTCTGTGTACATTTCTTCGGGATCAGCATCTGTGGCCTGAAAGAAAGCATTCACCCTATCGAACTCTGTAACCAGGGGTGACACGAAGTGGAAATACAGAAACAGGATCGGATCGTTGAGCATCTCCAGAAGGATACGCGCCTTGTAACGTGCATTCTGGTTGGTTGCTGGCTGTGCTATCAGGAAGTATGCTTTTAACTCATGCCAACTCATGAGAATACGGAAGATGACCTTTCCTCTCACCAGCCACCTTGTCTTTGAATATTTTTCAAAAGGTGCCTTTTGGTCATCGTCGGGACTCATGGTTTCGTAAAGCTGCTTGTATGCTTCTCTTCTGATGGTGCTTTTGGAAAACCACTTGGGAATTTCTGCCAGAAGGAATCCAAGAGTCGAGGGCAGTTTCTCAAACGCGTGTTCTACGCACAAGGACAATGAATGGCAGACGCAGGTCACCTTGACGCACTGGGGAGCAACAGCAGCTATCCTTGTCCACACTGAATTATGCTTACCAACCATCACAGAAGCACCGTCACTAGCGTAGCCAACACAGTCCACCAAGTGGAGGCTAAATTTACCCAGACAATCTTGAATGGCTTTAAAAAGGTCGTCTGCGGATGCGTGGACAACAGAAACCAGGTCAACAAACGCTGTGACAATCTTCTTCTCGGGCCTCTCGGCATCGCTGTAGTACCGGACCATAACGCAGAGTTGCTTTTCCGTAGCAACATCGGTTGTTTCATCGACAATCAATGAGAACTTCTTTCCTCGAACATCAGCTATCAGCTTCTCTTTCAGTGCTGGGCTTACAACACTCGTCAAAATTTGTGTGCACTTCGTCCTGTGTAGTCTAATTTTTTCGAGTTGGCTTCCCTTCGCGTTGCGGGCAATTACCTCCCCGAGATGATCCATCGTCAAAAGCGCTGAATGACATGCCATTGTTACGGCTAGTTCCACCTCTGCGATCTTGATTTCGTCAGCAACCTTCGGCTTCGGGACACGTACGACTTGGAGGGGTTTCGTTGAATTACACAGTTTGACACGCTGCACGTGTTTGTCAGTTTTTTCGTGTTTCATCAAATTCGCTTGTTTGGGCTTTATCGACACATGACACAGTTTACAAAAGGCATCTTGACTCCCGTCCGAAGCCTTCGTGACCCAAATAAATTTGCTTTCCCATGCTTTACTATATTTTCTTCCACTATCGTATGAACCTTTCCATTTGGACGCCATTAATAATGTGAATTGTGAATGCTAAATAGATCAGTGATCTATATATAGATCAGTGACTAACGCAGTTAATGTGAGCCAGTAATCTATTTGGTCAGTTATCACATCTCGTTCCCAGAGCTTAGCGACCCCAAGTCCCCAACCGCGTAGGTACATCCGAGTCCTGCATAATTTAGAACTAAATATTTTTATAATTAATCTAATTTTCTGTGATTGTTCAAAAGTGAAAAGAGGCCAAAAAGTAGCCAAATGGCCAAATGTTTTTTTCGAGGCCAAACAAGAAAAAAAGAGGCCAAATTCGAGTTATTTGGCCTCAAAAAGGCCAATCTGGCAACCCTGGTGATTTGAATGACTTCAGTCGATTGTATCCATATGCTTTTATTTGCACTCTATTACCTATGATCACGCCACGTGGCATTGATGGAATTTCTTTTTCCTCGCGCCCTCTTATCATCGCACCCTCTTATCCACATTCCCCCTAAGTGAGAAGTTAAGCCTACTTGAGATATATCTTATTAGTATAATTCAGACGGAAGACATAAAATTCCTATTTGCTAACAAATATTTTCTACTTTCCAAACCGTCTAGATAACTACTGTAATTTAGTTAATTTTTGAGAAACTGCTTAAGATATAAGAATCATAATTACTCCAAGGACGGATTTTCAGATTTTGCTCTGGGGGGTGCCCAAAATTCAGGGGGGGTCACGGGGGTGCGACTGTGCGAGCACATGCTCCCCCGGAAATTTTTTGATTTTGAACTCTCTGAAACGCGTTTTCCTGCATTTTGGGGTTAGTTTTACGGATTTTACCTCGAGTTTTACAATAAAATATTATGATCATAAACAACATCATTTTGATCTATCATTCTATCTTCAGTTTCTTAGCCAATTTCAGAGTATTGAAGCTCCTTTTTGTAGTTTTTGATTCAACAAAATGAGGCAAATCACTATATTTTCTACTGATACTTGATTAGCACATGGCCACATGCGCACTGTAATAAAGTCGTGCACAAATAAAGAAACTTCTTTAACAAGACCATAATTCATAAACGTAGGTTAAAGAATGAAACAGGAACTAAAGGAACATTACATGATAACAAATTTACAATATTTACAACGAATCTAAACATTGATTCTTCTGTTTGACTTTGTAGCCCAATTGTCTATCAAAACTTCTACATCCAGTTCACTGACCAGATCTTTGTTGAGAGATATACACAATAAATCCCCTAAACGGTTTGCTGCACGTGGTTCTGGATCGTAGTTTCGAGCATACTCTGTTCATTCCAGAGAATGATCTTTCAACAGTTGCCGTTGTTGTAGCAATAGTGTTTTTCAGAGTTATCAACTTCATTAAGTTTTCAGATCTCTTCTCACTGATTGGCAGCCCCATCATAAAATCCATTTTTGCCCTAGAAATCTCAATCACCAATATCGAGCGATTTACATTTAGACAGTCAAAATGGTCAATCAAATCGTCCAAGGCTTCAATGTCCAGGTAGTTTTGTTTTGAGGCATCTAGGGCTTCAAGAGCCCTCATTATCTCAATGTTCTTTTCTTCAAAACGTACCCTGAACTCTTCTTTGATTTTTTGCTTCATGTAGCTATTCAGGTCTTTGATCCTTTTCTCTATTCTACTGACAGCATTATTTGCAGCAGCTGAGCGGGTTGCATGTTGGGAGTTCCAACTCCAAGTTGAACGGAATTCCAATCTTTTCAGAGTAGATACTTGCTTCTGCACGTAACTTGTCATCATCTATTGTAGAAATGGATTGCTTCACTCTTTCAATCTCATACTGCACATCAGTCCAGTTTATTTCTTCGCTTTGTAGTTCCTTAGACAAGTAAAATATTTCTGCCAGATATGCTTTTAATGTGATGAGGGAAATAATAAACTTTCCCGAGGTAAGTTTATGGTAAAATCCGCTGGCTTGTTCAACATGTTTTGACTCATGAACATCAGGATTTTGTGTGACCCTTACGAGGGTAGCCAGAATTACTTGAGGTTTATCGGTCATAAGATCCAGTGCTTCAAATTTACAACCCCACCTTATCTCAATTTGTTGGACTAAGTGCTTTATCTGACTTTTGGGAAATAGCTCTTGATGCACTGCTTTATAGACCATTCTAACTTTAGGTATGTTGAGAAACGAATATAAAGAATTGATTGTTTTCATAACATCAACAGCCAGGTTGGAGTCTTTTATCAGATCATTCACCAAGAGATTAATGCGGTGTGCTGTGCAGTGGATATAAATCAACCAATAGAAATGTTCAGATCTTAATAATTCGGCAACGCCACCAAACTCTCTGGACATAACGCTGCCCCCGTCAGCTCCCAATGAAACAACTATACATCCTTCTGAACTTTGAATGATGTTATCAACTATTTCCTGTGTAACTTTCATGATTGTTCTGGCATCGAATGATCCCAAATGTCTGAGGTCATAAAAACGTTCAACTACCTTACCAGCATAGTATCTAACAGCCAGGGCAAACTCTTCTCGTTTTGCTGTGTCTCTGCTTTCATCAATAAGAGCTGAAAACATCCCAGCATCCTTTATTTGGGAGCAAATGAGCTTACGCACGCTGTCTGCTATAAAGCCATTTACACTTGTTTTACTGTGTAATCTGTACTCTTAGACTTCGTAACTTTATTGTGCAATTCTCTAAATGTGGGATTCATTTCTAACTGCAGTTTTATAAATGTTATCCACTTTCCCGGGTTCTTAGACTCATCAGACTCATCATCTCCACGCATAGCGAGCTCGTTGGTTGTAAACCAGAGTACATACTTGAAGAGATGTCTGAGATACTCTCTGTTTTCACGAGCAACCCCTTCTCTATCAGGACACAGCCTTTGGATAATGTTTTTCTCAGACCCCTCTTGAACTTTTTGCCAGGTCATCCAGTTTGAATAGCTGTTTCTATGAAATTCTGATCGTTCATGCTGAAGAAATCCTTTGCCCTTATCAAGAGCATTAGCCCAGTTCCTGTATCCAGTTGTTGTGAAAGCTGATGCAGCCGCTGAATTTGCTCTGTTACCAGTGAAGTTTTGACAACAATAACATAGCGCTGCATCTTTCTCAACGCTGTACTCCAACCAAGGGAACCTACTATACCAAGAGCTACTGAAACTCTTTGTTTTCTTTGATTTGGGATTAATGCTCTTGTTCACTGGGTATTTCAAAAGTTTTGGTTGACTGGGTCGTTTTGAATCTGAAATTGTAATGGATATTAGACGTGAATCATAATGCCAAACCCAAGAGACTGTCGACTGTTAAGATGCTGCAGTTTGCTCAGTAAGAATTAAGATTTAAGAAGCTAGAGTACCTGTGAGGAGTAAGGATGCTGAAGACTCTGGGTGTGTTTTAGGAGCTCCTCTACCAGTAAGCACACTACTACCAGATGGTGTGTCACGGTTGCTGCTGTTGCCATGTTTCGAGTGTATAACCTCTAGTTCATCATTACCTTTCAAAGTATGAATGTGTTGTGTATAACATTTAACAATTAACATACATCACTATATCAGCTATATAGAACAATAACCCATTAACCCGTAGGCTTAGACGCTTAGTTAAGTGCAAAGTTGCAAACTTTAAAGATTGTCACTAACCTGTCACGTAATTGTCTTCCGAGTCTGAACAGTCTGATAATTGAAACATTTGTTGCTCAGGCTCAGCTTCACCTTCATTTTCCTCACTTTCAACTGTACCTACTGGAAACAAGAGATAACATTTACTGAAATCCAAGTTCGGTGTACAAAATTGTCTTGTTTGAAATGCCGAAAACATTTGTCACTATAAACCTGTCACATCGTTGCCTTCCGTGTCTGAACAGTCTGATACTTGCAACATTTGTTGTTTTGGGCCTTCAGGCTCAGCTGCACCCTCATTTTCCTCACTTTCGACTGCACCTCCTGGAAACAAGAGATAACATTTATTCTTTAATTTTTAAATTTAAATTTTTATATAATAAGATTAAATTTTTCTCTAAACTTGTAAAATTATCTTCTTTGAAATGCCAAACACATTTGTAACTAACCTGTGTGATCATTCCTTTCCGTGTCTGAACAGGCTTCTGATACTTCGATTTGCTTTGCTTTTTTCTTGAAAAAAGCTCCAAGAGTACTTTGTTTTCTCTTTTTTTCCATTCTAGGATTTCTTTATAATCGGGATCAATCGCACGAGCATAAAGAACATTGTAATGTATAAGTACCAGCACCAGAGCGTAAAGAACATAAGCGCTGGAGCGTACAAGAACATAAGCGCTAGAGCGTAAAGAACATAATGAGCGGCTGACCGCTGAGCGTAAAGAACATTATAAGCGCTAGAGCGTAACCCATAAGCGCTAGAGAGAGCGTGCACACGAAGTCTATGACCTTATTTCGATCATATTATTGTCATTTAATTCAATGAGCATTGCTTTTTTTTTTCGGGGGGGGGGGGGGGGGGTGCAAATTTCTCTAGAGGGGGTGGGAAAAGTTCCTGCGGGGATGCAAACAATTTTTTGGGGGGGCGCACCCCCCCAGAAAATCCGTCCTTGAATTACTCCATGTTAAGGATAAATCTTACCATCTGCTCTAACTGCGCTGGGATGACCGAGTGCTCGTTTCAGGAGAGTTACAAGAAGGAGAAGATGTTAGATGGATCATTTTTCTAAATACCAAATAAAAGTCAATTTTAAAGAGGTATTTAATTAGTCTAAGGTCTTGTAACTAATTCTTTATACAATGTAATATTAATTGATCTATATAACTTGTTTATACATTTCCAGTTAAAAACTTCCCCACATCCAAAAAACGCAATTGAAAGACAGTTGCTTTTTCTTTTTCTAACATAGATTTAAGGAAAATTTTTTTTAATAAGTTAAACCTTTTCAGGGTGTGGCCCTTTTATCAGATACTAAAACAGGGGTGACACCCTGAAAACATTTAACTTTCTCTACTGGAAACTCCACAAAGGTACAACAAATTGGGAGGTCAGGGTGTGACTATCTTGTACCTTGGTTTCCCACATTAAATGAAAACTGAAAGTTTAGAATTATAAATACCGAGATTAAAGTAATAGCTGGTCAAAATTAAAGAATTTTTAACTTACAAGTTGACTTGAGTTTTATGTTTTGACTGGCATCAACCGTTTCTTTGGAGAATTTCGTTTCCTTTCTAACAAAAAAATAATTTTGTCCAGTTTCTTTTCGACTGAATCTTTCCATGCCTCCTAAATGTAACATAAAAAATGTGGTGCTTATAATTTTAAATACAAATATTTAATGTAACTAAGTAAACGTTAGTTATATAATCACTTATATTACTACAGAATATAATATATATAAAATGGAGTAAACTTTACATTCATTGTTAATTGCTTCCTGCTCGTGTTTATGGCTTATTAATTGTTCTTTCTTCAGCGTACTAGAACTAATATTGTCCTCATCGTCTGTTACAATTTCATCATCTTTTTGCACAATCTATTATAAGGAAAAATCAAAGAATGCAATAAAAATACGTGTAAAACCATAAAATATGTAAAAATATAAGATAAAAGTAACTAATATTTAAATCTAAAAATACTTTCCTAACAATTAAGCTGCATATAGCATTTTATTATTAGTTTTGCCAAGTAAATGTTGCAGTACATTTACAAACTACATACTGTAAACTTAGCACAAGCTTGATTAGCAATATATATTGGAGAAATTTGGTATCTAAGACATGAGTGTAGGGCAAAAATTTAAGGTGTTCAAAACATAAATCTATTAAAATACAGCTTACATACAACACCTTATCACGTTGTTTAGATTTAATTTCAGAAGATCTCTGGAGACAATTTCATCTGATAAAAATAAATTATTGAAGTAAAAACTGAAGTAATAAACACTAACAAATCAGAACTTATATATCTGTACGAACTGTACGAAGTGCATTTACTGCAAATTATACTTACTTTATATATATATATATATATATATATACTACTTAAGTAGCGTTAACACTCGTAATTTTCATAGCACCTGAAGAGCTTCACAGCGAAAACGTTTGTGCAATAAAATAATACAAAACGAGTGATTATTTCCTTTTCTTGTTGACAAATAATGGCATTTTTCTTATAATCAACTACTTGTGTTTATTATCACACTTTTATACTTATATATATATATATATATATATATATATATATATATATATATATATATATATTATATATATAATAAAGGTAGAGCGAATATAGTATAGTTTAAGTGGGCTTACCTCAAAATGTTGAGTGTTGCAACTGTCAGTTTCACGCGGACACTCGACATTTTGAGGTAAGCCCACTTAAACTATACTATACTTACTTTACATATACTTACTTTACATACTATACTATACATACCCTATTTCTTGCAGCAATATAACACTGTACGTGTCGTATATATATATATATATATATATATATATATTATATATATAATAAAGGTAGAGCGAATATAGTATAGTTTAAGTGGGCTTACCTCAAAATGTTGAGTGTTGCAACTGTCAGTTTCACGCGGACACTCGACATTTTGAGGTAAGCCCACTTAAACTATACTATACTTACTTTACATATACTTACTTTACATACTATACTATACATACCCTATTTCTTACAGCAATATAACACTGTACGTGTCGTATATATATATATATATATATATATACACGACACAGTGTTATATTGCTGTAAGAAATAGGGTATGTATATTATAAATCATGGCAAATCTTGCAGCGAATACCGATTCAAGTCAAGTGACTGAAATATGCATTCTCTGAGTGGACTGACAAGTGACAAATGTTTATAACACCCAGGTGTTAAAAAGCTTAAACTGAGAAAGTATTTCAGTTTCATAAGCACTGCTTCAGTTGTTGCGCTATTTCCATAAAATTTAAGTTCATGTTTGGTAATCATTGCAATTCAAATTCGACATAATTTTCACGCTACTGGTTTTTCGCTTGGCATGCATGTGTTAGCTTGCATGGCAGTTTGAGACAGGATTGAGACGAAGTGATATTGTCACTTTACAAAACAGGAAAACCGTTTGTAACAAGTTTAATATGCTTTGAAACACTGCAGCCTTAGACTTAAGCCTGTGTAACGTTTGTAAAATAAGCATACTAGCTGGCACATCAAGACATGCAAACACAGTTGACACTTCACGGTATTTGCTAAGAGTTGTATGTAAGATGTGGTACGTCGAAGAGCTTGGTGTTAATCTGAGTATTTGAGCCTGACGAACGTCCAACTCTACCACTTCACGGTAAATTAAAAACTTAGAAATATAAAGTGCTAACTGTACAGGCGTATGTCGTCCTGTTAATGCTTATTTTAGGCTTCACAATCCACATACACGCTGTTCGTTTACACTATCGACTGTTCAACTTTAGAATTCGTGTTGCTCAACTTTCATTCCTGAAGTATTTAAGCAGCCTTGCGCTCCTGTAAAAGATATTATAATAGTCCCGAAATACCGCTCCTGCACTTTATATCTATGAAATAAATGACTTATGACAATTACCTTTCGGATTCTCTTTGATCAGCTACTTCATCTGTAGACGTTAGACGCTCATTTTTTAGAAGTGAAAATTCAACACAGTCACCAACGTGGTTGTCTTCAATATGAAATATAAAGCTCAGAATTTGAAAAGATAACAAGGCGCCAAGATGATTTTACATTTGACAAGCCAACAGACTTCGGTAACTGATAAGCGCTTGCTTCGGGCAATTGTCATTTTTACATAATGGAGAAAAAATATCTACTCCGCCTCAGTTGTTTTTGTGTGGACTACTGCCTACGTCGTAGCCTGTGTTGCTAAGTTTTTGTATCGCTAGATAAATTATGTGCGTAAATTTTAGCGTATTTTACGACCTTCGACCAGTGAGTTTGGGTTTTGGTCGAGGGTCGAGTACAAATGTAAGCACAGATTAAAAGTGTTTGACTACTTATAACGAATGTTAATGGAATGCGTTGTTCTTTCCCGTATATTATGTGCACCTGCAATCAACTTAATTCATGGTTGTCCAAAGCTAACCAGACTAAAATCGTCTGGCGTTACAGTATAGCCTGAAGTGCTAAACACCTACTAGAAAGGAGAGGTGAAACAATTGGGTATATGAGAAATAACATAAAGACATTTGATACGCGCGGCAAGGTACTGAGTGACAGGAAATATTTAGTAAATTTGTCTACAAAAATCCTGCCTAAAGAACCCGTCAAACCATTAGCCATGCTGTTCGCATTTTTATTTGTGTATTATCTCCATGCATTCTAATCCTTTTCCGTCCTTCAAAATTTCGAAACTCAAGAAACAAATATAGAAAGGTTCCGTTCCGCGCTTCTTTTTTTAAGTGGGCGAGTGTGATCTTATTGACATGTCAGCGCTTTATGGGTGGCATGATGCAGGTTTCAGCAGCTTGAGTCTAGCTTTTCCTTAAGATATTCGTGCATGTTGTTAGCATCAGTGAATTTCGTCCGTTTTATCAGCGCAGAGGTGTTTAAATTTGTTTTTATTTATGTAATGTATGTATGCATCAATTCTTCATTAATCAATTCTTACTAAGATCTTAATAAGATTTCTTTAAGATCTTACTAAATAATCTTATAAAATCTTAATAAATTCTTATTAAGATCTTACCAAATAATCGTATAAAATCTTAATGAATTCTTACTACTGTAAGATCTTAATAGTTTAACATTTCGGGGCACTGCCCCTTTATCATTTATGTATTGTTTAATAAACGAACAGGAGTGTTTTATCAGATATAAAGACACGAGGCGAAGACGGGTGTTTTTATATCTGATAAAACACGAACTGCAAGTTTATTGAACGGGTTCAAAAACGAACCACTTGGTAAGTTCATTGGCGTAGTAAGTTTGAAAAATAACCTTGTCTAAGCCAAGAAAATCAAAGCTAAAGTTCATGTAAATCAGGAGGTATCTTTATCACATATAAAGACACTGATTAAACTTTAATTTCTTTTGAATTTTCCTCATGAATTATTGAGTTTTTGAATTAGGGGGTGTTTATATGGGGCGAGCCAGCCCGGGTACCCGGGCTAGCCCGCCTATCCGAGATGATTTTCATCCCGTGTTTACATGAGAAATTTTCAGCCCTGGTAGGCGGGCCAGCTCGGGTTTCGCTTCGCGGCAATTTCAAAATGGCGCTTAACATTTTGCCGGTCATCGCTATGACTACAATTCAAGTTGGAGTGTTTATGGCATTGGTCCTGCAGTTACATGGAATTCTTCTTTTGTGGAAAATTTATGACAAGGCAAAAAATGATACCATAATGGCAATGACCCAAAGTAAACGCAATTATTTCTTGCGAAAATTGAAGATGGCAAGGCAGCGAAGACTCAGAAGGAGCAAGAGACGTTGTTGGGTAAAAGCTGGAAGAACAGATCAATGGTGGGTCAATATGATCAATGGTTCAGCGCCTGAAGAATGCTGGATGAAAAATTTCCGAATGTCAAAGGAGTCATTTCAAGAGCTAGAAAGGGAGCTACAACCTCACATTTCACCTAATCCGACTTCACCTAATTACAGAGCCCTCAGTTGTGCAAAGAAACTTGCAATTACTTTGTACTATTTGAAAGATACTGGATCCCTCAATATGACAGCAAATGCCTTTGGTGTAGCTATTAGCACTGTTTCTGCAGTTGTAATAGAAGTCGCAGGTGTAATTTCAAAGGTACTTGGCCCAAAATATCTGCACTTACCTGTTGATCAGAATGAAATGAGAAAGAAGGTCTCCGAATTTGAGACAAAGTTTGGAATGGTACAAGCCTTTGGATGTATAGATGGAACACATATACCTCTGCTTCGTCCAATAAAAGACCCCCAAGACTACTTTTGTTACAAAATGTTTTATTCTTTAAATATTCAGGCAGTGTGCGACTACAGAGGCATGTTTATGGATGTTGAATGCAGGTGGCCTGGCAGTGTCCACGATGCTAAAGCTTTTGCAAATTCTTCAATAAATAATAAATTGAGAAATGGTAAACTGCCAAGCACATTCCAGTCAGTTACACCAGGGTCTGAAAAAATACCAAACTACTTAATTGGTGATCCTGCATATCCTCTGACCCCATTCTGTATGAAAGAATATGCAACCTGTGAAACAAATGAGCAAGTAGTTTTCAATGGTCTCCTGAGAGCAGCTAGAAACCCAATTGAGTGTGCATTTGGCCGGTTAAAAGCAAGATGGTCAGTTCTTACCAAAAAAGTGGACTTAAAGCTGGAGTCAGTTCTGATAGTTGCATATGCATGCTTTGTCTTGCATAATTTTTGTGAGAAAAACAAATCATATGTTGATGAAGATCTTGTGAGAAGCCAAATTGAGTCAAGCTTGAGAAATGAGGTACAAAACAATGTAGACCCTGTATATTCTTGTGATGCTGGTGAAGGTGAAGTGATTAGAAGAATCATAACAAACTACATTATGCATGCTTTGTCTTGCATAATTTTTGTGAGAAAAACAAATCATATGTTGATGAAGATCTTGTGAGAAGCCAAATTGAGTCAAGCTTGAGAAATGAGGTACAAAACAATGTAGACCCTGTATATTCTTGTGATGCTGGTGAAGGTGAAGTGATTAGAAGAATCATAACAAACTACATTCGAGATAACCTACCTGACAATCTGGTAGCCTGAGATACAGGATGTTTTTCAGCAGGCATGCATCATCTACAGTACTGTGCATAATATATAGATACAACAAGTACAAGAAACAAGTTTTTTCTTCAATATCTTAGTTTTTATGTTGAGAACATTTCAGAGATGTTTACTAGAAAAAGAACTGTAAAAATAAGATAATAGTAGCTATGTTGTGTTGATACTTTTGTGTACTTCTGTTCCATCAATAAACTAAAAAACTACAACAAACAAAAAGTAATTATAAACAAGTGCAGTGATTTTGTATCCATTGTATAAAGAAGCTTACAAAAATTTCTAAATCTATAGTTGGTATCAATATTTGTTTTTGAAGTTATTTAATATGAATATAATTCCATTGTGGTATCACAATTATATAATAAATATATAATATAATAATAATATAATTAAATAATATAATAATATACTGCAATTAATATATAATAATAATAATATAATAATAGAGGGGGACATTGGGATTTTCGATATTGTTGTGTTTTTGTATGGTATTTCAGTAATTTTGCTGTTTCGGTATGGTATTTATTTTTATCAATCCAAGGAGTTTCGGTATTCATTTAATTCTCAACGCAGTACTGCGGTTTAGAGCACCCCCCAATGTCCCCCTCAATAATAATAATAATATAATTAATATATAATATAATAATTTAATAATAATAATAATAATAATATAATTAATATATAATATAAATATTACATAGTGGTATCACATATATGCAACACAATATTCTCTTTTCATATACATGTAGTGTAAAACAACATGGGAGCTACTGAACATGTATTCCAAAACATTAAATATGAAACTAGTAAGATGAAATGATAAATACAATCTTTTTAAAACCTGTTGTAACAATATCCAATACTATTTTATTACCAAAACCGATGATGCACGGCATAGCCCAACAAAAAACTTGTCATGATTTCCGCCAAAACATCAACGAGTCCGTCCAAAAAGGTTTAGAAAGGCAGACAGATTGGTCAATGTTTTGGGCAGAAATCATGTGTTTTTTGGGCCACGCAACGCATCATTGGTTTTGGACTTTTGGTAATATATCAAACAATTTAAAATTTTGATGTTCTACAAGTTATTGCCCCTCTCACCAAGAATTTCCTTATAAACACAACAAAATAAAACTGATAAATTGTAGTTACAACAGTTCTATTCAAGATTGTACCTTACCATACTTACATGACTTTACATAGAAATCACATTGGATGATATAAAACATTATCTTCTCCATCAAGACTTGGTTCAAACCTAGGGACATCACTGTGTGGCACGGTATATTGGGCTGGGTTAGGATATACACCATGGGCTGGGTATGTACCTTGGGCTGGGTGTGTACCATGAGCTGGGTGTGCAACATTACTTGGGTATGCACCAGGGTTATTTTGATAAAATAAATTTTGATTATATGGCCTGGGTTGGGAGTTTGTCATTATCTGAGCCATGATTGCCTGGGACATCATTTCCATAGAGCGTGAAATCCCATTTCCTACTTGCATCATGGAATTGCTCACATCTTTCAATGCAGTAGTAAAGCATTCTGTTGATTGGCGTGTGGCTTCTGCCAGACTCTTGCGAATAACTGAATCTTCTTTTGCCTCAGTTAACAATAGCTTATCCCGCTGGGCAGCAGACAGGGCTTTCTCTAGATGTTTGCGCTTGTTATCAATGAGGTTGGGAACTTGGTTAACACATTTTCGTTTACGACTATCAGTAACTCTTTCACCATCAGAATCTTCCACAGGCATATCAAGTTCAACAGTATCTCTCTCAGCTGTAGTTGTAACTTCACTAACATTAGATTGTTGGGTTAGGGAGCAATCTTCCTGATTCATAAGGGTGGAATCTTCTTGATCTTCTTCTACTACAAAAGTATCAGTGTCCACACCATATGGAAGCGGTTGTGTAGAAGCCGAACCACCCCAGATTGTAACTAATTTATCATAAAATTCAAAAACAATTTTACCACTGCCACTTCTTCTCCCATTAATTACTGCCTGAGAGAAAGATTGCCTTATCTCCTTTACCTTTTCTCTTATTCGTGAATAACCCTTCTTGATCAAATCATTTTCGGCCTTGCTTCGCTTTGTATAATCTTCCTTTTCTTCTTTACTCATGTCTGACAACGGAATAATTGGAAGAGTCACAGAAACAGGCCCAAATAATGAAGTGTTCTCCACTTCGTATAGGTTTGACATTTCCAGTCTCAACCACGAGTATTGGGCTGGTCGATCGCCATCGAAATCCACGTTTTTGTATTCCATTTGGCTCTTAAAACTTTGAAGACATGTTATCAAGTTTTCCACCATTGCAGAATCCCAACGAAATTGCTTTCCTTTCCCTTTTTCTCGCATTTTCTTCGCTAAAATATTCACAGCTGTTGAATCCGCCATCTTTAATATAAACACGCGGATCGGAGCATGCGCAAATCGCAATTTTCCAGCCCGGGAAGGCGAGCTAGCCCGGTCAATCGTGTTTACATGGGAAAATAACCAGCCCGGGTAACCGAGATCTCGGTCTCACAAAGCGAGATCTCGGCTAGGCGGGCTGGCTCGGTTCCCATGTAAACACAAGATGAAAATTAACAAGAAATAATAGCACAAGTACGATCTCGGCAAAGCGGGCTAGCCCGGGTACCCGGGCTGGCTCGCCTCCATATAAACAAACCCTTAGACTTTAAACTATAATCTTATTAACATCTTACAAGAAACTTACTAAGATCTTAATAAGATCTTATCAAGAATCTAAATCCAATTAAGATTTTAAATCTTACTAAGATCTTAATATTAAGATCTTAGTAAAATTTACAATCTTACTAAGATTCTTATTAAGAAAAGTCATCTTATAAGAATCTTACAAGATCTTGTAAGATCTTGTAAGATCTTAATAAGATTTTCACCTGGGTATATATAGATTACAACATTACAACAGATAGCGATAATGCACATGCAGAAGCAAACAGAAATGTATAATCTTACAAGGAAATCTGTCTGTCTCATTTAGCCCCACGGCACTTGAGTGAATTCAAAGGCCCCAAATGATAAAAATTAAGACCAACATGAACAAAATACACTCATAACATGAAAGGCCATGTGCTAATGTATACTAAACAAATGGGGTTTATTTCTTAGCTGCGATGTTTTAGACAGAATAAAAAACTATTGAAATAGGCTGAGTAATAACATACCTCAATTTCGCGACGTCGACTTCCGTGTCATCCACAAAATTTAAGATTTTTTTCGCTGGGAAATAGCTTCGAGCCTCAAAACACGTTGAATAACTTCGTAGGTTTGCTTATGAGCCCGTAATGCTTGTGATCAAAAGAGAGCGGTAATACGCCGAGGGCTGGCGTTAATGCATAATTGTCTCATTTAGCCCCACTGTCTCGTTTTGCCCCGAATTACGCGTAATGCGGGGCAAAACAAGACACTTAAGGAGTATAATTGTCATGTTTAAATGCTTTTTTCATCTTTGATGTATTAAATAGAGTACAGAAAACATTTCAGTGCAAAATCAATCTTCTCGAAGAAATATTATTGCATTTATGAGACAAAAACAACCGGAAGTCAGTGTCTCGTTTTGCCCCACTAAAATGGGGCAATACGAGACAGTATAAAAATATACAGGAAATATTATACAAACTTGAAAATTCTATTTATTATTCAATAAGACCATAAAACTAATTCTAAAAGTCATGCACATATGTCACAAATTGCTCTTGTAGGTGTGACCGAGCAACAGCACTCTTCGTGTAACCATTGTTGCATTCGGCACACCGAACCCAAAGCTCTCCACCCTTGGATTCCGACCAAAATCCCTCACACATTGGACACTGTGTATCTTCAACCTTTCTCTCCACCTTGTCCTTGCTTTTTTTGGACTTTTTCTCCACCTTGGCTTTCTTGGACTTCCTTCCTTTCGCAGGCTGTTTTGGCTTTCTTTTCTTGCTTCGTTCGTTTATGTTGTCAATGAGAGATTGTTTATGTGGAGAGCTAGTCACTATTTCCAACTCTTCAGAATTTCTTGACTTTTTCTTCTCAGTGAGAGCAGGTAATTTCATAATCTCGGAAAAGCTTACATTCCGAGAAGATAGCTCACCTTCCTCTGGCACTGGTGGTAAACTGTAGGACTGGGACACGGTAGAGCCAGCTGTCTCAACAGGTGACTGGATCGACTCGGTTGATGGTGTGGTAGAGGCAGCTGTCTCAACAGGGGGCTGAATCAACTTGGTTGATGGTGCAAGAGAGGCCACTGTGTGAACAGGGGACTGGATCGACTCGGTCGATGGTGCAGTAGAGGGAGTAGAGGGAGCTGTCTCAACAGGGGACTGGATCGGCACTGATACAGTATTCTCAATTGTGGCAGCTTTTAAGTAAGCAGTATTGAACAATTCTCCAAGCTTGTCGACTGTCAACTTGTTTGACCCCGTTCCCCACTTGTGACCGATGACACACATCGTTTCCCTTTCGGCGCTATAACGTTTACTGGTTTGTGAACACATGTTGAGCCACTTTCATCACAGTTGAATATTTCATGTGCTTTAAAGTTATACTTATCCAAAACAGTTTTAAGATTGTCAAAGTACAAATTCACCGAGGTTTTGTTCAAGCCAAAAACACGATTAATGGCCACCGATTCCGGTCTTCGAAGTGACAATATAGGATGACGCTTGAGGAATCCAGCAACAAAGTCGCGACCGGCCATTTTAGTGTCACCATTAAAATTGTTTTTAATGTCATTTTTTTGGCAATAGTCAAAGACCATGGTCCTAATATCATTAATAGACAAACCATAAAAAGCTTGATCCATATTAATAATATGATTTTCAAGCTCTTTTTCTTGCTTATACGATAAAACGGCACGATAACGACCCAAGATATTCATATGCCTCTCGTCGGCCGATAAACATTTATAAGCTTACCATTGACTCTTCGATTTAACAAATCTTTTGGCACTCCAAAGGCAGCAGCAGCTTGACGTAATGACAGTTCCTTGTTGTCAACTGCCAAGATTGCATGTCTCATCTGATCCTCGGACCAGTTCGCCCGTTCGGTCTTCCTTATGTAGGCAAACAAACCATTCAAGGCAAACAAATTGGTATGTTTTATTTATCATTACTGCCAATAGAAAGACAGAAATGAGTGAAAAGCCAAACCACTATACATAAAAAATTTAATACTATATGGATTCACAATAATGCACATAACTAGCGGTAGACGACACTAATGGAGTTATTTACTACATTGAAACAGCAATTTGGGGACTAATATACATGATGCAATATGAATTTAGAAAGAAATGGTGGTCTTAATATACCTAAGTACTCTAATATATAGATCACATACTCGTGCAAACCCCAGTTTTGATGTAAACATTACTTAAATATACAGCCTTATCAGGGGATTTGCCTGTCTCGTTTTGCCCCACGGTGGGCAATAG
The DNA here is from genome assembly GCA_964035015.1 of Corallium rubrum. Taxonomy (NCBI): domain Eukaryota; kingdom Metazoa; phylum Cnidaria; class Anthozoa; order Scleralcyonacea; family Coralliidae; genus Corallium; species Corallium rubrum. The sequence goes on from OZ035998.1 coordinate 29,443,126, forward strand.
ACTTCAAAGGCCCCAAATCCTAAAAATTGGTACTGACGTACACAAAATACACTCATAACATGAAAGCACATGTGTTTATACATCCTCAACAAACAGGGCTTATTTCATAACTGCGATGTTTTAGACAGAATAAAACATTGTTGAAAAATGCTGAGTAATAACTTACCTCAATTTCGCATGCTCAACTTGAGTGGCATCAACAAAAATATAGATTTTTTTCGCTTCAAAATAGCTTCTGCTTTCCTTCAGTATTTCAATTCAAAGAAAAGCGGTGAAACGCCGAAGAGAGGCGCTAGACCATAAGTGTCTCATTTAGCCCCGCTGTCTCGTTTTGCCCCGAACTACATCGAAAGTTTGAAAATGTGAAGAAGACATAACCACCAAAAATTGATTAAAGTGAAAAATTATACATCATAAACATGGACACTATGTGCTGGACATCTACTGTATACATTAAACTCAGTGAAGTCTATATAGGCTGGAACGCTACCTCCATAAGGCCGCCCTTATGATTGGGTGAAGCCAAACTTCCGGTTGCTGGAGGCAACGCATGAACGTCTGACCAACGTCCGGTAGAAAACAGAACAGTAGAAAAACGAGCGGTAGAAAACAGAACAATGGCCCAGCGAGAATTTATTATTTTTTTGTAGTTGAACTTCTTTAGAATTGATATAACGAAGCCAGTATGTATTAGAATCATTGTCCTTTCTGTCTGAGGTATGTTTGCTGGCAAAAATAGATTGAAGGAAGAATTATATTGCCAAAGAAAAGCATTTTTTGCTTGGATTGATGGAAACTCCTGACGAAAATTCAGGTTTTATTTAGTATTTATTCGTCTTTATTTTATGAATTCTTGCAACCCTGTCAGAGGCATATTTTGCTTCCGAAAAACGGTATATTCAATTTTTACACCCAGGCACAGTATGCCGGCATCTTGAAAAATGTTTTGTAGGAAAATAAAGGCGGGGGGGGGGGGGGGGGGGGAGAGAAACAACACTGGCTACGGCGCGAAATGACGCGAGCTAGGCAATTATTTTTTTAAATTTTCCGATAATTACAGGATCGATCTCTTCTTAATGGATTTAACTTTAGATAGATAGATAGATAGATAGATAGATAGATAGATAGATAGATAGATAGATAGATAGATAGATAGATAGATAGATAGATAGATAGATAGATAGATAGATAGATAGATAGATAGATAGATAGATAGATAGATAGATAGATAGATAGATAGATAGATAGATAGATAGATAGATAGATAGATAGATAGATAGATAGATAGATAGATAGATAGATAGATAGATAGATAGATAGATAGATAGATAGATAGATAGATAGATAGATAGATAGATAGATAGATAGATAGATAGATAGATAGATAGATAGATAGATAGATAGATAGATAGATAGATAGATAGATAGATAGATAGATAGATAGATAGATAGATAGATAGATAGATAGATAGATAGATAGATAGATAGATAGATAGATAGATAGATAGATAGATAGATAGATAGATAGATAGATAGATAGATAGATAGATAGATAGATAGATAGATAGATAGATAGATAGATAGATAGATAGATAGATAGATAGATAGATAGATAGATAGATAGATAGATAGATAGATAGATAGATAGATAGATAGATAGATAGATAGATAGATAGATAGATAGATAGATAGATAGATAGATAGATAGATAGATAGATAGATAGATAGATAGATAGATAGATAGATAGATAGATAGATAGATAGATAGATAGATAGATAGATATTTAATAGATTTCTCCCTGAAAGGGCTTTTCAGAAATTATTTACAGATTTTAGAATTTAGGGCTATATTAATAGTTACAGTTTAAGGTTACAAACGAAACATTAAATGAGTTTTAAAAGCTATCTTAGACTATGTACAAAGTTTTAATTAGGTTAATAGTGAGGCATTAAATGATTTCTTTGGCGAGCAAATGTTCCTTAAGTGCTGTCTTAAATGATTTTAGTGAAGAGCTATCTTTTTGGTCCTTGTCTAAATTATTCCAAATGTTGACAGCTCTATAGGCAAACGACCGTTGACCAGCTGCAGTTTTAAATAACGGTATTTGCAGAGAGTCATGTTGGCGAGTCCTACGGTTATGGATTGATGACCTTTTTCTTAACTTGTCACAAAGGTAGTCGGGTGCGAGGTTGTTTACACATTTGTAGGTCATAGCAGCGTCTCTGAGGTACAGCAGTTTGTTGACTGGTAGCCAATTTAGTTGGCATAGAAGCGGGCTTACGTGGTCATATTTCCTGGATTTTGTAATGATCTTGCATCCAAAGTTCTGGATCAACTGAACTTTCTTTACGTTGGAAGCAGACGTATTCGACCACACCGTGGAACAATAAAGCATCTTGCTAATAACTAAAGATGTAATGATTTCTGATAGAGTTTTTGTGTCGAAGCTGTTTTTAGCACGATTAATCTGGCATAATTTGTTCATACAGGAAGAGACAAGTTGCGAGATATGATTGTCATAATTTAGGTGACTATCTAATGTAACACCTAAATCTTTAGCAGAATCTACAGGTTTAAGAGACTTGCCCAAAAATGGAACAGATATGTTTGTAGGTAGTCGGCTCATCAGCTGCCTGGTTCCGATTATGAGGTATTTTGTTTTTCCTGGGTTAATTAGGAGGCGGTTTTCACAACACCAGGTTGCGACTCTATGTAGGTCTTGTTCTAGATTTTTAATTGCTGCATCTAACTCACACAAGGGAAAGGAAAGGAGAACTTTCGAGTCGTCAACGTATGATTCAAGGTTAGAGTCAAGAGATACACAAGGCAGGTCGTTCCAATAGATGCAGAATAATAGTGGTGAAAGTGTCGCACCTTGAGGTATACTCCGTGAGTAATTGGTAGTGGGTCGGATAGGGTGGAGTTGATTCGGGTCGACTGAAAGCGATCTGACAAATAGCTTCTAAACCATTCCACTGTTGCTGGGGAAGCGCCAACATTAGCTAGTTTATGTAGTAATCTGCAATGGTTGATACTGTCGAAAGTTTTCGAGAGATCTAATAACACTAAAGCGGTGAGTTTCTTTTGGTCCATAGCCTCTAAAATCATGTCTGTAATAAAAATGTTCAGGGTCTCGGTGGAGTGGAGCTTTTTGTTTCCGTTTTGGTGAGGAGAGAGCAGGTTTTTACTTATAAGATAAGTACTGAATTGTTCGAGTACAATCTTTTCGCAAATCTTGGAAGCTACGGCAAGGAGAGATATCGGGCGGTTGTTTGGCGCTGTTTCATGGTCTCCCTCTTTGACTATGGGAATCACTTCCGCTTCCTTCCACACAGTAGGAAATGTGGAAGTACGTAGTGAGCAGTTAATTATTTCTGTTAATGGTCCTAGGATAACAGGGAGACAGTCTTTGATGATCCGAGCGTTTATCTCGTCTGGTCCAGGGGACTTGTTCAATGGCAGAGATGAAATAACTTGGCGTACTTCTTCGCTGGTTACTGTTCTAAAGGAGAAGAGGTCTTCAGAGGGCATATGAGTAGTCTCTAAAGGTGTTTCTTGTATACATGCCAAGAAATTTCCCTATATAGCGGGACATTTGCCGGCCTCGGTTCCAGGCTCTCTTTAGGCACGGCGCGTGCGGCTAACAAAGGCAATAAATATGGCGACTTCAAAGCGTGCTCGTCCAGAAGAAGGATTTTACCGTAGTTTGGAGCGCAGTGTCAGTATAAAAGCGGAGAAAATATTACATCCAAAAAAACAAGGGAAAATAGATACAGAAAAGATGTATCCAATTGAGGTAAGCAGAGAGATTGAATTCGTATTCCTATCGAGCGAGCCGATTAACAGTACTTAAGTTATTAAATCAATACTAAAAATCTGTCTTTGCTTTCTTATTGTAGATCATTGACCGGGACAAAGGCTCAAACAAAGTTAAAATTCACTTTTTGGGATATTCCAATGATTTTGACGAATGGAGAGATGGAGAGCAAGTAGTTAGTGGCGAGAAAGAGCAGCAGTTTGGTCGTTTACTGCCACGATTTGTACCCGGTAATGATTCCTTGTCGGACAGGGCATCTGCGTTATTTTATCACCTTGGCAAAGAAATAAAAATTGGTTTATTTTCCTCCAAAAGGGAATCCCCAGATGTAAGGATCGAAGAACGCATTGATTTGGATATTTACCAGGACTATTTCAGAAATATTGGAGTTGTCATGAAATCAAGGGGAAGAGATGTTCATGTGGTGAACGATAACAATGATCTTTGTGACATTCTAGGAAGTAAATGGTTTGAGAGAATACTTAATGTCAATGGGGACTTTTGCTACGTAGTTTCAGGGACTGTGAGATTTTGGTTGCATGAAAGAAAAGCAGTCAAAGAATTTTTTTACGTTGGGAATAGCCTTTTGGAAAACAATATTGCAAATGACTTGCAAGTAATATTTACATTTGTTCGTGGCGATGGTGTAAAAGCAGAGTACCACACAAATGAATGGAAATAAATTGACTGCAAAACATGAACTGGTTATTATTTACTGTTTAACATCAACTTTGATATCCTTTACCATTTACCGTAAAGCAACATAATAGATATGATATAATAAAGTGCAAGAAAAATAATAAATTATATGTTTAGGGTGTTTCTATAACTGTGCTTGATTGTGTTTGATTACATTTTTTAACCCATTTGCCACTTGATTTAAATATATGAAATGGAGAACAACATGGCTTAAATTCACACGAGCTACATTTTGACAAACATGTCTTAATATTATGGCCCTGTACATTACAGTTACTACAACTGAAGCTTCTTTTTTCACGCTGGCATCCAATATCTTCCAGATATTTCATGCGGTTTCTTTTGAACACTATTTGTTTTAAGGAATCCAGTCCATGTTGATTGGTGGATCTAAAGAAGTCTTTTGTTGTTTTATCATTGAGCTTTTCTAGGCCTTGTTGAGTAAAAGGGGAAATTTTACCGTACAGTTCTATGAACTCAGGCACATGCCATACAAGTGCATGCATATATGGAGTGACATGCTTTGTGTGGTATAATTTTAAAAATAGTTTCAGGAATGACTTGGATTTCTCTTGAACATGTTCTTTGCTCACTTGGGGTCCAGTGGAACTCAACATGTCAGTAATTGATAGGAATTGGCCCCATAACTCGGACACTTGACCAGATTTTGGATGATTAGGCAATAGCTGACTAATATTTACATTCCTAAATAATTTAAGTTTTTCTGGGCCTGTTAGATCACGCCATTTTAGTTTTCTTGAATCTTTGCAAACAAACCAGTGAAAGGGAATTTTTAAAGTATCATTAAGATAAGATTCCCAACTAGCCATATGCGTATATTTTGATCTCTCAAATCCATCATTAAATGTTTTCTTTTTATCAATTGAATCTTTTCGGCGAAATTCTAAGATGAGGAGATTGATCAGATTGTCTGAAATTCTCAGGAAAAGATGCAGAGAGTCTATTACAACATGATCCAGAGGAATCGATGGAAATAGTGGAGAATGTTTTACATTGCAGCGTTCAACAGTTCGTGACCTTTGATTTAACGTTTGTTGAATTTCTTGTATTGAGCGTGCACCTTTCGAGGTATCGGAGAGAGACCATTCTTTTCTTCCATCGTATTTGTCATACAGTTGGCACTTGCACCAAATACAGGGGTGAGATGCAGTTGCAGCACCAAGGCCACAGACACATGCTAGGAATTTCCAGTCTCCACCTAAAAACCATTCAATGTCAAAGCATTCTGTTCCAACTGACACATGTGTAAATGATTCCACATCTTGTCGGATATCTGCCATAGATTCAGCCAATTTGTCATAGTTTTCTGGTTCTTTGATTATGGCAACTAAATGGTTTCCATCTGCTGACATAGCTTTTGCACCTTCATCAAGAATAGTAAAGGTCACATTAATTACATGTAGCCTTTTCCCAACATTGGTACCATCCCCTGACAATTTTACTCGGATTTTATGGTTCTGTCTGAATGTTTCATTGGGAGAACTGTTTTTAATTAATGATTGCAATCTTATTTTCAATCTTTCTTTCATATCCTGCTGAACTCCACATGTATCACCAGGGGTCTCTGTGAGATTCCATTTGGTATTTAAAGCTTTTATTCTTTCTTGGACTTTCCATGATCTAGGTAGATTCTTGCATGTCATTGATAATTCATGGTATGCTTCATTTGAGACATTAAATCGTTCTTTGGTGTATAAAAGTAAATTTATCTCATCAATTTCCTCATTGGTAAGTGTTTCAGTGCGAGGTGAGGTGTTCATGTCTTCCTCGTCAAATAAATTTATGGTCTCATATTGTTGAGTGTTCTCATTAAAGACTTCAACTTTTGTGGCGATAAAATCATGAAGCCCCAGAAATGACAAAGATGTTTCACAATCAGTGACCATTTGTTTTCGAATTCTGGACTGATGTCGCCTGCTGTAGTCTGAAAATGTTTTCTTTTTGGATGAGCCTCTTGATGTCTGTCCTCTTTGTTGCTTTATTAATTTCTGTGTTAGCCTTTTGAATTTTTTTTTAAAATTCCCAGTGATTTCCTGGTTTTTTGCCACAGCATCCTTCAACTTCTTCTCAATTTTGGTTTTCTTGCACTTCTCCACTTCAAGATCTTCTTCAAGCTTTCTTTTCTCTGCCTTCAAATTATTGTTTTCTTGCTTCAATCTCTCAGGTTCCAACTCACTGTAATATATTTTAAAACTCCAAGTTGAATATCTACCTGTTGTCCACTTCTTCAGGAGAGATCTAACCCCATTGCCTCCTTGGGTTTTGGCCTTCACCATTGCTTCATTTAATCTCCACATTTTGGTTTTAAACGCCTGAATTAATCTGGTGTTTACAATCACGCCAGGAACATTACACATCTGGCACGCTTGCTGGACTAGTTCCTTCAGGACAGAGCTCCTGTTCGCCAAGCTTTCTCCCTCATCAGCTTCTTCATCAACTTCTTGCATTGATTTGTACAGTTCGTACAGGAGTTTACTATATTGGGCAAAGACATAGATAGGACATGATCAGAAATTATTTTATCTGAAATTATTTAACAGGCACTGTCCAAATAAGCTCAGGGTTTCCGTATAAAAATCACAGTAATCTTACTTGTTTATTTGTGCTTGAAACGAGGGAGACTCTTCATGGCTCGGTCTCTGATTCCCGCTATTATTGTTTCTGTTCTCTTTGCTTGGTAATGCATCGACCGTACAACACAACAATAAAATCGTAACCCCAAACGCAATCCAGAGAGGAGTAAACCGGACACGGATCAGTGAAAACATCACTCGTGAATATGCAAAACAGCTTTGGGGAAAACTCCAAAATACATATAATTTTTCGCTCCAAAAATTATGAATTTGGTACCAAAATGATCAGTGGATCCCAGGCTCCCCAGATCCGACCGTACATTTTAACATTGTGGATGATGCGATTGAGTTTCGTCCCTTAGAACTCAAACCGCGCAGTCACGGCCAATGTAGCAACTATCGAAGGTCACCAACTTCGAATCTAGAAATACATGGATTATTTTTCGATTTTCGGATATGTTGTAAAATTTCTAGACAGAATAGCAAATAATTCGCTAAAACCCGTGCATACATTTGGAAGAAGTGACATATAACAGGATAAAATTTTCATTTTAGTTCAAAATTTGATCGTTAATTGAAGATTTTACGGCGGAAATCGGGGGGCCTGGGAACGAAAATAGAATTTAGAAGCAAATGTCACACAATATTTTGCCATGGTAATGTTGTTCTCTTCTGCCAGGCGAATGGACGCGTTTGCTGTATTCTTGCCTACAGACGAGAAAAACTGATTGAATTCATCCGCGACTATCCTGCTCATCCTGCTCCACATCTTCTTCCTCATTCACATCTTCTACAACGGGAAGTTGCCGTCTCCACCACGTGTTACGGGCAATAGGGTCGCTCTTGTAACCAAGTACTGCGTACCTAAAATGAAAGTTATTATTGATAAAAAATGCCAACGTTATTTTAGTTAAAAAACACATGTTTTAACTCACCCTAATAGGCTCTTGATATCCCCAAACATCCTCTTCTGTGGTAAGGTTAGTTCTCCACCAACGTTATTCCTCCTTACACCAAAACCTCTCATGACCTGGGTTACACTGTTGAAAAGCAATATTGCCCTTTGCTAATAGTCTAAGACAGTCATGGATCTGATTTCCAACACCGCTGGATTTAAATATTGGCGTAAATTATTCGGATTCTCATGCTGGTGGACCACAAATGCTTGGGCAAGGGTTGTTGCAGCCACTGTTGTTTCAATACGAATACCACCAAGAAGATCTGGATGGGCTTCCATGCCAGAGAGGATATCTTCCGCCGCCTCGAGGAAACTCACTCCCTGGCGAGTTGTACTAGGCATGCCCAGCTGGTGAGTATGGCTTGCCCGAAGGGAGTGGAACAACAAATTGTACATTTTTGCACGGACAATTTGTTGTTCTCCAGTTGGATGTTGTACCTTTAGATTGAAACTACCACCATGGTTTCTGGGTAATGTCTACCATCCATTGGGGTTAACATCACGTACTCTGTTAAAGTCACCCCGTGCGGAATGTGATGGCGTTGCCTGACCTTTAAAGCAAAAATGTGCGGGATTCTGGTAGATTGGGAGATGTCCCACCGATTGTTTGGGTACCCGTGGTTTGTGGCATCGCACCTTTTTAAAAGAAAAAAAATCAATTTTTTCCCTTTTAGTTTTGCACTTTTTTAACAACGAAAAATTATACTTACTCCAAAATTTCATCCGGTATCTCCGGGAAATCATTAATTGCCTGCTTCATCCCAAATTGCATCACTCTAACATATCCAATCCTTGCTCTCTCCAATGCTCCCACAAAACGCTCAACTGGTACTGCTTTATCCAATCCTGCTGTTAAATGTTCGACTCCGTCCTGACTTTCCACACTGATGTATCCTTCTCCACACAGTCCTTCACATATTCGCCTCTTTAATCCTTCTCTATGCAACGTAGCAATTATGGCCGGCTTGTACGACAGGTACAATCCATTAAAATCATCTTCTCTACGAAACTTTCGATGGTTGAAGTTTGCCAGGCCAACTGTATTTCCAACTATACTTCGTAAAATGTGGACCAATTCCTCACACACAGGAAGATTTATTGCGAAATAGTCAACATCTAGGTTGTCATTGTCGACAGTGGTAGACCGCACAGTCCTATGGCAAGGCTGCATGGCCGGAGCTTGTAAAAACACGTCTGCCTCCGATGAATAGCAGTCGATTGTGAGGCTGGAGGAAGGTTCGGCACGTCTTACTCGCATGGATGTCAACGGCGAAAGAGGAAGTACATACGTCGCACTGGTTTATATACTGGAGGCGGGACCGGAAGTAGGGCTCAACCAATGAAAAATAACCGGAAATTGACTTCACTTCCGGTTTTGATAACATCACTTTCACTTCCTGTGCAAATGATGCGGCGCGTCAACCAGTTATTATAAAAGTAGGTGAAATTGCGATTGGAGCAAACGTTAATAAGTTATCGAGGTTTGAAATTAAACCGAAAGTGGACGTTTATCAGCTTAACTATTAACATTTTGTGCGAAGGCTGCTGGCTCCAATGGCGCTGTGCTTGTTCTTTTTCTTCGGAGGAACGTAGAACAAGTTTCGCATCGTAGAACTGACAGTACACCGTTTTTCGCGCGTCCAGAAAAGAATCTCATGTGCTGGCATGTGTTTACAAGATCTAACACGTTTTTAACTTCAAGCGAATGGAGTAATAACTGGGCTACTTCTTCAGCAGATTTACTGCCAATAGCTGAATTTGCTCTTGAAGTCGACTTAAGTTTAAAATCCCTGAACTCGCCTAACCGGTGATATATAAACCGGGCTATCCCGGTTAACCGGGCCAGTCCGGTCCATGTAATCGTGTCAATCTTTGCATGCAGAGAAACATCATTTTGGGAGCCTTGTCAGTGTTGACTGCACTAGTCTTGCCGATCCAGATTTATTAACTGCTTGTGATATAATGGTGCAGGTCAAGGTGGATCCAGACGAAGTTGCAACGGTTACAGATGACATTGGCGATAACCCGGGAAGTTACAACAGGATCAGGAACAACGGAAGTTTGGGGTTGAGGTAGTGCGAGGCCTTCTTCTTGAGCTTTATCTTTCGTCGTGGCTTGAAGCGCTATTACACGCTCTCGTGCATTTTTAATCGTTTTGTCGCTGTCATAAAACGGTTTGATGACGATCGCATTCCTATTAGACGATTCGTTGTGACGGCGTGCTATATGTCTGTCTACGGAAGTATTATCTCGTCGACAATTGGACCCTCTCCAGCCCTACAAAAAGATCAGTTCTAATGTGAGAGGTGTACCAACTACCATCCCGTTGCAATTCCAGTTCAGTTAGCAGTAATAGGACAGTCACGTTTACATTTGATTAAAGAAATTAGTAAACGTTTCAACACGTACTTAAAACATGTAACGCATATTCCCCACTGCATGTTGCATAGCCTCTTTTTTCTTCTGATCAGGATTGTCTTTAGTTTTTTTCTTTTTTGGTTTCAACCACCAGGCATCTTGATCAAGATCTGAAAACAGGTTCAAATACAGATCATGAGCTACCGGGTCGGAGAGATAATTTTAGTGAATGAATTGTAAATATATTCATTAGACATTGAAGAACTCAGTTTTAACTACCTGTTGTAGGTTTACGTTTTACACCCGGATGATTCGTGTCACGAAAATCATTCCTGGGCCGCAAAACAAGATTTCAATCAACTTTAGGATGCTATTACATCTAAACTAAACCACTTCTTTATTGAAAATTTATTTTATATACATGTTTTAAAGCTGCAAGAAAGGATTAGACATCTAAATTACTGTACACTAAGGTCCTAACAAAACAAGCCAGCCCGGTTAGCCCGGCTCATATGAACAGCCCCTTAGTGTTTCCTCTGTTTCAAAACTTTAAGTTTGGTTACTTGAAGTATTGCCGTCTTGCGGAGTTACACGACCGTTGGCTCATTTAAAGTTTTAGCTGTGATCGTGCCTTTGCCGAAATTAACTTACTTTGAAGGGGAAAAAACCGCTTCGGGCGCTTCCCTGCTTTTTGCTGGAAATCCTCAAGTTTGACAAGTCAAATCCAGACGAAAAACATTTGTTTTAGAGCTACAAACTAAAAACTAACAAGAAAACGAACCCTAAACCATACAATATAAAATAGCTTTAATATTAACATAACCTCGTTGTTTGCTTTGTCTGTAAAAGTATTTGCTTTGGTATTTTTGCATAAGAAACCTGCCACAAATGTTGCTCCTTCGACCTTCGTTGTTCGAATGCTCGGTCTATACGAAACCCTCAGCGACTTCCAGTTTCCACTACAAATTTGTACTGTACAAAACACTACAAATACTTACCTTCGGCTTGCTCTTCATTGACATCATTTTCGTCTGCATGACTCTGACTTGCTTTGACTTTCCATTTTTCGTTGGACGAATTTCACGAAATGTATTATGGGAATGACTTTAATCAGGCCCACGGTGATTGTTTGAGCTAATAGAAACCTGTCAAGTGCCCATGGAAAACGTTGGAGTTTAACATTGGCGTAGGTAATGTTTTTCATCGGCGTTGTCCATCCTGAAGCAACCGACGGTATTGATTTTCTCATACAGTTGTATGTTAATTTTTACGGTGCTGCGCCGCCGTACGCCACAAAGACCACCGCCAAACTATGCCACGCCAGCGAGGTTTTACCGAAAAGTAGGTCTATTTTACGCCAAATTTGGCGTGGTGACCAACTTTCCAGGATGGAGAAGTCCTTGTCAAGCCAAACATTCAGACGACGAGAATTTTGTTTTTGGTTAAGGCTCGTGTTAAATGCCCAATTGAACCTAACTAGAGGAAGACTGTTGAGAGTCTTATTATTACCTACTTTGACAACCTGAAATATAATCACACATCAAAATAAATGTGCTATGGCTTTAAAGGTCGACGGAGAAGTGGAATATGCTAAATATTCCTGCAAAGGAGGCCAAGGGGGATGCTGCAAACATGTTGCTGCCCTTATACACTGTCTCGGATTTTGTCAATCTGAACCTACAGCAAATTCCTGAGGAACTTACATGCACTCAAGTTGGTCAAAAGTGGAGTGTGCCTTCTGGAAACTCTAAGACCCTGGACAAAACTGTTAAAGTTGAAGAACTGTTGTTTGAAAAGGCTGATGTAAACAAACCCAAGAAAAGAAGATATTTAGTAAGAGGCACCTGAGAGGAATATTGTGCTACTCCACCTTTTGGTGACTGTGGAAGAAATAAAAACTATGGCGCATGCATTAAAGGTAGCCAATTTGGCCTCACTATTCTGTGAAACTGTAGAATCAAAGAATTATAAGCCATGTCAATTGTTTGAGACATCGAGCAGCCAAGCAATGAAAAGAGAAAACAAGAAACTCTGCCTTGTACTGATTTAGGTGTTCCCACCCCATTGGACATGGCCAACACACTCTTCCTTTGTCACAACATATTGGTCTCCATACTTTTGGAACATAGCCTCCTTCACTCTTCCATATGAGCTACTGTCTCCATCACCAACAAATGTAGTGTGTTTCAGATGCCGTTCTGAGATACTCCTTTCAAATATATGAATGGCTGGAGCAGCTTCCATTTCTTCTGATGAACCAGTATGGTTGATTTGGCAATGAGTTTCCTTCCAAGACCGGTACTCTTCACTTTCAGCATTCATGTTGCTATGGACTTTACACTCATGACAAAAAAGAGACTTGACACAATAATCCAGGATCTCACCAGTGTTAACAGAAATAACAAAAATAACACCAATTTTTTATGAATGTCCTCTTTTTTGCCAAATCTCATCAATTGTAACTGCCACATTTGCCATAACAGTGTTTCCATCATCCTCAATGTCACCTGGTCTATCCATGGCAACATTCTCGACCAGTCGCTTTGCTGCATCCTTCATGAAGCTTTCGGCATTGTCTACGGCAATGGTTTGAATTTAAATTTGATGATTATTGTAAGCTTTCTTGGTTACAGGAGGTGGATTCATTCCTGCACAAAATTGGGAAAGTCCAGCATGACCCAACTGATGAGATGCTAGAACTGCCCTGCGATTGACTTCCTGGGCTCCTCCACCTTTGCCCCCCAAATGCTTGCTAGTCAAGAGAGGGGTCTGTGCTTTACATGTTGAACACTCTAAGAATAAGTATTCAGCAAGGCCTTCTTTCATACCATGAGTGTAGAATATGTACATTTTAAGACCAAACCGGGAGCAGTTGCGAAAAATGTTCGTGGGTTCAATTCCTGCCGGAGGGCCTGTGTAGTTGCATTTTTCGCAACTGCTCCCGGTTTGGTCTTAAAATGTATATATTCTACACTCGAATTTTCCTTCACCCTAAATCCTTAGAACATGCTATGTAATCGAGTGAAATGCCCAATATCATTTATAATATACCCACTTCTCTCATACCGTTGTTTTGAAAAAGTTGCAGCTTAGACTTTGGATCTCTACAAACACTGCAAATTGCTGCACTAGAAATATATTCTTTCAGCAAACATGAATCTTGCAACTTGAAGCCAGAAGCACTTTCAACATGGCATGTAGATCCAAGGCCGATAGTTTTGGCCTTTGTGCGGGTTAAAGCTCCTTGGTCACGCAAACTTCTCAAAAGACGAATTGAGCAAATTTTTTTCCGATACATTTTCTCTATTCGGAGGCAAAACTTGCGTATTTGCTTCCGAAACTCCGACAACATTCGACGCGCTGGTAGACGAACTTTGGCCATCATCAATGCCGCTCGCACTTTCGTTCGAGTTCTTACGTATTTGGTGGGCTCTCAGCCGAAAACCACTTCTTTTCTTTCTTCTGATCGATCTAAACTTTGTAGTGTTTAATGAAGCAATATAAAATATTTATACGTGATACAAAAATTCAACAATATATTTGTTATTTGAAACGTAGCAATGCAGAATAACATAACATATCACAATAAACATAATCAAGTTGACCAAGCTTTTTGTGTGAGTGCGACTCGTAACAAGTTCCTACACCAACTTCAAAATTCGAGCCCATTCGCCTTCAAGCGTCCATAAAATGTCTCGATTTCATTACGAGACGTTTTTCGCTGTTTTGCCTTTGGCAATGCCTTTGTAAAGCGGAAATGCTAGATGCTGTTTAATCCGTGCTCCATCAGCACACAATCTTCGAAGAGATGTGTCCAAAAATTTCATATTTGCTCTATGTTGTTATATTTTTTATCCGTCTGCTCGTCTTTTATGTTTATCTTTGTTCTGATTTTTGTAAAATTAATAAGAAGGCAAAAGCCCCCTTGATAAGCCTTTTGGCTTTTGGGGCAATTGCCTAGAATTAGATATTGTTTATACAAAAAAATATTATAATGGACTTTTTCTTTACGAACCAAAAATTAATGTCATACAACAGATTTTATAATTTGACTAGATAATTTTCTCAAAATATGTCTAACTCAAAATAATGGGGATAGCAACAAATCCATCCATTAAACTGTTAAGCATTATGTGTACTGCACATGCTGAAAATGTCAATATAAGCATTTGAAGTTGTCATTGCCCGCGAAAATGGAAATGGGAGAAAAATGCATTTAAATGTTCGATATCAATGAAATAAACACTACTGTACATTTAAAGCCTATAATACTGTTCAGTACTTAACATTTTTGCATCTGGTAGTCACAAATTGTATTTTCTTGTCCTGGCAATACTCTTAAGTCACTTTCTTAGCTTTTTTTGGACTGAAAGCAGTGTCTCATCATCACTACTCTCTGATGAGTCTAACTTCCTGAAGTGGATTGACTTCGTTAAATCTTCCAGCAGCATAACTGGGGCCATCTGTTCCCTCCAACAATCTTTCCTGCAGCTTGACCTGTTTGATTTTCCTTCTTCTGCTTTTCTCCAGCTCTTTAACTTTTCTCTTTGACTTTTTTATCCGCACAGCATCTTTCTTTGAATTTGCTTCTTTGGCCAGCTTACCACTTTGGTATCTGTGCTTCCATCATGACGTCATGTTTTGCACTCGCTCCATCATTGAACTGCAATACCGCCGACATTTCCACAGCGTGGGGTCCCCTGAATGTGAGAACCCTGGTAAACAAACCAAAAGAAGGGAATAATCACTTAGTCGTTTGAACTCAGGCTTCAGCACATCGAGGAATACACCATACATGTGATGATCCTTTTTAGAAGTGTTTTCTTTCTTTTATAGGAGCACCAACTGTCTTTTCTAACACGACAGAACCTGTGTCGCCTCTCAGTTTTAATGTCACAGCTGTGATACAATACTGGATTACTTCCATAATTGCATTTTGCATCTTTCCTATTTGCTTCTTTTGATCTTCACTTGAAAGACAACCAGGAGAAACATTAGCTCTGATTGCCATGCCATAATAATTTTGTAGTTTGTCAATAGTCTTATCTGTGAGTCTATGTTTCCTGCCAGCAATTGGAAGTCCATCGGCCAGTTTACATCCAGTATAGTTTTTTCTTAGATCCTTCAAATGTGAACCCATCCGTTTTTGAACATGCCCAATACAATACAATTTCATCACCCGTGCACATTCAACCTCTCCACTATCATGGCTGTCCTTCCACTTACTGTAAGCACTGGAAGATAACCATTTCTTGTACTCCTTGCATTGTTTGTTCATATTCTCATATTTTGAACAATCATCACAGCAGCCATAAGTATCCCACACACTGTTGTACGCCTTACTATCACTGTCACAAACATAAATTTATATTTTAGTTTATAATCAAGAGAACGAGTCCAGATCTTTTTGGCAATAGAGCATTCCATAGAACCACTAGAACCAGTATGACTTTTAGTGCATTTGTCTTTGTGCCCGTCAAACCACGCTTTGTATTTCTCTGATTCTTCGCCATACATTTATTTTCTTCTGGTACATTCCATACAAAGTTTGGACTCAAAGTCATAGTCTAGAACTTCACCAGTATCAACTGATATCACAAAACCAATTCCATAGTTAGCTGTATACCCTCGTTTGGACCAAGTGCCATCAAAACTTACAGGAATTTCAAAGTTCTCTTGATCTCGCTGTGGTGTGTTGGTCTGGTAATATTTCCCAACTCTCTTCCGGGCCGCTTGCATTCTCAAAGATACTACTTTCTTGTGCCGTATGAAGAACATCCATGTGGTTATCCCATGAATTTTCAGCGAAGGAGGTGGCATATTGAATACTTCGCAGAGTGTCGCAACGCCCTCTCTCCCTACACCAATTTCACATGCAGAGTAGACCATTCGATGATTCACATCAACAGCATGACTGGCATTCCAACTTTCTGAATCATTTCCAGATGTTGACAGATACACTTTCTTCTTACATTTAGAACACTCTATAGGAACTGCTTCCATATCGTCGAGCTTGATATTTGCATTGGTGCAATTGTTCAAATGTTTGCATCAAATTTGAAAGTTCAACAAGACGATAACTGTTACTTTCAGTAAGACCTTCATAATATTGCTGCCATGGTTGTTTTAGACTGGCTGAAGAATCGGTATTTACTTTCTTCATTGAAGCAGTGGAAGGCTTTTTGTTAGGGCTGTTTTCGCTTGGCAAAACTTAGGTAGTAGCCACATCTTGGGTTTCTGGTGAGGTGTCATCCATGACCATGTCGTTTTTAACCTGATCATTTCTTCGAATATTCCATCGATTAACACGGCTAAACTTTTTTTTTATGTACGTGGCACCTTAATACACTATTATTGTATTTCGCAAGCTTTGACGAACTTTATACCTTCAAATTATCGATAAACACATTCCTACTTTCAAAGACTCTTTTGAAAATTGTTGGCTCACTGCACACACTTTTCACTGCAAGGGATGCTGGGACTTCTCTTATTAGTTCCCACTCCCCTCTTATCGTAAAGAGAAGCTCAAACTATATAAAATACCTTCCTTTCCTTCACTTTTGTTCACTTTTCTTAAAAATTCGAAATGTAAGGAGGAAAACATGATAAAAACAAAATGGCGGCCAACATAGACTACCTACTAAAATACCGTATCTTCTTGCGAAAAAACTACAGGATTTTTTTAAATTTTAACTTTTTTTAATTTTAACACCAAGTTGTATAGTATATTTTGAAAGTTTTAGCAAATTTTAAAAAAATTTCACCCACGACCTCAAATCTCAGGTCGTGTCCCCCTTTTCACTGCTGGCCCGAATGCATCAAACAATGTTTTGAATGTTGTATAATCATGAAGCCCTGTATAAAATCTAAAGAGCTTATTATTGCTCTTGAAACATTCAACTGTGAAATGTTTTTCTTTTACCTGGCCTTGTAACTGCTCTGTCAAAAGCTTTGTTTCGGCATGAAAATATAAATTACCAAAAATGATGAAATAGTCAAATAGCGCTGACATTTTTTGTTTTAACTTTAATTTAAAACTTTTTAGCAATTGCGAAATATATAACCACTGTAAAATTTATTATATTAACTGCCCATACCTGCCTAAGACTAAAGACAGCCTTTTAGCTACACATGCCAAAACATAAGCCTATTGCGAGCGACATTTGCTCAAACGAGTTTGCGCAGGCGCACTTGCCACTTGGTGTCATTTTACTTGCGTAATCATATATTACTGAACGCAATATGGCGACTGTCTCGAAGCGATGTCGACCAGAGAAAGGCTTTTACAAAATTGTAGAGGACGGAATAAGTTTAAAACCAGAGAAAGTAGCGCACAAACGTTTAAGAAAGGCAGAGAAGTCAAAATTGTATCCTATTGAGGTTAGTACGGCTTGATTTACTGACTTAAATAATAGTTTATATGTAAATGTTGGTTTGTTGCCGTATTTTAATATAAATGACAAAAGTCAAGTGGCTAAATCAGTTTAATACGGGCCCGTAAATAGTTACGGCACCAGGGTTTATAGGGCCGGGTTGTTTCATTTGAACAAAACAGCGCTCAATTGTTACATATATTATAAACATTCATAGTTTTATGTGTTGATAATATTGTGTTGTCTACTTGTCTAGTTCATCAAAAACCCTATTGTCAGCCCTCCACGCACGTGCTGGGTTGTAATCCATGAATATTTTGCGCTTATTGAATGTGCATTGACCCCTCCAGATTGTTGATCGGGACAAAGCTACAAACAGAGTGAAAGTTCACTATACAGGCTACTCGGAAGGCGATGATGAATGGGTATCCTGTACAGAGCTGAAGACTACAAGAACACTTGGTCGAGTGTCTCCACGTTTTATGCCTAGCGAGAGCTCATTAGAAGATCGAGCAGCATTGTTCTGTAACCGCTTGAGGAGAAAAATTAAGTTCTCACTGTTTTCGACGAAGAGGGAATCGCCTGAAGTAAGGGTCGAACAAGAAATTGAACAAGATGTATACGACAATTACCTCAAGAAGGTTGGTGAAGTGAAACATGACAGAGGCCGTGCAGTTCATTGTATAAATTCACCTTCGGATCCTGGGTTAGTCAAACTTCTGGGCGAGAAATGGTCTGAGAGAATTTTAAATGTAAATAATGACTTTAGTTATGTCACGAGGGGAACAATTCAATTCTGGACACACATTAAAAGTGCTTTGAAAGAATTCATCGAAATTGGTGGGAATCTTTTTGAGAATCAAATTGACAATGAAGTTGTTCTTGTGTTTACATTTGTTAGGGGAGATGGAGTTAAACAGGAATATAATAGTGGAGACTGGAAATATTAATAAAAACTGCCTATATATTGTTTAATTATTTTAAAAGATCCATGGTGCAGCAGTATTCTAAAAGTACAAGTTCCCACATGCAACAATAATTATTTCCAAGATGTATCAACAATTATTCATTAATGAATATATAACCTCAAAAAACCACTACAATCTGTTTCATCTGTGAAGAATCTATTCTTCAAGTGGTGACGTCCTGAAGAGTCTTCACAGATGAAACAGACTGTAGTGGCTTTTTGAGGTAAGCAAAAATCTCTCTCTATATAATATATATCAAAGGGCTATGGCAGTTCATAAAGATAAAGTTCAAAGTAAATCTAGAGCAAGCAATTACTTTTCCAATGCCCTTCTATTTACACCAAATGATTAGGAGAGCAACAGGGTTTATACTGACTCTTGTTGCATTCAGCAGTGCATGTCTTAATATTGTGGTCCGGCTTCATGCAGTTGTTGCACTGTTGCACATTAACTTGTCGTTTTGATCCATTGTCCTCCAAATATTCCATCCGATTACGCTTCTGCATCAACTGAACAGGGCATCGATACCCCTTTGATTAGTAGACCGGAAGTAGTCTTTAGTTGTCTTGTCTTTTAATTTTTCTAAGCCTTGTTGGGTAAAAGGACAAATGGTGCCATATAAATGTAGAAGTTCTGGAACATGCCATACCAAGGCATGCATGTATGGTGTGACATGCTTTGTCTGGTAAAGGGATAGGAAAAGGTCCAGCCACAATTTAGTTCTCTTTGAAAAATCTTCCACAATGATTTTATCCTGGTTTGATGAGCTCAAGAGTCCAGCAATATCGTAAAAATCTTTCCATAATTTCTGAATTTTATCTGAATCATGAAAAGTAGGCAAAACCACGTCTATCTTTATATTTTGGAAGAGTTTAAGTTTTTCAGGCCCCGTTAAATCCCGCCACTTCAGCTTCTTACTCTCTTTACATATGAACCAGTTGAAGGGAATTTTCAAGGTTTCATTCAGGTACGTTTCCCAACCTGCCACATGCTTGTATTTTGACCGGTCCAGTCCTTCGTTGAATGCTTTTTTCTTGTCGATCACATCTTCTTTACGCAGCTGAAGTATCAGTAGGTTAGTTAGGTTGTCACATATTCGTAGAAAGAGATGCAATGTGTCAATGATGACATGGTCAAGTGGAATCAATGGGAATAAGGGAGCATGCTTAACATTAAACTGACACTTACCGGTTGCCAATTCCTGAATTTCTTTGATTGTTCTTGCACCCTTCGACGAATCAGCTAGTGACCAAGATTTTGTATCATCATAATGGTCATACAAGGGGCACTTGCACCAGATACATGGTGTTTTGGCATGTGCAGCTCCAAGGCCACATATGCAAGCTAAGAACTTCCAGTCTCCTCCTAGGAACCATTCAATCTCGTAGCACACATTCTCTATACAAATACTGGTTAGTTGCTCAACTTCGTTTCGAAGGTCGCCTAGGGCAACAAACAAATGATCATAGTCTTCCAGTACCTTTATGACAGCAACCAAGTGGTTCCCATCAGCTGACATTGCTTTCGATCCTTCTAGTATGGTAAAAGTAATGTTTATGACATGTAAATGTTTTCCCACGTTTGTCCCATCTCCAGATAATTTCACCCTCGCCTTGTTCTGAGATGATGACTTCACTTGACCGTTCTTAATCATCACTTTCACTCTCGTTTCCAATCTCAATTTGATACTTTGGTGAACTCCCACAGTGTCGCCAGGTGTTGGAAACAAGTTCCACTTTTCATTTATCTTCTTAATTCTATCTTTAATCGTGTATGATCTCGGCATGTCTTTACAGACCATTGCTACTTCATGGTAAGCTTGATTGGATATGCCAAATCGATCTTTTGTATACAAGAGTAAATTGATACGATCAATGTCCTTGTCAGATTCTTTGGATTCTGCGCCTGCATTTTCCATGGCTGGTTCCACCAAGTGAAAGCTTTCAAACTTTTCGGTTGAAAAATTGAAAACATTTACTTCAGTGGCCACAAAGTCATGCAATCCCAAAAATGATAAACTTGTCTCACAATCAGAAGAGAGCTGCCTTCGGATTCTTTCTTGGTGCCTCTTTGTATAATCATTGAATGCTTTCCTTTTGTCAGGGCCCCTTGACGCACTCTGCTTTCTTTGTATTTTAATTAGTTTTTGTGAAAGCTTCTGGAATTTCTTCTTATACGATTGGGCAGAATTAGATGCCGTTCCAACTTTCCTCTCTAACTTTGCCACCTTAACAGAAATTTGCTCCAGTTCATCCTCCAGTTTACGCTTCTCACTTCTCAATTTATTATTTTCAGCCTTGGTAACAATGTTGTCCACTTCACTACAATAGATTTTCAATTTCCAAATCGAGTATTTGCCATGGCTCCACTTTTCAATCAGCAATTTTATTTGCCTTCCTCCACCCTTGGCCTTTCCTTTTGCATTTTCCATTCTGTTCATTTTTGTCCTAAATTGGCTCAGGATCCTATCACTAATATTGACTGTACCGACATTATAATGATGGAAAACCTGTGTTATCAAGTCAGCAAGCATATCCTGTTCCACAAAGGGGTCTTTTTCCTTGTGCTTCTTTAGAGTCACCATGAACAGATCATCAAGAAGTTTGCTATTAGGAAGGAATTTCAAGTAAAAATAATGCTAAAAATAACGAGTCTAGGTTTCGCGATTCTTACTATTTTAATTTTTATTATTTTAATTTTTATTTTTTTGCGACGCGTTATTAGTCCTCCGCGCGGCCGCTGGCGATATTGACCAATAAACTTTGCGAAACTGAGGCATGTGACTATATCTATTGCATCATGAGTCATGACTGCATCTTCTTTCTTTTCGACTGAGTGAGCGGGTGCCCTTTCTCGTCTCGGATGTGTTTTGTGTGTTCACAGACATAGTTATTGGGCAGTAATGTCGCTGGCAAGTATCTTGATATTATTATATACGCTTACAATCGCACACGCCGTTCATTAAGTGAACTTGCAGGTGACACTTTCTAGGTAAACATGAAGCTGTGTTATAAGGCGACGAGACTTGACATAATGAACACTGTACATGTGTACGTGGAAATAATACTTTCTTTCTTTGCTTTCCTGATGTCTGATCCTCGTCTCGGATGTGTTCTGTGTGTTCACAGACATAGTTATTGGTCAGTAATGTCGCTGGCAAGTATCTTGATATTATATACACTTACAATCGCACACGCCGTTAATAATAGTTGTGTTCAAGGTTGTGTTGATATTTAATACCTGAAGGCTGAAGAGACTCGACATATGAACGCTGTGTAAGTCGTGTTTTGTTATTGCAAATTGTGTTTTCTATCGGAGAATTGGATTGTGTTATGACTTTTGTCTGTGACCAATGTGTTTAATAGACTTTAGATCTTAGCACTGCATAGCACTGTGATTTTGCAGTAGCTCGAGTGAACGCCTGACCCGGCGTCTTGTATTGTAGCTATAGTCAGCTAGATCAATTAACAATGCCTTGCACAATGCCCAGCAAGTATTTGCTCATTAACAAACCAAATTTTGTTGAATAATTATACTAAATATAGTACAATACTTGCAAACACTTACTGGTTTATACAGACTTCAAAGAAAGGATTTCCATACGATTGCTCATGTCCTTGTTCCTTCTCATTTTTTCTTCGTACGCTGCATCAACCGCAAGTATATAAAATACAGTAATCCCAACCAGCAGCCAAAACCTGATAAACGCCGCTGAAGTCGAGATCATTGTCTAACCTTTTCAATCGCGAAATGACGGGGTCTGAATTGCGCGAAAATTTAACATTTTCCCACCAAAATGACCGCAAGGGCCCAGGCTTTGTGAATCTGCGTGTACATTTTAACATTACGCATGGCAAAACGGGGTTACGAAGCTTTAAACGCGGGTCGCAGGCGCATTCACAGTAATTTTTATACTAAACAATGCAATGTTACGCAAATTTGAGGCAAAAGTGACGGGGTTTTTTTTAACATCCAGAAGAAAGATTTACGACAAGAAATAGCGCTATAACACAAGGAGTCCCAAGCCGAGTGTACAAATTAAGAATGTTTTATATAAAGCGAGAAATGAGGAATTTTAGAGGGAAAAGCCATCTTTGATTGCGCGATTGTATTACGCGATGTCAGCGTGACCTGACGCCTGATACTTCTGACCTACACTCTAAAAAATATTTGGTGACATTTCACCAGAAACTGGTGAAAATTTCACCAGGCTCCATGTGCCCACTGCACCTACATTATGCTGGTTATTTTCACCAGGAAATCCTGGTGAATTTATTCCAACCACAATCTTGGTGAAGATTACCAGGAAACATTGGTGAATATTCCTGGTTATTTTTAACCAATTCCTGGTTAAACTCACCAATCTGTCCTGGTTAATTAGTTGTCGTTATCTCGTTATTACTTCACCATGTTCCTGGTTAATTTGACCACTATTGTGGTAACGACCATAGCGTATGTAAACATATTCCTGGTTAATTTCACAACTATTTTGGTAACAATCACCAGGTATGTCACCATATTCCTGGTAAATTTGACAACTATTATGTTAAAGATAATCGGATATGTCACCATATTCTGGTTAATTTGATAACTATTATGCTAAACCTCATTCCTGGTTATAGAATCGAGTAGCTTCTATGTCTGATTTGACCATCATCATTCTCACACCTTTTACTAGTCAAGGTTTGACCTTCATTCACGGTTGTAGTGTATATACATATACTAATTCATATCCACAATCTAATATATACAAGCTTACTCGACAGATAAACAAAGCAAATGTTTAACGATGCCTAACGAACATTTATTAATTGCGAGTTATACGTAGTAATTTCTACATATATTGATATATTTATCAAAGACTCTCACTCCATGGCATATGATTAATGATTATGATTATAATGACATATTACATAATAATGATTAACATGCAGCTTTGATCATCTCCTTAATTGTCTCGTCGTCCAGTAGTAGAAATTCTTCCTCACCAATACAATTGTGTTAGTGTATAAAACCAAAAAAGAAATAGGTTAAAATTTATATAGTTATAGCATGCAGTCCCACAAGTAATGATTTCCTGAGGAATTAATGCATCATGAGCACTTAAAGAACAAAGGCACTAGCTTTGGTAATTGTGTTAGTTGTATTTTTATGTTTCAACTTCACAAGAAAAAACAACAAGATTAAACATTAAAAAACCCCAGAGTTGTCAACATCAGCCAATTCCAGTGTTGCCCATCCCCCCCCCCCCCCCCCCCTTGGCCAACCCCCGGGCATTTGTAATTTTTTCATATTTTAATGTAAATTCCTTGGGGTTGGGAACCATCAAAGCTAAAAATCCCCCACCATGGGAGCAAAGGTGCATGACAAATGCCCCACCCTGGGGGTAGATTAAAATACTCCCCAAGTAAAGTTACTGGTAGATGCTTGTTGAATGTATTTTGTAACGATTTGTAAAAGGCCCATCTACATGCAATGATTTTTCTTCATGACTATCATATCCTAACAAATCTCTGGATTTGACTGATGCATAAAACATCAAACATGCAGGAGTAAAGCATTAAAACACCAGAGTTAAACTTTAAAACACAAAATACCAGCGTTAAACATTAAAACACAAGAGTAAAATATTAAAACACAACAATAAAACATTAAAATACAAGACTTAAACATTAAAACATTAGAGTTAAACATTAAAACACCAGAGTTAAACATTAAAAAACAAGAGTAAAACGTCAAAACACAAGAGTAAAACATTGAAACACAACAATAAAACATTAAAATACAAGACTTAAACATTAAAACAAAAGAGTAAAAAATTGAAACACAAGAGTAAAACATTGAAACACAAGAATAAAACATTAAAACACTAGAGTTATACATTAAAACACTAGAGTTATACATTAAAACACTAGAGTTGAACGTTAAAATACCAGAGTTAAACATTAAAACACCAGAGTTAAACATGAAATACCAGATCGAGTTGAACATTAAAACACCAGAGTTGGACATTGAATAGAAGGTTGAACATTAAAACAGAAGAGTAAACTTTTTAAACACAGTTTAAAACGTTAAAACATCAAAATAAAAAGTCAACACATCAACTAAAGGTGTAAAACATTAAAATAAAAAGTTAAAAAGTGCTTTGTCGTCGTTTCCCGCCCAAACATAAAATCACGTTTTTGTTAAATTTACCTTCAAATACGTCGTTTAGAGTGGCCAACTTCCATTCCTCCAGTTTTTCGGCAACAAAACTATCCATCATATTACCGTGTCATTTTGTTTATGTGAATTAAAGCATGAAATACCTTCGAAAAATAGCTTCTAAAGCAGACTTTCTTTACAATGGCGGCGAGAAAGTGAGCTGTGAGTAGATCGGATCAGCTGATCGGGTGACAACCAATCACAGGCAAGATGATATTTTTTCACCAGATTTGTGTTGTAGCGATTTCGCAGCGATTATGCACTTAAGATTTGTTAAGATATTAACCAGGATGTTTGTTACAAACAACCAGGATAGGGTTAAAAAATATTCACCAGGATATTTTCACCAGATATTTTTTAGAGTGTAATGGCATTACATGTTTTGCCATGTATCTAAGATATCAAATATTTACACATTTCACCTCTGAGTTCAGATTAGAAACTTCATCTGTAAAAAATACGAAACTGAAATTTAAAGTAAAACTATATCGTTGCCAGTATTGACAAGATTGTCCAAAAAAGTGTTCAATCAACTTCATGTTGACTCATCAGGAGATTTATGACACAACTATAATTATTAATAATTATTTTTAACCTGAATCAGATATATGGCATATCCTGAACTCCAATGCAAATGCAATTGTCCTGTTTAATTTATGGATAGTTAGTTCAGCTGTTCATGAAATGTTAAGCTATTAATGAATTCTTTTCTCAGCTCAAATACTTCATCATTAGCAGCAATTAATTTCATTCCTTGATGAAGACTCAGCATTTCTTTCGGTGGCTCAAGCTTAGCAGCTTGCTGTTTCCCTTGGGATTTTACTAAAACCAATTTTGTTGTCAAGAGATCAAGCATGTAGACTCTCTTGTTTAAGAGCAGCTCTATGGTCACTTCAACTTCAACTGACTAAACACCCTTTCTACAGCAGCATTTGAAAAGGGTAAAGACAGAGGAACTTTGATAACTCTTACCAAATTTGAATACCTTAGCTTCTCAGTAGCATCTTTCTCTTTAAGCACAACCCGCCAATACCCTTCTGGGGTCTTTTCTTCACTGAAGTTGGGACTAAGAGCATATGCTCTCCATTCTTGGTCAGCTTTCTGCAACTCAACAAATCTTTCCAGATGTGGCATTTCTTAATTTGTATACTGGATTCAGTGACGGAATCTTCATACTGTAAGCCATACTTGGTGAAAGACCAGACAGCTGATATAGGTTTTGACAATCCCCAAATCTGTCCTGGATTTGCTTGACCGATTTCCTCAATCAGGAAATCTCTGCAATGCGTACGAAAAAGTTGGATGCCCTGGTGGCTACTTCCAAGATTAACTTCAATGCTGTAAATGGTGTCTGTTGCCAAAATTCCCACATAGACTTTGGTAGAGAGGCACATGATTTTCCACATCACTTGGGTCACGTCAAAAGCCTTGGTGTTTCTAACTTATGACATTCATAAAATCTCCACATAGGGATAATGAGTCTCTCAACCTCACGATCTTTCAACCCCATCTTTCAACTGATGGAGTAGTGGCATTTCACGTTGAAAAAGCAGATTGAAAGATACAAATCTACTCAAAGCAAAATCCATAAACTCCAGGTAGGCTTCTGTAAATTTGTTGTTAAGGCTTCTCAGAATAGAGTCATTAGTATGGGTAGGATCCTCAAGAGCTAATGAAGTGAAATAAAGTTGCAATGCCATGTATTGTTCAAGAATTCTTTTAACTGCGCTTTTCATTGAAAGCCATCTTGTTTGACCAGGACGAAGGATTTTATGTTTCTCCTGCTTTAAAAACTCGTGAAATTCTACAAAGGCTTCAGACCTTTGAGAGACATACTGAAATGAGAAAATATGTTACGACACAAGTCCTCCAATGATTTCGGATGGGTTTTTCTGAAGCATATGAGCTACAGAGATGGATCATATGACATGAACACTTGACTGCCTTGATCTATGGGTAATTCTTTAACAGAAACTGGGCGACAGAGTGGTTCTTTCCGAACATTACATTGCAAGTGTCAGCACAAAATCCAATTACATTTTCCATTGGAATACCTTTCTCTTTCAAGCATTCGATTACACTTTCGTAGATAGTCTTCGCCGTTCCATTTGGCAATGTTATTAAATCAATTAGGACACTCTCCATTTTGAAATTTTGGTGCCAGCATCTTCGTCGAACAGTCAATTGTCTCGTAGTCTCTCCAAGCACTTGCCGAGTCACGTCGTTGCTTTTTGTTTACAAAGCAACCAAAGCTTCAGCTATGGTTACTGGAAGGTTGTCCTCCGCAATGAATGTGCATAGTTTGATCTCAATTCGAGCTGCCTTTATCTCCCAACAAAGCTGTTATCGGTGGATATGACTGGCGTAAATTCGATACCATTTTGTTCTTGCTCTTGTGGATATGGTGGCCATCTTTGTGTCGCAAGAGCGCAGTTCTAGCACAGGAAAGACTGGCTTTACAAATCTTGCAGTAATATGCTTCGTCCCGTTTCTCGAGTCCCGTTCCTCGAACCAATCTTTAAACAGGTCATCAGTCAGCCAGCTTCTTTGGAACTTCTTGTCGTACTTCCTTTTTTTAAGTGGTTAACATCAGACTCTGGAGACTCTTCTCCATTAATATTTATAGGCCGCTTCATATTTTCATAATCAACCCATTATCCATAGTAAAATATTAAATTATTTAGGATGCCTGAAAATAGAGAATAGAGAAGGCGGAGGCCTTTTTTTTGAAAGACCCTAGAGCCCGCGAACTCAACTATCGCCATGGTAACACTAAATCTAAATGTTCATTGGTTCCAGGTTCGTAACTATTTGTAACCCTACCCCTCCCTCCGACAGTAATGATGGGAAATAGAAACCAGGCCACTGCAAGCGAACCGCGAACAACAGAAAGCCAAAAATTCACGTTTATAAAGTTAAAATTTCTTTAAAATGCTCTCGATGGTTTTTTGAGGTTTTCTGTGATTTCTTGAGATTTCAACTCTTCCTGAAGGATTTCCTGAGAATCAGGAAATTTCCTGCGAAGTGGAAACACTGTGTTTTCATTCGCGTGACTACTAAGACCAGAATTCACTGCGCGCTTCGGCCCTATGACGTCATTATGCATACGGTCTATTGTCGTCGGACGGGTTATAAAGAATTCACACACAGTACAATAAAGTACCCTTTGTCTCAAAGATTTTAGGGATCAAAACTTGCTTGAAAGGTGATTTATCTGATGAAACAGATCAAAATTTGAGTTCAAAACCGCGCGGTCATTTTGATTTTTTGGTATGTCATGTTCAGTCTCAAGTTTATTAAACTACTTGCAATCAACTATTTTGAATCAAATATATCATTTATCAAGTCCTTAAAGTTTAAATCTAGGGACAATTATCTGTAGAGAATACAGATGCTGGCATGATCAAGAAAAACAAGAAATAGCTCTATGACGAATCAAAAGAAACTAATTCAACCAATACGGAACTATGAACTGACAGTGTTTTAAACATCAAAAATATACCTAGACTCATGATTCAAAACGAATGAAAAGATAATTCAAAAGAGCAAAGGTACAGTACTAACAGCTTGACAGAGCTTCAAGAATTCATGAAAAAAAGCTATATTAAGAGTAAAACCTGAATTTTCGTCAAGGGTTTCCATGCGAAATTTTGCTTTCGTTTGGCAATTTATTTCCTCCTTTAATCTGTTTTCGCCTACAAACGTAGTTCAAATAGAAAGAACAATGATTCTAATACCTACTGGCTTCGTAATATCAATTGTGAAAAAGTTCAAGTACAAAAAAAAGCTAAATTCTTGCTGGGCCATTGTTTTGTTTCCCACCGCTCTTAACGTTGGTCAGACGGTTCTGCACGTTCATAATTGCCCCTAGCAGTCAAAATTTTGACTTCATCCAATCATAGGGCCTGCCTTATGGAATTATCGTTCCAGTCTTTCTAGAGTTCAATGGTTAAGCAAGAATGGCGCCGAAATTGTAACGAGTGAGCAAATATGACAAAAGAAATTTAACATTTACACGAAGCAATAAGTTCTACAGAAAACAAAAACGGCTACAAAAATAGTTAGAATGGAAATTATTAATGGATGGTATAAGATCGTTAAATTGTTTATCTGTGTTCGTTTAAAACGAAATTACTGGATACAAAACACATTTCAAAATTACATTTGCTATTGATAAGATTTCTTGATGTAAACTACATGCTAAAATGAATGTTTCTTTCAACGTTTTGCCATTTTTACTTGTCAAATGAGTGAAAATATATTGTTTCAATATTGTACATGAAAACGCATGCTAAATTATGCAAGAAAACTTTACTTTTCGATCAGTCATCAGTTACAGTTAAAAAATGTATGAAACGAGCCTCAAAGAATACGTTATGGTCGAGAATTTATTAACTTTTGTTGGTCAATTTATACTAAAACACTTCGCCTCGTTGACTATTCGCTCATAGAAAACTCGGGCTCGTTGTCTAATTGTTAATAATATCATGTTTGCGGGGATTTCTTTTGTTCTCACAGGTCCATTAACAACTAATATACCTCATTATATTCATTTTTACTAATCCTACCTCCGTTGATGTCAAACCAGGTCTGATTAGAACTAATCATACCCGGTTTGACGTCAACGGAGGTGACAACAAAAGAAATTCCCGCAAACAAAAGAAATTCCCGCAAACATGATATTACAAAGGAATGGCATGCATAAAGAGGTGCATTAGCTATTAAACGTCCCGCTCGATTTGGGTCATTTAGTAAAATCCCTCGGGCCGAAATGACTCATCGAGCGGGACGTTTAATAGCTAATACACTTCTTTTTATGCTATTACTTATAAATATACAATTACTAGTAAAGAGAAAAAAAATTACACAATAAAATAAAAACAACTTATCGTGGGCAGTGATCAGAATTGCCAAAAGCTTTCGAGTTGATTAAACAAAACAGACTTGTAAATATAAAGTTAGATAAATTATTACTGTTACTTTGTGAAAGAAGTATAGAGACTGTATTTTTTTCGAAAAATAGAGGCTGAATATATGAATAGACCATTTGATTTCAAAATCTATGTATTGCAATATTTGTATAGTTAATAGCATGGTTTCGAGTGCAATTTGGAAAAAACATGCACGAGTGAGTTTTTCAAAGACTATCACTATTTGAGGTCTTTGAAAAACTCACGAGTGAGTGTTTTCTCAAATTGCCCTCGAAACCATGCTATTACTTATTAATAATATGCATGAAAAAATTTATCATAAAGAGAATCTTTCTAATCAAAATGCTTTGTTCAAATAACATATATAAAGAAAAAAAATTAACAGGAAGAGCTTTTTTTCTAGTAAAAAATATTTTTGTGCAAATTTAAAAAATTACAAAATTTGCACTGTATTTCATTTTTCCGCACTGAATTACACTAAAATTGCACTCCTCTCAGCCAATGAGAATTGAGAAATGTTTTCATGTATATTATTAGTGAAAAAACAAAGTTGAAAGTATGTACAATGTAATTTGTTCAACTGAAATTTTATTTGTCAGCAAATCTAGTATTATACCAGTTGGATAGTTTGAGAAAATACTTTAGAAATTATACTTTTATCATGTATATATGAATATATACTAATTTTTAGTTTAAATATATTGTCAGATTGAAGAATCCTTAAAAGATTGTAATATGGTGTTGCATTTTTCCGCCTTGAGGCAAAAAAAAATATGCCGTTTATGCATGTAGATCATTGAATCATTCGACTGTTAAATTCAAATATGCTGCAGTGCCTACGCAGCACTCTACTTTTTAGATCAAATTAACATGATTTGTAAAACCTAGTAAAAAAATTATCGATTTTTTTTTCTAAATGTAATATATTCACAAAAAATTACTGAAATGAATTATAGAAATCAAAATCTTTGTTGTTCTCATACACTCTAAGATAAGATAAGATAAGATAGTAAACTTCTAATGAATTCTTCCAACTTTATTGGATTCTAAAATCCGATTACAAAAACTTGCTGAAATATAGGTGGCTCTTTAATTTTGGCCACCAGTGTATAATAAAACAATTCTTGAATTCGACTTTTTTTATATCAAGAGTTATGTCTCAGTCTGTATAATATCAGTTTCGGCAGATAATACACACTTTAATCTTGATAAGTCTTGATATCAAAAAGCCTCATCCAATAGTTGTGTAATATTTTAATCTTTAACTTTTTAAAGAAAAGCAAAACAACTTGTCATTATAGAGCTAACTTTCAGAGTCTCAAAGACGAAATCTCAGCTAATAAAATGTTTAGATATAGACGTTTTAAAGTGCTTATATCACTTGTGGGGTTTTAATGTATTTGAATAGAGCAAAAAATATTCGTTAATAAGTTATTTTACCGTTTTTGATTTAGTCAAATAGTTCCTGACATATTGGCTTCTGAACATGACAATTTTCAAAAATTTCCGTCGTTCATTTTAACACCTTGGGGGGCTGGGACTCAGGAACGAGTCAATTCAAAACAACTACGTTTCGGCTTATTGATTCACAAAAACATATATTTGACTGAAAAATCGAAATGTCGAGCTCACACCCGTTTTCCAGTACGCATATTCATTCCAACTAAGAAGACGGTCCTGAGTCCCAGGCCCCCGTGCTTAAAAATGAACGACGGAAATTTTTGGCGAAGGCCCAAATTGGCATGTTTAAAGGCCTATATCTCAGAAACTATTAAACTAAATCAAAAACGGCAAAATAACTTATTAACTAACTTTTATGATCTATTTAAATATGTTAAAACCCCACAAGTGATATAAGCACTTTAATAAATACAGAATACGAAATTTTCGCCCTTTGACGTCAATTTCTTTTCAATTTTGTTTATTGTCTTAGCTTTTGTATATTTTCAATAGAATTCAAAAGGCTGAAAATGACGTCAATGGCGGAAAATGACGTACTCAGCACTTATTAAAAGGGACTATACATAGACTACATGATGTATCCGAAACCGTTTGGTCTAAATTACACATCGATCGCCATGGAAAACTTCAAATCGTTAATTAAAATCACTTGTAAATTTATTAAAAGAATCTATTATGGGCGGGAATTGCTGTTCTCCAGGACATAAGGCAAAGGTCTTATTCAACAGCCTTCACTCCAACCTTGTCTACCCATTTCTGTCGACCATTACCCGCAGAACTACTCTTCCCGTCAACCACATTTTGCCTCACCAATTACGTATAATCATTAACTATTCTTCTTCTCTTTCTTCATTCCTGGTCTTTGATATAAAAGTTCATGTACTGTTCAGATACATTCGACACATATTCTCGTATTTGTCAAGTGAATCGATTATCACGTTTGGGTCCTTCGCTTGCTCGTCCCAATGTCTCATTCGTAAAATAGCTTGGAAAGCATCACACTTCTCGAACATCTCTGCTTCCTCGGCGGTCATGGGACCACCTTGGTGAACCAGTGTCATTTTACTTGCGCTAGAAAGTTCTATATTAAGAAGGAAAATGAGAAACAATGGTTATTGAATTGCAGTTGAAATTCTTTTATTTTAAATGCAATACGAAATAGCATATGCCCCTCAGCTTTTGTTAAAAAAAGTTTCAAGCAAGCAAGCAAGCAAGCAAGCAAGCAAGCAAGCAAGCAAGCAAGCAAGCAAGCAAGCAAGCAAGCAAGCAAGCAAGCAAGCAAGCAAGCAAGCAAGCAAGCAAGCAAGCAAGCAAGCAAGCAAGCAAGCAAGCAAGCAAGCAAGCAAGCAAGCAAGCAAGCAAGCAAGCAAGCAAGCAAGCAAGCAAGCAAGCAAGCAAGCAAGCAAGCAAGCAAGCAAGCAAGCAAGCAAGCAAGCAAGCAAGCAAGCAAGCAAGCAAGCAAGCAAGCAAGCAAGCAAGCAAGCAAGCAAGCAAGCAAGCAAGCAAGCAAGCAAGCAAGCAAGCAAGCAAGCAAGCAAGCACGCACGCACGCACGCACGCACGCACGCACGCACGCACGCACGCACGCACGCACGCACGCAAACAAACAAACAAACAAACAAACAAACAAACAAACAAACAAACAAACAAACAAACAAACAAACAAAGCGCGCACGCGCGCACGCACGCGCGCAAACAAAGATGCAAGCAGTCAAGCCTTTGGTAAGTACAGCAAGTGCTTTGCCAGGTCGTTTTGAGCTCTGCTATTTTGAAAAAATACAGACGCTTACGAGCATAATAGCCTGGTTTCTTGTAGACGAGATATCTTTTGGCAGACACGTGACCACGAACAAAATCTGTTATGGCCTTCGGAAATCCTAAAATGCAAAACCACAGAGTTTGCAGCCATGAAAAAATTATTTGTGATATAGTAATGTAATGGAAAGTAGTACAAATACAATGGAATGGAATGGAAGACAAATGCAATGGAATGGAATGCAAATACAATGGAATGGAAGGCAAATGCAATGTAATGTAAAGTAATGCAAATACAATGCAATTGAATAGAAAATAATGTCAATACGTTGTAATGGAAAGTAATACAAATACAATGCAATGAAAATATTGTAAATACAATGTAATGGAAAGTAATGCAACTACGATGTAATGAATGAAAAGTAATGCAAATACAGTGAAGTTGAAAAGTAATACAAATGTAATGTAGTGGAAAGTCATGAATGCAGTATAATGAAAAGTGATGTAAATACAACGTAATGGAATGAAATATAATATAATATAATATAATATAATATAATATAATATAATATAATGTAAATACAATGCAATGGAATAAAGAGTAATGTAATAGAATGGAATGGAGACAACGGCAGTGTGTAATGGAATACAAAGTAATGTAAATGTACATTACAATGTTATGGAATGTAATAGAAAGTAATGCATATACATGCAATGTAATTGAAAGTAATGTAGTACAATGTAATGGAAGTAAATTAATGCAATGCAATTGGAATGGAATGGTATGGGGTGGAATTACCTTGCGAGTCAGAGCCCCTTTACGACCTACGCAGGCTTCGGGGGAAAGTGGGCTCTGCCAACAAACTCGATCTTCACCCCAAGTTTGAGGCGAGTCAGTCTGGTTTGAAACTGGTCAAACAAGTTCTAATTTATGAACACACGTTAGCAGGAAATTAGCAAGTAACGCGTTAGAGCCTGGGCCCAAAATAGTAGCTTGGCAACCGTTCACGCATGTTCAAAAAGAAATATCGAGTTTGTTGGCAGAGCCCACTTTCCCCCGAAGCCTGCGTAGGTCGGAAAGGGGCTCTTTCTCGCAGGGTAGGGTGGAATGAAATTGGAATGGAATGGAATGGAATGCAAATGTAATGCAATGAAATTGGAATGGGATGGAATATAGGGTGGAATGGAATGAAAATGTAATTGGAATACAAACGGTATGTAAACGTACAATGGAATATCACGTCATGCAAATGCAATGCATGCAACATGGATGCAATCCAGTGCGATGTAAGGCAAATGGAATTGGATGCAATGCAATGCAATGCAAGGAAATCTTATGCAATGCAACTTGTAACAAACTTGCAAACAACTTGTTGCAGGTTTGCCTCAACAACCCAAAGAAAGCGGCGCAAATGCAGCAAAGATTATTTCCATTAAAGGCGACATAACAACAAGGAGCCGATTGTAAGCAATGACATTTATAGTAAACGATAATTTCATGTTATTTTTATTTGCAGTGCTTTCGACTACACGATGTTGGCTTCCGTCATATAAACAAAATAACTCATGAACAATTAAGTCACGTATACGACAATGACGTAGTCAACATCATGTTTGCTCCACACGTAATTAATTTAGACAAAATTTAGTAATTTTCGAAGATATTTAGTTTATTCAGAACGCGCATGGATTTCTTACAGAAGGAATCGTATTACAATGATTAACTATAAATTGAATATTAATAAACATATCATATTTAAAAAAGTAGAGTGCTGCGTAGGCAGTGTTTTAGATAAGGTAGTAAAGATGGGAATAATGAATCAAGTTACCCAAGCATTCTTCGACTGCTCTTGTTTTGGTTGCTCACCTTCCAGTTTAATTTATTAGGAAAATAATTGCGAATACTTTTTTGTTGTTCGCCATGTTGGATTATCATTTGCAACATTTTTTGTGCCGCGCAAGTTGCAAGAAAAAAATAACGTGTGACATGATCGTGTGCAACACGTATAACTCTGTTTGCGAGGCAAATTGCACAAGAAAAATTTATGTGTATAACAGGGCATAAGCGGAGACCATTAATCGGTCCCAAGGGTGTCGGCTTACGAGACGTTTGACTGTACCTAGTTCTTTCAAGTATTCCTCTCCGACTTTGTCATGATGCTGTACTCCAATTACCTGACCATTGGTAATCATCTGCTCTAAGCTTTTATCTTTTCCAACTAAATGACCAATGTCATGGAGAAAAGCGCCTAGAATCACCTAGGAACAGAGACAGGAACCGTTTTAGATAGTTTGCTGTTAACTCCTGCGCGGTGGAAAACCTATACTGACGGGAAAGCTTATGAAACGAAAAATAGGTCTCTTATATTAGAAACAACACTTAAAATAACAAGGTAAGATCTTTTTCATATTTTCGTTTCTTTGCTTTGTTGTTGAGATATTTCAGTTTGTTTGATATGCAAATTAAACATATTGACGTCACACGTGCATAATGAGTTATCGGAGAAGGCTATATATCTTTGCTTTTATTATACGAAATCACTTCAAAGGAATCATGTGCACGTGCCTCTTCCAGAACACCATTTTCCAAGACTTAAAAATTTACATGGTTGGTGTTCTGAGATTTCGTTTGATAATAGCAAACCTTTGATATACAACCTTGTCGATATGTCATTATGCATGTGTGACGTCAAGTAGTTAGATTTACATATCAAACAAACTGAAATATCTTAACAACAAAGCAAGGAACCGACAATAAGATGTTACTCTGTCACTTTAAGTGCTCTATCAAATAAGACAGACTTAATTTTCGTTTCATATGCACTTTAAATGGTAATGACAAGAATGGTCGTGTTCGTGCAGATGGTGATATCGATAGTGTGGTGGTAATGGTGGTTCTTGTGATGATGACAGCGTAATGGTGGTGGTGATGATGATAATGACAACAATAACAAATAACAACAATGATAGTGATAATTGTTGTTAATGGCGAAGATAATAATGTTGTTTTCGTTTCTCTATTCTGCTCACCTCAGTCGGGAATCCTTCATTCTCGGCCAGCATGGCACACTGCGTTGCATGTTCCAGTTGGTTGACAGGTTCTCCCAAGTAATCGTTATGTCCATACTTTTTATACAATAAAAATGCAGTTTCAACTGACGTATCTTTACCTAGCAGTTCCATGGCTTTAAAGTTTGAATAAACTGTAATAAAGATCACTCGAAGCTAGTTTTAAAATATAGCAAAATGAAAAGGTAGTTATGGTAAACTGCCGAGAATAGTTTTGATAATGAAATACTGACGTTTCGAGCAAAGCCCTAACCCTAACAAAAATCCAAACCCTATCTAGGACGCGCCGGATATGCGCAAATTAAGTAAATGCATAACATTGATGGATATTAAGCAATTATTGGATGAGACTTTTTTGATATCAAGAATTATCAAGGTCGAAGTCTGTTATCTGCCGAAGCCGAAGGCTGAGGCTGATAATACAGACTGAGACCTTGATCATTCTTGATATCAAAAAAGCCGAATTCAATAATTGTTTTGTTATACATTTTCAACTGAGCAACCAACTATTTAAACTGTTTTACGATATAGTTATAAGCTTAAAAAAAATAAAACAATTAAATAATATCAGTTTATTGAAATGTCAAAACGAATGATAGGCAATGTGCCAATGACAAAAATATTAAAATGCACGTATATACACAACAACAACAACAACAACAACAACAACAACAACAACAACAACAACAACAACAACAACAACAACAACAACAGCAGCAGCAGCAGCAGCAGCAACAACAACAACAACAACAACAACAACAACAACAACAACAACAACAACAACAACAACAACAACAACAACAACAACAACAACAACAACAACAACAACAACAACAACAACAACAACAACAACAACAACAACAACAACAACAACAACAACAACAACAACAACAACAACAACAACAACAACAACAACAACAACAACAACAACAACAACAACAACAAATGAAAAAGTATTAAAAAATGTTCACGCCAAGCTAGCATTGAAACTTACAACTGTGCCAAAACTGTCCCGCTTATCAGTTAAAGTTAACGTTACAGTTATAAAAATTGAATTGTTTGGATAACTGTGAATGAGAGGTTTGTATATTCAACACTTTTTCTTCTTGGGAGAGCGACAACAATGGAGATAGTAATTCCGTATCAACTTGCGTGGGAGAACTGCAGCTAGCGACAGCAATCAAAGTTTCGGACATTTTTTGTATCCAAGGCTACAATCATTGACAAAATTAGTTGGAACATGTACACGAAAGTAAGACATTTCACAATGTTTTTATATCCCCCCATCCCCCCTATTCAATGTTGGCTTTCCATCAACGGAAATGTGATGAGAACCTATAGAGAACAAATCACGAATGTTTTGTGGTGATACAACATTGTTTAGGGGGAGGGGGGGTCGAGTAATGTAGGCGGAGTGATGCAAAACATGTTAATGTTGCTTTTGTTACAACAATTTTGTCAATGATTGTAGTTCGACTGTAACTTCTGATGCTGCTTTCACTTTCGTGACCACTGACAGCCATAATGTGCTGTGCTTCGAAGCCGGACCTGTCAAGTATTGTCACAGCTGTTGCCCGTATCGAGTGATTCGTGTGGACAGTTGACAGGTTTCCCTCTTTTGAGATGTTTTTCATCTTGTCTCCAAGAGAACGCTTGCCGACAACCATGTATTCCGAAACACTTTTCTTCGGTCGCTGGAAAAGAAACTCGTTTTTAGGGTTTAATTAGTGTTGAAGATATTTCTCGAAGGAAGCAACAGGCCAAAAGGACCTTCTTTTGCGAACATTGTTCCTCCTCCTTCGGCTTCGTCGTTTTCTCGACGGTTTTTTGGTCAGCTCGTCTGTTGTTTTTGTTACGTATTTTTTCCCCTTTGCATCAACGCTGATTGTGAAGTCGGACTTCTTGAGCTGCCGAAGATTCTGGCGACCTCGACGGCAAAAGTAAAGCATTTCGAAAAATACTTTGTTTTGAAGCGTTCTTGGATAGTTTGTGTTAAATAGGTTACCTTCGTAGAGCTTTCGTATGTCTTCATCATGGATTGGTTTCTTGTGGTTGTCTTTCGCTAAACCTTCCTTCTTTAATTCGACACATTTTGCCAGGATTTGAAGTGTCCGTTAAGTCCAAACCGCAGAGATGTTAAAGAACTCTTCGAATATGGATTCCCATCTACTTTTCTTGCTTCGACGTAGAAGGATTCTAGGACATCAACAAGTTCTTTCTTTTCTTCTGGCTGAGGTATTTTCTTCTCACTAAGATATTCCTCGAAAACTCTTCTGGCCAGTTTTGTAGCTCTCTTTGTTTGCCGAGTCTTTATTTTCGACCAGCTTGTTAATGTCGTCCTCGGATAGAGAAGCAAACCTTACTTTCTCGGCCATAACTGAAAACATTTGCCGGGCTGTCCAAGCGAGCAAGCGGTTTTCCTATCTCGTCAGTGGCATGACGTCAGCACATGACTGATAACTCTTTTTTCTACAGATAATGGCTATAGATAATGGCATCATGGGCTCACATCATGACAATCTCGGCAAATTGCAGATATCGAGATTTCTGACAAAATTTCTGACCAATCATAATCCAATCAAAGGGTTTGGGAGAAATGTATAATAATATAGTAATTAAATGTCCTCAAAAGCCGAAAAAACTTTGTAGAAGCGGAAGCTTGATCATCCCCGAGCCCGGGTGAGGGTGTTAATCTCGACACGCGTGGAGTTCACTTATACGCGAAATTACACGCAAGTGGGAAAGAAATTCTGCGAGATGTTTATATATATATATGTCAACAAATCCGCAACTTTCGCATTTCGGATAGCAGGGTACTGGTAACTGTTACGACGAAGACCGTGGCCAAAGCCTGTAAAGAATTCTGCTCTGGTGTATTCTACGTAACTCGAGGGAGAACGATGAAGAAATCAGTTTGAAACAAACGGCTTTTTAGATCTTGAAGAGAACTGAATGATGCCTGGTCACGGAAAAAGTAAGAAACCGAAGGAGAAAAACAATCTGAGTTCTGAAAAGAGTATAGACTGAATTGGCAGTGTTTGCGGTGACAAAAGCAGAAGAAAGTTTAATGGTAGGAGATTCATATTTATCAGTTTAGCTGAGTCTTGAAAAAGAAAATCATGCAATATAAATAATATTCTTGTCTACAGTTGTCTTTGGACGCTAGGACGTGGCACTGTATCTTTTCTTGGCCACGATTATCTATTTTGAATGAAAATTTGTTGTTTGGTTCATCTCGTTTCTTTTTTAATATTGACATTGTATGCTCTTCTGGTGTGTCAATACATGACTACAGATGAACTTTGCCAATGAATTTTCTTTGATGTTATACTGGTTTGTTTCTCTCCTTCTATTCAAAAGTTTTCAGGCTGTTAAATTATTACATACTAAAATTATAATAGACTAAATATAAAAATTATAATAGACTTAAATACAAAAAAAAAACAACCAAACAAAAAACAACCAGAAAGTGTGTGTGTGTGGTGGTGGTGGTGGTGGGGGTGGTTTACAAGAATGTATATATTAAAAGTGGGCGAGGGGTTGTTGCGATCATGTATTTCTAGTTAATATGCCGATGGCCATATCTCGGCACCATACACGAGAACTGGGTAATCACAGTCTTAAACCTGTTTTCCACTAGGCGGAATTTTCCGCGCGCAGCGTAATTTTTCTTTGTCTTTTCTCATTAGTTCTGCCCGATGGCTCACAATTAAACAATAGATCTTGATTTTCAACTTTGTTGGTAACTTTGGATCGCATATGACGCCGCTGACTTCTCTCCACTTCTGCCAAGCTGCTTTTACTCCTGCCTCCTCCGCAGGCCCTCGTTGCATCATGGACAGGTCACACACGCCGAATTTAGGACCTGCAAGATCCTGTAAAAAATTTGGCAAAACTTGGCACGGAATAAATATGCATAATTAACTACCATTGTTAATAGCCATGGCTATATCCGAAGAGTTTGAAGGCCATTGAAGACTTATGACATACGAACCCTAGCTTAAAAATGAAGGAATTGTTGAAAAATGCAATTACGGTTGAACTTTGTCAACTTTCGGCCGGAATAATAACAAAAATGCACTTTAGTCTATCCAGAGACTCTTGAGTTTATATTTTTTGGTTTCCACAACAACTAAAACTTGAATTACGTTACACTATACTAGCTTACAATTTAACAAAATTAAATTCATTAACTCTTGGTCAGTTGACAGTCTTCGATAGCAGAATAAACCAAAAAAAACAATAAGAAAAACCTGTACTTTCCTGGCCGTCGAATTTGCTTTTGTTCGTCAGATATTTTTTCCCTTCAATTCCTTTTTGTCGCTAAAAATATCATTGGCAGAAGGTCGGTAATTCTAAAACATATTGGTTTCTTCATTGTCATGATCTGTCAGAAAGTTTAGACCGAATTTCCTGGTGGGTCAGTGTTAAAAGAACTTGGACGTACGTTTGTCGAACAGCGGCCGGAAAAAATTTGCAGGCCCTCTCAAAACTATCGCCTCTAGGGCCTAGTCTCGCTGTGCATAATGAATCAGTCCCCATTTTGTTTACAGGATCTGGCAGGCCCTCTCAACAGTGTGACCTGTCCATGATGCAACGAGGGCCTGCGGAGGAGGCAGGCTTTTTTACTCTGGCTTTCACGGACTTTTCACAGCCTCCATCCTCCTGTATCATAGATCCCAGATACTTGTGACACCTGCTTCAGTCTTTTCCATGCGGGTCTAGAATCTGGACTTCGGTTATAGTAACTTCTTCTGTTGACCATACACGCTTTTTCTCTCCGGAATTGTCTAATCGTGCGGAACACGGAACGTAGCGAGACGTACGGTAACACCTCAGAACGTAGTCTGTTGGGGTTCTTGGGAAGACTGGGGAGAGGCTGGAAACGAGAAGGCTCAGAATCGTTTTGGTGCTTCGGGTGTGCCTGGGATCTAGTACATCTACCGCAAACAACACTGAGTGACAGTATAAAAGCATAAGGATGTTTGCGAAGATTTTACCAAAGCTCTTGGCGATCGAATGTGATGGCCAGATACGGACCTCGTTGTAAATGCCTCAATTGTGCTAAATCTCGCCTCAAACTTCACAAAAACGACTACTACGAATTCAAGTCGAGGTAAGTGAACTTTATTTCTAAATTTACGGCAATATTCTAGCATTTCGACAAATCGAACGAATGACTTCCCGTTCAGAGTTCACTAAAATTGATCTTACATAAAGTACCTTTACATATCGCGAGAAAACAAAGATGGCGGCCAAGATTGGGATAGTGGAGAACAATTTGTTCAAATTTGAAGCTAATTATTCTTTAGTATTGTCAAGTAAAGCACCTGCATGAAAACTGGAAGATCCTTAGTGCTTTAAGTAAACTTTTTCCAGTAATGGTAGAAGAAGTGAATCGTTTTTATGCAGGCAAATACACGAGGAAGAGACCGAAACTCGAAATGGCACACTGTAAATGTCGTACATGCAAGTACAGTTGAGTACTTAAGTTGAACATTTTACCATGTATATTAATGTATTAAGTAATAGCATAATTTTTCGCGCAATTTAAAAAAGCATGCCCTCGTGAGTTTTTCAAAGACTATCAAAATGTAAGAATGTTATACTTCAAACCTAGTTTTCATCAACTAAGGGAGCAGTCATTATTAATGGTGGGGGGTGGGCCGGAAGATATTTGGAGGGGCCATGAAAAATTTTAGAGTTGCTATGGGGGGGGGGGGGGGGGCGGCAATAAAAGCACAACAAAAAGGGGGGCTACAGAAATAATGTACAATCATCACACAAAACATCAATTCACTGTCCTGTTAATATATAAACTTCAACAAACTTCAACGCCAATATATATATATATATATATATATATATATATATATATATATATATATATATAAATTTTTAAATAAATATCTTAAAACTGAAACATCGCTACTCCGAGTTTCACGCCTCGTTTGTCGAGACGATCTTCAGGCGATTGAGTGAGGTAACACAAATTCAGTTCGTTAATGGCGTCAGAACAGCAACTGTTTGCTGACGTAAGTTGGTCGCGCGCGCACGTTTGAACCTTCCCGCGCGAAATTTGTTTCGATGGCGGCACTTCGCAAAGATTTCAGACCTTCTATTCAGTGAATGCCGTTTGTCCGCTTGCATTAAGCACAACTTCTCTTCAAGGCAAAGATTGCATCTCTTTCCTCCGGCTGAATATGAGTTTGCACGCTTTAGAATGGACCACTTTAGGGCAAACTCTTTCTCGCTTTCCTTCAGCTTCCACACGTATTTCGAGAGCTCTGTATCTTTCGAATATCTTATGTCCTTAAAAGACTTCTTGTGGTTGCTATGTCTCTCCTTGAAAGAAGTAGCTGTCATACCTACGTATTCTTTCGTTATTCCTTCATCGACTGTTGTAACTTCGGCTTTATAGACAACGTTCCGGACAAGGCAGTTTCCATCAAGTGGGCATTCCTTTGGGATCCGGCAGTTGCAGCTTCGGGATTCTATGGGGGCTGAAGTTCTTGACAATACGCGGTTGTTGTGGCGAGATATGGCGTCCTTGACATTTTCCATGCAAGAGTAGCTAACTTTAATCGAGTTTCTGCTAAATATCTTGTGAAGTGGACTTGCTCTGGGGAAATGTTTATCGATGAGCTGCAGGAAGTTCCGCGCAATGTTCGTTCTAACAGTTTTACTATAAGGCGGGTTGAACCAGATGACATTTCGTAGGCGATTTCTCCTCGAAGATGGTGGGGTGGGATGATTGTTGCCAGAATATTGTAGTGAAACGTTATAGTTGCTACGGCCGAGAGCACTTTCATAAAATGGTGCGGAAGAATCAAATGATGACTGGTCGGATGAGAGGGTAGAAATGCGTTTGTTGATTGATGCTGGAATTTGTATATATATATATATATGTACATACAGCTTTAGTGGAAGGCTGCCCAAGCAGACCAGCAGACCGGCTTGGGTTCATGGGCTGACTTGTGTCCATATAAACACTCCCTATTAAGTCAGCCACAATACTAACTACTTATTGACCGAGCGTGAGGTCTGTACTAGTGAAATATCGGACCGATGTTTTTTTAGTACGGACCGAGACGAGCGCAGCGAGTTGAGGTCTGTGCAAAAAACAGAGGTCCGATATTTCACTAGTACAGACCGAATAAGCGAGGTCAATAAGTAGTTTATTATATGGCCATAAATGTGTGAACGTTCTGTGAATACTCAATCTATCTTTCTTGCGAACTAAACGAAAATGGCAGACATTTTCCCATTTTTAAAGTACTTTCCGTTGAGTTAGAATCCTGAACTTTCTACCCCAAATAGTATTTTTCAATTGCTTTTGTTTGACATATTGCTCAAGATCGTACGTTAAGTAGTTGAATAAAAAATCATCTGAAATTCTAATACTTGTGAGAAGTAAATGTTATATTATTACGAACAATGTTACGAACGTTTGGACATTTTGAAAACGTTCACAAAACGTGGAAACTCGAACTATACATCAAATGAAAGCTTATAAAATTTCTAACAACATACCTGCACGATATATTTCAACAATGCATGAGTAGCTCTAAAATTATAATCCATCTTGTTGCCGATATACTGACATGACTGCCATTTTGTTTATAAAATTAACTTACGGTCCCGAACGGCAGCTTCCGCTCTGAGCGGGCGGATACGGGAAATATCCGACCGCTTATGAACCAATCAAATTACAGGATTTCCGTATTCGGACCTCTCAGCGTTGCTGCCATATAATAATGACTGTTATTTGAGTGATCAGTCTGAATCTGATTCTGAATCCAAACAGGTTTGGTCATTAATTCTAACAGCATTTGCAATTGCTGTTTGAAGTGGCATTTGTTGCAATCCTGTCTTTCTCTTTTTCTTCAGCTCTTTTCTTTTCCAGTCATTTATAGTTGCCTCCATGTCATCAAGTACATTGTCCACCAATTTAAACCCGGCGCGAGCGCATAAAAGGGAGCCCCCCCCCCCCCCCCGGCTACGCACTGACAGTTTGAAATGTCAACAGTCAAGTCAACAACGAGTCAGTGAGCTGGTGAAGTTTTGAGAATTATCTTTTATTTATAACCTTTTTACCTTTCAATTACCATGTAAATTGTAAAGAGAAGCATAAGAGTCTTAGATAAAAACAATTCTGAAGTGATTAGATTTATTTGGTCAATGAATTTGTAAAATATATAAGCTTATATTATGACCTTGCTTTCAAACGATGTTTGAAGGTCACGTTGAGCTGCTTTGTCTTTCGCCGTTTTTTAAAATAGAGTTC
Organism: Corallium rubrum; assembly: GCA_964035015.1. Classification (NCBI taxonomy): domain Eukaryota; kingdom Metazoa; phylum Cnidaria; class Anthozoa; order Scleralcyonacea; family Coralliidae; genus Corallium; species Corallium rubrum. The sequence continues at coordinate 29,487,601 of OZ035998.1, forward strand.
CACATAAAAGACAGTACTTTGATATTTAACTAAAACAGACCATTTAAACGAAGACAATAAATAGTTTATTGTATGAACTTTGCAAGTCAATATATCACAAATTGAGAACTTTTTAGTAGTCATTTGTCTGGCTTTCCAGACAACATGTACTGTCGGTCGTGCAAAAACAAAGTTGTCATCGTTGAAAAGTGACTGAGATGATGTTCAGACATCTACATGGAGATATTCATTATCAACATTCTTGGTGTATATAAAAGGGTCTTATAATTACAAGGACGGAAGATATGAATGAATAAGCAAAGAATACAGACATCATCTGCATTCAACAAGAAAAATGGTGAGACGCTTGGTCTTTTTCGTACGGTTTTTCCTCACCTTAGTTTTGTTTCGACGTATTGGAAGCGTAATTTTTCCGTCTTTCTACTCAAAATGATGTGTTACACTTGAAAAAGACAAATTCGACGTTTGGGAAGTGGCAAGTTTAATTTAAAAACAGTAAACAAGTCTCACAAGTCACAAAAGCTCCACTCTTCAGTCTTATGCACTTGTCAAGTGTAACCCCCACCCCCCCAACCTCGGGGTAATGGTGGGGGAATGTGGGGCATTTTTCTCCTTTGGACAAATAGTTATGCCCGTGCAGGTGGTGGGTTTTCTCTTTATTGATCCCCGACCTCATGGAGCGCCGAGTAAAGAGCCTGGATACGAGGTTGCCCTGACCCTTGAATGTGGGGGGTCGACCTTTTGATAGTTGATACAATAAAATTGACCCCCCTCTATTCACCATTGCATCAGACTTTTGTCACGCGGTCAACTCACTCTCTTTGATTCTAAAGTACAAGTTTTATAAAAAGGTAAGCTTTTATTATATTTTGTGGTGTATCGGTGCAAATGTAGTTTCAAGTGGATTTTTTTGTCACTTATGTGCACTAATATGGATGAAAATAAATTATATTTGTCATTCTGATCAATGTTTTTAATATTTCTCTTGACCCTGTAGTAGGGTCATGACCTGTTTTATAGTAATTTGATTTGCATATTCTTTTTTAAATTTTGACAGCTACAGTATTATAAACATATCAAAAGCCAGGTGTAAAGTATGAAGCCAGTGAAAATTTGGTCTTTCGATCGAAAAACGAAAATGTTTCTTCTCGCTAAGGATCTAAACGATGTGATGACCAAAGGTGAGCGTCGATTATATATATTTTCATTCCCCCACTTTTTTAATTTTAAAGCTTGATTTAACTGTCAGTGAACTTCATTAGCAGTTTGCAGCCTGTCTTTTACGCCAACCCGACTCACTGGTGTTTTTACATTTTAATTCGATTAAAGCAAAATTTTCTGGGTCACCTATCAATTATATTCCAACAAAAAGCCTATAATCCCCAGACAACTGGGTTTTCTTCACTCGTAGTCTAGTTTAATAGCCATCTTCACCTACTGAGTACATATAGACCTCTTGCACATGACGTCAAAACGGTGCATCTGGAGGATAACTTCAAAGTTCCGATGTTCAACAGAGCAAATAATGAATGAAAATTCTATAGTTTATAAGCATTTGTCCACTACCAAGAGAATAACTGCAAGTGGTCTATTGGATGCACTCTGTTCGCATTTTTCTATTGTGTTCAAAACAAGTTGTGCACGGTCTAATGTATCACCGGTAATAGTATCACCAGTACTATAAAAACAGGATAAGGGTTTAAAATTGGTGTTTTATTATTACATGCACTGATATAGGAGCAGAGAAACTGGGATTAAAAGATGCAGAAAAGGTTGTTCTTGAAGAGGATGGCACAGAGATTGATGAAGAGTGTTTTCAGTACTTAAATGATGGAACCACACTAATTATATTGGATAGCAGAGAAAAATGGAAGAAACCTGTACCAGGCAAGTATTTAACAATTATTGGATGGGACATATATACACTACATGTATGTAGCTACACTGCTGATAAGCTCCTGCAATTCTGCTCCAGTTCTGGCATGTAACATGACAGAGACATGTGGAAAATAAACAACTGATATTATTTTGTGAGCATGTAAAATAAATGTAATAATGTATATACATGTAGTATATATACAGTATATTTTTTTTAAATGTGTTTTCTTGTTCTGTTTTCAGAGATTGTAACAACTGATGTTTCAATCAATGCACAGACATCTTCCACTTCAGCCAAATCTAAATGTACTCAGCGAACATTAACAAACAGTTTAGACATGCTGGGACCCCCTATTCAGGTGCCATATTCTTTGTTACATAATCGAACTAAGATAAAATTTGTTGACGAAAGGCTTCAAAGTAACGGGCTCAAAATAACGGACGGTCACCGGTCAATGACCGGCCAAATTTTTAATGTGACTGGTCAAATTTATATAACGCCGGTCATTTTGACCGGTCATATTAACTTGCAATTAATTTTATTACTTCCCTCTGAAGGAACTTAAAATGATTGTTGTTGGTAGACCCGTTTTGTAATGTCTGATAATATATATTGAAGTGAACTATGCATGCATTTCCTTTTTATGACAAACGTTATATCAGTACTAGCTTACATGTACATGTATAGCGTAGAATATACTTTACATGTTTTTTGTTGTGTTGTGTTGTGTTGTGTTGTGTTGTGTTGTGTTGTGTCGTGTTTGTTTGTTTGTTTGTTTGTTTTTGTTGGGGTTTGTTGGTTTTTTTTGGGGGGGGGGGGGTGTCATGAAATTTGACTGGTCAAAAATCACCTTTGACCGGTCACAATTGGAACTGACCAGTCACCATGACCGGCGTAACATGAAACGTTATTTTGAGCCCTGTTAATATACTATAATATTGTTCAATTGGGTTGATTTGTCATGTCCAGGTAAATTTATCTAAGAGCTATATTGTCATGAGCTCAGAATTTCGCTTGTTATATATAGATTGATGAAATAAATATGCCAACTAAGGAATTGGAAGTACCAGTTGATGCTGATGAAATTCTAAAGCAAAGTCGAATATATGGCAATTCCAACGATTCTCAAAAACTGACACCTTACCAAAATGCCATTAACAAAGCAGCATATGAAATTTGTTCCGAAAACCCCATATTAATTAAGCAAAAAGGTGATCTCCTTCAAGCATCTCGAAAAAAGTTAATGCAGATGGCTACCAGTATGCAAAAAATTCATCCCGATCAAAGATTTTTGGAACACATGCAACAGCTACACATTCCACTGCAGCAAAGAAGGCTCGTTTATCAACAGATTTGAGGAATACCAGGATTGAGGAATGTCAAGAAGATCTTAAGAATATCGATCTTCAATTAAAATATGCAGAAAGGGCCCAGGAAAAGTTTGCCAATGTACACCAGTACCAGTCGGCCATTGGAGCTCTTAAAGAAATCAAGGAAATGAAAGAAAAGAAAAGAGATATACAAAGGGAATTGGAGGGTCTTCAAAAGAGAGAAGCTAAAGCTTTGAGTTACAAAAAGAAAAATCCTCAGAAGAAAACCCAAATTTCATCTAGTCAGCAGGTCACGGCAACTTCATGTGGAAAAATTGATTCATATTTCAAAGATAGAGCCTCAAGTGGTAATACAGATCAGGAGTCTCCAGTGCCTAGTGAAACTGAAGGTAATACAGATCAGGAGTCTCCAGTGCCTAGTGAAACTGATGCAGCCAGTGAGCAGCATTTTTTAGGGGAATGAACTCAGTGCCTGGAAACAAGGTAACTGAGAATACAAAAGAAACAGAACTTACTACAACTAAACATATGTCAAACAACGACTTGAAAATTTCTTATGATGTGAGAGTGGCAACTTATGCAACTTTCAAAGCAAGAGGTGTCGGTACAAATTACAAAGTAGCGGATGGTGTTTATGTTTCCCCTCTCGAGGGGTTTACTTTAAATGATTTTGTTATTGTTAGACAACTGTTTTGTTCTAGTCGGCATGCTGATGGATGTCTAGAATGTTCACGTTTGATCGACTTTGCCAAGTTGGTAAAAGATGGTGGAATTGTAGATTTTGCAGTAACATATCGAATGCTTTTTTCACAGCTGGCATACAAAAGCGATTTGGCAGTGAGAAAAGTCATGCAGTTACCTGTTTGCGTGTTTAGGATGGCCACAATGTGTCCAGGAAGCGCGAAATTGTATGTTACTGAGAAGATTGATGGTGTAGATTACAGCTCTTTTGCACCGCTTGCAGAAAAAGTGTGGCAAACACAACAATCTGCTTCTAGATTGAACAAAACAACCCTAAAGGAACTTTGTAACTTGGCAAGCTCTGACAAAGACAAACTCCTTATTAAATATGTTTGTTGTGAAGCTCAAAATTTTTCAATGAACAAAGCACGACAATGCTATGGTTTCCAGAACTTCAATCAACAGAAAGAGAAGATTAACAACGCCTTGCTTGAAATGAAACAGATCCATGAAGTGGTTGAAGAACTTGCCACAGTGAAAGATAACGCGGTGTTAAGAAGATTTGGTATCAGTGTTGAGGAAGAACTATCTAGCAGTGGGCCAGAATGCTTATCATCAGCTGCAGAAGATTCGGAGAGTGAGAAGAATGATATAGAATGGCTGTCTGAGGAGGATGAGAAAGACCCGAAGGTACCTGGAGGTATTACATCCAGAAATGTATCTTCAGATCTACATGACTCCGGAAGAACATTAGAAAAAGATCCAGTAACTGCATCACCAATACTATCACATGATCATTTATTGTCTATGTTGAGAACCAATAACCTTAACTGGTTTGCATTTGTCACAGAATTATCAATTCTGTTACGGAACTCTGGTGAAGCCATTTTGACACAATCTCTGCACAACTTCTCGGAGCAACTTCCATTTTTGGATGTTTCTGCCGAGGAACAGTTGAAAATTGAAACATCAAGACAAGCCTACTTGGCAAGTGAAAAGGAAAAGGCTGCTCAAGAATCAATGTCAGATGATGATGACTCTATTCAAGGGTTAGATGGAGATATTTCTGAGCAAATTAGGAAACGAAGAGAGGAGTACCGGAGGAAACATGCACGGCTGAAAGCAAGAAAGATAGCAGAAGCACGTTTGCTTAAAAAAAAAGTACCAAAAGGTGTATCCCGCATTTTGAAAAAATTCCCGAACATTGGACATGATATTGAAGAGTTTGTAAGAACACGAAGAGTAGGGGCAGATGCATGGCGCAGGACTGGGGTACTAACATTTGATGGGAATGTAAAACAGGGCCCAAAGGTCACATACAAAAGCATTCAAGAGCACTTACAAACAATATATGGAACAAAGATTGCATATGGAACGGTCGTACAGCTTTCTGTCATAAGAAATAAGAGGCGTTTATCAGCCAAGAGGTATCGTGGTGTGGCACGCATCACCGGTAGAAGAGCAAGAAAGGGGTTTACCATTAAAATGAATCCTGATGCTCACTGGAATACTGCCATCAGGGGCGGATCTAGGAATTTTGATACCTTAGTCAAAGTTGCTGTGGGCCCATATTTCTAGGGGGGTCTGGGGGCATGCCCCCCCCCCCAGAAAAATTTTTGAAATTTGGATCTCTGAAATGGCATTTCCCGCAATCTGACAGTACAGTTGAGCAAAATTTTAAATGTTTTAAAACATGTTTTTAATGGACATTTTATCATTTTCAAGAAACATTTTATCTAAATTGACTTTGATATTTTCTTGTCTTAGAAACCTTGTGATAGTTTGCAAGTGTGTAAGGCTAAGTTTTTCCAGGAATGAGGGTGGGGAAATCCAATAAACAGTAGAGAGATATGTGGTCACATTCTAATATAAAAAAGTTGGCTGTTTCGCTCTATGTCAAAGTTCATCAGTATGCCTAGGAAACACCAGTTACATTATTTCCGCAGTCAGTGAATCCAACATGGACAGCCGAACCAACCAACACGCAAGTGAAGGTCTAGCTGAATTTAACATTCTGCATAACCCAGAGCAAGGTGGGCTACCTTCCATGGCTGTTGAGCCCCACCTACCCAGAGCTGTCTGGCTTTCAAATGCCTGATACTTGCCTTTTAAACCTCAACCCAAGCAGACAATGTCTGGTTAGTAGGAGTCAGGAGAAGCTTTTGTTAATGACCATAATGGACATTACATGGACATAGATGAGCTCAACTCTCTACATCATCCCGATCATTCTAACCCCCATCTAATATTCCACTACCCATCCCCCTACTATCCCATGTTACTATGAGCTGTCTGGTTTTCAGGCACCAGCAACCCAAGTTCAATTCCTGTCCAATGCAATTATCAGATTAAAATTTCATAATAGCCACATGTGAGAAGAATGCTTACTTGATGTATAACGATAATACATGGAAATTTGTAGAAATGTTAGATATTTATTGCTTAGCTTTTGATCTGTTTCCCCAGGCCCAAGCCTTATTACTTATATGTTTAAAAGTTATATGTTATTACTTATAATACTGCACAGTATGTTATATATTAGACAATTAACTGACTTGTAATATGAACTGAGGACGAATGTATTATGTAAACTACTGTGGAAAGGCAATCTGTCTCTGCATCATGATTATGATATACTAGTGAGTATCTAGAATTGAAACAATAAGTAGTGTTTATAGTATTACATGAAGCATTTAATAGCATTGGTTTATACCAGTGTGCTCAAGTGCTCAACGCAGATTATGCTAATATGGAACGGATATCAACAAAGATGACAAAAGAATAACATCGATATTGAATCCATATTGATGAACTACTGTACCTATAAGCTTACCTTAGAGCGACATATGGCTTACTCTAGCTTGTCCACCTTCATGTGTTGGGCCTTCTTTCCATCCTTGTATAAGGATTTTACACTAAACTTCGCATGAAGCTTCCGATCCGAGAGGATAGCACAAGCTTGGATTTTCGAAGACAAATCGCAATAGATTTGTCACAATAAATCATCGTTATTACTCTTCAGAGCGCTCTGCACACGTTCTAAGACGTTTGTTAAAGCCATGACAATCAAAGCCCGCGTGTAATCTCTGTTGTGTTGCTGCAAGATGCAGCTTCATGCGGCGGATTGCGGCCAAGATTTAGTTTCTAGCCAATCAAAATCTAGCCTGTGTTAAAAATATTTACTTCCGACGTAATTGCATTTACTTCCGACGTAATTCCATTGGCTTTGACCAATCAGCGCTCATGATTCCGACGTATTTCGGCCATTTTGACGTGGATAAACGTGCCGGTCGGTGACCACTTCCCGCCATAGTTACCTCTTATACGGTTCTAGTACCAAGCTAAGCCTGCTTTGCAGGCTACGGGGCCGATGGCGGCCACAGGTCGCCACAAGTCGCCACAGAATAACTTGCGCGGCGTCTGACGAGGGCTCTAGAAATTATGAAATTATTCTCCAGCAAAGAATAAACCGTATCTTGCCAAATACGTTAAAAATTGGAAAATCAGAAGAAACCCTTAAATTTTCCCATCTCAGATTTTTTACCTTAGTCGCATGACGTGTTTGACGTATATTAAATCCGCCCCTGCTGCCATGTACCGCAGCTTGGATTACCTGCAGCTGAAGAGTGGAACTGAGCAACTGGTTCTAAATCGCGACGATGCTGCAGGGTTTAGATTAGACACGACATTCACACACAAGCAGCACAAAGGGATTCAGCTGTTGGACAGCCACGATCTCACATCAAGAACTGATTATATGAACAAATATACATCAGTTTTGCAAACTACATCATACTTGTTCCTTCCAACATCATCAACCCCTGCTACTTGTGTTGGTGTAGTAAAGCCACATGTAGTTTATGACAAGAATCCGTGCCAGCATATGGCTGATCTGAATATGTTAGGCAAACAACACCACCACGCAGCAGTGTTTAACAGAAAGTCTGATGGGCAAAAAAAGGCTGTATGGTACGTTCGGGTTGATGGCAGCAGTGATGAGGGACCAGTGCACAAAGAGGTGCAGTTTCTCTGGACTGAAAAACATATCCAGGAAGCTCACACATGTACTGTTGTTACAACAAGGCATTCAGGGGGATCTTATCTCAATCCTGTGGAATTAATGAATGGCTGTCTTGCAGTGGCACACAACAACTGTTTTATACCATCAACCCTTGGTGGTCCAGTTAATGATGAAAATGGATTAAACACTGAACAGCTCAAGCGTAACCTGGACTTGGCAGCAGATGTCTATATTTCCAGAGTTGACGGTGCTCCATGTTGTAATACAAAGGTTCAGTTATGTAAAGGAGATCGTAGTGACAGTGCAAAAGAGTTACTGGAAAGAAGACAGAAACTGTTGATCTTCTTGCATGGAAAGCCAGCTGAAAAGGAAAAGCTTTTGGAAGATGAACCTGAGCTGTACGACTATTTTGGCAAGGTTTGGGATGTTTACAACAAACATGTGGTGCCATCTCTACCTAAGCAGTATGTGTTAATGTTAAAACCTTGTTTCAAAAACAATTGCCTCCATCCACTATGCAAAACTGGAGAAAGCCCAGTAACTGAATCAACATGGTTTCCCAAAGGACCACCTTTATCCTATTTCCCACTTCCCATTCCTGATGTCACTCGACCTTGGGGTGCTAATTGTGGCAGCTGTAATGGCTTCTGTGCTGGACACTATATGAAACCAGGAGACGCATTGGAGTCTTACCAAGAAAAAGGAAAAGCCATCTGCCAAATTGATCCTCCATCAGTGACATTACAAAAACTATTTGATGTAAATGAGAAAAAAGGATTGGATTTGCTGACAGACAAAAAAGCATTGGAGGACATTGCAAAACAAGTTCTCTTGACTCCAAGTGAGGTGACAATGTGGATTGAACATCTGAAAGCCATCAAGTCCAGGAGGAAAAAAGGAGCGAAAAAAGCTGCTGCAACAAGAGCAGCTAAAAAAGGTGACTATTTCTCATTTAATAGATTTAATTGTAATCTTAGCATGTCTAATAATTAAAATCGATGATACCCCAATTGGTTTGGGATGTCCACAAACCCTCGACTTTCAAGTAATTTAATCACTAATTTCTTTCTGCGTATCACGGTATTACTTATATTTTTTATTTACAATTATAATGACTGGAATATCATTATTACGCATTACTTTATGCAGTACCTGTAGTTAGTTTCTCAGTTTCTTTCTAAAAAAATATAGAAATTAACTAAGAGCTTATACTGGTTTGTAATGCCATTTTTTCTAATTATGTAGCATAAGCTGTTGTTGTTGCTCATCCTATTGTATTAACAACTGTATATACATGTATGTTACTTTTTTAGCCTTACAAGGTGAGGGGAACTCGGAAACTCTGCCAATACCTGTAGCAAATTGTCCATGTGGTCGCCAGACAGTGAGGAGAATATGATTGCTTGTGGAAATGCGGAGTGTAAAATTGGATGGTATCACCTTTCATGTGTCGGGCTAAATCATACAGAAACTGTACGGAATGAAAACTGGTGTTGTCCTGGATGTGAAGGTTTGTGTGAATCTTCTATTTTTTCTTATCACGTTACACTAATGCAATTTTATGTGTATCATATTTTCTTTAATTAGACAAATTAAAATTACTGTACTTCACTAAATTACCCTATTTTTTTTATTTTATTAGTTACAGATAATGATTCCTCTGACTCAGAAGATGAAGTCCTTTGTCATTGTGGAAGGCCAAACAAAGTAGAGCCTATGATTGGATGTGATGCTGTTGATTGTGCAGTGAAGTGGTACCATTTCAGTTGTGTGCGACTCACTGCACAATCTGTTCCAGAGGGAGAATGGTTTTGTCCAACATGCATGCACAAATAGAAAGCGTTGAGTTTAAATTGAAATAAACAAAAAATGTTAAAATGTTGTCAAATTCGTTCCCCATGGGTTGGGGGGATTTGTCAGCATACTTGTCCTCAGGGGGTGGGGTCATTAAGCATATTATTGTAGAATTGAAAATCTATGTCCCCACCAAACCCCGAGGTTGGGGCGGTGGGGGTTACAATTGACAAGTGCATTAGCAGGGTCTTAGCCAAAGTTCCTCTGTAAGGCCGGAAGTAATTTTGGCTGTGTGGACCAATCAGATGCGTTTGGGCAGGATTGGCTGAGTACCTCAGCCAGTACTTATGCAGTCGCTCCGTGTTTAAGAGCTTTGTCTGAAAAAACTCTTTTCATGACCAGAAACCTCAGACCAGACTTGTGAAATTTCTGTGTTAAAGATGTCAGGCTAGTTGGTCAATGTTGTCATAGCCATTGCTATCAAAACTGGACCAGTAGTCTTTTAATCCGTTATCTTTCAAAAACAAATATACTTCGTTCAGTTCGTTGCCACAAATATCTTTTGGGTTTGGGTATTCATCCATGAAATCCATGGCAGACCATGCTCTCTTGATTACAATAAATTTGAGTGACCGCAGGCTCTGGGAACGAAATTGTTTCCCATGATACATTGCGCGAACTAAGAATATTTATAGCAACTTAGTACCAGCCTACTACTGCCAAAGGCGCGAAACTCGAAAAGATGGCCGAAGTCTCTTCCAACAAAGTACGAACGTTCACAAGAAGTATTAAATTCAAAGAAAAACGAGGTCATTCTCTGCATTAAATGCACTGCAGATATGGATTCTGGGAGTATGAACGGAGATGATGAAGAGACTGGTGGTGGAATTGATGATGATGATAATGATGATGATGATGATGATGATGATGATGATGATGATGATGATGAAGATGATATGAATGATTCGGATATTAATGATGCTGAAGTTGATAGTGAGGACAATGAGGACATTGAAAACTTGTTTGTGTCAACAAGAAGTGGTAGAGTGGCTGGAAACTGGAAGCTTTCCAAATACATTCATTTGGTAAGAACTGTTTATATGTTAAAAATAGTTTTTAATACTCATTCTATAAAGTTTGTCTTCACTACTGAGCCAGTCTGAAGGTATTTGTCATCATGATATGGAGTAGATAGGTGATGTTTTGTGTGTTGTACTGTACTGTTCTATACTGCACTGTGATGTATTGTACTGTATAATTGTGCTGTATAATTATACTGTATATATCCACTGTACTGGTACTGAATATACTGAATTGTAATGTATATACTGTATCGTGATGTACTGTACTGTATTTTATATACTGTACTGAGATGTACTGTACTGCATATACTACACTGTAATGTACTGTACTTCATCTAATATTTATTTACAGCTCACAGCAAACAAAGGTAACAAAGATGACACTCGGGTTTGTACAAGGCAACCATTTTTGTATGGAAGATAAGTGCTTCTGAGTATTTACTAGTACAGTATACACATTAATATAAATAGATAAATTTAAAATTGCATTGGGCAAGGGGGGGGGGGGGGGGGTCACAAAAATAGAAAAACATTTTGGTGGGGGCCATGAAAAATTTCATCAAAGAAAACGAGGGGCTACGAAAAATTTACCATGTTTTGCAAAATATCTTCCACCCCACCCCCCGCCATTAATAATGACTGCTCCCTAAAGGGAAAAAAAATCTCTTTCCAGTTTCCAGAATGGGTTGATTTGTGATAAATTGCAAGATTCCCATTAAATTCGAGTGATTTTAGAATGTCTAAAAAATTGTTCTATTTCAAAGAAAATCTTGCAATTTTTTTTCAAACTGGAAAGAATTAGCTATACATGTATCTGTTTTTCTTTGTTGACAAAAACTAGGATTTCACTTTGAAATTTAAAACATATATGGCATTTAACATTAATTAATTAATTAATTAATTAATTAATTAATTAATTAATTAATTAGTATTTATTTTTTATAATTAGTTTATATTACTGTAATATCAAATCGTAATTCTTGAGGGCCACAAGTTTATTAGAGTTTCACTATTTCAATAGTGCTACCCTCTATAAATAGTGCTACCCTATATATATATATATATATATATATATATATATATATATATATATATATATATATATATATATATATATGAAAACCCGGAAATGTAACTGCAAAGTTAAGGAGAAATGCCCCCTCGAAGGAGAATGCCTCAGCCAATGCCAAGTATACCGAGCGCGAGTTAGTAATGACAAGGACGACAACATCTCAAACTACATAGGACTCACAGAACACTCTTTTAAAGACCGACTCTACAAACATCGAAACTCACTACGCTACCGAAACAAAATCAGTGCAACAGAGCTTTCAAAACATATCTGGTACCTGTGAGACGACAACGCCACCAACATGGAAATATTGGTCAATCCTGGACAGAGCACCTGCCTTCAAAAATGGCTCCAAAAGATGCGAACTCTGCCTCGCTGAAAAATATCACATTATTTTTCAGAAACTCAACCTCCTGAACAAAAGAAACGAAATCTTATCAAACTGTCACCATGTTAATAAGCACTTATTGTGTAACTTCAAGGCAATACCGCCTGACAATTAACACTTCCACCTCACAAGCATATTTATTCAGTGACACACCATAGTCCCTCAGTCGTCTGATGATTGCGTTAAGCATGAAACACCGTGTAATGACTAGATGTTTTAGATAATTTTAAATATATCACTATACCAAGCTCTACAAGGCAACAACTTCTGGGAGATTATCCATGCTTTGGATTATTTTACCTATTTATTTATATATATATATATATATATATATATATATATATATATATATATATATATACAGTATATTAATACATAAATAAAACGAAAGACAAACTTGAGTTATTAATTCACTACAAATCTGTTCCATGTGGTAAGTGGAGCCTACCACACTCTTCATTGAGGTGATTATTGCAACTGAAGAGTGTATATGCATTCTGAACTCTGTTTTGCTATAAACTGACATATATTATAATTTACAAAGTTTAGTTCATCAGTTGCTATTAATAATACCAATGCATTAACTGATAATCACAAATTAAAATTCTACATTGATTATCAAATCAATTAATTGATATTGATTGTTATGTAAGGAGGTTAATAACTGGTCACAAGTGTGATATATCTTTTTCCATTCAATAGAGCTAGTGTGATAACCATTTAACACACTGTATGCATACTAAACAGTTGAATAAATTATTTAACACCTCTGTTAAAGCAATGAAATGTGGGTAATTATTCATATTGCTGGTACATTTGGTGACTTGGTGTGTGGTATATTTTCTATAGATAGAGTGCTGAGTGTGAATTAGCTATGAGGTAGAACCAGTCGAGATGGCTGGGACATGTACAAGTGTTACAGATACTGTAATGAAAAACATACTGTATGAGATGGAGGGTGTAAGAGGAACTGAGGATGCGGAAGGCCGAGGATGACATGGTCGTAGAGTCTTGTATTGATTGCATAATATTGACACAGGTCATAGATTTTGAAACATTTACTTTCATAAATTGTTTGTGAAATTGTACTCATTTACTACAATGTTTATATCATTTACATGAGGAGACTCATTCGGTAACATTGAATCTTCGTTAAACTTCACTGGTGATGGGGGTGGGGGGTGGTGGGTGGGGTGGGGGGTGGTGGGGATGGTCGTATGCGACTCCACTGGTGTTGGAAGAGGGGGGGGGGGGGGATGAGGCTGCACTGGTGTTGGGGGAGGGGTATATGTGACTCCACTGGTGTTGAATGGATCTGGTCGTGTACTCGGGCTTAACATTGAATATCTATTTGATATGCTACATACTTAGTTACCTACTGTACATATAACCACAACACTAAGTTCAATAAAGAATACTTAACTAATATGGCTGTACAGCTGATGCCGTGGCAAAGCGCCATAAGTCTGAATTTGGAGCTCGCCTTCCGTGCTTTCCAAATATATTATTACGCACAAGTCGAATTTATTACTTTCGAATTTCTCACCTGATGTTCAGCAATTCTTATGTACTATATACTTTTGTAAAAAAAAAAATCCCTTCTAACTTCGCTCCTCAGAGTTCCTAACCATTTTCTCATTTTGGCAATTATAAATTCAACCGGAAATGCAATCGGGCTATAGCGGGATACTTCATGTTAGAACAGGATACTTCATGTTAGAACAATATAAAAGCAGGAAATTAGCCGGCGCTGGGGATTTGGGACGGCGTCATTTTGAAATTATGCGCAAAGGTTTCTGGGCCAGTTATAATAAAAAACAACAAGTAAACAACACAGGAGCCTCTGCGGAGACGAGAGACCGGATGTCCTAAATCATTGAGAGAACAAATTACATACTTGGACCAACTTGGTAACGGAGGTATAGTAACGCTTTTGGGGCTGTTTACATGCGATTGATTAGAATCTCACTGTGGTTTTGAAACTCGCATAAACTAAATGTACAAAGAAGAACTGGTTTAGTTTAGATGTAAACGATGCCTAACGTTGATTAAAATCTCCTTTTGCGGCGGTTAGCGGGCCCATGTAAACATCCCCCTTAGCGTAAAGCGTTCTATTTGTGTCGACTGAAGGGAACACTAGCTCGCAGATCATTTAATAGACCTTATTCCAAAATTAATGGCCGCTGAATTAAAATTTTTCATGTGGGAAATTCAAAATAATTTTTACTTTAAAAAGAGGTCATAAGGGCTAATTTATATGCATATAAAAGAATTCTAATTCGGCGGTCATTTTGGAATAAGGTCTATAAACAATAGATTCATCAGTTTATTTCTAGTGTGTATCCAAGCAGGGGTGTGGCGAATTAATCACAATTGGGGGGTGTCATATGATGACCAACGTTTTGCAATGATAAATGAAAATTTTCATATCTGAGACAGTGTAAAAAAGGCGAGAATTGATCGAAAAACTTGTAATGTATAAAACGGGGTATTTAGGAGCTGGGCAAAACAAGACAAGACAGAAACATTTTATTTTTATGTAAACAATCAAAAGTCACTGAAACTCTGAAAGTGTTCTGAATGTTAATCTAAAAGTAACCAATAAAGCGGAGAACATGTTTAACAGTTACAGTGGTAATCTAGTTATCTAGGCAATGCTAATTCTTCGGCAAACGCCCAGCAGAAATTCCTCGTTTGACCAACTATTTGATATTTAGAATTAGGGGGGGGGGGGGGGGGGGGGGGGGGTGTCGTATCCAAGGGTGACAAAACAACATGGCCGCTTTCAAACACCAGAGGTTCGCACCGTAGACCTAGCCTGCGTGCAGTCCCAGACCTCCCAAAGGAAGTATTACTTCCTTACTTCCTTTGGGAGGTCTGGGACTGCACGCAGGCTACGCATTGAATTGAATTTATTAAAAATTTAAAACCGTGCAGCATAGGCTGAATTGCGTATAAATTTACACATAAAACTTATTCTAATTAAAATTACAATAAATCTACAATTTATGTCTGGCACATTTCATTATAAAGGTATTGCCAAACCTATTAGTATTAAATTGAACTTGATTAAAACGAGTAGGATTCCTCAGGGAGTAAGAATGCGTAACTTCGGGCGGAAGTAGATCAAACAACTTAGATGATTTGTCATTTCGTGTCTTCGTAAATAACTTACGGCAAAGAGACTCACGTCGCGTCACTAAAGATGGTAAATTCAATTCCACCAGAGCCTCATCATAACTAGAGTAGTTCCCATAACCAAGAATAATTTTACATGCTCTTTTTTGGACACGTTCCAAATTATTACATAAAAATTTAGGCAACGCATAGTGAAAAACAGGGGCAGCATACTCAATGCATGACCTAATACATGCAGAATAGAAAAGTACAAGTTCGTTTTGGTGCACACCAGCACGTTTGAGTTGGATGAGAAAATACAATTTCTTGGATGCTTTTTTGATGATATTATCGACGTGAAGATTCCATTTCAGGTTGTTACTTATAATAACCCCCAGGATTTTTGCATGTGAGACGACGTCTAACAAATTATCACCAACCATAAGTGGATTAAAGGTATCTTTGACCCGTTGAAAGGAGAATCTCAATTCCTTACATTTGGTAGGATGGAGGGTGAATTTATTCTCTGTTGACCATTGACATATGTAATTGAGAGTTGATTGGATGTTACTGCATTCGCTCCGTAGACCTGGCACTGAGTACCTTACAAAACATTCTACAAGTCAAATCATGAATAATATACAACATGCATGCATGCCCTTTTTGGGAAAGTTTTAGGACCGAAATATCAACGTCTAAAAGTTATATTCCAAACTGATCGTATCCTTGTGATCTTAGTAAGCTTGTGCGGTTAAAAGAAAACTTTACAAAATCTGGGTTTCTAGGTGATTTGATTCGCGCCCAAAACGCGATCTTTTCAGTACTGGTGATTTGACTTTGGTCACTTTATCATTAGGCTCCTTCGGTATTGTTTATATCTTGCTACTATTGGCAGGTGATGCATCTGCGAATGGGTTACCTGAAAGTGCTAAACTCTGGTACTTCAAGGATTGCTGATGGTTTAATTGTGCAATTGGTACTGGATATCTGACAAGGATCAACGGCTGGGGTTGCGTCTCAGTCTTCTGTTGCTCTTATCGTTAATGATCCAGTATGAGTCTGATGTGGTATCCCGGTTTCCACTCATCTAAGCTATCATCATTCAACAAGATGGGTTGGTTGGGCAGGTAGATGTTCTTGTCTTGCTTGGGTCAGTTAGGTGACTTCAGGTGTGCAGAGCGCTTTTCACTAAGACAAGTTTAAGAGCTTTCTAACAAACCGCACACAAGTGACCGTAATCGATGGCGACCACTCTGATGTGTGTGAAGTAACGTCTGGTGTACCACAAGGGTCTCGGTACTTAGGCCTCTGCTCTTCCTCTTATTCATGTATTCAGTCTGCTTGCGGATGACTGTATTTTATACATTCATCTTTCCTCTGCACTTTCTCCGGAAGTGCTCAAAACTGATCTTGCTTTCTTTATTTGATTCAAGATAGTTCATAGACTTTTTTCTTGACTTTTGATACCTCGACACTTGGAGCTGCCCTACAAAAAATCGAGAGATTCGCGCGGTTTCGGACTCAAATTGTGTTTTTTTGTCAAATATTCAAGCTACGTTTTTGCTGCTAAAAAACTTTAGAAGAAATATCTATTACTGTAGCATGTTTGCATTTCTTTGTAATTGGGTCATAACAAAATATAACTTAAAAAATAAAGATTTTCTTGCATATAAAGAGGACTGGGGCTGTCCTGCATGTCTGCCTCCATGATGGCTTCAAAATTTGGTTTGTAGGTATCGTTCCAGTCCTTATACAGAGTTCACTGCATCATATCGCATCACATTACGTCACATCATGTCATGTCATCACACGCGTCATATCACGTCACATCACATCCACTGCATCACGTCACATCATCTATCATTACACGTCACTTTACATCGTATAACATTGCATCACTTCACGTCATGTCATGTCACGTCACGTCACACACAAACATCATGTCACATCGCGTCACCTCACCTCACGTCACATATAAATCGAGCGGAGTGCAGTGCAACTTAACACGACGCTACACAATATAAAATATAGATTATTACAAATATATATTTTCATTTTTCACCCGTAAATTACAGATGTTGAATTTTAGGTTTACAAAACTATCATAGAAAACCACGCTCACATAAACGCCATGCATTTTCTTCACACGAAACGCATTTACACAGTTCTTTTTCTAGCTAAAATTATGAGTTCATATATCGACCGGAGTTTGATAGGTACTGTTAGCCGTTGATGACGTGACGAGAGGCGTGTTGATTAAGCTCGCGTCGTGGTTCGCAAAATTTTGCGACGATCTTTTTGAGATAACAGCATTGCTGGTAGAACAGACGTTGCTAAATTCGCTGGTTAGGATTTTTCTTCCACTTAATGATATATTGTCTAACGACTAAAAAAGAAATTAAAAAAAAATTCCTTAATTTCTAATTACTGTCCAGCAGATTGCTTTAAGAAAAACCATAACACAAAACAATTTTGAAAAAAATGGTGTTGGCGATAACATTCCTTATTAGAAATATAGGATCTTGCGTATAGACATGGATCTTATCTTCGAGTGGTCATGCAGTAAAAACAAATTTAAAAACGTTAATCCTTCTCCCAAACATTTATAATTAAAAAAACACATGCACTTTTAATTCGACAGAAACACGGAAAATTACTTTTATCAAAAGTATCAAACATCTTCACTTACCAGGCTTTTTGGTCCCATCTTTTTATTCTTACTCTGTTCTGTCAACCCCATACACCTTCTCAGTCGACTGTCGCCACTATGACGACCATATCTTAGTATCCGTTCTGCAGAGACCACAGGTCGTCCAAGCATCATATTGGCATCGAAGGTGATATGCCTTGAGGAGGATTCGATTTGCGGCGAGGTTTGCTCAGGAGGGAGTGGGGCGCTGTTTGTTCGCGTTGGTCGTCTGGGCACTTCCGAACTTGGTTCAACGTTTCTAAGGTTATAATAAAATTTGAAGTATTGGTTATGAGTTCTGTTCCAAGAATCACGCATAGCGTCACAGGCTAATACAAAAAATAAAGTAAAAACCTTCAATCTGCCTCCTGGACATTTTTAAAATGTACAGAATGGGATGAGAACCGAGAAATTTCTTATGCGGCCTTAGGCGTTCTTCTCAGAAGGCTTGATTAAAAACATCAACTGAACGGCAAATAATTTTCACTTTAATTTTGAAACCAAATTAACTCAAATGAAGCATGTGAGTGTTTTTCTCTCACAACGCCAAACAAGTAGATTTTCAAGTGATTATGTTTGATAATAGCAAAGATATATAACCTTTTCCGATAAGTCCTTATGTACACGTGATGTCAAAATGTTTAGTTTGCATATCAAACAACTTGAAATATCTCAACAACGAAGTAAGGGAACGAAAAACTGGAAAAGATGTTACTCTGTCATTTTAAGTGTTCTTTCAAATACGAGAAACTTAATTTTCGTTTCATCGGTAAAAATAATTACTTTAATGTGGGATCTTTTCGTGCTACGAAAACATACAAAGTTTCTGTGGCATGAATTTTGAAGTCGGATGAGCAATCCAGTTCTATAAAGATAAGTGGGCTAGACCCCTCTGGCCCACCTGGCTATGCCACTAAAATAAATCCTTAACTAGTAATACATGAACGCAACAACCCCTCGCCGGCTTTATATGCAATTTTTAACCTCCCTTCTCCCCCCCCCCCCCCCCCCCCCCCTTCCTCCCCTAATTTATGTTTTTGTTGTATTAATGAACACTTGCACAGATCAGAAAACATCCAGAAAATTAGCTAGCAAGGTTCATCTGTAGTCGTGTATTATTTCTATGGTATTGACACACCGAAAGGACATGCAATGTCAATATTAAAAAACCCAAAACGGGATGAACCAAATGACAAATTTTCATTCACAAATATATATAAACAGTGGCCAAGAAAAGACACAAATCACACAATCACACAATGTCAACGTCCTAGCGTTGAAAGACAATTCTAGACAATAATTATTTGTATTAATTTTCATTTTCAAGATTTCTTCTGTTTTAACTCAGCTAAACTGTTAAATACGAATCTCCTACCGTTAACTTTCTTCTGCTTTTGTGACCACAAACACTGCCAATTCAGTCTACTCTTTTCGGATTGTTTTTCTCGTTCGTGGTTTCTTACTTTTTTCGTTGTTGACACAAGTAAATATGACAAGGCATCATTCAGTTCTCTTCATGATCTAAAAAGCCGTTTGTTTCAAAATGTCTTCATCGTTCCCTCTCGAGTTATGTAGAATACACCAGAGCAAAATTCTTTACGGCTTTGAACAGTTTCAGGACACATCCTTCTTCTTTCAGTTACATTTCGGTCGGCTCGTTTTCCGTCTTTATCGTATCAGTTTTTAGGATTTTTCCAGTGGTTTTAAGTCGTATTTATTGTTGTCTTTTTCTCGCTGCCACATCTCTTGTTAGCCTTCTTTCCTTGGTCTTTTTTCATAGTAATATTAATGTACATTTTAGCTGAAACCATTTTTTCTGGCAAAGATTTCTTTCGTCATGATCGTTGAAAAACTATTTTGTATCCAACCGAACTTATAAATTATAATTTGCTGACGTAAATTTAAATAATTTGAATAATTTAACGGATTAGTTACCAGTACCCTGCTATTCGAAATGCGCAAGTTGTGGATTTGATAACATATATATAGATATATATATATATATATAAACATCTCGCAGAATTTCTTTCCCACTTGCGTGTAATTTCGCGTGTACTACACGCGTGTAAAATGGACTCCACGCGTGTCGAGATTAGCACCCTCACCGGGCTCCGGGCCTTCGGCCCGTCGCCCGGCTCGGGGAAAATAATTAACCTTGAATTGACCTTTACTGTAGTTGTCAAATACCTCTGGCCTAGACCTAATCCATTTAAGGAAAAGTTCTGTAGAAGACGACCGTCATGTTCTGCCAATGATTTCTTTTGTCTTTTGATCATTGATGACAGTGAAACTTTCCTTGCCGCGAGGCTTCTTTCTCGCTGATTTTGCTGATTAAGATTAGCACCAGAAGCAGCAGTTGTACTACTTTCCCGTGAAGATCGACTTCCTGTAAGAAGGGAATAAACAACCTGGCCATCGATGGGGCACGTGTTGTGTTCGTTGGACAGCCAAGAGTCGATACAACTACGATGGAACTATAGAATAAAGGAGAAAACAACACAATTAAGTATAAGCGTGACGATTGTAAAAAGACTGGATAGGAAACTAACAGTCACGTATGTGGCGTTTTGAGCCCTTTGATTGGTTTGAGCCCCTAGCTTGAAATCGGTTTGAGCCCCTTCACTCAGTTTGCAAAATGGTTGAAACCTATGGTTGGAAATTGTGATGTCACGAATGGCGTGAGTATGATTGTTTTGCTTCAATTTTTAAGTGGACTTTTCTTCATATTCTCACCTTCATGCAGATGACTATGTTGACGTTTCAAATGGTTTTATCGCCTTACAAACATGCCTAAGCTATAATCGAGTAAAAAAACTACGACCAGCCGACAAATTGAAAACGTACAAGACAAAACATAAACCGAAAATAAACATCCTGAAACTCAAAATATGAAAATATGAGCTAAAACAAGCTAAAACAATTAGACAACAAATGAAACGGTAACCTTCTATAATCGCGTGTTCGAGGTAAACATTGATTTTTGTTTTCGTGTTTTCTGTGTTGTTTCGAAAAAACTGGCGTCGCAATTAAGTACAATATTATATATTGTTTTGCTTGGAGTTTGCGATGCATATTTTACCTAGTAAACCGTGATATTTTCTCTACAAAATTTGCTTGTCACGTAGTACGCTGCTGAACAACCTTAAAATTTGATGCTTTCAATTTTCCTTCAAATTCAATGCCCCCACTCGTATCTATATTATTTCCATGATGTAATACGTGTACTAACCGACTTACCTCGTGTTTACAAGGCAGTCTGCGAACTACCTGCGAAGGTCTATAGCCACAAAAACACACACCACACTTTTTATCGCCGCTGACCAATCTGTGATTATCATTAGCCACTCTTTCAATAGGAAACGAGTTGAGAACATGTCCTGGAACACTGGCCTGGCTGACAGATGAGCTGTTCAAATGACAAAGAATCATACATCAAAACCATCGTTGCTTATAAAACACCAAAACCAGCCAACAACTTGCAAAAGTATAAAAAAGAACACATTCTGAAAAATAATGCCATCTGAAAACTCTAGCCTGCTCGCAGGCTGACTGCATACAATTTTGAACATCCACCCCCATTTGCAATAAGAACACTGACTGTTTCTTCTTTTCACTCCAAGTCTATAGATGATGGTTTGAAGAAGTATACAACTTCTTTGCATTTTCGAATTTCATTCCAAAATCTGATCTTTTGCCTTTTGAGACTTCAGTACACAAAATCCACCTTTATGAATAACTAATAACACACTTTAATATTTGCATTTATGATTGACGTGCAGGCTCTCTCTTTCTCTTGTCTGCATTCCCCTCCCTCCACAAGAACCTGCTCGCAGGCTATGAAAACTCGAGATATGAGGTAAACAATGGAACTACTTACTATACTGTAAAATTGTATATTTCGACTCTATTTTAAAATTATCTTCAGACAAGTGAAAATACAAATACATGCCAGGCTTATACATATACAAGTCAAAGGTTTGATGACATCATCGGCAACAAAAGAAAACCTATCGCTCTTTACACGCGCGAGTCAGAGTGATAACAGGAAGAGAAATTAAAATATCACACCTGTTAAAAACAATTAGCATTCTAACTCGTGTAAATAGGGAAAGGTTTTCAGTTCTTAACTTGTATCTTGAGTTTTCAGGATGGCATTATTCTTCGGAATATGTTTTATTCTATATTAACCGTGTCACTTATATAGGAGTATATAGTTGCAGGCGCTCTTTCAACGACAAGTTCGTATCCTCCAGGATAGGGTAAAATCGCAGCAAAAAAATATTTAAACGTCACCAGTGTAACCCATATAATACTGTATGGCTGACATGAGCCAACAGTCACCAAGAGTATTGTAAACAGAAAAAAACGTTCTATCGACTATTTGTAATATAATAATATACATGAAAAAATTACTGCATCCTGATTGGTCGAGAGGAGTGCAATTTCAATGTAATACAGTGCAGAAAAGGTGTAATACAGTGCAGAAAAATGAAATACAGTGCAAATTCAATGAATATGAAGCATTCTGATTGGCTAATAAACAACCGGAAACTACCGGAAAGCCAATGAAATGCCTATGCGGATTTTGAAGGATGGTTTTTCCTTCACGAGAAAATCCAATATGGCGACCAAAACATAAAGTTGTCGAAGAACATTTCGATGAAATACAGAGTGAATTTTGCTTTAATATTGTCATAAAAGTCCCTGCAAGAAGACTAGAAGGGGTTAGATGCTATGAGTAAAACGTTTGACGTATTTATTGAACAAAATGAAGCAGTTTTCAACCATTAAACTTCGAGAAGTACTAGTGGAGCAATGAGTGGTATGTAACTTCGCAGCTGGAAGAACATTTTGTCTAACATTTTCATGTATATTATTAATAAGTAATTATAGCATGGTTTCGAGTGCAATTTTGAAAAAACACACACTCGTGAGTTTTTCAAAGACCTCAAATAGCACTCGTCCTTCGGACTCATGCAATTTTGATAGTCTTTGAAAAACCCACTCGTGCATGTTTTTTCCAAATTGCACTCGAAACCATGCTATTACCTATACTTATCAAATGAGTACTCTTACATTCCAAATAATAGTATACAGGGCAAAATAGCATAGTGGAAAAATCTGTAGCAATCAATAATTGTATAGAACAGAATAATAGTATAGAGATTAAAACATCCCCAGAAGTTGCTAACTTGTTCTCAGGTCTTTGCTCAGGAGCTCCAGACGGTGGAACAAACTTTTTTTATCTTGGAGCGAATATCAACATATTTCTCGCTTAGAAAAGGATTTGAAAAAATATTTGGACAAGTGGATTTTCCCAGTGATGCGCGCAGAAGTGGTAAATTCGTGGAAATGCCTACATTTAAAAATCGTACAGGCCCGAATAAGGTTCGTATAGGGTGGCAAATGCCTTGAATTAATAATCGTACAGTTCCAAATAAGGCCGTATAGAGTGAGAAATTTCCTTGAAATCAATATATGTAAGAGTAGTTGCCAAATCACCCGAGCACTATATAGGCTCATGTTACAAACGTTTGTTTCATCACAATGAAATAACGATAATTACTGCATGTATGGTAATCCCGTTTTACCTGTCTAACTGAAGTAGTATATTGTAATCATCTTCGGTAATTTCTCTTGACTGCAGTTCGCTTGCCACTGCCGACGGAATAGGCTGAAACTTTGATGCTGGACGCCAGCGCTGATTTGGTCGCTTGAAAAATCCAGCCAGAATAGTAACATTTAAGCTGGTTTCCATATACTTGTAACTGTTGTAATTCAGTCGGCGACTGTCGCCGATCAAGTCTTACAACAATGACAACTTGTTGTAATCCAATCGGCGACTGTTGTAGAAGTTGAATCAGGTTCAACTTCTACAACAATTACAACAGTCGCGGATGCGACAACAGTTAATGGAAACATCAATCGCCGACAGTCGGCGACGTTGGCGACGAAACATGAGATTTAAGCGGCGAAGTTACTGAACTTGTAAATAATGCTTGCTATATTGTTATATAAACTGTGAAAATGATCACAAACAAAATTTAGTTGTTCAATTTGTTTTTGAATGTCAAACTTAGCTCATCTGAACTTTGTCAAAACCGAGAAGTCCTCAGTCCGAGCGTATCGGCGATTTGAATTACAACTATATGGAAACACGACTGTTGAAAAAGATCGCAAACAATCGACGAACAATCGCCGACTGAATTACAACAATTACAACTATATGGAAACCAGGCTTTAACACAAACACTAACGCCGACAATATCAATAACACCTACACTGACACTCTTACACTTATTAATACAAAACTGACAGTCTTACTCTCACACCCCTATATGCGCACGTACACTAACACTTATCCTTGCACTCACCTTAACACTTACTCTCACACTTCAATACTGACCCTCACGCCCCAACCTCATGCTCAACTTTGCATTGTCACTCGTACTGTTACTGCCACTGTCGCTGCCACAGTCGCTGCCAGTCTCTGTCTCTGTCTCTGCCACTGTCGCTGCCTATATCATTGCCACTGTCACGGACACTGTCACTCAAGCTCGCACTCACACACTCACACTCAAACTAATATTGGTATTAAGACATCTTTGTATGTTATTAGTGTTTTCAACTTGAGTTGGTAAAGTTTTTTCGTATATGTTTTTGCTGTACAAGCTGTCGTAAGTTGAACTCAGAGAAAAACTCTGAGCTCCAGACGGGACTCGAACTCACAACCTTCCGAATGCCAGCCGGACGTTCTCACCATTGAGCCACTGGAACCCAGATAGTAGACCGAGGTTTTTTTCGATATTTATACGCCTGGGAACTAGTCAAACCGTACGTGTGTCACAAGTACTTGTTTGTGGGTTCGAGTCCCGTTTGGAGCTCAGAGTTTTTTTCTGAGTTTAACTTACGATAGTTTGTACAGCAAAAACATACGAAAAAGACATTTTTGGTTGGGTATACATCTTACATTTAAGACTACACTTGATAACAACTAAAATACTAAACATTATCCGAGATTGTGAAATATATTTCTGACTTTCTACGTTCGTAACCTATTTTCTCACAAAACTTCGTCTCCATGTTCGTATTGTTTAGACACCGAAAAGACGTTGCTCCCAGGCTCATTCTGTTGGCTAACCGTAATTTAAACAATATCGCACAGATTGAGTTAAAAAATTAGCACTCACTTGTCTGGCAACAAAAGAATGCTGGGGATGTGGGTCAGATGCAAAGCACTCTTTACAAAGCTGGTAGTTTGAGCACACAGTACACCTAAATTAAATTATAAATGAAAAAAGAAAAATCATGGTTATCGAACCATGCACGTTTTAAACTCGGGTTTGTTGTCTTGTTGCAATAGACCAGTAGCGGTGCCTATAGAGGCGACTGGAAAAACCGAGGTAAAGGGAATATTTTCAATTCGTCCAAATTCGAGGAGAAAATGTTTGGCGATGAAATTTCAATCAGGGTCTAATAAAAAACCTCGTCTAAAAAATTTTATCATTGGAATTTTTGAAGTTTTATGACTTTCAGAAACCTGTTAATCAGGGTTATTCCCTACAGGCGGGCAACACCATCCAAGGGAGCGCGCTAAAAGTGGCCTACTAGAAGTTACAACTAGGACTAAAATGAAAGCGTCAACAATCAACCAACCTGTAACATTTTCCAGAGATAGGCGACACATCGCATTGAGCACAAACAGCTCCTAGGTGAATGTCTGTCCTTTGTCTATTTGTGGCAGACTTTAGGTACTCTGTTTTTATCACCTGTAAAGACGTAGTACTGTGTATTACATGTATGACAAAAGCTATGGTCAACAACTGCATGTAAATGTGTTTGGGTCAGGCTTTTTTTTGTCACTACTAAAGTGGTCTTAGACATTAATCATTTGCATATGGGAAACAAGAGGACACACAGAAACTGCATAATTTCGCCAGCGGGTTATTATCATCACTTATAGACCTGGAGCGAGGGGAATTCGATGAAATATTACCCCGAGGTATGATATATCCCGAGGGCGAAGCCCGAGGGATATATCATCCCAAGGGGTAATATTTCATCGAATTCCCCGAGCGAAAGGTCTATAAATGATATATTATATCGAAACATATTAACCTTTCCAAAAAAGCTTAAATAATGTTAATAAAGTTCGCTTAGCTTAACTTTTGTCCGCTTTTCATTGTCTGTTTCCATTCTGTTGTCGTCTCAAGGGTTCTGGATGCATTGTTTGTTGCTTCTTTGTATTCACTGAATCCTTATTTTCTTGTAACCTAACAATCTTCTTGTCAACATCTGAATGTTCAGGCGAAACGTTTTCTTGTCTCGCCAAACTCCGCCATTGTTGACAGCTTCGTGAATCGTGCGTGACATTCACGCGTGGTACACGAACTCGAATACCACGGCCACAGCGGGGTATTCGACTCGAATACCCCGCCACAGCGGGGTATTCGAGGTTATACCCCGCTGTGGCGGGCAATTCTACGATAAATTAACTGGTCACGTGGTACAAATCAAGCTCTCTGACTGGACAATTTACAGTTGAGATATAATATTTATAGTAATACCATGATCGCCTCGGATTCTTTTGTTCTCCAAGGCGGAATGTAAACCTCGTATTTCCCTCATCGCTCATACATGAGGGAAATTTATCCTTTGTCTTCTAATTTTCCCGTGCATGTTGATGAGGGAAAATTAGAAGACAAAGAAATCCTTTGTCGTCTTCTAAATTTCCCGCTTGCATATATTTTTCCTCATCAACATGCACGGGAAAATTAGATGCAACTTCTCTGATCAACCGTGTAACTTTCCTGTCGGTAAGATTCTCAAAGTTTTTCTTGACATGACTTTCCGGGAAATTAGCTATTAAATTTCCCCTTTGCCTCGGGAAGATTTGTAAAGGTCCTCGGGCCTGCGGCCCTCGGGTTTCACAAATCTTCCCTCGGCGGCGGGGAAATTTAATCGCTAATTTCCCTCAAGTCATGTTATTACTTATAAATGTTTAAAAGGAAAACGAGTCACCCCGCTAACGAGACTAGCTCACGAGACCTACACATGTATGAGTGAATGCTTGATTACACTTGTACTGAAATTATGCAAAAATGTTTGCGTAAAATAAGGGTAATGATGCATGCAGTCAAGCATTTCTTCTACATGGAGAATTTTGTTCTGAAATTTTTATTAAATTCTTATCCAAATCACTCAACCAAATTCAACCAAAATTTAATAGGTTTATAATAGGTTTTTAATAGGTCCTTGGTCTATGATCAATCTTTCCACAAACTATCATGAAAACCTGTGCAGTACTATGTGAGATTTTCTGGCAACAGTCAAACAAACAAACAAACATATAAACTAACATACAGATAAAATAACCTTTTGCCGAGGGTAAAAACTATACCAAAAATATCTTCTGATCCATTAAACTTGTGTTGTTCTAGTTTGAGTTAATCGTAGAAAGTTGTCCTTCAGCAGCATATATGGTAAAAACGTTAAAGATTCTAGAATATTTATTAAGGTTGGCTCGATACCGTCTTTTAAAATTTAGATGTATATCAGTTTGACAACAATTTCACTTTACTCACCTCAAATGTACCAAAATCTACACGGCACAAAGGACACTTAATTGTCGACTCGCCCGACGACTTTTGATGTTCCGCCCAGATTTTCATGCATTTGATATGAACACTATTGCCACAACCATACCTAACAAGAATCATAACAAAATGTCTCAGTAATTTTTATATGATACAAACATAAATATAATATACAGGTCTTTGCCTCTGAGTTAGGTTTTCAAGTTTTCACAACCTTCCTCAAAGTAGCGGAAATTTTGACTTTCGCAACATTCATGCATAAATAGCGTGGTTTTTACCTTGGCTTCCCAGCTATTCTTAGTAAGCTTTGCAATACTATCACTCAGGATCCTGTTAACTGCTAGCCTGCTACTGGCTGCTGCTAACTACTCTCGATTGTTCCGGACGGAGAAGCAGATCTTAGGTGTCTCACTGTGACTGCATGCTGGGCATTTATTGGTTACACTTTGCCTGATCAATTATAACTTTCTCAGACTCTAAATTGTTTTATCTGCATGGTGTTTAACGTACGAGTCTTCACTGTGAACCTTTTCACTAGTACACTTTCCTCACGGATAGTACCGCCATACCCGCCGCTTTTTTCCAACTCTGTGAAAACGAGATGTTTTTCCTACGTATAGAGCGTTTTCTGCGAATGATTTTGATAAAATCTCTTAACGAAAAAAGTAGCCATGCATGGTACGACGCTTTGCCAAGAAAACCTGCGTTTAGCATATGCAGGTGAACATACGTGACAGCCCAACAAATGACTGCGAGAAAAACCATAACGAATACACAATAATTTTAAAAAATTAATGCTGACGTTTCATTACTAACCTAGTAACATTTTCAGAAAAAATAAACTATTTACAGAAATTTAGATTAAATAGCTAACTGATACAAAAAATAGATGGTGATAGACGGGAGTACAATTAACATTATACTCTAAAGTAATTCCTACGGATTAGTTGTTTGGGGTGCAGTAAGAATAAAGATATCTTTAACTCATTACCGGAGCGGTTGCACTGTAGGGCCGCGAGGCGAAAATTTTTAATTTACTAAAATACATGCCATCAGAAGATGTTCTTTCTGGTGTTAGATAGAACACATTATATCCTACTGTTATAAATCAGCTATAGCGAAATTAATTTATAAATTACAAGAATGTAACACCAAACTGTATGTCTGAAATAGTCAATAAGCGAGAATGTAATTATTCATTACGTGCCAAACATGAGTTAACTGCACCACGTTTCAATACACGAACAATGCAACATTCTATCACGTATATAGAGGTGCAGTACTGTGGAATATCGTCTGCAGAAAACACAGTGACACATTCAGTAAAGAGTGCAGCGTTAAGTCATGATTTACTAGAAATGCCACTAAAAGACTAAAACTTTTAAGCTTTAACTATGAACAATCAGATTTTTGCCTCTAAAACGTTTCAAAGCGTAGATTCGTGCTTCGTTCCAGTTCCTTGCACGACCCTATAGTCTTTAGTCTTGAGTCTTGAAAAGTATTAGACAGCCAACTGTTTTCAAGAGAAAAATCTTTGTTCTATTGAGTTCAGAAACTCTAATTTGCATTAAATTTGCATATTGCTATAAACGTAATTTGTCCAGATATACACAAATGCTGAACGTGTAAAACTTTTCAACTATCAGCACTAACAGTAAAGCTATGCAAGGAACTAGAATGAGACACAAATCTAGACTACGAAACATTTTAGGGGGAAAATATCGTTTTTTATAACTTTTTCCTATCAAGCCGTCTTAAGAACTTTTCTATTCATAGTTAGACTTAGGTTCTACTTGATATAATATTTTTCATTGCAGCTGTAATATTATAGTTTTAGATTGACTTTACTGTAATATTAATTCTACTCTATTACACACGACCCACAAGCGATATGCTTTACACATAATCGTGTATAAATGAGGTATATTGTTATTAGAAGAATACTAAATGAACATCAGACGTGAGAGATCGGAAGCATGCAAGACAAATAAAAAAATACATAAAAATAACTTAAAAATAGAAACTAAAAACAAGATCTGAATTAAAATGGCTTATTTCGCTTGATTTGTAGCGATTAAATGTCCCTCAAGCTTTGGAAGGTTTAGTAAACTTTATACTAAACCTCCCTTGGCTTTTGGGTACATTTAATCACTAATCAACCGAAATACCACGCTATTATTATACATCAATATGGTTAAACTAGCTTTTCTCCTCGTATTTCTGTCCTTGAACACTGCTGACACTCTAAGTATATATCTAAACATTCAGCCATACTTGCAATATGTGGTGGGCTGCGATTTGCCAAATAAATCTTCTTGACAAATTGGACAAACATCCTCCTCTGTAATTTCTTTCTTTGATAATTTCTCTCGAGTGTCAGTTTGTTCACAGTTTTTATTATTAACAGTTGCTTTGTTAATTCCAGTATTTGTAAATAATCCTCGAACAACTTCACCAATTTCCCTTTCAACAAGACCTAATTGGTATATTACTGCAAAAGCAAAAAGTAAGTACAGTAAGCCACAACTTAATATTCGTAAATAATATAAAATACAATCTGAAAATACACATCTTGAAAAAAAAAGATAAATTGGATAAAAAATCAAGACAAAAATGAAATGGTAATTTTTCGACTTTATTCCAAAGTCATCATCAGACCAAGTGACTATAAAATAAAATATCTGTTTTTTGTATTTACAAAAAGAAACTAATAAGCTAAGTGTTTAAAAAAGGAGTTAAAAGTCTTTTAGATATAAAACGTATATACATATTATATTTTTAATATAGTCACTTGGTCTGATGATGACCTTGGATTCTCAAACTCATTAATAATTCATGAATTATCGTAGCCAATCCATGCATGAACATATACCACATCACATGCATAAGTTTTGATACCCAATGAAAACCTGTAGGAAAATTCCTAGTGAACTGGATTACAATTCTTAATCTGCATATTGAAATCAATGAAGACCTCAAATCGCAATGTGATTACTCGTTTGAGAAGCAAGATCAAACACTCGTTATCGTATGGCCCTCGGTTTTCATTTGTTTTCTCGATCGTGTTTTGAACCACTGATAACACACTCAAACTCGCGTGTTTGATCTATTACATAAAGTCAAAATACTACCATTTCATATTTTTGTCTTGTTTTTTACCTATATCTTGGATTTTTCAATATGTTCATTTTCGGATTATGTTTTAGATTATTTTTCTTTAAATTGTCTGCAGGCTCTGGCTTTTGGTTTAACATTCATTAAGATAAGCCAGTTTGGTATTTCGACTGAACATAAGCCTGTCTCATATTTAGGCTTTCTTTGTCACTTTCTGATAGGAGTTGCTTCTAAAATATTATTAACAAGTTTCATATAACATAACGTGTTTCATCATGATGATTTTTTCTTCTGCTAAAGTTAGTTTACTATTCACAAGAAATAACGTCAACCCAGAGACTTTTAATCATTAACTACATGTTTCTAGACATCCATGCCATGGGCTTACCTGAGTTTTCTGTTGGTACTCTAAATTTCTTGATAAGGACCCTAAAGGAAATGCAAGTGCTGTGAAGTATGAATTTAGGAACTATGGCTCCCCACTGTTTCTACGTACTGTTTAAGAAACGAGCAGGAGTGTTTTTAACTTAACTTAACTTAACTTAACTTAACCTAACCTAACCTAACCTAACCTGACCTGACCTGACCTGACCTGACCTGACCTGACCTGACCTGACCTGACCTGACCTGGCCACACCACACCACACCACACCACACCACACCACACCACACCAAACCAAACCAAACCACACCACACCAAACCACACCAAACCACACCAAACCAAACCAAACCACACCAAACCACACCAAACCACACCAAACCAAACCAAACCAAACCAAACCACACCAAACTACATCAAACCACATCAAACCACATCAAACCTCACCACACCTCACCACACCTCACCTCACCACACCACACCACACCACACCACACCACACTACACCACACCACACCACACCACACCACACAACACCTAACCTAACCTAACCTAACCTAACCTAACCTAACCTAACCTAACCTAACCTAACCTAACCTAACCTAACCTAACCTAACCTAACCTAACCTAACCTAACCTAAAATAACCAAACCTAACCTAACCAAACATAACCAAACTAAACCTAACCTATACCCAACATAACCAAATCTAACGTACCTAACTATAAATTATTTAAAACAGCGCTTATTGTTGTCAAAAGGGTTTATACGTAGGCTGAAAATAGTCAATCAAATGTTCGGAAGATAAACAAGCTGTCTGATAGTCCCTTGGGTATTAAGACTGACTACATGCAGTAGTTCTTCCTTCACCTTACACCAGAAAATGGTTACTGATCGACTGTAATCTACCAAATGATTTAATGTAATGTTTTCTTTGCCCACCAAACATTTGATCGTCGATTTTCATCAATTGCGTAGGCGAGGTTGAACACATGCATGTACTGTATGCCTGTATTGTATATACATTATAACAAAAATCAGGTGCACTCACAACTTTTTTATACTGGTAGCCAAAAAATATACCAAATAGAATATAAGAAGATGAGAACATGAACCTCAAGACTCACCACAAAATATGAATACACAGATCTCTTTCTTTCACAAATACTGGACAAGTACAAGAATGAGGATCACCCAAAAAAACCTAGAAAACAATTAATTTAGTTATCATATCATCATTGAAAAGCAAAGATGAAACTGGTCAATTAACGACTAATCTCTGCAGAAACTACATGTCAACTACATGTTACAGTTTACTGTTTCAAGTTAATCCATCAATACTGTATGTATGGTACTACAATGCGGTACATAATCATTTCATCTTTTGATTAAATAAATATATATTCATTTGATAAAAGGAAACTGAATAATTCTTATACTGCTAAATCACACAGTAGGAACAACGCTTTAAAAGCGTTCTTCAGTTCCAATTTAGTTTTGCCCATCCAGATCTGTCTGTTCGTATAAACCCACGTTTGGCGCGAGAGAGCTAGCTCGGCTTGGTGCATGGAGGAAATAGATTCGTTGGGGAGGGCATTGTCTGGGAACGCTATCGGCACTAGTGAGTCAGGTTGGTAGGTTTTTGCAGTGAGTTTCAGTGGTATACCAGCGAGGACGGGGGGGCATGTCAACTGGCGTGGGCGCCATGCACCAACATTGACAAGCTTCGTGTGGCAGCTGTGTTCCACTGACCTCTATATAACTGGACTGCGGGTGCCCCACGAAAAAATGGCCCGATTACACGCCATCAGGCGCCATCTTGTTAGGTCTGAGCCGCGAAATTGACCAATCACAGATGACCGACAGGGCGCCATCTTGTTAGGTCTAAAATTTACCAATCAGCAAACCAGAAAATCAAAGATGGCGCCGTTCAATTGCGGACACTTCGTGCAATACAAAAGTATCGTGGACCCGCAGTCCAGTTATATAGAGGTCAGTGCTGTGTTCCCATACGGGCGCGGCGTATTCTGCTGTGGAGTAGACTAAGGCAAGCGTTGATGTGTGAAGGGTGGTGAAGGTGGTGAAGTTTGCACTCCAGTTGCTGCCGACTAGTTTATTTATCAAGTTCACCCTTTTGCTGGTCTTCTCTGCAACGTTGCGGAGGACCCCTAAGTAGACAAGCTCGAGTTAGAATTTAAGTCTGCAACTGTTGTACATGACGGTAATCTCATCATCATTGATGATCATCATCTACTAAGACCTTGTTCCTGTTCGTGCAAGGTCGGCCACTCCCTGTTATCCATTGTATCTTGATCTTGAAGTCCTGATTCTTCCATCACCTCTTTCACTCCATTCAACCATCTTTTCCTTGACCCACCCCCCTTATTCTACTTCCGGGAAATTCCCTTATCATGGTACTTCTAGCTGGGCTATTCTCTTCCTTTCTTCTCACATGTCCATACCACCTCAATCTGTTTTTCTTCACCTTCAACTAAATCGGCTCTACTCCCAGGCTACTTCTAATGTCATCGCTTTCCATTCTGTCTTTCAAAGTCACACCTCTGCATGATCCTTCTCAACATTCGCATTTTTGTTTTCTCTAACAGCCTCTCTTCCGTCTTTCTTGCAGTCCAACACTCTGAGCCATACATCAGCATAGGCCGTACCAATGTCTGATACATCTTCACCTTCAGTCTCCTTGGCATACTTCTATCGTTAAAAATTCCTCCAAGTTCTCTTCATTTTGCCCATGCTGCCGACATCCTTGCTTTCACTGTCGCTTCCGAGTCGCCTTTTTCATTTAAAGTTGCTCCAAGATATTTAAACTTGTCCATCTGCCGCAACAATCCACTGGTCAGTTTGCTCGTCTTTCATCTCTTGTGCATGACGGTAATCTCCTTGTTTGCAAGTCGATTTGCAAGGTGGAACACTGAGCAAACATTCGCTCGACTTCACATGCCGCTGGTGGAAGTAGTAGTGGCTCAGTGTGGCCAGGTCAAACTCGGGGATGCGTTCCATTGATTCGAAGGTACCAAACACTCCAGTGGTGCTATCGTCTACATACAGGAACTGCTTTGAGGTGGTTGGTGGTATGTCCGACGAATAGATGTCAAACAGGATCAGCGCGAGTACGGATTCCTGGGGGAGGCCGTTTCGAAGTATTCTTTTGCAGCTGTGCTCTCAAGAGGATGCCTCCACATCGAACGTCCGATTCTGGATCATGAACGTCACGAGCTTAACATCTGGTAAGATGCGAAAAAGTTTGAGATACAGGCCTCGATGTCAAACGGTGTCATAAGCAGCAGTTATAGATCAATCAGGAAGAGTCCGTAATTCTCGTTGCGTTGGTAGGAGGACTCAAT
Source organism: Corallium rubrum (assembly GCA_964035015.1). NCBI lineage: Eukaryota > Metazoa > Cnidaria > Anthozoa > Scleralcyonacea > Coralliidae > Corallium > Corallium rubrum. The sequence goes on from OZ035998.1 coordinate 29,522,106, forward strand.
GTCGTTGACAAAACGAGTGATTTGGTCGGTGATGCATCGATTCTTTCTGAAGCCTGCTTGCACGCACGTGCGAAAGATTGTGCACAACGATGTGGTTGATTTGCGAAAGGAAGGACGATTCTCTCCATGAGTTTGTATGACATGCATAACAGGATGCACACTTGGCGTTTCACTTGCCGTTGCTCACAAGCATCGATGCGATTGAGTTGGCGGTCACAAGGCATGGCTTGCTACGCCGGTGAGACGATTGATGGTTGCCGAACCTTTCTGACTCGGATGTGCGAAGTCTATCTCGCTGACAGTCTCCTCCCATCGCTGACGACGGTTCTCACCAAGAACATTCATCAGGGTTTCATACTCCTTCTTTTCGATTTCTCATGAGTTGTTGTACCCAGCGAGGGCGACGTCGCAGCCTGCATTCCAACAAAGGATGATAATGTTATAAACTCTTAGTGTTGATAATGATCGGACAGTGATCCGATTTTGAAAATCTGTCGAGGACAGTTCGTTCGCAATTCGCGGCGATGTCCGATGATGTGAAGCAGAGATTCGGGTTGGACTATTTCTATGACGCCCAGTGTAGAAAGTGGGGTGGTCTTTAGCATGGTACTGTACAACAGGCGAAGATTCTGGATCTCTGCTCAGGACACAGAGCAAAACTTGCATGAAAATTTACGGTAAGAACGATACATCATGTCTTTATTTGGTTTCGGAAGTATTCATCAAGGCCATCATCGACTCAGTGGTCATTCAGTCGCTACATTCAGGGGCGTTGCTAATGCTATTATCTGGATATACTAAAAGCCTAATGTATATATAATGTATAATGTATAATGTATAATGTACATGCATATTATATATTATTAGTACATGATGCATGCTGTGATTGGTCAGTAAATCCCTGTGTTTATATCAGAAAGGCTATATATGCATCACACAGATGTATGTCACAACATATTTCTTAGTTTTATTCATAAACAAAATGTAAAATGTTTATCTAACCTGATGTACACATACAGTAAACTTTCAAATTCAGAAATTCTCCCAATCACTCTCATGTCTGCATCAGGCTATATAAGCATGAGCAATCATTTCTTATGAGTGATTGTCAACTCCAGCTGCAAATAATATCTGCTCAAAGACAACTTGGGCTTATCACACGTATTTAACAAGCCCAAGTTGTCTTTGAGCAGATCTTATTTGCAGCTGGAGTTGACAATCACTCACAGAAATGAGGACAAGTTGTCTATTTTGTTTTGGTATATTAAACCTGTGACTATACTGTGGTAAATAAATTATACATTATTATATTATATTATACAGACTAGGGATGATTGGTATGCTGATATACCAATCCCAATCATTGCAATCCCAATCCCAATCCCAATCATTGCATTTCAATCAATCCCAATCATTGCAGTTATTTTCCAACAAGCTGAAGTAAAATGCACCATTTTGACAAAACATGAACAGACCCCAAATATCTTCTAAACAGTGGGGGCCAAGGGGACTTCACAAATAGTCAGAGAAAGTATGTGGGAAGTAAAAAAAGCTCAGAAACTGTTATACTAATAATACCAGAAGTTTCTCATTCACTATTACTGTATATAGTCATCTATTAACAATAAACAGTGAGTAGCTCAGCCAATCAGAATGCAGGATTTGCAAATAGTGAACTATCCGCAAGTTGGTTTATATTAAAAAAATAATATTGTATTTGTACATCCAGTGTGCATTCCATAAATTTTCCCTGCCAAATTTTTCAGCCAGCATTTTGGAAATATCCAAAAGTCTGCCAGTTTAGCCCATGATGAAAAAAAAAAGCGATCAATAAAAAATACATCAGCCATCAGGCAATTAAAATGATGTAGTCACGTAGATTGATTGGCAATGATCGCTTCTGCAGTTGTGCTATTCTGCGCAGTGTCCACCAAAGTTACATTGCCGCTAGCTAGCTTGCCATTAATTTCATATTTCTAAAAGTTCCATGATTATAGTTTGCAGCTGGCCATTCTGGAGTGAAACCATCCACCAACAATCCCTGGTGGGGTTTTCCCAAAGGCAGCTTCCCACCACATTTCTCCAGCAGGAGGGCCTCGGAATGCACATTGGTAAATATACATGTATTTTCATACATAATATATTCTGATAACATTATATATTATTAGAGAATAATACATGGATGTGGGGAAATGACATTTATTTCAAGTGTTGATCACGATATCTGTTCAACACGAGAAATAAATTTCATATTTCCAAGCATTCATGTATTGTTGTTTATTATATAAAAAAATAGTATTTATATTTCCACAAAAATAGAACAGTAAACTCTAATGCGTCCCGTGATAATCGACACATGTGAGATTAACATAAATAATCACACATGTGAGATTGTCGTTTTTATTAGTGGCGGGAAAGGGAAACATCAATAAAACACTCTATTTTATGTAATAAAACACTTTATTATGTTAATACTATATATTAATAAAACAACTCACATTTAATATAATATTTTATAACCAACTACCGAACTACAGCATTTATAAACCCAAACGAAAACCCTATAAATCCCAGTCAAATACCAGATTTACCGTCTAATGTTAAATATTCTATGATTTTAAACCTGACCAACAAAGGGTTTATCGCCTCGCTTCAATATTCACTCATGTACCTTGAATTTTCGTTCGTCACCTTCAGCAGTTAGTAGAAATCCCGTTGGTCCAGTTGCACGTAATAAGTAAATCTGAGCACGAGAAGCACGCCGAATACGAGAGGATACCTTATCTGGACAACTTCGCCGCCAAGGGACAGAACGAGACATGTCTGTTTCCTTTCAATTTCGGTTTTATTGAGCAGTCTGGAGTGAAATTTTTACATGAAAATACTGAATGCTCATGCTCGTCAAGACTTCAAAATGGCGGAGCATTACGTTGCATAGCAACAAGGTCGACAAACTGAAGTTGATCTTTTATGCCAGCGGTTACGTATATAGTGGCTCTATCATCTATCTTCATAGGATTGTCTACGTTTTGATTTGAGTCCTTATAATTTTGATAATATTTTCATAAAAAATACCATTTTAATGAAAGTTTTGGACAAATGCGTTCAAAGACTTACCACAGACTGTGACACATATTCTCTGGTTTCCAGCTGCGTAAAAATTAATGATAGTTAATAGAAAATACACATCGTTTGGAAACCCAACAAACTTCAAAGTGGTTAACAATCGAACAATTTACAGGAAAATTATATACAGGAAACACAATATGTTCAATAACCGTAAAAGCGCACAAGTTTCCATAAACCTGAACAAATTTAAAACAGTGACTTTTGTCGAGCTTTCAAACCATGTTAGGGGAACTACAGTCCGTTTTGAGCATGTTCTTAACTCATTTTCCGGAAGTGCGATACGCTCATTATGTACAGCCCTGAATGTTAAAGACCAATTTCTAACAAGAAAGTTGGTTTTACAAAGTCGGGGTTTTTTTCCTGTTCCTGTGTTACCCAGCTGAGATGCATACAAAATCATACATATATGGCGTTAGACGACATAAAATACTAATGACCTATATTTGGACAAGAATTAGAGTTAAGTTAGTCAAGAATCATGAGATTATGGAACGTACAAATGTACAACGTATATAACTCCAAGCATGAACCCTCTCGATGAGCTTATGAGCTCTTGGGGCAAACGCAACGAAATATGTTTAAATAATAAAAAAAAACCAACTCCAAAGCACTATTATGGGTTGAACTAAAGAATAATGCATCGCGACAGGACTAAATAATAAAACAGATTAAGAGTTTTTTCACGTGTGGTGTTAATTCTTATAAATTAGTATTGTCAACACAATGATTTGACATGTGTGCCATCTGTATAATTAATTTTCCGGGAGGCGGGAGTGTAAGAAAAGTAAAGTGCTGCGTAGGTACTATATATATGCAGTGTTTGGATATAGATTTGAAATGATGTGAAATGTTTACAAACGAAATACTGGAGATGCATGTGTAGACCATGGCTACACGTATGCGTTTTCAAATTTCTCCGTTTTTAGTAAACTAAAAACGCCTCAAAATATGTATTTACGTCTACACAGTTGTCTTTGTATCGTATTGAGGTCCGTTCACAGTCCATACGGCAACGTATAGCGCTTTCGAAAGTTTACGTCTCCGCTATCAAATGCCTTTTCGAAGTTAAGTCTTCGTTTTCAGTGAAAACGGAGACTTTATTCCAAAACGGAGACTCCAGATTCATTATCTTGTGTGTGAACGGCAAAACGAATCTGGTACCAAAACGTTTGGGATCTGTCACGAATCCGTTAACTTTTGCTCTAGTCTAAACTGGGGTCTAATATTCCCTTTCATAAATATCCTTCATGTTGAATCGAGTATGATTCTTGCTGATGACTTCGTACACAAGCGCGGCGGGCTTGTAGGTCTTGGAGTTCAAAGTTGGAGAGAAACTTCCTGTAGGTTCTACAGCCTCTGGAATTCTTTCCAACGGAGGCAAAAAATGTGGTTTACTTGGCAATGGGTTTACTCTGCAAGAATAAGAGTCTTTCTCACAATCGCCTATATCCACTACTTCGCATACGGGGATTCTTGCTATTATCTTTCTGGGTCCACTATTTTCTTGCGAAGTTAATGATGGTTGAGTGTTTTTCCAGACGGAATCATCAGGGACGTTGCTATGGTTATAGTCGTCTGCCAGCGCAATAGTTTTCTGTGCCTGTCGTCCACTAACAGTTTTACTGGTTGTGTTGTGATGAGTTTGTATCTCGCGTAGAGTGTGACTGTCCGATCTTTTCCACGACTGTTCTTGTCCATCCTTGTGGTTCTCGAGTGCTCTGCTGTCAATAACACTTGTTCGGTTTTCGTGTAACCGGAGAGGTGTTAAATATCTCCCCTTTGCTTTTTGTGGCTTTCTCTTGTAAACAAACTTCTGGGAGCCACCAAATGGTTCTAATTTGACAATCGTCTCATCGCAGAGAAGCCTTTCGGCTCTGTGTGGTCGCCGGCTGCTCGAACATTCTCCTGTCATCCTTCTTCGTTTTTCTCGGTTAACTTTCTGTACGCTTTGGCGCAATTTATTCAACTCTTCTCGAAGTGTTTCCGTTTCCTCGCTCAGTTTTTTGTTTGTCCGTCTAAATGATTCGCTAATGTCCGACAAGATTTTCCTCAGATTATTTTCGGTGTGCACGTATTTCGCCTTTTCCACCCTACTTTGCCCACTAACAACATCTCCCTCGCTTGGATGGAGCTTGTTTTGTCTTCTGTCCATTGCTGAATTTCCTATAAATGTGTATGTAAGTTTTACTTTCCTTTTATTAAGGTTGGACGCCGACTGTGCATCGCTTGTTTATCTTCATTAAATGAACATATGATATGTTCCACGAATAATCACGGAATAATCCGAACGTCTTCTACCATTCATTACCAAAACGCTTTGGCCAGAAGAGAATTACAATGTTTGCATCGGATCTTAGGATCAGAATTTCCTTGTTGTCACAAGTCTGCAGCCATTTGCTCGGAACAAAGCTAATAGCAATAAGGATTATAGTTCGTGATAAACTGTCAAATGCGGTGATAGCGTAAAGCAAACAAAAAACCCCAACTTTGACAATAAGCATAAAGCCAAAAACAACCAAACTAAGAATTGCATTACTGTTTGTGCAGTCGGTAAGCAAACACATCACAGCTACTAAATTACCGTGTGTTTTAGTTCCGATTCAGCGCAAATCCATGGCGCGCGATCATTTAATGCGGAAATTGTTGCGTCAGCACGTCTATTAATTTAAAATTATATATGTTTTTATGCGAAAACTATGAAGCTCCCCACCCATCTGTGCAAAAGAGAGGGCTAAGCCCAGCCTGCCAGAACGCTAAGATGGTTTGGAAACTCGGTAAAAGTCATCGTTCCATGTTTTTGTTCAATTTGTCTAATTTCACGGTCACTGAACGTATTGTATTTTCTGTATAATGAAGCAGTCATCCAATACCAACGTTCGGGTTGTTAGTGTAGTCCTTCGTCGTCATGTGTTGTAAATCCTTTGTTCGTTGTGTAGTCCTTCGTCGTCGCGTGTCCATAGAATTTCCTTTCTTCAACTAATTTTCTTCCTCCAACATGAACTACTGTGTTCATCAACATGACCATTGTAATCTTGAAAGACAATTGAGCTTCCAAACCACCCCCCTCCACTAACTATGGCCGTAGTGCAAAGGGATCCTAATATATTATACAATAGCATTGTCAGCACATCAGTCATGTGCAACACGCTTTGACACTGTCACTGATGACTGCTGTTAGACTGCTGTATTAATGTATATACATGACTATAACTACATGTAGTATATATAGTATGTTGTTTATTTTACTTAAATGGGCCTCCTTTATAAAGCAGTTAAAATAATCTGATATTTGGATTTTATTCTTTACGTATAGCACGTGCATTACGCAATGTATACAACACCAGAAACAAGAGTTAAAGTAATGTAAATAGTGTATAGTAATGTACATCATTTACTGGGACACATGCAATGCTCCATTCATTTGGGACACAATGCGCCATTAAAATTTTGCTCAAACGTGTCAATACGGGAAATGCTGTTTTAGAGACCTAAATTTCAAACGTTTTCCGGAGGGGCCCTAATAAAATATCTTCCACCGCACATAGCACATGCCGACCAGATCATTACAGGTTCGACCCCGATCGACCGTCTGGGTTCAATTTCAACCTCGTACCCAGGGCCTTCTCTGCTTTCAAAATGGTGAGAGGAGAAGACCTTCGCAAAGGCTGGTCACGTGATTCCAAAATACTCCAAGATTCTTGGATTATTTGGTCACGTGGATAATTTGAACTTTGCCCGCCCTGGGCAGCATATCCTCTCATTTCGAAATGATGATTATCGTCATTTGTGAGATGTCGTTGAATTAACAATAATCATCATTTTAAAAAAAGAATTCCCTACCCCCAAACCCCCAACTCAACCCCCACCTCTAAACCTGACCCTAACCATAACCACAACCCCCCTGACAACCCTAACCCTCACCACAACCCCCCTGACAACCCTAACCCTCACCACAACCCCCCCCCCCCCCCGTTGGACCTAACCCTAACCACAACCCTCTCAGACCCCGACCACAACACCCCTAATGGTTCTTTTGTTATATGCAATTTAGTTTAACATCCCGCATGTGGGACAGAATCTCACTTGAGTATCATGATAATCATCATATTCGACTGTGTGAAGAAATGATGATTATCATGATACTCAAGTGAGAGGACATGTTGTCCTGGGAGAGCGGTTGATTCGGTTCTTATAAACTTAGAAGGTTGTTGCAAGTCCTGTAAAGTTAAACTCGAGTGGTAAATCAGATATATTTCAAAAACTACGTTGATTTACGACATTTGCTGGATATTTCATATTTGTTGCCGTCATTCGCCAGAAGTGAAGCCGAAGGCGACGAACGATCATAAACACAAACCCACTATCAATAGAACTACTGCGGTACAGGTACTGCTACATACACTTATAAATATTCGAAGGCTGTTGATTGTTCAAATTGATTTACCGTCCAGTACGGCACATTTATGTTTCTTGTTCACACGTTTGGGATTTGTGAACATTTTGTTGTATTCTGTCGGTTTGAAATTCAAACGGCATATTCGAATCTGCTGTCCTCGTTGAGGTTGTACGTACTTTATTAACATACAAATATATTCGATCAACAACAATACAATATAGATCAGCACTGAAGACTTTGATTTTGTATATTTCTAAACTTTTTAAATTAGATTCGGGAAGTCCAGAAACAAATTGATAAACACTTCTTGCCTTTATTTAGTATAAAGCAAATATGTTGTTGTATAGACGCTACTTACTAAAGGTGGTCATCAGTAACTGATTTGATAAATTTGCTAAGAGAATGTCTTGTTATTTGGACGGTTTTTGTTATTCTTGGTATGACTATGCAAGCCAACCCGGGTTGCCAGGTCCTCTGGGCCAAAATAAGCCAAACGCATGTTCAAAATAAGCCAAAAAAAGCCAAACAATAAAATTAAGGCGGGGGACTGGGTCCGAGTGCTAATTGCAGAAATAATTATGCAAGTATGCCATAAATAATTGGTTTATCACTTTATCTGACATAAAAACTTAAAATTTGCTTACTTTGTTAAATTATTTAATTAGGTATACACTCACATTTCACATTTCAAAACAAGTATTCTGTTTAAAACTCGCTTAAAAAGAGAAGTTCATCTGAGTCGTCAACTGCTGAAGTTTTAAACCGATCAAAATTCTTGAATTATGATTGGTTGAAACTTGAAAAATTATGCAAAGACAGTGGCACGAGTGATGATGTTCTAAATTAAGAATTCGTCTCTGATTGGTTGATACTTATAACTTATCCCATGGTTATCCAACTCTCGGATCGGGTAATCCCTACTGCTCTATACCGAAATTTAACAATTAATCTTTCTAAACAAGAAAGCGGCAAATTTTAACCGATGAAAAACTGAAATATGGTGAACTGGACGGACGACTTTCCATTTTGTAGAAAAAGAGCCAAAAATAAGCCAAAAAATAGTTATAAGCCAAATGAAATTTTTCCAAGCCAAACCTTGTAAAAACAAGCCAAATTTGAGAAATTTGGCTTAAAAAAAGCCAAACTGGCAACCCTGGACCCCCAGTACAGTGTGAGTCATTCATCAAAATATTCCAAAATTCTTGGTGTCACGTGACCAGCTTTTGCCAAGGGTCTTCTCCGCCCCGCCATTTTGAGAAGGCCCTGGGTCTAACGCGTCCGTTACATTACACCAAGCTCGCAAACGTACGAAAAAGACTTCTAAAAGGCCTAAAAGAGTCCAAATGCAAATAAATTATTAACAATTGCCTTCCCTTTTTGTGGAGAAACAACTGTTAATTTGTGTCAAGTGTTATATTATGTACTAAGTACTTGAAAAGGGTCAACACAAGAAAATGGACACGGGCAGCTAGTCGTCAGTCGATGCTTTCATCATCCTTGGATCCGATTATGTATGGAGGCAGATTCAACCCGGAGTCGCTGAAACCCGGCTAAAAGCTGTCGCTTATGATGTTTGCTTGTTTTGTAGAAACGCATTATTTATACAAGTCTGTATCAACAGCTACGAATTTTCTACGTTAATAATGTGCTTTCAGCATGAACTGTTGGTATAGTTTTCTTTGTTGTTCTACACGCTGCTTAGCCTATAAATATAAATATCCTGGTCTGCCATGCTCAACCGGTTAGTGTCCGGCTAGGATTCGGAGGGTTGTGACTTGTTGGTTTGAGTCCCGTTGGGAGCTCAGCGCTTCCTGAGTAACTACTAGTACTTATGACAGCTTGCATGTACGACAAAAACAAAGAAAATAGCTAGCCAGCTAGAGATTTGTTCGCTTTTTGCCTGCGTGGATCCGAACCCGTGTTTCAGATTCAGCATACTTGCTAATTGAATAATAATAGTTCCATCTACATGCAATATACTGCAAGACATCCTTTATTTATTGCAATATATATTATAATATTTTTTACTGTACTTCAAACCTCTGCTTCGAACTACGGTATAAACTAGAGGGCAGTCCGGGCTGCATATACCTCCGCCAGCGGGTTATTAGGGATGTTTAAAAAGAGAACGAGCATCTCGCTAACCAGCTAGCTCACAAGAACAACACATGTGTATGCATAAAATGCTTGATTGCACTCGTACCAAAATTATGCAAAAATATTTGCATAAAATGAATATATATAATGAGCGCAATCAAGCATTCCTTGTACACGGAGAATCTTGCCGGCAGATTTTTATTAATTTCTCATTCAAATTTTGACTAAATTCAACCAAAGATCGTTGGTCTATGGCCAACCCTTTTGCAAACTCTCATGAAAATCGGTGCAATAGTTTTTGAGATATCCTGGCAACAGACGAACAAACAAACAAACAAACAAACAAACAAACAAACAAACAAACAAACAAACAAACAAACAAACAAACAAACAAACAAACAAACAAACAAACAAACAAACAAACAAACAAACAAACAAACAAACAAACAAACAAACAAACAAACAAACAAACAAACAAACAAACAAACAAACAAACGAGCGAGCGAACGAGCGAACGAGCGAACGAGCGAACGAGCGAGCGAGCGAGCGAGCGAACGAGCGAACGAGCGAACGAGGGAACGAGGGAACGAGGGAACGAGGGAACGAGGGAACGAGGGAACGGGGGAACGAGGGAACGAGGGAGGGAGCGAGCGAACGAGGGAATGAGGGAACCAGGGAGGGAGCGAGCGAACGAGCGAACGAACGAGCGAGCGAACGAGCGAACGAACGAGGGAGCGAACGAGCGAACGAACGAACGAACGAACGAACGAACGAACGAACGAACGAACGAACAAACGAACGAACGAACGAACGAACGAACGAACGAACGAACGAACGAACGGACGAACGAACGAACGGACGAATGGACGAATGGACGGACTGACGGACGGACGGACGGACGGACGGACGGACGGACGGACGAACGAACGAACGAACGAACGAACGAACGAACGAACGAACGAACGAACGAACGAACGAACGAACGAACGAACGAACGAACGAAAGAAAGGAGTAAAAACATAACCTCCTGGCGGAGATAACAAATGCATCAGCATGCTTTGCGTCGCATGCGTGCCTATTTTGTGGGTATAATCGTCAGTAAAATAATACTGTCGGCGAAACCATTGTTTCGTTTTGTATCTACTCGTTTTTGTGAGGGCACTAATTTTCGGAGTATGTTTTGTATTATATTTTTTCTCACTCTTAGTTTGTCTAATATAGCCTTATTGTATTTGTACGTTTTTCTAGTTCCATGCCGGTTAACATTTGTGAATGTCCTTCCAAACAATCCCCAGTATACCGTAAATTTGCCGCCTCATCCCATTTTCCCGTCAGACAGAGTAAAAATATGAAATTGTTCCACGACAACAATGCGCATGAAAGGATTAATTTTAATCAACAGTGTGTTTTACACTTTCATGCATGGCTTTCCAGACGTTTCCCCTTGAATAAAATTGTCTGGCGTTATAGAGTAAAGAGACAAAGTTATTCCACAACAACGATATGCGCATGGAAGGATTAAACCAGACCTAGTCATATATAAGGTGCTGTGTACGAACTAACAAACGAACTCACAGGCAGAAAATTAATAAAGCTGTTTGAAAGCTAGGCTACCCGCTGACGAAGGGCCTTCGCTCGAAACGTTAGACTCCTACGTTCTCTGTTTCGGCAGTATATCTAACCTTACTCTATTTCGATTGTTGTTAACTCTAACGTTCGTTCGTTCGCTCGTTCGTTCGTTCGTTCGTTCGTTCGTTCGTTCGTTCGTTCGTTCGTTCGTTCGTTCGTTCGTTCGTTCGTTCGTTCGTTCGTTCGTTCGTTCGTTCGTTCTTTCCTTCGTTCATTCATTCATTCATTCATTCATTCATTCATTCATTCATTCATTCATTCATTCATTCATTCATTCATTCATTCATTCATTCATTCATTCATTCATCAGTATTCGTTCCTTCGTTTGCAACCTTTTTCTTTCTTAGGATTCCCTCAGTAACGAACTGCATATCTTGGAACGTAATGTAAAAAATTTCGACGAATTCAGCGACCAATTAGAAAGTGACCAAAAGACGTAATATTTGCGTCTGTTTTGACTTATCATTTGTATTATTTTATTGTATATGATGTTTAAAAAAATTAGTACATTGACAATTATATGACATTAATCATGTCACTACTATAGTCCATTACAAAAATAATCTATGGGTCAAATGGTCAAAAAATCTCTCAAATTCAAACCTCGTGATGCAGTATATATGATACTAAGTGTATTTTCATCTTATTGATTTGCTTTAAAAAAGTAAAGTTTTGTTTATTTTTGCCCATGCGCTTAAAAAACCGAGAACAGAAAAAAATGCCTAAACCCTGGTATAGGGTTAGTTGAGTAGTGTGGCGGCTAGAAGACCAAGTATGAGGACAGGCAAAATAACTTGAGATGTTTTGGGAGAAAGATTGCAGTTGTCTGCTCCGCAACAAGAGGCTACACACTTTTTAATTGTTGTTGAGCGTTGGACTATTATTTTACAGGAGGCTTCTTCAAGAGCACATCCGGCTTTGCTTGAGCAGTTCGCCGCTACTCCTTGATTTCCATTATAACCTGTTACCACAACTTTCGCGCAACGATCGTAACGCGCAGGACAGGTCATACTTCCACATTTGCAACTATTCCCTCTTTCTTGGCAATGATAACATTTAAGTGCATTCGAGCCTGGAAAAAACAATATTTATTTTTTAACAACTTTATTGGGTGCTATTAATAGGCAAGCGCACAAGTATACTTGTTGAGCAAACAAAGATTTCACTGCAAATTTTGTAACAACAACTGTGAATTTATTAAAAAACTAAGAATAAAATTCATATGTCTTTTAAATATATATAAATATATATGAAAATTGAACTGTTCACAGTCTTATATATAATGACTAAGTTTCATTCTATTTCAATGTCACTGTCTCCTTCGTGGTCCGAGTCTAACAGCTGAATAGTAGGGCATGCCTCTTCAACATCGGAAGACGTGTATTCTTCAGTGTCGAAAGGATTCGTTTCTGGCTCGTCGAGAATATCCAGTTGTGATTTCAGGACGGCTTGTCCAGTGTTGCACGGCTGTCCCTCCTTGAAACAGTGAATCGCATCATCTTCTGAGCCGTCAACTGGAAGGTTCATTAAATTTTTGGCCCTTCAGGTGCGGCGTTTATTCGAGGGCGGCGTTTAATAATATTTTTGCTTGTCCCTGCGGCGTTTATTCGAGGGCGGCGTTTATTCGAGGGCGGCGTTTATTCGAGGGAGGCGTTTATTCGAATAATTACGGTATGAGAGCAAAAATATTAAAGTGCGCCGCCCTCGAATAAGCGCCGCACTTATTGCTTAATCGAAGCACCGTCAGACAGAATTGTTCGAGAAGCCAAACTAAAAAGCAACTACAGCCTCGGAAATTTATTGTCATGTATTACAGTGTTTATCGTTCAAAGTGAGTATATTTCAATGTGAATGACAAGCTAACATCTGAAACATGTTTATTTTGTTGATAAGATTTCTTGTTATCTTTTAAAAATCAAATAATTTTTAAAGAGCGCCGCCCTCAAATAAACGCCGCATCCGAAACACTAAAAATTTAAAGAGCGCCGCGGCGCTTAAACCAGTAAATACGGTAATAATGTTTGTGTTATCTGAACACAAAGCAAGGCCTTGATAACCGATATAGAAAACCTCAAACTTTTTTGACACCCCCGTTCCACTTTCTTTGCCCACCCTACCCATTTGGCAAACACCCCCCCCCCCCCCCCCCACCCCCATCCCGCATAAATAATGACACTACCTTATGTCCGAAGAATCAAACTTTTTGGCTTGAAATGGCTGGAATCACATGACGAATACTAAATTAAGATGTCTTGTAGCGATCGCTCCGGATTAAATCTATTCAGAGTCAGTTAGAAGAAGATTAACGATAATTTTTGGTTGATATATATATATATATATATATATATATATATATATATATATATATATATATATATATATATATATATATATAGCGAGAATACAGAATAATTTGTTCCCTGCTGGCAGGAGAGACAGACCTCTGCAAACATCCGACACTTCGTTTCAATGTAGCCAGTTTTGAAAACAGGTTTGGCGCTGGTGGGGTTTGGTGGCGTTAGAGCCAGTTGAGCTTCTGTAACCCTGTTTTTATCTCTTTATTTACTATTCAAAACATTTTTTCCGTAAAGAAATAAAAATAGTATGTCACAGTGTCGGTATGAAGTTGTTTAAGGTGCTTGGGAAGTATACAAGACGACTCAGAGAGCTGGTGAAACATTCGGCTATCGCCTCGTGATGTTCAGTGTTTACGCATATCTCGTGTTGCTGAACTTCGTTGCCAGCAGGGAAAGTGATGAGAAACCGGTCGTAACTCACGTTTTCGGTTTCAGTGGCAGTGATCGCAATTGCAAATTAACAATTTGTTGAGCATGCAACATTTCTTGAGAAGCCCCTGTGGTGATATTGTTGTTGCAAAATCACAACTATTAGCCGAGTTGACAAAAAGTTTTGAATATTCTACTGGGAGTTTCCATCAATTAATCAAGTATTGAAAAGTACGAAGTTAGACTGTTCTGGAAGTTAAACATTTGATTAGCTATATACAAATTGAGATACAATATCAGCACTGACTGAGAGACAATAGCTCAGCACGATGACAATCCCCTGTCAGTCTGTATAGTTCTCGAACCATCTTTCGAGAGTCAGGTGATGCATTGTAACACGTTTAATTCAATTGAAAAAGCCAAACTTAAGCCCACAAGATGAAACCTTTATAAGATGTATATTTAACAAATAGATTCCATTTTGCCGTTGTCTGTTCAGTTATACTGTAGACGCACAGATGACGTCACAACGTGGTAAGAACAAAAGTGGCCCACGAGACGCAGTTGAGTGGGTCACTGATGTTCTTACCACGTTGTGACGTCTTCCGTGCATCTATAACTGAACAGACAACAAAAAAATGGAATCTATTTGTTTTATACAATATAAAAATTACACAATACGTCTTGCCGGATTTTGGGGCATGAAGAAAGAAAAAAGCAAGTCAGCTGACGTGATCTGACGTGATCCATGTGTCTGTCCTCTAATAGATCATGGGCAACAACCAATGAAAGCACGCATAACAACCCGGGTATTGTATATATATATATATATATATATATATATATATATATATATATATATATATATACACTGTAATTTTAATAGAGCCAATTTGGCCCCCAGGAGCCATTTTGGCTTTTTTAAACATGAACGTTCGTATATGTATATAATTATATATGTCTGCTTTTTTTTACTATATACTGTTAAGTATAATCCTTAAATTTAACTTTCTAATTTTTTGCTACAATACAAGTTATAATTTATACTAATGCTTTGTATTGGTTAAATTAATTTGTAGCAGTAAGTTCTTAAAATAGGATCGTGGAATGCTTTCTTCTTATACAATATACTATATATAATGACATTATGTATATGGCGTGTTTGAACTGTATGTTGCACCTGTAATCCTGCATGTGTCTATATTTGTCTGGGGCATCTATGCGATGGCAAGTCTTTTCCATGATTAAACTATTTCTTCTATTCTCAAGTGAGAAATGGGGATTTTTTGTATATATTAAGTATTAGACAGATAAATAATGCAACTCAGTACATGTACATTTGATTTTTTCTCAAAATAAGAATCTTCTTGGTTTTCAAAACGTCAAGAATCCATTCTAGAATCAGTGCCAGGAAAAGTTTACTTACTTGCCGACTATTTTTACTCATTTTAAGTAAAAATAAAAATATCCTTTATTAAATTCTTGTCTAGAATAATATTCTTACTATACTCACTGAGAAGAATTATTTTGCTTGTTTTCAGCAATTCGTTACGTAAAACAAGTAATTTTTTTGCTTGAAACAAGAATTCCACGAGAATATTATTTCTTATTTTAAGTAAAATTATTCTCGAAAAATTCTAGGTAAGAATTATACAATTCTTGACAAGATCCCTGGTAAGAATATTATTCTTACTATACTGAGAACAGTCTTACTTGTTTTAAGTATTTTTTTTCTCTTAAAATAGGAATCAGGATTTTGCTGTGTATTGAACATATTTTTGTCAACATATATGCATTAAATCTTAGTACTGTAGTTGAATTTGGTTGAAAGTTGCATAAAACTCTGTCTGAATGCTTGATATATTGCACTCATTTCTCCATATCTTATACAAGTGGTTGATATTCATAGACAAAATAATTATAAAAATAAAACAAAACAATAGACTTGTCAGCCATTGTCTATGCAAAAATGCTGTCATAGACCTCGGACCAACCCATTATGTTTCATTGTTTTGCTTAAACTTAGATTATAATGTTATTAAATAACTTGCTGGTGGAGGTATACAGTCGTGCACTCTATAGTTGTTACTATTTTTGTACTGTATATTGTATAATATTTGAAATACAAACTTTTTTATTACTTGTGCATGGTGGTTGTCTGTTGAGTTATGCTGCTAATTAGAGTATCAGTTGTGGAGCAAGTACATTTTTTAACACAATGGATGGTCCTCAAAGATTAGAATAGTCTAAATTATTCCTATTTTTTCATGACCAAAACAGCCCTGTAAAAACAGGCCCTGAAAAGGAATAAAATTTTCCCAAAAGTGTCCAAATTGGCACTATTATATTGGGGCCAAAACAGCCCTATTAAAAAGGGGCTCTTGCAGAGTTTAAAACAGCCCAAAAAAGGAGCCAAAATTGGCCCCCCCCCCCCCCCCCCCCGGGCAAATTTTCAAGCTAAGTCGGGCAAAAATATACGGAAAAAAATAAAAAATAGGATGAAAATAGGGAAAAGTAATCAAAACAATTTAATATCTGTGCATTGTAGGAGAAAAAGTATATTGAACAACAGGCACTTAGTGAGTTTTTCATATCAAAAGTCGGGCAATTTCCGTTTCAGTCGGGCAAAAATGTTCTCTTCCCCCCCTATAAATTTGTGCCCGTACGCCTATGTCAACAGAGCCAAAATGGTCCCAATAAAAGAGGGCTGTTTCAGGGTTAAAAATAGCCCCTTAAGAAGGACCAAAACAGCCCCAAAAAAGGAGCCAAAACTGACCTCTTTCAACAGAGCCAAATTGGCTCTTCTAAAATTACTGTATATATATATATATATATATATATATATATATATATATATATATATATATATATTCTGATTTTATATTTATTCTGATTTTCGACAATTTAAGCACCATGTACCAACAAATTTCTCTCTGACGAAGGGCCTTCGCTCGAAACGTGTGTTTTGGTTCACGAAATGTTAGAGAGTGCTCAATACCATATAGATAGAGCAACTATACTTCATGCTTTATAACTATAACTATACTGTAACTATACTTCATGCTTTATATATATATTAAGCCCACAAGATGCCGAAACCTTTATAAGATATAATATTACCAGGGTTAAGTCACGTTGGCCTGAAAAACAGAGAAAAATCTCGACGTTTCGAGCGAAGGCCCTTATATACATACATATATATATATATATATATATATATATATATATATATATATATATATATATACCCAAATAAATATATAAATATCGAACACTATATACCTGCGCTTGCCAGAATAAGAATCACGGCAATTCCAAAAAACACTTTCATCTTGGCTCCCTTGAGTCTCCTGAATTCCTAACACGGAAATTAATATCGCAAAAATTAAGAATAGAAACATGCAGAGAAAACAATTTTATTCACGATGAAAGTTACGTAAAAGTATATAATTAGATATGTGCAAGCCGACTTGAGAAGCGACAGCGATCGCTTCTATACACTGTTCATTTAGACAACTACATGTCGTATTCAGTCTATCTGCAATCCCGCGCCTTCGTGGTTTCTTCACACAATTCTTTATTAGCCGTTCGTCAGTTCTTATATTAGTTGTTACAAAAACAAATGTCTTAATAAAAGTCTTTTTCTAGAGCACGTTCTTATTTATTAGATCTATAATCAGTGCAAGGTCGTCTGCAATAATTGTAATCATGTTGAGAAGCACTCGGCGCTTCAACGCCACAAAAGTCGCTTACTGCGGAAATTTATGAAATCTCGTACTTTCTATAGAATACTATTTTATTTTATTCTGATTTTCGACAATTTAAGCACCATATATATATACCAACGAATTGACAAGGCAGCATTCACTACCTTGAAGGTATACAACCTATAGTTATTTCTAGGCACTGTTATATTAAGAGTATAAGTTAATAAACCTTACTGCGAAAATGTGAAACTATAGTACGAAACATGAACTTCTGTATTCACAAGTTGTGTGCTCTAGCTAAGTGAGTAAGCTATTTAGAAAACATTTCAAATGTGTTACTTACAGTAAGAAATTAGAGTTTTCCAAAGGATTTTGAAAGCCGATACTTTCTTGGACTGGTCTTGACGAAAACTGAAGGGTGTGTTGTATGGTAGCTTTGATATATATTATATGCATAATAATAAGTACCATCATGCAGCTAGAACTCTGATTGGTCAGCAAATCAGAAATGTATGCGTGCATGCATGGACACATAGTATAGTGGGATTTTTGCCAACTTCTCTTTGTTCACCCTCACAGAGTGGCTTCAGCGTAATTGTTTCACAATATATACAAATGCTTTTACTGTAAATGAGAAAAAAAAAACAACGGATACGCGCGTATGCCATATTTCTTCGAATAAACACCCATCCCCTACTAAGCGCCCACCATTCCAGGAAATTTTTTAAATAATATCACGGCCACCTCGGTTTTCATTGTTCCAACACGGACATTTAATAACAAACAAATACATGAAGTGAACATGGAAATTAATGTCGCAAAAATTAAGAATAGAAATATGCAGAGAAAACAATTTTATTCACGATGAAAGTTACGTAAAAGTATATAAGTAGATATGTGCAAGCCGACTTGAGAAGCGACAGCAATCGGTTCTACACTGTTATTAGACAACTGCATGTCGTATTCAGTCTATTCTGCAATCCCGCGCCTTTAAGGCCTGTTTAAACGGATCCAACATTGTCCAACATTGTTGGACCAACAATGTTGGACCATTGTTGGACAATGTTGGCCAACATGTTCAAATGGATGCAACAACATCCAACACAAGTGCTATTAATTAAAATCGAAGCTGATCAGGGGATCGGAGTTTACCTGTAATCCTTCACTGATTGGTCAGTTTTTTGGTAATTATAATTAATTATAAAGTTACTATGGAGATTTCAAGATAACCGACTTCAGTGAGAAGCTGGGCTGTCAAAGGTTCCCATTTATGTTAAAAATATTGCAGTATTTTAATCTCAGTCGTCTATAAATAAAGCTTTTTGAAAGTAATGAATATCGAGTGAGTTTTGTCTTTGTTTTAAGTTTTTTTTACATTTTTGCGACGCCTGTCAAATGACTCAAATCTCCATGGAAACGATGTCGATGAATTCGTTTTCCGTCAAATGTTGGACGATGTTGGATGAAAAGTTTGAACGGAATCAAACTTGATCCAACAAAGTCCAACATCCTGCAACATTATCCAACATGGTGTTCAAACGAATCCAACATGTTGCATCCAACATTGTTGGATGATGTTGGACCAACATGTTGGATCCGTTTAAACAGGCCTTTATAGTGGTTTCTTCACACATTCTTTAGCCGCTCGTCAGTTCTTATATTAGTTATTACAAAAAAACAAATGTCTTAATAAAAGTCTTTTTTTCCAGAGCCCGTTCTTATTTATTACATCTGTAATCAGTGCAACGCTCGTCTACAAGCGGCGAAACTATTGTAATCATGTTGAGAGCACTCAACGCTTCAATACGACAAAAAGTCGCTTACTGCCGAAATTTTTGAAATCTCATACTCAGTTCTAGAATACTATTTTATTTTATTTTGTTACGTTATGTTACGTTATGTTATGTTATGTTATGTTATGTCATGTCATGTCATGTCATGTCATGTCATGTCATGTCATGTCATGTCATGTCATGTCATGTCATGTTATGTTATGTTATGTTATGTTATGTTATGTTATCTTATTTTATTTTAATTTTATTAATTTAATTTAATTTAATTTAATTTAATTTAATTTAATTTAATTTAATTTAATTTAGTTTAGTTTAGTTTAATTTTATTTTATTTTATTTTATTTTATTTTATTTTATTTTATTTTATTCTGATTTTCGACAATTTAAGCACTATGTATACTTGAGGGCAACATCCACTACCTTGAAGGTACTGAACCTAGTTATTTCCAAGGACTGTTAAGAGTACGAAGTTAATAAACCCTATTGCGAAATGTGAGAGTAATACGAACACTGAACATCTTTATTCACAAGCTATGTGCTCTAGCTAACTGAGTAAACTATTTGCGAAAACATTTGAAATGTGTTACTTACAGTAAGAAATTAGAGTTTTCGGCTAAAGGATTTTGAAAGTCGATACTTTCTTGGCCTGGTCTTGAGAAAAACTAAAGGCGGTGTGTTGTATGCATGATAGCACAGTCAATCAAGATATGGTCTGGAAACTCGGCAAACCAGTTCAAAGCGCTTATAATGAGCTGGGATTTTATGTTGAACCATACCTTACACCGTGCACATCCTTTGTTTTAGGTTTATTAATATTTAAATAGCACGGTTGAGTGATTGAACTGAAGCGTTGCTATTGGACAATTCGTTCATTATATACTAAAATACAATGTGTTCAGAGTAGTGATACCCCCCACTATAGACCCCAAAGGGATGCCGCCTCATTAAATATTCAACTTATTATTTATTCATTCTCCTTTGTGACGTTCTAACCCTAATCTCATTATGTCATTATGGCTCATGCTCCTATAGGACACTCTAACCCTAACTTCCCCCCTTACCTTGGCTTGTTGCTGAAACCCCCTGGTATTTACTACGTCATACTGACTTATACGTCACTCATTCTCATGCTCCTTTGGGACCGTCTTAACCCTAACTTTCCCCCCTAGCCCTAGCTTTCATTCAACCCTCCGTGCGATTTATTATTTATTCATTCTCATGCTCCTTTGGGACCCTCTTAACCCTAACTTTTATCCAACCCCCCAACCCTAATTCTCAAACGAACACCCGTGTAATACGTCATTCCCGATAGTTCTCCGACTGATTCCCGAAGTTCTGGGTTACGTAATTATCAAAAGGCACTTGACTTATATCCTTACAAGTACTAGTAATTACCTTTTCATTTATACACTTTTCCCTACTGACAGTCGACAGTTGTGGGACATGTAGACGTACAGAGCATGCGTACGGTAAACTTTAACAAAATAGACGTTCTTTACAAGGAACTAGAGAGAAATTGATAGAGGCACTTTATATTTTTTTTTCAGAAACCTTGTCTCGATGAGTATAGAGAGTTTTGAGCAGCCTAAGTGTCTGAATTGGCAGAGCTCGTATAGACTTAGATTAATAACATATAATGAATATTATATTAGAACCTAAATATTCAATCACCCTAGAATCATTGCTAGCTAAACCCTTGTTTATAAGTGAAGAAATCGTAAGAAGATAGAATGAGGAGTCAATTCTAAAAGCCATAAGAACGTTTTTAAGTGTCGATATATAAACGAAATATTATTTGGCTGCGGGACGGCTCGGCTATTTTATTAACGTCGTCAAGCAATCTTGTTAATGTTGCTACGGCTGATATTTGCGTATTTATGCTCAGTGCACGTGCAGGAGACAAAAGAGAAAACTCATTAAAGTTACTAATGACCAAAACATAACCGGATTTGCATATAAGTAGAATATTTTACTAATGACCAAAACATAACCGGATTTGCATATAAGTAGAATATTTAATTCATTTTAGGGGTAATCATGAGTTTTTTTGGGAATAATAAGGGGCCTGAAGAGGTATTAATATATGGGCAAGTTTAGGCGAAAAAGTTAGTCTTGGGACTATATAGTCTTAGTCTTAGGACTATAGTCTTAGTCTTAGGACTATATAGTCTTAGTTTTAGGACTATAGTCTTAGTCTTAGGACTATATAGTCTTAGTCTTAGGTCTATATAGTCTTAGTTTTAGGACTATATAGTCTTAGTTTTAGGACTATAGTCTTAGTCTTAGGACTATAGTCTTAGTCTTAGGACTATATAGTCTTAGTCTTTAGGACTATATAGTCTTAGTTTTAGGACTATATAGTCTTAGTCTTAGTCTTAGGACTATATAGTCTTAGTTTTAGGACTATAGTCTTAGTCTTAGTCTTAGGACTATAGTCTTAGTCTTAGGACTATATAGTCTTAGTCTTAGGACTATACAGTCTTAGTCTTAGGACTATAGTCTTAGTCTTTGGACTATAGTCTTAGTCTTAGGACTATATAGTCTTAGTCTTTGGACTATATAGTCTTAGTCTTATAATCACCCCAGGGATAACCCCCAAACACCCCTGGGGTACCCCAATCACCCCTGGGGTAACCTCCAAACACCCCCGGGACACCCCATGGGGTAGCCCCAAAATTCCCCCGGGGTAACCCCAAACACCCTAGGGGTACCCCAAACACCCCAGGGGGTAATCCCAAACACCCCCTTTCTCCTCCTCCTCCTCTTTCTCCTCCTCCTCCTCTTTCTCCTCCTCCTCTTTCTTCTCCTCCTCTTTCTCCTCCTCCTCCTCTTTCTCCTCCTCTTTCTCCTCCTCCTCCTCCTCCCCTTTCTCCTCCTCCTCCTCTTTCTCCTCCTCCTCCTCTTTCTCCTCCTCCTCTTTCTTCTCCTCCTCTTTCTCCTCCTCCTCCTCTTTCTCCTCCTCTTTCTCCTCCTCCTCCTCCTCCTCTTTCTCCTCCTCCTCCTCCTTCTCCTCCTCCGCTTTCTCCTCCTCCTCTTTCTCCTCCTCTTTCTCCTCCTCCTCCTCCTCCTCTTTCTCCTCCTCCTCCTCCTCCTCCTCTTTCTCCTCCTCCTCCTCCTCCTCCTTCTCCTCCTCGTCCTCTTTCTACACATTTTAAGAGGAGGAGGAGGAGGAGGAGAAAGAGGAGGAGGAGGAGAAAGAGGAGGAGGAGGAGAAGGAGGAGGAGGAGGAGGAGGAGGAGGAGAAAGAGGAGGAGGAGAAAGAGGAGGAGGAGGAGGAGGAGAAAGAGGAGGAGAAAGAGGAGGAGGAGGAGAAAGAGGAGGAGAAGAAAGAGGAGGAGGAAGAGGAGGAGGAGGAGAAAGAGGAGGAGGAGGAGGAGAAAGAGGAGGAGGAGGAGAAAGAGGAGGAGGAGAAAGAGGAGGAGGAGAAAGAGGAGGAGGAGGAGAAAGAGGAGGAGGAGAAAGAGGAGGAGGAGGAGGAGGACTATATAGTCTTAGTTTTAGGACTATATAGTCTTAGTCTTAGTCTTAGTCTTAGGACTATATAGTCTTAGTTTTAGGACTATAGTCTTAGTCTTAGTCTTAGGACTATAGTCTTAGTCTTAGGACTATATAGTCTTAGTCTTAGGACTATATAGTCTTAGTCTTAGGACTATAGTCTTAGTCTTTGGACTATAGTCTTAGTCTTAGGACTATATAGTCTTAGTCTTAGTCTTAGGACTATATAGTCTTAGTCTTTGGACTATATAGTCTTAGTCTTATAATCACCCCAGGGATAACCCCCAAACACCCCCGGGGTACCCCAATCACCCCTGGGGTAACCTCCAAACACCCCGGGACACCCCATGGGGTAGCCCCAAAATTCCCCCGGGGTAACCCCAAACACCCTAGGGGTACCCCAAACACCCCAGGGGGTAATCCCAAACACCACCTTTCTCCTCCTCCTCCTCTTTCTCCTCCTCCTCCTCTTTCTCCTCCTCCTCTTTCTTCTCCTCCTCTTTCTCCTCCTCCTCCTCTTTCTCCTCCTCTTTCTCCTCCTCCTCCTCCTCCTCTTTCTCCTCCTCCTCCTCCTTCTCCTCCTCCGCTTTCTCCTCCTCCTCTTTCTCCTCCTCTTTTTCCTCCTCCTCCTCCTCCTCCTTCTCCTCCTCGTCCTCTTTCTAGACATTTTAAGAGGAGGAGGAAGAGGAGGAGAAAGAGGAGGAGGAGGAGAAAGAGGAGGAGGAGGAGAAAGAGGAGGAGGAGGAGGAGGAGAAAGAGGAGGAGAAAGAGGAGGAGGAGAAAGAGGAGGAAGAGAAAGAGGAGGAGGAGGAGGAGGAGAAAGAGGAGGAGAAAGAGGAGGAGGGGGAGAAAGAGGAGGAGAAGAAAGAGGAGGAGGAAGAGGAGGAGGAGGAGAAAGAGGAGGAGGAGGAGGAGAAAGAGGAGGAGGAGGAGAAAGAGGAGGAGGAGAAAGAAGAGGAGGAGAAAGAGGAGGAGGAGGAGAAAGAGGAGGAGGAGGAGAAAGAGGAGGAGGAGGAGGAGGAGAAAGAGGAGGAGGAGGAGAAAGAGGAGGAGGAGGAGAAAGAGGAGGAGGAGAAGAAACAGGAGGAGGAGGAGAAAGAGGAGGAGGAGGAGGAGAAAGGAGGTGTTTGGGATTACCCCCTGGGGTGTTTGGGGTACCCCTAGGGTGTTTGGGGTTACCCCGGGGGAATTTGGGGGCTACCCCATGGGGTGTCCCGGGGTGTTTGGAGGTTACCCCAGGGGTGATTGGGGTACCCCGGGGGTGTTTGGGGGTTATCCCTGGGGTGATTATAAGACTAAGACTATATAGTCCAAAGATTAAGACTATATAGTCCTAAGACTAAGACTAAGACTATCTAGTCCTAAGACTAAGACTATAGTCCAAAGACTAAGACTATAGTCCTAAGACTAAGACTATATAGTCCTAAGACTAAGACTATAGTCCTGAGACTAAGACTATATAGTCCTAAGACTAAGACTATATAGTCCTAAGACTAAGACTATATAGTCCTAAGACTAAGACTATAGTCCTAAGACTAAGACTATAGTCCTAAGACTAAGACTAAGACTATAGTCCTAAAACTAAGACTATATAGTCCTAAGACTAAGACTATATAGTCCTAAGACTAAGACTATAGAGACTAAGACTATATAGTCCTAAGACTAAGACTATATAGTCCTAAGACTAAGACTATATAGTCCTAAGACTAAGAGTATAGTCCTAAGACTAAGACTATAGTCCTAAGACTACTAAGACTATAGTCCTAAAACTAAGACTATATAGTCCTAAGACTAAGACTATATAGTCCTAAGACTAAGACTATAGTCTTAGTCTTAGGACTATAGTCTTAGTCTTTGGACTATAGTCTTAGTCTTAGGACTATATAGTCTTAGTCTTAGGACTATATAGTCTTAGTCTTAGGACTATATAGTCTTAGTCTTAGGACTATATAGTCTTAGTTTTAGGACTATAGTCTTAGTCTTAGGACTATAGTCTTAGTCTTTGGACTATAGTCTTAGTCTTAGGACTATATAGTCTTAGTCTTAGGACTATATAGTCTTAGTCTTAGGACTATAGTCTTAGTCTTTGGACTATAGTCTTAGTCTTAGGACTATATAGTCTTAGTCTTTGGACTATATAGTCTTAGTCTTATAATCACCCCAGGGATAACCCCCAAACACCCCTGGGGTACCCCAATCACCCCTGGGGTAACCTCCAAACACCCCCGGGACACCCCATGGGGTAGCCCCCAAATTCCCCCGGGGTAACCCCAAACACCCTAGGGGTACCCCAAACACCCCAGGGGGTAATCCCAAACACCCCCTTTCTCCTCCTCCTCCTCTTTCTCCTCCTCCTCCTCTTCTCCTCCTCCTCCTCTTTCTTCTCCTCCTCCTTCTCCTCCTCCTCCTCTTTCTCCTCCTCTTTCTCCTCCTCCTCCTCCTCCCCTTTCTCCTCCTCCTCCTCTTTCTCCTCCTCCTCCTCTTTCTCCTCCTCCTCTTTCTTCTCCTCCTCTTTCTCCTCCTCCTCCTCTTTCTCCTCCTCTTTCTCCTCCTCCTCCTCCTCCTCTTTCTCCTCCTCCTCCTCCTTCTCCTCCTCCGCTTTCTCCTCCTCCTCTTTCTCCTCCTCTTTCTCCTCCTCCTCCTCCTCCTCCTCTTTCTCCTCCTCCTCCTCCTCCTCCTCTTTCTCCTCCTCCTCCTCCTCCTCCTTCTCCTCCTCGTCCTCTTTCTACACATTTTAAGAGGAGGAGGAGGAGGAGGAGAAAGAGGAGGAGGAGGAGAAAGAGGAGGAGGAGGAGAAAGAGGAGGAGGAGGAGGAGGAGAAAGAGGAGGAGAAAGAGGAGGAGGAGAAAGAGGAGGAGGAGGAGGAGGAGAAAGAGGAGGAGAAAGAGGAGGAGGAGGAGAAAGAGGAGGAGAAGAAAGAGGAGGAGGAGGAGGAAGAGGAGGAGGAGGAGAAAGAGGAGGAGGAGGAGGAGAAAGAGGAGGAGGAGGAGAAAGAGGAGGAGGAGAAAGAGGAGGAGGAGAAAGAGGAGGAGGAGGAGTAAGAGGAGGAGGAGAAAGAGGAGGAGGAGGAGGAGGACTATATAGTCTTAGTTTTAGGACTATATAGTCTTAGTCTTAGTCTTAGTCTTAGGACTATATAGTCTTAGTTTTAGGACTATAGTCTTAGTCTTAGTCTTAGGACTATAGTCTTAGTCTTAGGACTATATAGTCTTAGTCTTAGGACTATATAGTCTTAGTCTTAGGACTATAGTCTTAGTCTTTGGACTATAGTCTTAGTCTTAGGACTATATAGTCTTAGTCTTAGTCTTAGGACTATATAGTCTTAGTCTTTGGACTATATAGTCTTAGTCTTATAATCACCCCAGGGATAACCCCCAAACACCCCCGGGGTACCCCAATCACCCCTGGGGTAACCTCCAAACACCCCGGGACACCCCATGGGGTAGCCCCAAAATTCCCCCGGGGTAACCCCCAAACACCCTAGGGGTACCCCAAACACCCCAGGGGGTAATCCCAAACACCACCTTTCTCCTCCTCCTCCTCTTTCTCCTCCTCCTCCTCTTTCTCCTCCTCCTCTTTCTTCTCCTCCTCGTACTCCTCCTCCTCCTCTTTCTCCTCCTCGTTCTCCTCCTCCTCGTTCTCCTCCTCCTCCTCCTTCTCCTCCTCCGCTTTCTCCTCCTCCTCTTTCTCCTCCTCTTTTTCCTCCTCCTCCTCCTCCTCCTTCTCCTCCTCGTCCTCTTTCTAGACATTTTAAGAGGAGGAGGAAGAGGAGGAGAAAGAGGAGGAGGAGGAGAAAGAGGAGGAGGAGGAGAAAGAGGAGGAGGAGGAGGAGGAGAAAGAGGAGGAGAAAGAGGAGGAGGAGAAAGAGGAGGAGGAGAAAGAGGAGGAGGAGGAGGAGGAGAAAGAGGAGGAGGAGAAAGAGGAGGAGGAGGAGGAGGACTATATAGTCTTAGTTTTAGGACTATATAGTCTTAGTCTTAGTCTTAGTCTTAGGACTATATAGTCTTAGTTTTAGGACTATAGTCTTAGTCTTAGTCTTAGGACTATAGTCTTAGTCTTAGGACTATATAGTCTTAGTCTTAGGACTATATAGTCTTAGTCTTAGGACTATAGTCTTAGTCTTTGGACTATAGTCTTAGTCTTAGGACTATATAGTCTTAGTCTTAGTCTTAGGACTATATAGTCTTAGTCTTTGGACTATATAGTCTTAGTCTTATAATCACCCCAGGGATAACCCCCAAACACCCCCGGGGTACCCCAATCACCCCTGGGGTAACCTCCAAACACCCCGGGACACCCCATGGGGTAGCCCCAAAATTCCCCCGGGGTAACCCCAAACACCCTAGGGGTACCCCAAACACCCCAGGGGGTAATCCCAAACACCACCTTTCTCCTCCTCCTCCTCTTTCTCCTCCTCCTCCTCTTTCTCCTCCTCCTCTTTCTTCTCCTCCTCTTTCTCCTCCTCCTCCTCTTTCTCCTCCTCTTTCTCCTCCTCCTCCTCCTCCTCTTTCTCCTCCTCCTCCTCCTTCTCCTCCTCCGCTTTCTCCTCCTCCTCTTTCTCCTCCTCTTTTTCCTCCTCCTCCTCCTCCTCCTTCTCCTCCTCGTCCTCTTTCTAGACATTTTAAGAGGAGGAGGAAGAGGAGGAGAAAGAGGAGGAGGAGGAGAAAGAGGAGGAGGAGGAGGAGGAGGAGGAGGAGGAGGAGGAGGAGGAGGAGGAGGAGAAAGAGGAGGAGGAGAAGGAGGAGGAGGAGGAAGAGGAGGAGGAGGAGGAGGAGAAAGAGGAGGAGAAAGAGGAGGAGGGGGAGAAAGAGGAGGAGAAGAAAGAGGAGGAGGAAGAGGAGGAGGAGGAGAAAGAGGAGGAGGAGGAGGAGAAAGAGGAGGAGGAGGAGAAAGAGGAGGAGGAGAAAGAGGAGGAGGAGAAAGAGGAGGAGGAGGAGAAAGAGGAGGAGGAGGAGAAAGAGGAGGAGGAGGAGGAGGAGAAAGAGGAGGAGGAGGAGAAAGAGGAGGAGGAGGAGAAAGAGGAGGAGGAGGAGAAACAGGAGGAGGAGGAGAA
Source organism: Corallium rubrum (assembly GCA_964035015.1). Classification (NCBI taxonomy): domain Eukaryota; kingdom Metazoa; phylum Cnidaria; class Anthozoa; order Scleralcyonacea; family Coralliidae; genus Corallium; species Corallium rubrum. The sequence goes on from OZ035998.1 coordinate 29,550,131, forward strand.
AGAGGAGGAGGAGGAGGAGAAAGGAGGTGTTTGGGATTACCCCCTGGGGTGTTTGGGGTACCCCTAGGGTGTTTGGGGTTACCCCGGGGGAATTTGGGGGCTACCCCATGGGGTGTCCCGGGGTGTTTGGAGGTTACCCCAGGGGTGATTGGGGTACCCCGGGGGTGTTTGGGGGTTATCCCTGGGGTGATTATAAGACTAAGACTATATAGTCCAAAGATTAAGACTATATAGTCCTAAGACTAAGACTAAGACTATCTAGTCCTAAGACTAAGACTATAGTCCAAAGACTAAGACTATAGTCCTAAGACTAAGACTATATAGTCCTAAGACTAAGACTATAGTCCTGAGACTAAGACTATATAGTCCTAAGACTAAGACTATATAGTCCTAAGACTAAGACTATATAGTCCTAAGACTAAGACTATAGTCCTAAGACTAAGACTATAGTCCTAAGACTAAGACTAAGACTATAGTCCTAAAACTAAGACTATATAGTCCTAAGACTAAGACTATATAGTCCTAAGACTAAGACTATAGAGACTAAGACTATATAGTCCTAAGACTAAGACTATATAGTCCTAAGACTAAGACTATATAGTCCTAAGACTAAGACTATAGTCCTAAGACTAAGACTATAGTCCTAAGACTACTAAGACTATAGTCCTAAAACTAAGACTATATAGTCCTAAGACTAAGACTATATAGTCCTAAGACTAAGACTATAGTCTTAGTCTTAGGACTATAGTCTTAGTCTTTGGACTATAGTCTTAGTCTTAGGACTATATAGTCTTAGTCTTAGGACTATATAGTCTTAGTCTTAGGACTATATAGTCTTAGTCTTAGGACTATATAGTCTTAGTCTTAGGACTATATAGTCTTAGTTTTAGGACTATAGTCTTAGTCTTAGGACTATAGTCTTAGTCTTTGGACTATAGTCTTAGTCTTAGGACTATATAGTCTTAGTCTTAGGACTATATAGTCTTAGTCTTAGGACTATATAGTCTTAGTCTTAGGACTATATAGTCTTAGTTTTAGGACTATAGTCTTAGTCTTAGGACTATAGTCTTAGTCTTAGGACTATATAGTCTTAGTCTTAGGACTATATAGTCTTAGTTTTAGGACTATATAGTCTTAGTCTTAGTCTTAGGACTATATAGTCTTAGTTTTAGGACTATAGTCTTAGTCTTAGGACTATAGTCTTAGTCTTAGGACTATATAGTCTTAGTATAATTTCATAGTGGAAAAGAGGCTTTCCAGTTTTCTGATTGGTCCGCTCAGCGGTGAATCTGAGGTGATAGCATAGAAATAATAGACCTAGAATGCGTGCTCTGTCACGTGACAGGTGTCCAAATTAAATTTTATTTTGCCCTTATAGATCCGCCATTTTGAATTTTGCAAAGGGGTGGCGATAAATATACAACAATGATCGCCTCTCAAAATAAAGAATTGGAGGACGTTTCATAGGGATAAATTGGATACATGCATGACAACAAATCAGCCACATACACATTAGCATAAAATAAAACAATTTGCAAGACACTTGCTTTGTTAAACGTACTAAAAACTATAAGTTCAAAATTATATTTCGATCAATTCACCACAATTACAAAAAGCAACAAAAAGATGCTAAACTTGAAACTCAGAAAAACGAAAAAGAAAAGAAACTAATCAAATACGTAATGGAAACTAGGAGAAAATCTTAAGAAAAACACGGATTTAAAATGTCAATATAAATAGATGTCGAAAAGACTGATGTATAAAAAGTATGACAGGTGCATAAACATATTTTATATTTCAAAAATCACAAGCTAGAAATCCCTATTAGATTGGATAAAAAAGAACAAAACACTTACTGTCTCCTGGATTAATCCTCCACATTCAGTATAGATTACATACAGATTGGCAAGTGGGAATCATTCAAATATTATAATGTAAAAGAGTAAAAACACTAAAACCATTCGTATTAAAACTTTTAAAGGCCGCTATCGTCGCCATTTCTACATCCAGAGTTTGATGTTCGAAATGTTTTGGCGAAGGATATTGCACTTCACATGCCTTTATCTTTAAATTCACTAATCCAGTAAATTTCCCAGCTTAAAAAACAAAGAAATATAGTGCTAAAATACATCCATCGTCCACCAACCGCGGCCGTGTACAAAACTGTTAAAAAGTCCTAGGGCGAGTTCCTTTTGCCCTTATAAATCCGCCATTTTGTGGCGACAATTTTTTGACTGACAGGAGATAGGAGTCCGCATTCTAGGTATATTATTTCTATGGGTGATAGTCACCGCCTAGCGCGGTGACTATTGCATCACAAGAAATTGTTCTTCAAAAGTAGTTTTGGAAAAGAGACTGGTACTTATTTAACACTGCACTGACTTTACTCTTTTCAGTCTCCCCCTCGGAGTTGTCATTTTGAATTATGAGATTTAGAATTTGTCGATTCATTGAACTGTTGATTTTTTTTTCAAAATGGTGTCTGTAGTTTTTGAAACAAACAAAAGAGCATAATACTGAAAATATTTATCACTGAGATGTTGTACATATCAAATATAATAAAAACAAAACTTTGTAAAGGTAAGCAAGTATATTTTCTATATAATTCTTCGTATTTTCTAGCACGTTTTGGTTAGGTTTTGGTCGTAGCGATGTTTTCGAAAACTTCGTCATGAGTGAAGAACATGAACATGAATTAAGTGCAAAAAGTCTGTATCACAGAAGCCAAAACACCAGAATAAAAGTCTTTTTAGCATATATTTGAATGTATGTACAAGTTCAGTTCCAAAGTAGGATGTTGTTTACTCTTTTTTTTTTTAATTATTTACTGACAAAGACTGTGGCTTGCTAACATCGTCTGTGAATAAACAGAATCACCACTGCTAAACTGAAAGCAGTTGCCTAAAAGTTTTTGTTTCAATGTGATTGGTTTTTATCAACCTCTGAAATTATACTAAAACAATTAGTCACCTCAGTCTCGGTGACTATCGGTGTATTTACCTCGCCGCTTCGCGGCTCGGTAAATATTCACCGATAGTCACCTCGACTTCGGTGACTAATTGTTAATTAGTCTTAGGTCTATATAGTCTTAGTCTTAGGACTATATAGTCTTAGTCTTAGGACTATATATACTCCTCTTTCTCCTCCTCCTCTTTCTCCTCCTCCTCTTTCTCCTCCTCCTCCTCCTCCTCTTTCTCCTCCTCCTCCTCTTCCTCCTCCTCCTCCTCTTTCTTCTCCTCCTCTTTCTCCTCCTCCTCCTCTTTCTCCTCCTCTTTCTCCTCCTCCTCCTCCTCTTTCTCCTCCTCTTTCTCCTCCTCCTCCTCCTCCTCTTTCTCCTCCTCCTCCTCTTTTTCCTCCTCCTCTTTCTCCTCCTCCTCCTCTTTCTCCTCCTCCTCCTCTTCCTCCTCCTCCTCCTCTTTCTTCTCCTCCTCTTTCTCCTCCTCCTCCTCTTTCTCCTCCTCTTTCTCCTCCTCCTCCTCCTCCTCTTTCTCCTCCTCTTTCTCCTCCTCCTCCTCCTCCTCTTTCTCCTCCTCCTCCTCTTTTTCCTCCTCCTCTTTCTCCTCCTCCTCCTCTTTCTCCTCCTCCTCCTCCTCCTCTTAAAATGTGTAGAAAGAGGACGAGGAGGAGAAGGAGGAGGAGGAGAAGGAGGAGAAAGAGGAGGAGGAGGAGGAGGAGGAGAAAGAGGAGGAGGAGGAGGAGAAAGAGGAGGAGAAAGAGGAGAAAGAGGAGGAGGAGAAGGAGGAGGAGGAGGAGGAGAAAGAGGAAGAGGAGGAGGAGGAGAAATAGGAGGAGAAAGAGGAGGAGGAGGAGGAGAAAGAGGAGGAGAAGAAAGAGGAGGAGGAGAAAGAGGAGGAGGAGGAGAAAGAGGAGGAGGAGGAGAAAGAGGAGGAGGAGGAGGAGGAGAAAGAGGAGGAGGAGGAGAAAGAGGAGGAGGAGGAGAAAGAGGAGGAGGAGGAGAAAGAGGAGGAGGAGGAAGAGAAAGGAGGTGTTTGGGATTACCCCCTGGGGTGTTTGGGGTACCCCTAGGGTGTTTGGGGTTACCCCGGGGGAATTTGGGGGCTACCCCATGGGGTGTCCCGGGGGTGTTTGGAGGTTACCCCAGGGGTGATTGGGGTACCCCGGGGGTGTTTGGGGGTTATCCCTGGGGTGATTATAAGACTAAGACTATATAGTCCAAAGACTAAGACTATATAGTCCTAAGACTAAGACTAAGACTATATAGTCCTAAGACTAAGACTATAGTCCAAAGACTAAGACTATAGTCCTAAGACTAAGACTATATAGTCCTAAGACTAAGACTATAGTCCTAAGACTAAGACTATATAGTCCTAAGACTAAGACTATATAGTCCTAAGACTAAGACTATATAGTCCTAAGACTAAGACTATAGTCCTAAGAATAAGACTATAGTCCTAAGACTAAGACTATAGTCCTAAAACTAAGACTATATAGTCCTAAGACTAAGACTATAGTCCTAAGGCTAAGACTATATAGTCCTAAGACTAACTTTTTCGCCTAAACTTGCCCATATATTAATACCTCTTCAGGCCCCTTATTATTCCCAAAAAAACTCATGATCACCCCTAAAATGAATTAAATATTCTACTTATATGCAAATCCGGTTATGTTTTGGTCATTAGTAAAATATTCTACTTATATGCAAATCCGGTTATGTTTTGGTCATTAGTAACTTTAATGAGTTTTCTCTTTTGTCTCCTGCACGTGCACTGAGCATAAATACGCAAATATCAGCCGTAGCAACATTAACAAGATTGCTTGACGACGTTAATAAAATAGCCGAGCCGTCCCGCAGCCAAATAATATTTCGTTTATATATCGACACTTAAAAACGTTCTTATGGCTTTTAGAATTGACTCCTCATTCTATCTTCTTACGATTTCTTCACTTATAAACAAGGGTTTAGCTAGCAATGATTCTAGGGTGATTGAATATTTAGGTTCTAATATAATATTCATTATATGTTATTAATCTAAGTCTATACGAGCTCTGCCAATTCAGACACTTAGGCTGCTCAAAACTCTCTATACTCATCGAGACAAGGTTTCAGAAAAAAAAAATATAAAGTGCCTCTATCAATTTCTCTCTAGTTCCTTGTAAAGAACGTCTATTTTGTTAAAGTTTACCGTACGCATGCTCTGTACGTCTACGTGTCCCACAACTGTCGACTGTCAGTAGGGAAAAGTGTATAAATGAAAAGGTAATTACTAGTACTTGTAAGGATATAAGTCAAGTGCCTTTTGATAATTACGTAACCCAGAACTTCGGGAATCAGTCGGAGAACTATCGGGAATAACGTATTACACGGGGGGTTGGTTTGAGAATTAGGGTTGGGGGGTTGGATAAAAGTTAGGGTTAAGAGGGTCCCAAAGGAGCATGAGAATGAATAAATAATAAATCGCACGGAGGGTTGAATGAAAGCTAGGGCTAGGGGGAAAAGTTAGGGTTAAGACGGTCCCAAAGGAGCATGAGAATGAGTGACGTATAAGTCAGTATGACGTAGTAAATACCAGGGGGGTTCAGCAACAAGCCAAGGTAAGGGGGGAAGTTAGGGTTAGAGTGTCCTATTGGAGCATGAGCCATAATGACATAATGAGATTAGGGTTAGAACGTCACAAAGGAGAATGAATAAATAATAAGTTGAATATTTAATGAGGCGGCATCCCTTTGGGGTCTATAGTGGTGGGTATCACTACTGTTCAGTGACCGTGCACCGTGCACAAAAACGAAAGACTTTAGCTGAGTTTCCAGACCATCACATCTCGATTGACTATGATGATAGCTTTGATATATATATATATATATATATATATATATATTATATGCATAATAATAAGTACCATCATGCTGTTAGGATTCTGATTGGTCTGCAAATCAGAAGTGTATGCGTGGTAGTGGGATTTTTGCCAACTTCTCTTTGTTCACCTTCACAGAGTGGCTTCAGCTTAATTGTTTCACTCGGAAACCAACATATCCTCAGTCTTGGATTACCAATAATAGGAAATTGTCAAATGCTCTTGAATTACCCATAATGGGTAATTCAAGAGGATTTATTATTTTAGGACCCAATGATGCGCCAATTAACGGATTAAAACTCACTGCGCATCCCACAATCTTTGTCAAGAACTATTGACCATAAATTACAAACACTATTAGGGGGATCGGACGGGGAGGAGGTGGCTAAAAAAACCCCCCGATACTTTTCAAGTTAGGGTTAGGGTTTCCCCCGGGAAATTCACATTTTTTAGGGTTAGGGTTAGGGGGTTCGGGGGGGGGGGAAGGGTTTCATTAATAAATCCTCTTGAATTACCCATTATGGGTAATTCAAGAGCATTTGACAATTTCCTATTATTGGTAATCTAAGACTGAGGATAGGTTGCGGAAACAGGGCCGGATTAACGGTTCGCGGGGCCCGTGGCATATTATCAGCGCGGGGCCCCTTGACCCCCCCCCCCTGTGAATTCAGGTTTCCCTGAAATCAGAAAGATTAAAACATATCAATATTCCACGATTTGAAAAGTTGCCTGTAAAACAGAAATATACATCAATAATTGAACTAAAATCCAACGCAGTTTATATAGCATTAACAATTATATAAGTATTATTTTTACAGCAGGAAAGGTTAAAAGTCAAACTGGCTAAACAACAGGAACAATATTCAAATACATGATCGTCATGTCCATGTAACGTGTCTGTTATTAGAGTCTCATTCTCAGGCCTTGTAAACGTTATGCTTACGCGATTTCTTAAGAGCAAACTCGTTAATTACCGACGACATGTCAATGCTACGCAGAAGGCCATTTTCAATACTAAGCAGAACAAGGCTGTTCAGTCTCTTCTGCGTCATGCATGATCTGAGTTGATTCTTTATCAGCTTAAGTTTGGAGAACGACCGTTCTCCAGAACAGTTCGAAATTATCAGACTGAGATAAATACGGAATGCGATGACAGTGTTCGGATATACAGTTTCCAGATTTTTGGCCACAAGAAGCCTGCACATGCGCAATTCCAACGAATCCACGTTCAATCTGACGTCGTCATCATCTTTCGTTATGACGGCTTCGTCATCAGAGTCATCAGAGTCGATCGTAGATGGGGCTGAAGAAGTTGCAGGAACTGAAGCTGTAGTCACTTCCAATGACTTCTTAACGAAGTCTGTGTTAAGAAAACCAGAAAACTGAACAATTCGTCAGACAGACTGGCTTCTAGATCTGTGGGGTATGCCTCTTGAAGGATCTTCGCACTTTTGATCACTTCTTCAACTGAGAGGTCCTTGAGCTTTCGCAGGAAGCCAAACCTTGCAGCAATACCAGTGTATGCACCCAGTCGTTTCCGCAACTCAGCATCAAGGCTGTCGATTATGACCAGGAACGTACCCGTACGGAACTTACTGGCTGGGGTCTGCGTCAATTCAGGCGCTGATCCAGGTTCGTCGTAACGTCGATTTCGTTGACGCACACGTTTAACTTCGTCCGTGTAATGGTCGCATTCACTGAGCTTCTTCCCCTTAGCTTCAAACTCATTAAATCTTGTCCGCAGCTTACGGATGAATTCAGTCAGCGATTCATAAATTTTAACGGCGGTGTTAAGGTCTTGGTCGGCTGATTGCAGGACTTGACTGTTCGCGTGAAAACGATGCAGGATGTGGTGCCACAGAACTGCAAGAATTCCAGACTCGATCGGTTCATGTAGGCGGCAAGTCCACCAGCTTCCTCTCGGGTTTCGGGTTTCTCCTCATCGTCATCACCAATTTCTTCGAAAGCGGCGTTAATTTCGTCATATCCCATAACTAGAAATACATGATCGCAACAACCCCTCGTCCACTTTTAATATATACATTTTTGTAAACCACCCCCACCACCACACACACACTTTCTGGTTTTGGTTGGGGGTTTTTTGTATTTAAGTCTACCTGTATTATAGTTTTTATATTTAGTCTATGTAATAAAATTAACAGCCTGAAAAATTTTGAATAGAAAGAGAGAAACAAACCAGTATAACTTCAAAGAAAATTCATTGGCAAAGTTCACCCGGCTGTAGTCATGTACTGTAGTATTAAGTATTGACACACCGAAAGAACATACAATGTCAATATTAAAAAAGAAACTATAGCCCTAAACTAAGACTATAGTCCTAAGTCTAAGACTGTAGTCATAAGACTAAATTTATAAGACTATAGTCCTAAGACTAAATTTATAAGACTATAGTCCTAAGACTAAATTTATAAGACTATAGTCCTAAGACTAAATTTATAAGATTGTAGTCCTAAGACTAAATTTATAAGACTATAGTCCTAAGACTAAATTTATAAGACTATAGTCCTAAGACTAAATTTATAAGACTATAGTCCTAAGGCTAAATTTATAAGACTATAGTCCTAAGACTAAATTTATAAGACTATAGTCCTAAGGCTAAATTTATAAGACTATAGTCCTAAGACTATAAAATTTATGAGACTATAGTCCTAAGACTAAATTTATAAGACTATAGTCCAAAGGCTATAGTCCTAAGACTAAGACTATAGTCCAAAGACTAAGATTATAGTCCTAAGACCATAGTCCTAATACTAAGATTATAGTCCTAAGACTATAGTCCTAAGACTAAGATTATAGTCCTAAGACTATAGTCCTAACAACGAGATGAACCAAATAACAAATTTTCATTCAAAATAGATAATAGTGGCCAAGAAAAGACACAAGGCCACGTCCTAGCGTCCAAAGACAACTGTAGACAAGAATATTATTTTATATATTGCATGATTTTGTTTTTCAAGACTCAGCTAAACTGGTAAATATGAATCTCCTACCGTTAAACTTTCTTCTGCTTTTGTCACCACAAACACTGCCAATTCAGTCTATACTCTTTTCAGAATTCATATTGTTTTTCTCGTTCGGTTTCTTTCGGTTTCTCCGTGACCAGGCATGATTCAGTTCTCTTCAATATCTAAAAAGCCGTTTGTTTCAAACTGATTTCTTCATCGTTCTCCCTCGAGTTAAGTAGAATACACCAGAGCAGATTTATTTACAGGCTTCGGCAGTTTCAGGACACAGTGTCGTTTTCGGTCTACCAGTAACTCTGCTATTCGAATTCCGAACTGCGAAAGTTGCGGATTTGTTGACATATATATATATATATATATATATATATATATATATATATATATATATATTCATAGATGTATCGCTAGATATAATTTGTTTAAAAAGTTAAAACACAGGTAAGTTAAAATCTTTAATAAAAACCAAACGTTTTCGACTATATTACAGTCATCTTCAGGGTTAAAACACTGTAATATAGTCGAAAACGTTTGGTTTTTATTAAAGATTTTAACTTACCTGTGTTTTAACTTTTTAAATATATATATATATATATATATATATATATATATATATATATAAACATCTCGCAGAATTTCTTTCCCACTTGCGTGTAATTTCGCGTGTACTCCACGCGTGTCGAGATTAGCACCCTCACCGGCTCGGGGACTAGAGCCTTTGTGGCGTCTGCGCGTGCCGACCAGCGAGTATCTGACATGCGCTTCACTGTTGGAAGGCCTTTGCTTGAAAGTTGATCCATCAGAACTTTCCAGCGATGCGTTGAAGCAGAAAAAAAGGAGTATAGTCGTTGGAGAAAACTGAAGAATCCAACGGCCAGCTGGCAACAACCCACAGCAGACTGACCAACGAGATTGAGGGAATGCGCGGCGCAGGGCACATACGCTGCCAGGTTACATTGTTGCCGAATAATGGCCTGCATGCCATTGTATTTCCCACTCATATTGCTCGCATTACGTATGACTGTCCGCGGCAATCAGCAACATCGATGTGATGGGTTTTCAAAAATTTGAGCAAGCTTTCCGCTTGTTCTTTTCCAGTGTGACCTTGCATGTTAAGGAAGGTTAAATATCGTTCAACAGGACGCGAAGGCAAAACGTACCGAAGAATACAGGTGAGTTGGTCAACATGGAAAATATCAGGGGTCGAGTCTACAGAAACCGAGAAATACTTGGCGGACTTTACTTCCGTAATGATATACTCGAGCAAGCACACGATTTGCCATCAAATCGATGAATTCTTCACAAATTGTCTTCGACAGATAGGAAGTGTGACCCCGTCCCTTGCTTGCGTTATGGTTGATGTGTTGTGCTAGGAATGGATCGAATTTGGCTAGCAGTTCCAATATACCCAAGTAGTTGCCGTTTGTGGGTGATCCGACAACTTCGTTTGAGCCACGAAAGGGTAAACCGCGCTCAGATAGGAAACGGGTAGTTTCTACCACCCGCTCTAGCACAGCACGCCAATAATCGCGCTCGTCATTGGTCTGTCTAACCAATTCCGAATCAACACGGCAGCCAGCATCACTGCGTTGGAGAAGCTGAATCATGGCCTCTCGGTGCATTGCACTTCTTTCGTGACGTGGAATAGAATAGGAAGCGTGTTTCCAATCCTTATAGCCATCTTTCCCAAAACTTTTGCTGTCGGTCATCAGTTTACATGCAAAACAGAACACTGCATGTTCAGATGGTGAGTAGCAGATCCAGGTTCGAGGATGTTGCTGTTTTGTGAGCTCATGCGTGTATGTGAACAAGCTTTGCGGGCACTGACGGTTGTAATTCTCTCCCTCAAATTGGGTAGAAGATGGGCTGAAATCTGCATTCGAATTTCTACATTCACTGCTTCCTTTTGCTGCCCAGTATTCCCTCATACTGTCCGAAATACTAGCAGGCCACATCCCTAAATCACAGGAATATGCATCAGTAGAACTGGACGGATCGGAGATTCGTCAGATGTCGGAGATTCGTCAGATTGTTCAGGCACAGAATCTCGCTGTTGTCGGCATCGCGGACGTAGTAGTATTAATAGTCGACTCAAGAGAAGCCCCTTCATCGTTATGCTGTGTTTGCGAATCCGTAAGGGCCTCTACGTTGCTAGCAGTTGCATTGCTACCGCTGGTGTTGGGAAAAAACAGTTCGGATATTTTTGGGACTTTACTCAAAACTTTACTTTCCCGTGCAACTCGTCTAGTTCCTCCCTTGCCTTGCGTTTTGCTGCCCCAGATTCATATTTGCGATTTTTGTCCCGGTCGCGTCCACCGCCACCTGTAGAACTTATTTAGATCTACTGTAGCATTCCTAAACATCTAGTAAAAAAAACTCTGGTATCAATATGTATAGTATAAAGGAACGGTGTATCAATAATTATCAATTTGCCTTGACAAGTTGGCAAGTTACTGTTCATAAAACTTTATAGCGCCTGGGTAATGTATAAGCTAGTATAATGATTGATGCATGTGAGATAATTGCGAGAAGACATTCTAAATGACATATTAACTAATTACTGTATAGAGTATAGACTACTGTAGTTGAGTGATTGTAGACCTAGATTAAACGAAGAGGAGTTGTAGAAAACGTATATTCTGAAATTAGGCATTTGTAGTTCGTCTGGATGTGCGCCTTCAGTATAAAAACAGGCACAAGAGTCAAGACGCATTATGCGTCTAGACGAACTATGTTATTGTGCGTCTTAAGAAGTTAATAAGCGACGCGCAATCGATGATAGTTTGCCCTTGGCGGCGTTGGCGCATTATGCGTCGTGTGCCCGTCTTTACTGAAGACGTAAACAAAAATTGCTTATTCGTCCGATTATTTGTCTCGTCTTTACACTAGACGATTAGACGAATAATATATAAAAGACGCAAATCACGCAATGACACATTATGCGTTCAGACGAATAATGCGTCTCTAGAAATAAACGGCCATAATAATAAATCACTTTGAGTCGTCGAGGAAAGACGAAACGGCTCAATCAAGGAAATAGACGGCTTTAACATCAGTTCAAACTTTAACACTTACCAAGCTTCAGTAGGTTCCTTTCATTTCCTTTAGTTTAGTGAGCCAGAGACTATCAGAGAGAGTGTTTCAGGTTTGATAAATGTCGTCGAAACAGTCGAATTAGTGTCAAACAGCGCGGTTGTTGCTATACTTGTTATTTGTAATATGATATGAGTTGTGTCAAGTGACACAAATACACAATGAGTCATTATCAACAATAATATCATATGACAGGCTGAATGCTGACAGCTGCAGGTTGCATTATAAAATATATAGTATATATTGAAATACTTGAAAATCTAAAACGAGTAATCAAGTATAATAACCTGAAGTACTTACCTGAAACGTTACTTCAAAAGTACCTCGATAGCGTTCATAACTAGAAGTTACTACCGCAAGTGAAGTGCTGCCTCGAAAGGGGCAAAAACCTTTAGCCTACTCCACAGGCAAATATCTGCAGTCTGTGACCAATGTGACACCCCTCTTGCCCCCTCCACCCAAGATTACCCACACCACCCAAGTTTGCTCACACCACTCAAGACTACCCCCTCCACCCAAGATTACCCACACCACTCAAGACTGCCCCCTCCACCCAAGATTACCCACACCAACCAAGATTGCCCACTCCATCCAATTTCTTCTCACCTGTTCATCATAAGAGTCCACAGAGTTGCCTGCGAAGTAGACTGGGAAGTCCAAAAATGTAATTATATTATTTACAATAGCCAGAGTATTAACACATCTCTTCTATATTTTTTAATTATAAGATTGAAAACAACAAGGGTTTTGACAGGATAATCACACCTCTTGCTCTGATGCTGTGGCAAAATTGTCAATGCAAATCTAGAGCTTTAATAAAATTATACAGCAATGTACTATTGAGCCCATCAGATTATTTTGCAGAATTTGTATAAGTAAAAATACACACACGCAGATATATTATAGTAGCGTCTGATCAGAATGCTGATCAGTGCAAACACAATGAACCCACACCAATATTGGCAATATACACCTAAAAATAAAAGAAAACAACCGTGAAATCTCCTTACCAAGAAACACAGTTGTCAGTTGTAGCCGTGGTTGTAGAAACTGTTATCTTACCTCGACAAGATAAAATCTCCTCACTAAAATTGTATAAGATCCTAAGACAACAAGTGTGTTCATTTGTAGCCAAGAACAAGTGTGATTCAGTTCAGAAAATCCATCGCCGTCGTGGTGTTGACTGTTGACCAACTTCAAACCATGCTTCGAACGTCAAATTAAACGTTACATGCAATTTCAACAAACAAATCCTTCTGGCGTATATGATGTAAGTTGTAAGAAACTTCCTACGTCACAAAACGTCATAAAATGCTCAACAAATAAATAAATAAATAAATAAATAAACTCTCAAAATCTCGGTTCCGTTGACTATACATAACTCGGCAAAGAGGTCTGGACACGAGACAGACAACCCATGTCAAGATTAGTGAGCTGCCTCGCTACGTTCGGCAGCAATTAACTTCTGCCGTCTAACCGTCTTCCACGAAATTCAGCAAGCTATTCTTTCAGCATTTATTATTACAGTTAGCATACGGCAATTTAACTGCAATTTTCAATTTTTCCGGCCGTTGCACTTTTCTTGGACGCATCTGTATTTGTGGCAACAGCGCCTCGCTTATTGTGGCTCTTTTTGACTTTTGGGTTCTCGCTTTTTCATTTTTGGGGCCTCGCTTTTTTATGTATGGTTCCGGCCTTCTTTTTTTTATTTTTGGGGCCTCCCTAGCTTTTTTATTTATGGTAATATGGTATCTTTCTTTTTTTATTTTTGGGACCTCGCTATAGCTTTTTTATTTATATGGGTTCTTTCTTTTTTTAGTTTTGGGGCCTCGCTAGTTTATTTATGGGTTCTTGCTTTTTTTAGTTTTGGGGCCTCGCTTTTTTATTTATGGGTTCTTGCTTTTTTATTTTGGGGCCTCGGTTTTTGTTTTTTTTGTTTTTGGGGCCTGTTTTTTGAGTTTCGTTGCCCCGGCGCCTCGCTTTTTTATTTGCGGTACCTCCTCTTTTTTTAATTTTGGAGCATCGTTTTTTTTTACTGTTGTACGTGGCCTTGCGGTTTTTGGAGCCCCACACTTTTTGGGCCCCGCGCTAAAAAATCGAAACTGAGCATAAGCCACTTCAGCCATATGGTTAATCCGGCACTGCTCGGAAACCGTAATATTATACAAAGTGATAGCATGGCATTTCACTTGAGTTGGGTAGTGATTAAATGTCCCTCGGGAGGTTTAGTAAAAGTCCCAAGGGCTTCGCCCCCGGGTTGGGAATAGTCGCGTGAAAACAAGGCAACGACGTCTGAATTGAAGTCGATATTTTTGTCGTCCATCTCAGTTTTGTAGTCCTGCAGAGACAGGCTGTCAAATATTCGATCTTGTCACTAGACCACTGCCATGATTCATGAATGTTGAGAATTAAACGTGTGCCGTGTTGGACGTAGGACGTGTTTTTATTAGTTTCGCTATTAATCGTTATATTTACTCAAATTCTCACAAAATATGGCTGCAGATCTTCGCTCAAATTTAAAGTTCAGTGGAGAAAAGTTCTACTGGGATAGTACATTAGCTGAATTGAAAGAATTTGTCACAAACGAATTAAAACTCTCGGGAAGATGGTCGTCGCCGGGCGGCGAAGTTAAGTTATTTACTGCTGATACTGTGAGCTTGAAATGGCACGGAAAAACCGTTAAATCTATCACATTAGCTGGAAATTCGACAGAGATAAACGAATTGTCTAAGATTCTGACATCTATATGTGAAAGTTCAGTCGAAAATCAAGGCAGTAATACTGAGGGATGTCATCTTCAATAATGACGACAATGCCGAAGCAAACATGGAGGCCACCACAGGTATGAACAATTATACTATAAGATCTATACCTGTCTCACTTAACTCAAGCGAGATGAAGACCACGGAAGCAAAGCTCAATAATATCGATGCGCACATTAAACAGTTCGAGAAAGAACTTGTTGATAAAACTTCGAAATTGGCCAATGATTTGAACAATCTTAAGAAGTATTGCTTAGACAGTGGGGCTGACTATATGAGCACTCTACGGCAAGAGAACTTAAGTCTCAAAGAGGAAAATCAAGCTCTAAAGGATAGTTTATTTACTGCTAAATTTGCATTATCTGACTTAAATTCAAAAATTAATGAGCTCGAAAATGAAAAAGCCAGTTTAACAACGACCTTGAAAATATTTTATGAAGATTTCCACCAAGCCCATAAGACTTACCCTAAACAGCAAGACCTGGCTTCAGGCGTAAAAATCTACACAAATGGAAATCAACAGGATAAGGTTCAGATTAACCAGGTTGAGAATTAATCTGATAAAAATATAATTGCGGGAAACGAAAATGGAGATACTGAGTCGTCTGTTTTACTTGTTGAAGAGAATTCTAAATCACCAAAATCATTAAAGCGCAAGTATAAAAAGAAGAAATCCGCCAAAAAAGTAATTACTCAGCCATCTGCAAATGAGAATTCAAATTCTAAAGATCCAACTGGTCATTTAATTGATTGCATGTACTGTTCATGAAGATAATGACATTGCATTAATTCCTCTACATGCACCGGAGCTTGCCCCAATAATCGTCTAATTTAAATGCATCTAATTTAAATAACAAAAGTGTTGAATATAATTTGCCAGAAGATCAATCTTTTACATATAATCATGCGAAAAATGTGACGGTTGTTGTTGGTGATTCAATGGTGAAAAATCTACAAGGCTGGCGTCTGTCTACTGAAGAAAACCACGTTGTTGTTAAGAGCTTCGCTGATATGGAAGATTATGTAAAACCAGTTATCCGCAATGAGCCACAAAAATTAATCCTACACGTAGGCACTAATGATCTAAAGAAATTATCTCCTAATCGGGTAGCTGAGGGAATTGCGAATATTGCAACACAAATACAAGAAGATTCTCCAAGAACTGAAATAGTCATATCAAGTTTATTAACTAGATCGGACAAGCCAGAACTATCAGCCAAAGTCAACGAAACAAATAAGTTAATTAACGCTATTTGCTGTAAAAGTAAGTGGAAATTTATTGACCATAAACTAATTAACGCTACTTGTCTGAACTCAAGAGGACTACATCTCAACCGTAAGGGGACATCTCTATTAGCTAAAAATATATCACGTTATATCAAATCAAGTTAGGAATTTGCCGATAGGGAGTTGGTTAATACGGTAGCTGCTCACCCTACAACGTTTAATTCTAATGCCAAATCTATATCTGAACTTTGTAGTCGTGGGCTGTCTATTGCATGCTTAAATATTAACAGTCTTATTGCACATATAGATCAGCTTCGTATTTTTATTCATAGTCTAAGATCTAATATCAATGTACTTGCAATTAACGAAACTAAACTTGACTCCTCTATCACGAATAATGAAATAAACATCCCAGGTTATGATGTTGTTAGAAGAAATAGACAGCATCATGGCCGCAATGGCGGTGGGGTGTGTTTATATGTAAAAAGTAATCTTAACTTTAAAATACGTGATGATTTAGTAAACAATGATCTTGAATTG
This sequence comes from Corallium rubrum, assembly GCA_964035015.1. Lineage (NCBI taxonomy): Eukaryota > Metazoa > Cnidaria > Anthozoa > Scleralcyonacea > Coralliidae > Corallium > Corallium rubrum. The sequence goes on from OZ035998.1 coordinate 29,566,547, forward strand.
ATATTCGTTCAGATTTCTAACCCTCGTCCAAGGCCGTTTCTGGTAGGTACTTGGTATAGACCCCCTAGCTCTGCGTCACACTTATTTCCTCTATTCCAGGAGATTATTGACAAAATTGATGCTGAAAATTCTGAATTGTATTTACTCGGAGATTTGAATTGTAATTTGCTTTCTCATACGCCTAATGCAATTACTCTTGAATTATTAGACATTTTCGACATTTATAATCTCACTCAACATATAATTGAACCAACAAGAGTGACTAATACTTCGCAATGTTTACTTGATCTTTGTATCACAAATACTCCTGACAAGATAAAGGTTTCTGGTGTCATGTCACTTGTATATCTTGTCCGAAAATCTACATGTCAAAGGCAATTTGCAAATTCATTTACACATAAACGGCACTTTAAGCATTTTAATGACAATGAATTTTTGAATGACTTAATTGAAATTGATTGGAATGAAATTTGCTCGTCAGGCGATCCCAATGTAATGTGGTCCAAATGGCTAACTAACTTTACACAAATTCTAGATAAGCACGCACCTTTTAAAAAGAAACGAATAGGTAAAAAAGAAGTCACCATGGATAACCCCCGATGTTGTTCAAAAAATGAGAGATAGGGATTACTTGAAGAAACAATATGATAAGACTCGAAACAATGAGCTTTGGAAACAGTATAAAAATGCACGTAATGATGTAAATAACATTATTAAACTGGCTAAATGTGACTACTTTAAAAACAGAATTGATGTGGCCAAGAAAGGCCCAAAGCAAACTTGGAAGCTTATAAATGAGTTAAGTTCTCGTAAAACTAGTAATATAGCCACTGTCAAAGAAATTAAACTTCCTGATAAAGAAGTAACAAATGCAACCGCTATTGCAGATTCCTTTAATTCACACTTTACTTCTATAGGTGAAAGGCTCGCTAGTAATATAGATAGTTCAAACACTGACCCCACATTTTATATCAAACCTACAAACGCAGTATTTTCCTTGAATGGAATTGAAACACATAATGTAACTCGCTTGCTTGAAACTATTAACTCTAATAAGGCCATAGGTCTTGATGGCATTCTAGGAAAAATTTTGAAGTTATCAGCCGACATTGTGTCTCCTTCATTGACTAAAATATTCAACCAATCTCTTATTCAGGAAATTTATCCAGATGATTGGAAAATTGCCAAGGTCGTCCCTGTTTTTAAAAACGGAGCAAGGAATGACTTGAATAATTACCGTCCAATATCAATAATTTCGGCTGTTGCTAAAATATTCGGCAAATTAGTACATGATCAATTTTATTGCTTCTTGACTAGCAACGATTTATTGTCGAAATATCAATCCGGTTTTCGACCAAATCACAGCACTCTTACTGCTTTGTTGGAAGCTACAAATAGTTGGTGTGTAAATATTGATAACGGCCTCCTTAATGGAGTTGTTTTCATTGATCTGAAGAAAGCGTTTGATACTATTGATCACAACATACTTCTTCTTAAATTAAAACATTATGGAGTAGATGATAACGCTTTGACATGGTTTCACTCTTATTTAACAAATCGGAAACAAAAGTGTTTTGTCAATGGAAACTTTTCCGACAGTTGACCTATAACATACGGGGTTCCTCAGGGCTCTATTATTGGTCCTCTTTTATTTCTAGTCTATATCAATGACCTGCCTGAATGCCTGAACGTGGGGTTACCTCGAATGTATGCCGATGATACAAACATAAGTTTTCAAAGTAATAAATTTGACGAGCTCGAAACTCTTATGAATACCGAACTTGGAAAACTTAAAGAATGGCTTAATGTCAACAAGTTAAGTTTAAATGTCGCTAAAACTGAGTTCATGGTTATTGGTTCTCGACAAAGACTTGCAACATTTGATGACCATGAAATTAATGTTTTCGTAGGCAGTGATCAAATTGAAAGAGTTAATAGCTCTAAATCATTAGGACTCAAAATTGATGAAAATTTGACATGGAAAAGGCATATTGATGAAATTTCCAAAAAGGTCTCGGCCGCAATCGGCTCTCTAAAGCGAATAAGAAGCTATATTAGTCAAGATACAGCAGCTAGAGTGTATCAGGGACTAGTTGAGCCATGTTTTTCCTACTGCGCTCCTGTTTGGGATGGCATTGGTAGTAAATTGAGTGATAAATTGCAAAAACTCCAAAAGAGAGCTGCACGTGTTATAACATGCTCTTCCTATGATGCTTCATCTAGCTCTGTATTTGAAGAACTTGGATGTAATAATTTATATACTAACCGTAAAATGCAAAAAGCAATTCTCATGTATAAAGTCACGAATAATTTAACACCTATTTATCTACAAGATTTGTTTGTAACTAGAGTTAGTCACAATAGACTCAGAGATTCTGAAGGCAAACTGTTTCTCCCTAAACCTAGAACGGATTATCTTAAGCGCTCCTTCAGTTATAGTGGAGCCTCATTATGGAATAGCTTGCCTGAATCTCTGAGATTACCTTCATCACTTTCATCTTCTAAAAGATCTTTAAAAACTAATGTTATTTAACTAACTCTTGTCCGACTCCCCCACGGCAACCTGGTAGAACAGTAGTTTTATTTTTGTTATATTTATATACATATATATATAATGTATTCATATATCATAAAATTTAGAATAATTTAGTTTATATTTATTATGTAATTTTACTGAAGGTTCACCGTGTTTTAAATAAAGGCGATGTATGTATGTATGTATGTATGTATGTATGTATGTATGTATGTATGTATGTATGTATGTATGTATGTATGTATGTATGTATGTATGTATGTATGTATGTATGTATGTATGTATGTATGTATGTATATGTATGTATGTATTTTTGTGACCGCTCGGACTTGCCATGTTAGAGTCTGTTTACATGAGCTAGCCCGGCTGTAACCGGGGCTGACTCGTGTCGCGAAATTCTTTCCTCGGTCACAAAAAGAGATTTTAATCAACGTTAGGATTCGTTTACATCTAAACTAAACCAATTATTGAATTCGAACAAAAGAAAGTCGCTTAACGCGAAAAAAATCGCCTAGTGGAAAACCGGCTAGTACACAGGAGTATGATTTGACAACTGGCAAAATTGGCGCCAAAGACCGTTCGTAAGCGCCTGGGTACGATATTATATTGAACACAAATTATCATATTGTCGACACTTTACACGAGCCCGGGTCAAGCCAAGCCGTGTTTACACGAAGAAATTGACAAAATTTTCACACCTTCGCACCTCTCCAACCAGGGTCGACCCGGGTCTTAAAAAGGGTCACCCATCAAGACGGGTGATGTTCTTTTCCACGCGACTATTCAGCAAAACTGCCGTTCGTTCGTTCGTTCGTTCGTTCGTTCGTTCGTTCGTTCGTTCGTTCGTTCGTTCGTTCGTTCGTTCGTTCGTTCGTTCGTTCGTTCGTTCGTTCGTTCGTTCGTTCGTTCGTTCGTTCGTTCGTTCGTTCGTTCGTTCGTTCGTTCGTTCGTTCGTTCGTTCGTTCGTTCGTTCGTTGGTTGGTTGGTTGGTTCGTTCGTTCGTTCGTCCGTCCGTCCGTCCGTCCGTCCGTCCGTCCGTCCGTCTGTCCGTCCGTCCGCCCGCCCACCCGCCCGCCCTTTCGTTCGTTCGTTCGTTCGTTCGTTCGTTCGTTCGTTCGTTCGTTCGTTTGTCCGTCCGTCCGTCCGTCCGTCCGTCCGTCCGTCCGTCCGTCCGTCCGTCCGTCCGTCCGTCCGTCCGCCCGCCCGCCCGCCCGCCCGACCACCCGCCCGCCCTTTGGTTCGTTCGTTCGTTCGTTCGTTCGTTCGTTCGTTCGTTCGTTCGTTCGTTCGTTCGTTCGTTCGTTCGTTCGTTCGTTCGTTCGTTCGTTCATTCATCAATATTCGTTCCTTCGTTCGCAATCTTTTTCTTTCTTAGGATTCTCTCAGTAACGAACTGGATGTCTTGGAACGTAATATAAAAAATTCGACGAATTCAGTGACCAATTAGAAAGTGACCAAAAGACGTAATATTTGCGTCTGTTTTGACTTATCATTTGTACTATTTTATTGTATATGACGTTCAAAAAATTACAAAAATAATCTATGCGTCAAATGGTCAAAAAATCTAAAAAATCATTACAAAAAATCTCTCAAATTTAAACCTCGTGATACAGTATATATGATACTAAGTGTATTTTCATCTAATTGATTTGCTTTAAAAAAGTAAAGTTTTGTTTATTTTTGTCCATGCGCTTAAAAAACCGAGAACGGAAAAAAATGCCCAAACCCTAGTATAGTGTTAGTTGAGTAGTGTGGCGGCTAGAAGACCAAGTATGAGGACAGGCAAAATAACTTGAGATGTTTTGGGAGAAAGATTGCAGTTGTCTCCTCCGCAACAATAGGCTTCACACTTTTTAATTCTTGTTGAGCGTTCGACTATTATTTTACAGGTGGCTTCTTCAAGAGCACACCCGTCTTTGCTTGAGCAGTTCGCTGCTACTCCTTGATTTTTATTATTAGCTGTTGCCACAACTTTCGCGCATCGATCGTAATGCGCAGGACAGGTCATACTTCCAGATTTGCAACGACTCCCTCTTCCTTGGCAATGATAACATTTAAGTGCATTCGAGCCTGGAAAAAACATTATTTATTTTTTTTCAGTTTAACAACTTTATTGGATGCTGGTAATAGGCAAGCGGGAAGCCAGCGCGAATACAAGAACCATTTCAGCCTTACTTGGGAAAAGAGGGGTTCTTTTATGTGGGGTATAGGTTTTACTGTAGTTAAATTCAGAAAATTCTGAGCTCAACGCGGGACTCGAACTCACCACCCACTGCCAGCCAGACGTTCTAACCATTGAGCCACTGAAACTCAGAAAGTAGACCGAGGTTGTTAATGATATTTATAACTGGGAACGAGTCAAACCGTCCGTCCGTCACAAGTATACTTGTTGAGCAAACAAAGATTTCACTGGAAATTAATTGACACAATAATGCGACTTGCAGCCCAACAAGTCTACTTGTTTTCTACCATGCACCACCACTATTAATTAATTAATTGTTGAATGAGAATCGATCGCGAGAATTATCAAGACCGAGGTAATAATGTTTGTGTTATCTGAATCCAAAGCAAGGCCTTGATAACCGATATAGTAAACCTCAAACTATTTTGACACCCCCGTTCCACTTTCTTTGCCCACCCTACCCATTTGCCACCCCCCCCCCCCCCCCCCCCCCCTCCCGCATAAATAATGACCACTACCTTACGTCCGAAGATAGAATCAAACTTTTTGGCTTGAAATGGCTGGAATCACATGACGAATACTAAATTAAGATGTCTTGTGGCGATCGCTCCGGATTAAATCTATTCAGAGTCAGTTAGAAGAAGATTAACGAGAATTTTTGGTTGATATATATATATATATATATATATATATATATATATATATATATATATATATATATATATATATATAGCGAGAATACAGAATAATTTGTTCCCTGCTGGCAGGGGAGACAGACCTCTGCAAACAAACGACACTTCGTTTCAATGTAGCCAGTTTTGAAAACAGGTTTGGCGCAACACACATTCTGATTGGCTATATACTGAGTGTGGTGGGGTTTGGTGGCGCTAGAGCGAGTTGAGCTTCTGTAACCCTGTTTTTATCTGTTTATTTATATACTATTCAAAAAAAAATTTTTCCGTAAGGAAATAAAAATAGTATGTCACAGTGTCGGTAGTACTTGGGAAGTATACAAGGCGCGGACTCTCAGAGCTGGTGAAACATTCGGCTATCGCCTCGTGACGTTTAGTGTTCCAGCAGGGAAAGTGACGAGAAACCGGTAGTAACTCACGCTTTCGGTTTCAGTTTGGCAGTGATCGCAATCGCAATTAACAATTTGTTGAGCATGTAACATTTCTTGAGAAGCCCCTGAGATACAATATCAGCACTGACTGAGGGACAACAGGTCAGCACGATGACAATCCCCTGTCAGTCCAAATAGTTCTCGAACCATCTTTCGAGAATCAGGTGATGCATTGTAACACGTTTAATTCAATTGAAAAAGCCAAACTTAAGCCCACAAGATGAAATCTTTATAAGATATATATACTCAAATAAATATATAAATATCAAACAATATATACCTGCGCTTGCCAAAATAAGAATCACGGCAATTCCAAAAAACACTTTCATCTTGGCTCCCTTGAGTCTCCTGAATTCCTAACACGGAAATTAATATCGCAAAAATTAAGAATAGAAACATGCAGAGAAAACAATTTTATTCACGATGAAAGTTACGTAAAAGTATATAATTAGATATGTGCAAGCCGACTTGAGAAGCGACAGCGATCGGTTCTACACTGTTCAGTTAGACAACTACATGTCGTATTGTAACGAGATTGTTTATTTGTTCAGACACTAGTATCACGTGAAGAACACGTGGGCCGCGCGGTGGCCTGGATGGGGAGATTCGCGGGGTTGTTGTTGTGTTGTAGAGACTCGAAGACTCGAAGTTAAGTGATAGAATTTGTAGTTGATATTAAATTGAAGTTTGAACGTTTTGTTCGTGTCTGTTCAATCCTATACATCCTGCTGTAGCCATTTTACCGCTACAGTTTTTGGGACTCGCCAGGGAAGTGAAATTTGAATGCCAGTAACGCGAGCAACATATAATAAGATGGATGAAGTCAAAGAGTTAGCGAGTGAACTCACCAAGTTGAGGAAGGAGTTTGAATCGGAACTGTCAAAGGAAAAAGATTGGAAAGAAGAGGTCGACCGATTGAAAGAACAGTTGGAACTACAAGCCAAAACAAAGGACGAAGAATTTGCAAAGGAAATTGACAAATTAAAAGAAGATTTTCATAAATCAATGGCGGTGGAGAACACTTCATCGAAAGAAAAGGACGAGATGATGTTTGCCGAACTAAACAACGTTAAAACGCAGCTTGGCACAAAGCAGGTCAGTGTGTCATCACCTAAATTATCTTTGCCCACACTTCCTTTATTCTCTGGAGAAGGGGACCAAGATATAATAGAATGGGTCCAAAGATTTCAAGCAGCAACTGCAGTATCACACGCCACAAGTGAGATGAAAAACGACTTAATTACTGTTTACACCACTGGTTATGCAAGGGTTGTGTTAGAAAGGTTTTTGTCGAGTAGTGAGCAGAAGCAGCTTATCGAACGTGGCGAACACGACGACGCTCATAACAAAATAATCGATCATTTGAAGAAAGAGTTTCAAAAGCACGACCCTGTACGATTCTATATGGCTCAATTGAGAAGTCTTAAACAGGGGGAGAATGAAAGTGTGAGGGAGTATGTGAAACGTAGGCAAACTATCGTGGTTTGTCTAGAACGACATGGCTGCCCAATAAGTACCATAGATGAACTTACAACATTCGAACATGGTCTAAAACCAGAGATTCAGCGCCACCTTCGAAGTTCTGTTAAAACAGCATCTTCATTTAAAGAGGCTGTTGCTGCAGCAGAGGCATTTGAAGAGGCTGAAAATTTATATGAATTAAAAAGAAATTCATCAGCCCAAACTCGTATCCCACAAGACTCAATAAACATTGTAAGTAATAGAAGTACCCAAGCTGACCATGATAGGATGTCTCTGCGCCAAGATCTACCTTCTCAGAGGTACACCCCTCGACCTAGACAACCACAGCGTAGTGGAAACACAAATTTATTTGGAATGGGGCTAAGAAACACAATTTTATGCCACGAATGTGGGGGTGCTGGTCATATCGCACGTGAATGTCCCTCTTGGAATCGAAACATTACTTGCTATTCTTGCTAGCGTTATGGACATTTTGCTCGTGACTGTCCATTTCAAACAAACCAGAAAGTTTACATGCAAGGCCAGGGTTACCCGTTCTTCTGGAATAACCAACCACTTAGCTACAATCAATCAAACCCACAGCCCACTAGACCACAACTTTATGGTGCAATTCCAGAATTTAGACCAAATAATCAGCTAAACAAGCCTAATGGTAGAGGGACCTCAAGCCCTGGAACCCAACAACCTCCTCCACCACCATTTGGCCCCCCAGCTTTTTTCCTTCAACATGGTACGGCCACACAAACTGATGATGCAACATTGACTATTAACCAACCAAACCTAACCTAACCGACATTAAGGTTGAAATTAATGGCCAGGTGGTCTCAATGGTTCTCCATTGTGGTTCTTCTGTATCCCTGATAGATTACAACTATTATACAACGCTGAAAGGAAGTGGATCTATCCTAGAAGAAATTCCCTGCAACCAGACCTCTCTACGTACTGCGAATGGAAGTAATCTGGAAGTAACGAATGAAGTCAAGGTTGAGATGAAATTAACTCCTCACTGTCCTGTTACTATCCGTCTTCGAGTAGCAAAAGACCTATCCACTCGCATTGTCATTGGAGTTGGTACTCTAACACGAATGCAAGCCATTTTGAATTTTGATCAACGCACAGTGTACTTTGGAGCCCTTGACCTCTAAGTTCCATTCAGCAAACATGAGCCAGGACAACATGTTGGTGACACGTTGTACTGTCTTAGGATTGTACATGAGCTAACCATGGCACCTTATACCAGTCAGTACATTGATGCCAACATTGATGGAACAAGACCAGATGCAACTGATGGGCTCGTGAAACCAAATGACAGCGCTGATTTGCCTCAGGACATTTATGTTACACCAGGCCTAGCAAGCTTCCACGATTTGAAAGACAGTCGTACTCCGCTTATCTTAAACAACACCTCCAGCAATACACTAACAATCCCAGCCAACACCACAATTGCTCACTTAGAAGTCATCACCTCTCATGAAGTTGAAATTACTGACCTAAGTAACACAGAAGCTGAGGTAGCGAATGATGTGCTCTGTGAAGAGAACCCAAGTCCATGTCTCGTTATAGAGGACACAGCAGTGGAACAAGCCCCTAAACCGAGTGAAGAAAAAGTCCCACCAAACCCAGCTGAGGTAGATGAACAGGATTCGATGGAGAACATCTATCGTGACCTCAAAATTGATGAAAATCAACACTTAACTCCCTCTCAAAAGAACGATCTGAAATCATTAGTACGCGAATACAAGGACTTATTCCAAGATCCAAGCCAGCCTTTAAAACAGACGCATCTAGTGTCTCATCACATCGATACAGGAAATGCTAAACCAGTTAATGCAACACCTTATCGAGTTAGCCCAAAAACTCGAGCTACGATTGACGAGCAAGTTGCAAACATGATGAAAGATGGTATCATACGTCCATCGCAGAGCCCTTGGGCTTCACCAGTGGTACTTGTCTCGAAGAAGGACGGTAGTCCACGGTTCTGTGTCGATTACCGGCGATTAAATAAGATAACCAAACGAGACGTTTACCCGTTACCACGCATAGATGATGCCCTAAATGCCCTTTCATCAGCCTCCTACTTATCCCTCCTCGACCTCCGCTCGGGGTACTGGCAAATCCCAATGGCGGAAGAAGATCGAGAGAAGACGGCATTCGTATGTCATTATGGTTTATATGAATTCAACGTCATGCCGTTTGGCTTGTCGAATGCGCCTGCTACTTTCCAGCGATTTATGGATACCGTACTCGCCGGCTTAAAGTGGAAGATGTGCTTACCATACCTTGATGACAACATAGTCTTCTCGAAGAAATGGGAAATGCACCTCGCAGACCTCCGACAAGTCTTCCAGCGCTTCCGAATGGCACGCCTATAACTCTACAGCCAAAAAAGTGTCATCTAGCTTGCCAGCGTGTAACTTATGTCGGCCATCTTGTTACAGCTGGTGGTGGTGTAGATCCTGACCCGTCGAAAGTCGAGTGTGTTGCAAACTTCCCCGTACCTCACTCAATCAAAGACGTCCGCTCTTTTCTTGGTCTCACTTCGTACTACCGTCGATTCATCAAAGATTACGCCCGCATTTCCTACCCTCTACGCCAGATCCTTCAGGATAATCAGAAATTTACATGGACCGAAGACATGCAACACAGCTTCGACGAGTTACGTCAACGTTTAACAACTGCTCCTGTGTTAACCTGCCCTGATTTCAACCAACCATTTGTACTTCAAACAGATGCTTCTATCAAAGGTCTTGGAGCTGTCTTAAGCCAGAAAACTGCCCTCGGGGAACAAGTCATCGCGTATTTAAGCCGTAGCCTTAGCCATCATTTGGGCATGCGAACAATTACGTCCATATCTATTTGGAAACAAGTTTACTGTTCAAACCGATCATGAAAACCTACGCTGGTTACTTAACGTGAAGCACACGCATGGCCGCCTTGCACGATGGGCCCTCCGACTCAGCGAATTTGATTTCGAAATCCAACATATACCTGGCCGTCTCAACACCAATGCTGATCATAGTCAATCGAGATATGGTCTGGAAACTCGGCAAACTTCAAAGCGCTTATAATGAGCTGTGACTTTATGTTGAACCGTACCTTACACCGTGCACAACCTTTGTTTTAGGTTTATTAATATTTAAATAGCACGGTTGAGTGATTGAACTGAAACGTTGCTATTGGACAATTCGTTCATTATACTAAAATACAATGTGTTCAGTGACAGTGCACCGTGCACAAAAATGCATAAAGGCGAACAAAAAGATAGACCAAAGACTTTAGCTGAGTTTCCAGACCATATCTCGATTGACTATGTGCTGATGCATTATCCCGTCTCCCGCTACCTATGGTCGACGATCCTAACTCGTCATCTCGTGAAGAAGTAATCTGCATACAACAGCAAAGCCCACCTGAAACCACTGCCGATCTGGATGAAGACAACTTGTCAGCCACTGACCCTGACGTAATGTGCTTTGGGATAGACCTTCCAATTCCGCCAGCGAACGCCATGCGACAATTACAGATTGACGATCCGCCTCTAGCACAACTTTTCGACTACATCGAGAACAATGGAGCCCAGTGCCCACGAAATGGAGTCAAACGTATTCGGTATCGTTCTCGCGACTTCACGGTTGAAGACGGCCTCTTGTATCACTACGACACCCTCACAGAAACTGGCAAAGTACGTCAATTAGTCATCCCAAACTCTCTCAAGAAGCAGATGCTTTTCGCTTTCCACAACGCGCCTTTAGCTTCACATGTTGGCCGAACAAAAACATATGAACGCCTCAGATGGAGGTTCTATTGGGACGGTATGTTTAAAGATATAAAGCGTTGGGTAAAGACATGCCTGGACTGTCGCAAAGCCAAACAGACTCTACAGCGACGTGCTGGATACCTTCGCCCCCAGCTCTATCAACAACCTTTTGACACTGTGGGAATTGACATTCTCGGCCCATTTCCTCGCAATAAACAGGGACATCTTTACGTGTTGACAGTCGTCGATTACTTTACACATTGGCCTGAATTCATCCCCCTTCCGGATATGACAGCGAAGACCGTTGCAAAGGCATTCTTCGAAAACGTGATCTGTCGACATGGCTGTCCACAACGCATGCTTTCTGACCGCGGAAAGCAGTTTCTTTCTAAGTTGATGACCGATGTGTGTGAACTTTTGGACATTAAACCAGTTTACACGAGTGGCTATCATCCCCAGACAAATGGCCAAGCAGAGCGTATACACCGTTTCATAGGAGCATCATTGAAGATTTTTGTGGGGAAATTGCAAGAAGATTGGGATCAATATCTACAAACATGTGCTTTCGCCTATCGAAGCAGCCCAATCGATGGTCTTAACCACACCCCATTTTATCTGTTACATGGACGCGAACCGAAATTCCCGGAAGATGTTCTGTATGGCCCACCAGCACAGTTGACCAAAGACCATGACGATTACGCAAAGGAGCTAACGACCAGTTTAAAGACAACATACGAACACCTCCGAGCAGCACAACGTGAGCTACGTCAGACACAACGAGAATACTACGACCTTCGCCAACATCCTCAACATTTTGCCGAAGGTGATTCAGTTCTACTCTACAAACCCTTACGCAAAGTTGGCTTAGCGACCAAGCTTCTTAATCAATGGTGTGGACCTTACAAAGTGATCAAGAAACTGCGTGACGAACTTTATACGATTGAGGACCCGAACACGAAGAAACCGCAGAATATCCATATACAACGCCTTGCTAAGTATGATCCATACTTACCAACCACCCCTCAAGACGCACTGCCAGAAGCCGTAGTTCCTAATGGTGGAGACTCCGATCAGTCTGCCGAGCCAGCCAGCAACTTCCCAACCTTCAAGCCAGATGATTTCATCATTGTCAACGACCTGAACGATCCTAAACTTTGGTATTTAGCAACAGTTCTCGAAAATGACCACGATATTGACGAAACCACCATCCATTTCTATCATACTTACAACACCCGATCTCCGCCTGCAAAGCGTGTTTTCCGTCCCGTTTATGTCGACCCACTGGATGGTAAAGAAGTGTTTACCAACCGACCGTTGAAACGATACCAAGCATTGTCATCTGTTGTATGCAACAAACGCATTCTGTGTGGCGGTTTTCAGCTTAATCCCTGAGGAACGATTCCAGTTGCAGTTCTACGTGAACTATCTACTTGTCCCGAAGTTGAATTTTATTATCCTTGAACAAACACGGTGTCCATTTATTTTCAGTGATGTTAAAATAGTTTAATATATATATATATAATTTTTTTTTTTTAAATTTATATATATTTTTTTTGAAGCTGAGGACAGCTTCTCTTCGAAGAGGGAAGAGTATTGTAACGAGATTGTTTATTTGTTCAGACACTAGTATCACGTGAAGAACGCGTGGGCCGCGCGGTGGCCTGGATCGGGAGATTCGCGGGGTTGTTGTTGTGTTGTAGAGACCAATCTCGTCCCCAGAGCCAAATATGCCCGGCCGCGCGGGCAAGTTGAATGGCTCTGGGCCACTGATCTCTATAAAAGGACTGGATAGCGCATCTATACTGTTTCTCGCGCCCTGGTTTTGATGCCGGAAGTGAGCAGCGGCGGCCATCTTGCTAGGACCCACTTGGGTTCTAAACAATATGGCGTACATAGGAGTGGCAAGCAGTTAACGACTTTATTCGCCAAATTCGAGAAGTTTGCTAAGATTTACCACCGAATTAAGGGTTCGTAATCCTATTTTATATAATAATTAAGTGTTTTTAACTCTTTATTCCTTTTACAAAGGCTTTTTTGCGAAAGATACAGGTCTATGTATTTGCTTCACGAATCACCAATCACGGTATTAACAAAATAGTCGGTAAACAAATGTCTTCCAAGTCCGCACGTGTACTTGTTTCTCTCTTTGTTTTGTAGTATAAACGCTGTATTATTAAATGGTTTACTGTGATGGGTTTCATTTATGTTTTGATTGATTTGTTGCCGAGTAATCCAAATGAGAACTCAAATTTGGAAAAGTTCTAGCATAAAACCTTAGTCCATTTTTCAATTGCCACCTTATATGTTTCTTTACGCAACCTTGTTGCCATCCAAAGTGTATTGTTTTTTATGGTTTTGCACTCACATGGGTATAGAAATAAATTAGCTTGCAATGCAATTTATACAATAAGGGCCTTCATGGAGGCATAAATAATAGTAAGATTATAAAGTATGACTTGTCTTTTTGAGTTTTTCCACTAAAGCTGAATCATAATTTTTGCTTAAATGGTCGGCTTTTCAATGAAAACCGGCTAAGCTTTACATAGAGTCATTTACATAATATATTTTTAATATTTCTATATTTGTAAATACATGTTTCAGTTGAAGCTACTTTCAATGACACATCTTTATGTTCAGGGCTTCTCATAATCCCATCATAGAATTCTCTTGTCAATATAAACTCTATGTTATGGGGACTTTTGCCCTTATCAAATGCATTGCAATGGACTCAGTACAGCAAAATTTGGGTTTGCCATCTTGAGAAGGAAACCACACTAAACGTTTGTGGTAAACACCCAGTTAAAAAGTCGGTTACTATAGTGTTCTTTGGAAGACAAGTAATGCTAATTGTGGTAAAAAACTAAATATTTATAAATATTTACTTAAAATTATAGAAATGCAACTCCACATATAGAAGATTTTAATATATACATGCATACAGTATTAACAAAAATCAACTGAATGCTTAACCTTGTGATCACTTTTGAAATCTCTCTAATCATTGAACAGCAATAACTATTACAATATAACAGAGCAAATGTTACATAGGGTTACAATCTGTATCCAGATTAACACCTGAGCCACTGGACTACAAAATAAAATACATGTATTAAAATCTGATACTAAAGCCAAGCCAATTACATGTTTGTGTACAACCTGTAAAAGTGATAAACTAAAGATTACAGTCTTACTAAGATGATAGAGCAAAGATCACTTGCAGCAAGTTTTGATGACTGAACTATTAAACCAGATAAGCAAGGGTAGCAAACTGACAAATAGAAAAATACACATGCTGCCTAAGTGGTGATTGAAAGAGTCAAACTGAAAATATTACACTAGAAAACCATGTGAACCACTGAACCGTTTGAAGTAGCACAAACTTATTTTTGGTCATTTAACAATTAGAAACAATACTACAGTAAAACCCCGCATATAAGAACCTGGTTTTTAAGAACCTGTTAGGCTAAGATTGTCCATTTAGACCCCCTTACATAAGAACCTGTTTTAGCCTAAAATTTGAAAAGGTTCTTATTTTATAATTTACTACCAAGAATAGGTTTGTATTTTTTAAGATTGAAGTCATTTAGACATAATTATATGCATTTTTTGTATAAATAATAGGCTGTACCAATATTCTTCCAGGAACAACCACATTTTTCCCCTTAAGAAAATAAGAACCTGTTTAAGAACCTAAATAGTCTAATTTCCCAGTAAGCACCAATTATATAAGAACCTTTTTAGGCTAACTTGAAAAATACAGGTTCTTATATGCGGGGTTTTACTGTATAGCACATTATAGACAGCATATTAACTCAACTAATTTATGGGTCCATCATTGACCAGTTAGTAAAATCAAGGGTCCAAATTAAAATTACTAATTCAAAAAGACAACTTATAATTAATTAATATCTCACTGAATTTATGCGTTCACGATTTTTACTTAACAAATAAAACATAAAGCTCCGTGCATATGTACTCTTATAAAGGCACGTTTGACGTCATTTGAACACGAAAGAAGTTGCCTTTACACCTCTTTCGTGTTCAAATCACGTCAAATGTACCTTTATAAGAGTACATATGCACAGGAGCAATATGTTTTATTTGTTTTATAAAATAAGAAGAGGCAAAATCAAACTAAAAGTGAGGTAGTTTAGGAATTTGGCGGGCTTTTCCAGCCAGCTGACGCCATTTTACGCCATCTACGTCATTCATGATCTATGTTCTCTTATAAATGCACGGAGCCCAGCCAATCAGAGCGTGCGTAGAGGGCACCTTATTTTATAATAAGTTATATAAATTGCATGTATATATAAAGTTTTTAATATGCTAAAACTTTTCCAAATTTGAAATCCCATTTGGATTTAACAATCGGCAATAAATCAATCAAAACTTAAAGGAAACCCATCACAGTAAACCATGTAATAATACAGCGTTTATACTACAACATAAAGAGAGAAACAAGTACACGTGCGGACTTGAAATACATTTGTTTATCGACCATTTTGTTATTGCCGTGATTCGTGAAGCAAATACATAGGCAGGTATCTTTCGCAAAAAAAAAGTCTTTGTAAAAGGAATAAAGAGTTCAAAACACTTAACTGTTATATAAAATAAGATTACGAACCTTAATTCGGTGGTAAATCTTCGCAAACTTCCCGAATTTGGCGAAAAACGTCGTTAAACTGCTTTGCACTCCTATGTACGCCATATTATTTAGGACCATCTAGGACCCAAGTGGGTCCTAATCAGTGGTCCTAATAAGATGGCCGCCGCGCTCACTTCCGGCCATCAATTCCTGAACAATAGATGCTCTATCCTGTCCTTTTATAGAGATCAGTGCTCTGGCAAATCGATTTGAGCAACACGATCTCTTACCAAAATTAAGCGTATATCTTACATGGCCTTAATTTTAAAATAGGGCTCAAATTAAGACATGGCCTTAATTTATCTGTCCCACAAGCGGGATGTTAAACTTTTTTCCGGAGGGTTGTGATTAGGCTTAGGGCTACCGGGGGGTTGTGGTTAGGTTTAGGGTTTCCGGGGGGTCGTGGTTAGGTTTAGAGTTTCCGGGTGGTTGTGGTTAGGGGTTGGGGGTATGGGGGAGAGTTTTCATTTAAAATTAAGGATTATCCTTAATTCAAGGCGAGTTGACAATTAAGGATAATCCTTAATTTTGGATGTGAGGTCGACCTGATTTGGGACACCCAATTTTTGGGTGTCCCATGACCTGCGCAGTAGTTATTTCGTAGCTAGCCTCTTCTAGAACCTGTTACGCGGTCGAAAATTGATTGCAGCTCACCCTCAGCACTCTGGAAGAGGTTTTCAGAATATTGGCGAAAATATGACTTTAATTCATTACTAGAAATACATGAATGCAACAACCCCTCGCCTGCTTTATATGCATTTTTTAACCCCCCTCCCCCCCCCCCTCCTCCCCTAATTTCTGTTTTTGTTGTATTAAGACACACAGATCATCTTTAAATTTTATATGTATTTTTGAAACACACACCCTGATTAAAATATTAAAGCCCTCCTGATATGCATTTATAGGGTGACTAACTGTTTACTTTCAGATTTCTGATTTGAAAATTGAACATTTGAAAGCAAAACTTAGGTTTCATTAATTGAACTATAGCTGTAAAACATATATTCATTGTTTATAGACTTTATAGGTTACCAAGGGAATTATTTTTAGCAAGTCTTTAAATGGCTTCCCTCTGCTGTTCTGCATACATGTTTTGCAAAGGCAGAATTAAAAGTTAACAGCTCCAAAACTACATTTATAATATAAAGTCTGAGATAAAAACAATTCAGTAGAATCGGATTCCAGAAAGAAATATTAAACAGACAACGTTTCTGGCGGAAATTTGGAAATACTGCCTAGAAAATCGGCAAAGTCGGCCCATGAGTATTATAAATAATAAGAAGTGCATATACACAGTCAATGAAAAACACCACGTCCAGATAAGTTTTACAAGTTTTTAAAAAGGTAAGCACGAATATAAGTGGAGCTGTATACCATTTAGGTTTAAGCGAAAACATGAAAACAACACAATGTATTAAACTTTATATAATAGATGCTAGATTAAGTTTAACGGACGAGTGACTATAAAAGGGCTTTTATTTCAACGTATTGCCGGTCTTGGAACTTAATACAATGAATCCAATCAGCAAAATAAATATACAAATCCCCTACCTGAGTTACCACAAACACTGCCAATTCAGATCGACTTTTTGTTTAGGTTTTCTGGTTTCTCTTCAAGATATATTAAACCGCCGTTTGTTGTTTTAGTAGAGCGGGCTCCATTTCGTTTCTTTCGTTTCGCAAAATATAGCCATAGATTTAGTTTAAAATGTTGTGGTGCTTCTTTGTCAGTCACCAGTACAACAATTCTTACCGCACGACACCCTACGACGTATATATATATATATATATATATAAACAGCTTCCAGATTTTCGTCTGCCTTGCTTTTTATACACGCGTGTAAAATGAACTCCACGCGTGTCGAGATTAGCACCCTCACCGGGCTCCGGGCCTTCGGCCCGTCGCCCGGCTCAAGGATGACAGACGGTGGAGGAGACGATATAAATTGCTCGCTGGATGCTGCTGTTGATTTTTCTTTGGAAAAAATTGGGAAAAGCGGCTTAAATGAAGCCTCAGCAGAGGGACGCTATTCGTGAACAATTAATATAATTCGTGAACTGCTGCCAACTGGCTTTGGTAAATCCTTAATTTTTCAACTATTGCCTTTCGCGTACGATTTTCTAGTGATACCACTTCGTGTGATCTGCTGTTGAAATCTCAACTAATTTTTGCCCATCCAGAAGTATTTGTCAACAAATATATGAAGGTATGCTTTTCTCATAAATGCTTGTTTTTGAATTACCGTGGTAGTATTAAGTTAATATGGTATGCTACATGTATATAAACTGGAAATTCTGATTCAGTTTGTAATGATTGGAAAATCGACAGACCCTGTACCTTTTTAGTTTAATTTGCTGCAAGTCTAAGAACTGTCAGAGATGATTGGTCAGTTCAAATTTTAGAAATGTATTAACTTTTGCTGCAGTTTTAATTATGCTAACTAGATCCAATTGTAGGTGTGGTGCATATAGTTAATTCCAGTGTGAGATGCCAAAAACAAGCAAATGATTACGAACTGTTTACCATGCATGATGATAAAATAGTTTATTGGATCATTCCAGAAAAGATCCATACCTCCCCCACAGAGGAAATTTGTGCCATCCGGGGAGGGGAGGGGGGTAAATCTACTTCTGATAATAGTAAGATGTACTAGGACGTCTGAAGGGAGGAGGGGGTCAACTTCACATTTCCTCCGTGGGGGCCGGAGGTGTGGATGTTTTCTGGAATTACCCATTATATGGTGTCACATGCCAGCCCAATATTTTACAATGTAGGACAACTACTATAGGGCAGCAACCTTTGGACAGGTGCACAAGGTATATTTACCTTAATTGTATGATTATTTGTTCAATTTAATAAAATACCTAGGATTCATCTTCACCTGATATGGCAAATATTTAAGTCTTAAATTTTAATATTAGACTCAAGCTTCGGTCTCGCCCAATATTGACTTTTCGACTTAAATATTTTACCATATTTGCTAATAAGTTATATTAATTTTCACATGCCTTGGTTTCCTTTGTTCTTTTTGGGGAATATATTCAATAGCCCCGGCAAAACAATAGATTAATATTCCCCTCTAATATTCCCCTTGAGTATTTCTTTTCTCTTGCAACTCCTGTCAACCTCGTCATGTGAAAATTAAGTATGTTATTTTGAGACCCCTCAGGGATATAAATGTTATTTACCGGCTGGTCGGTCCGTATAGAGAAATATTTCCCAAGGTCTCAAAAACTACCCAAGGCCTGCGGCCTCGGGTAGTTTTTGAGACCGAGGGAAATATTATACACTTGTTGACTGGCACCGAGGGAAACATCGAGTTTTACGGACCCGAAGGCTTCAATGTCACCCGAGGGCTTTAGCCCGAGGGTGACATTGAAGCCTGAGGGACCATAAAACTCGATGTTTCCCGAGGCAAAAGTCAACAAGCGTTTTGTTATATACCAAAGACTTTTAAAATACAAAACACCAAACTGACTCGAAACTTGTAAAAGGCAAAAAGACTTACCAAAACACTTTGACTTTGTCCTCGTATTTCAATTCAACTAAACAAATACACCAGACTCAACAAGTACAAAGAACAGCTTTAAATTTATCCAGGTTCTCTTCAGACCTTCTTTTAAGATATGTATAGATATTCTTTCTTTTGGAAAATGGACTATTTCGTACCAAACAAGCTCTTGTTTTCAAAATGTTCCGAAAAGTCCAAAGTTCTGAATCTGATGCAATAATCATTGTGTATTCACGTGAACAACGCATGACTAAAGCTGACGTCAGAGGGAAACATTGCACTGTTTCCTTCTTCATTGTTGACGTCAGAGGGAAACAGTGCAATGTTTCCCTCGGCAGAAAGAAACATTGAGTTTGTTGAGCAACACGTGACCATGATTTGACCAATAGGATTTCATCTTTGGCAAACGAAAGTCTTTGGTATATAACAATTCTCTATACGGACCGACCAAAACGGTAAATAACATATTTATTTTTTTTATTATCGTACGATTTATAATTTACATAATTAGGTAAATTAACATAATTGAATTGCGTAATCGAGGTGACATTCACGTGATATTCAAAAGTCCAGAGTTTATCGTTCGACAGTAAACAACTGCCGACATGCAGTCTGACAGGGAAGCTTCGAACCTCTTTTGTGATAAAAAAAAAACAGTCAAAACTTGAAGATCTAGTTACGAAGGGAAGTCAGAATGCCGTCCTAGTGTTTTTAAAGTTTAGTTGATAAAGATTCTTCGTCGTTCTTCTTCGTCGCTTGCTCGTTTTTGGCTGTTCGCTTGGAAAATCGCTTTCAATACTGGTGGCTGACTGCATGGAAATTGAAAGTGGGTCGTTCGAGTTTGAAGATGAAAATGCTTGTAATAAGCCACTTGTAACTTTCAGTTTCAAAGACATGATCATGACACGATGAGGTTGGCATGTGGAAAATATTTGACTAAAGGGTAAAGACTTGTAGCGGTTTTGTGAGTATAGTTGGACAACAGAAAAATGACGGTAATAGTATCAAAAGGTTTCAGCTTTTCTGTCTTCTCGTGGTATGTTTTTTTTTATATATACTTCTATATAGTTTCATTTACTGATTCAAATACTGTGTTCACAAGTTTATGTATGTTTTTCCTACTGTTTTAAACTGTTTTCATACGTCGTTAAGCAATAATACGCCTTAAAACTTTATAAATGTCGCTCGCTGAAATTTTGCTTTTTCACAGTTTTCTCGCGTTCTTTTAAAATTCGCTGTTTTCACACGAAGTCGTCAAAGCCATTTGGATAATAAAACTCATTTGCATCCCCGTTGCTCTCTGTTGAATATATTTTTTCTGTGGCAAGCGAAATAGTTATGAAAATCGATCAATTTTAAATGACAGAATGTAAAAAAATAAACTTTTTGTTGTTTTTGTTTTGAAATCCGCAGCGGTCCGTATCGGGACCGCTCGCTAAGCCAATCAGAGCGCGCGAATCAGATGGATTCCGGACCGCAAAAAAATAAATGTGTTTATTCATCTTGGGCTTCACCCTCAGTGAATAAATCACATATCCCCTTGTGGCCTCAAAATAACCTATACTTATCTGCTTACTGACACACAATTAAAATGTATTGGTTTTCTAAAATAATATAAATTAAAACCAAGCCAAAATATATGTATTGTTCTAATTTTAGTATACGTTTGTTTATATTTAAACTCATTTGATTTGATTTGATGTGTACTTATATTTGGTCTTTAGGAAAGATTTTCACCATGCTTATGGGAAACTGGGCTTGCTTACATGTACTACAATATTTCCTGATTCATCTAAATTGGCTTTAACTGCAACAGCAACCCAAACCAGAGAAAATGAGAGTGTGAATCTTTAGGGCTTACTAATTATCAATGCAAAAATTACTGAAGTAAACCCAGAGCAGTGAGATATATATTTTGCTGTGTCAAGTCACCCAAACACAGGAGAAGACAAGCCGCACCAGATCCTAACCTGACTTGCTGATGAACTTAGACACACCATAAATGCACCAAAGACATTAGTGTATGGTACAATGGATGTTATGGTATATACTTGGATCAGATGGATGATGACATTTGACACCATCCAACAGTATATTATTATTAAACTATAATAACTCGATGTGCACAGTGTCAGCAAGACTGAGTTGTTTCTAGCAATAACAAGAAATTTAGAATTTTGAGAGAAAGAACTTCTAGGATAACATGTAAACAAAATAAAATTTCTCTAAGATGGATAGCTACATTTATCTACTATGGACAGAGTGAGTTAGGATTTCTGCTGACAGAGTTCACGCTTATATATTCACTGTAGTTCACAATGTTTGTAAGACATAAAGACAAATCTTAAAGATATGAAAGTATATTTGACCAAAGTGTATCTGTTAATAAAACTGACTGAACATTTTAACAGTAGAGTTGCTTTGATTTAGAAATCAATCGGATACACATAACACTAGGTTATTCGACTCAACAATAAATCATTGCCACAATACTGTGACAACCTGTGCAGTCTGTTAATAGTTTGGGGTTTGGATGGGCCCCAGTGCGGTGCACCATTTGCACACCTGTAGTGCCACCACTGCTACTAGGAATCCTTAGGAAATTTGCTTTAGGGGACCCTAGTCACCGAGATTTGCTTATTAGACTTTAGACTTGAGATGTTATTATTAGATTTGAGATGTTATTATTAGATTTAGGGCCTAGATGAAAATTACACTTGTAATTCTAGTTACCTTGGTTAAATACAGTGATATTATTTTTTCATGTATTATTATTATTTTCTACTATTCATACATATATTATTCTGGAAGGACAACATTTTATAATGCCATCGATATTGGGGGGGGGGGGGGGGGATGCTTTAGGATTTGAGTAAACAACAGCTGTGTGGGCAAAGCATGATAAACTGATCCTACATCACTTTCTCAATGAGATTGATGCCATATTAAACATTTTGTCCTTATAATATATGTATAAACCATATGTGATTTTGAAAATGGCCTATTAAAAAAGGCTCAAACAGTCTGACAAAACTTTGAACTGATGCAAGTATATGTTTGTTCACTTAATATTGTCTTAAGTTAGGACATAAAAGGTTTATCTAACCCAGACTGCAAATGAGCCTGAAAATGGTTTGCAGGAAGTCTAAAAATTCAAGCATGCCCACATACCCCCTACACTCAAAAACATCTTCTGCAGTGCAGTCCCTGTCTAAAACAGGACGGTGTAATTTGGCAACTAATGCTTAACCCATTTGGATATAGCCATGTAAAATAATGCACTTTTCTAATTAACTTTAGACCACTATATATATAGATTATCACATTATAATTTTATGAAAGCAATGCCTTCTGCCAGGCAATACTGCCAATTAAGGAATAGTAATTTTACATATATAAAAGCTATAAACGACAGTGTTATATTGATAAAATAACATATTTTTGTTAAAGTCAGAGGATGCATAACATAAAAAGTAATATAAATCCTACCACAATGTACCTTTTATAAACCGGTAAACTCAGATAATTATGAATTGATCTATTAAAGTTATTATTCAAATAGTCATGACAATCTTCCAACGGAAACTTTATCAATAAAGTTTCACTCCCAATGATATTTATTTTTGTACATACAAGCACGGGAATGTGAAATCTGTATATTTCGCCACGAGCAATCGAACTATGCAGAACGCAAGCGACAGTTAGTATGACAATCTGGAACTGGACTATCGACAATGATGAAATCGGTGCCATATCTGTCATACCCAAACGTTCTTTTTCTCGGATGGAAACTCGAATTCCCAATTCCAAACATATTACAAAGGCAAAAAAGTATTTCTTGTCTCTTGTCGCACATTTTGTCAGATTTTAGTCCCAAATAAACATGTATTCTTCTTCACTCCTTCTCGCGAATACAACAGCAAGACATGAAGACCGCGCTGGGAGCATTGGGTGTGAAATTATCTGCGCAGCGCAGTAGGCGTCGAACGTTTAGCCAATCAGAGTCAAGTTTCAAATCGATTGTCCCAGAGCCTTTTTTCCCCTCGCGTGCGGAGACTCGAAGACTCGAAGTTAAGTGATAGAATTTGTAGTTGATATTAAATTGAAGTTTGAACGTTTTGTTCGTGTCTGTTCAATCCTATACATCCTGCTGTAGCCATTTTACCGCTACAGTATGCAGTCTATCTGCAATCCCTCGCCTTCGTGGTTTCTTCACACAATTCTTTATTAGCCAGACGGGTGTCGCTCTTCAGTAGCATTATTGTAGATAAATGAGGAAATCAAATGAGGCCAGTAACTACTGTTTAAACACTTTATTAAAAGTATACGTCTTAGCTTTCGTCGTTCAACGACATCATCAGAGACAAAGAAGGATAAAAAGATAACAACATTATATAGGTACTAAATGTATAAAAATATGTAGAATAAATTAATTATGTTAATTATGTTAAAATGCTTAAAAGGCAAAGAAAGGTAAAACAAATAAACATAAGTGTAGTCTAAAACAGTAAATGAGTCAGTTCATTGCATTCCTCCCGGGAGTTTATTTGTGGTTTCTGTTTCCTGATGTAGAGAGCTTCTTTCAAACGTAAATTGACTGGGTCGGTATCACTGGCGATAATGTTTACGCTTATATTGGTCCCTGTGTTGTCACCGCAAACAGTAAGATGTTTAAACACCGATGACGCTGGTTTCGAGAGATGTTCGTTGATTCTGTCATGTAAATTTCGGATAGTGCTTCCTATATAGTTAAGATGGCATTTGTTGCAAGTAATCTTATATACGTAACTGTCCAATGTAACTGTCAGACTGCAGACAAATAGTCTGCAAACAGAATATGTTAATACGGTGTTTCCTGTTTTGTAACTTTGTCTCTTACGTGTTGATAACTCTAATTGGAACATTTTAATCCTATAAACTGTGATAGTTTGATGACCGTAGGAAATGAAAGTATGTAATATGATAAATAATAAGATAGGATAAAAAGAGCTTAGGAATAATAATAAAGTCATATTACAACTGGATGACTGGATCTCAAAGTGTGCGCGTCTGTCTTTAGCGCTAGCTCGGCGCGTTACAAATTTGGTGGCAGCGGTGGGATCCATCGAATCCTTGACAATGGCTACAGCAATTCTGCCTGGTAAATTCGAACGGGGTGATATAGTAACTTGGCTTCGCGAATTCGACGCTTGTGCGGAGGCAAATGGGTGGAACGCAGATGCCAAAATCAAGAAGTTACCAGCTTTCCTTCGGGGACAACCGGAACCTGGAACCGGAACCGAATGTTAATTTATCCTAATTTATGCTAATTATTTAAATTACGCGTTATAAAGGTACAAACTATTTCTCTTTTCCGGGGGGGGGGGGGGTGGAGTAGTTATATACTCCATGAGATACAAACTATTTCTCTTTTCGGGGGGTTTAGTTATTCTGAAGAAATACCAATATACTCTAGCATTATGAGATACAAATTTCGGGGGGGGGGGGGGGGGGTTGTCCTGAAGAAATACCAATGTATTCTTTATGAGCTACAAACTATTTCTCTTTTCGGGGGGGGGAGGGGGTTAGTTGTTCTGAAGAAATACAATATACTGTCTGACTGTCTGAGTAATAATAAGAATATTAACCTTTTGAGACCTGAAAAAGACTTTTATTAACTCCAGCCAGGCTTTATTAAAGGTTAAGGATAATCGCACGCAACGCCAAATTTTGACGTGTATAACTCTTTAAAGTCCGAGACCTTTCTCTTTGGTGAATAAAATCGCATGCATGACGTTAGCCAGTATAAAATACTTAAAAGGCCCACTATGTATAAAAGGATAACGCGCCTTTGTCGCAGGTTTGAGAGCAAGTACACTATGGCCAAGTGAAATATATTTCAGCATGTAGCACTTTTACAAGTATTATAATCATGCCGGTAATAGGGTTTCCTATCGATCGCAGTCTCGACGTCTTACCGTGATTCACCTGAGGGAAAACGCCATTGAATGAAGCGCGAAGAACGACATTCCGCAAATGCTAAGCATATGCATATGAATACAACACTTGCTCCTGTGTAAGGACAACAAAACCTGTCACTGTATACGAAGAAACATGAATAGACACTGCCGCGCTGCATCAAGGCTGAGAGATTACTGCTAATATATTCAAGAAATACACAAAAAATATATATAAAGAGTACAAATTATCTAGTAATAATAGTTACTAATGTTAATGATATAAATAAAGAAATTGATACCTATAGCGCATATCATATTTTTAATTAAGTAAATAGAAGTTATAATTAAGTATATCAAAATACTCGAACAACACAGAATTGTTAAAGCAGGCACGAGAAGTGCGAAAAAACAACGTAAAATCTAAAATTACATACATGTATCTACAAATTGCAAAATTACATTTATACGGGCTGAGGCGAGCCATCCACTTCAAAAGGGAGGGAGTGGGACTTTAGCCTCCTCAGTATTTCTGAGGAGGCTAAAGCCCCAGTATTATTTCCTCAGTATTATTAAAAATATGGTTAAAATGGCATAAAATTTGCTAAAGGAGTTGAAATACACGCATCATTCTATTTAATAAATTAGCCCCTGCCACTCACCAGCCTATAGACTAAATCATGCACTCATTACATACACTTATATGAATAAAATAATAGAATGCACTAAGCACTCATTCGCATTTGTATTACGCAGAAAAATTATTGCGTTGTTTTTTGGTCTATGATCACTATATTGACATCGCCACACCCCCCCCCCCCCCATACAGGGGCGCTGGAATGAATACTAATTTTGGGGGGGGGGGGCAAGATAACTTCAACCACGTCTTATGATACAATCTATAACCAAATACACTTTACCTTTGTCTTGTGAAGCAGTTAGTGCATGGTAAAGTGTATTTAGTGAGTTGATTGCATCATAAGACGTGGTTGAAGTTATGTTGCCCCCCAATTAGTATTCATTCCGGTGCCCCTGCCCCCATAAATAGGTATATCGCTCTACAATCGTAGACTACAATCTAAGTCCGTGATGTGCAAGAAAGTGAAAGTGTTCTGGTTGAAGATTTCTTAGTATATCAGTAGGGATGATCAAGTAGTTGAGATGAAAATTTGGTTGTTTCATCATCACGCAGCTTTGGTTGAAGTGAAAGTAGACATTGCCTCGTTTCATCTTGTGTTGACCTTCGTGCATAAATATCCTTGACATATTGGAGACAATTACTAAGTCATGTGGAGGTTGACAAATGTTACCATTAATTTTTAGGCTTTGTGAACATCCAAAACAAACGCTGACTTGTTTTGGACAACATTGCAATAAGTAAAGCAGAAATTGTCCGGCTTGCGGAGTCGGGTTTTTTACCGTTGTCATAAAATTGGTCGGATTATTAGCAAGAGTGGTTTTGTGACTGAGGAATTGACCAAAACCTGGCTGAGCAAAAACACCGTTTTGCCCTTGTATATGAGTTTGAGGAGTAAATGTTACTATTGTTCTACTTCTCTCCGTTGTGTTAGTGTTGGCCTCGTACTGATAAACGTTGTTCCGATATCCCGATGTAGTGGGCCGGTCAATGGTACTTTCCAGTTGCAGTGCATGTTCGCCGGTCACGCTGCTAGATTGTTGTGGGTTTACGCTGCTGGATTGTTCTCCGTTTACGCTGCTGGACTGTTCTCCGTTTACGCTGCTGGATTGTTGTAGGTTTGCGTTGCTGGATTGTTGTAGGTTTACGCTGCTATTACTATTACTATTACTATTACTATTACTGTTACTGTTACTGTTATACTGTTGTACTGTTGTACTGTTGTACTGTTGTACTGTTGTACTGTTGTACTGTTGTACTGTTGTACTGTTGTACTGTTGTACTGTTGTACTGTTGTACTGTTGTACTGTTGTACTGTTGTACTGTTGTACTGTTGTACTGTTGTACTGTTGTACTGTTGTACTGTTGTACTGTTGTACTGTTGTACTGTTGTACTGTTGTACTGTTGTACTGTTGTACTGTTGTACTGTTGTACTGTTGTACTGTTGTACTGTTGTACTGTTGTACTGTTATACTGTTGTACTGTGTTACTGTGTTACTGTGTTACTGTGTTACTGTGTTACTGTGTTACTGTTACTGTTACTGTTATTATTATTATTATTATTATTATTATTATTATTATTATTATTATTATTATTATTATTATTTTTGTTATCCCACGTCAACATATCGTCGAATGAAAGTCTTGACTTGATTGGCACACAACAACCAGTTTAGAGAGAGCTCAACACTATATATTATTGTATGTACCAGTATTAATATTTTTAAAATCGAATGTGCGGAATTGTTATCAAATTGTTACCTTGTCACTGCGTGTTGGTTCATATTCGCGTTGTTTCAACCTTTTGCTAATATACAGGGAATATACATTTTTTTTACGGAGCTGAAATTTTAAAGTTACAAAGTTTGCTATTCGATTTAAAAACTCGCTGACATGGCAATTAAAACAATCGCTAATGGTCGTCACGCGACCGTTTAATATTACCACATATTACCACATGTTACTCATAAAAAATAATGAAACGTTAGAAGATTCACAAAGGTGCGAGTTTTTCGTTTTTCAAAAGGGCCTGCTACGCTGGCTATTTATTTCTAAGTGTCCACTGCTATTACCCAATGCAGTTATACTTGCCTAGTTACTCGGGCTACTAGCTATGAGTAGCCCAAGTGAACGCCTAAACAGGCGTCTTGTTTATTTGTAAAATAAACAATTGCTTTTATATTTTCAACTTCTATATTAAAGTTTTAGCATCTTGGAAGCAGGTAGAGCATGCAAGCAAATCTCTTCAATCCTTGAAACTCGTGTAACAACAGGAAAAAACCTAAAAGTGATTTACTAATGCAAAATTTAAAAATAAATTGAAATACGTTGGTTGCTCAATTCAGTAGTGCACCATCTTAAGGTTAATAGCTTAATTAAATATTTATACTTGGAAACTTTCTTACTCACCTTTTAACTCCAGAAACAACATCTGCGTATGATCGAGATGATGACATTGTAAAAACTCCAGAAAACAGAAAGTATACACCGAGAGATTATGTCGTGTGTTCAAAAAGCACAGTGTTAGTAGCTACAAAACTAGCGAAACAGTAACTGAAAGAATGACAATAAGTCGTCTGTCCTCTGGCTTAGCTATTTCCTTATTACTTTCAGGTCGTTCTCTGCTGAAAGATTAATACCTTGTTGGGCATGCGAAAGTGTGCGAGTGTATGTGTTGCAATAAAATTCTAAAGATAAAAAAAAATTCTTGTTGGCGTACATTGACAGTTGACTAAAACGTGTTACGTGTACAACTTCTCGGTACAAAACTGCAGAAAAAAAACAGCATAAAAGGAACAAGTGTTGTATTAATATAGATATGTTCGATAGTATTCTATAGCTCGTTATTCGCAGAGTGTCGTTCTTCGTGCTTCATTCAATGGCGTTTTCCGTCAGGTGAATCACGGTAAGACGTCGAGACTGCGATCGATAGGAAATCCTATTACCGGCATGATTATAATACTTGTAAAAGTGCTACATGCTGAAATATATTTCACTTGGCCATAGTGCACTTGCTCTCAAACCTGCGACAAAGGCGCGTTATCCCTTTATATATAGTGGGCCTTTTAAGTATTTTATACTGGCTAACGTCATGCATGGATTTTATTCACCAAAGAGAAAGGTCTCGGACTTTAAAGAGTTATACGCGTCAAAATTTGGCGTGGCGTGCGATTATCCTTAACCTTTAAAGAGATAGTTTATAACTCATTCCTGTCCGGGGGCTTCCCCAGAGGTGAATAAAATCGTCTGGCGTTAGCCAGAATAAAATACTAAAGACCAATTCGGACAAGAAAGAGTTAATAAAGCCTGGAGCTTTCCCGTGGAGAGTAAAATCGTCTGGCGTTAATAAAAGTCTTTTTCAGTTCTCAAAAGGTTAATATTCTTATTATTACTCAGACAGTATATTGTATTTCTTCAGAACAACTAACCCCCCCCCCCCCCCCCCCCCCGAAAAGAGAAATAGTTTGTAGCTCATAAAGAATACATTGGTATTTCTTCAGGACAACTACCCCCCCCCCCCCCGAAAAGAGAAATAGTTTGTATTCTCATGGAGTATATAACTACTCCCCCCCCGGAAAGGAGAAATAGTTTGAAATTAGGATAAATTAACATTCGGTTCCGGTTCCAGGCTCCAAGGTTCCTGTATCGTTGTATCGCTGTATCATGAAATAGTACTAGCCGGAGGCGATGTGCCCACCAGCAAGCAGAGAAATCTACTACGCCGAGTTCGAAACGAGATCGTTGAAACCAGGGGAGGACCCTTCCGTTTATAAGTGGGAGTTAGAGCAAATCCTTCTGAAAGCAGACCCAGATATCGACGAGAGGGCAAAAACAGCGCTGTTGACGAGGCAGTTTATGAAAGGTTTGCCAAAGAGCGTCAAAATAAAATTGTTAGAAAGTGACCCTGCGCCAGATCTCCCAAAGATGGTTTCGTTTGTCCAACGCTATCGAGCCATTCAAGACTACACGGACCAGAACAACGAGGTGACAACCGCTGGTGTAGCAAGTAAAAAGAGTGAAGAAATGGCCAACTTGATCGCAATGGTGTCGGATCTCGCCGTAAGGCAAAAGAATATGGAGAAGAAGCTATCGACAAGCGAACGGGATACCTCTTCATTCAGTCCAGGAAGCAAAGCGGGGTCGAGTGCGAAACGGAACAGAAGAACCTGCTTTGTCTGCAACAAGATGGGACACATAGCCAAAGATTGCTGGTTCAAAGGTCAAACCCAGTCGACCGACTCCAGAACAAATACTAACCGATGTCATGAATGCCAGGGATACGGACACTTTGCCAAAGACTGTGGAAACCATTTAAACTCCCAGTGGGCGCCTCGATAAGTGGGATCGCAGGTCGCCCTTGCGTAAGTTTTGATAACTGTAGTAATAGTAATAAGATAGATTTTTCTTTACCCACATAACCTTTTATTAAGTGTTTCATAAATAACGTAGAGGTGCATGCACTTATTGATACTGGTTCAATGAGAACATTCATCAGCGATAAGGTTCATTCTGTTATTGATTTTGATAATTCCTAATCCTTAATTATATCTCTGTAGTAGAACGTTGCGTTTCTATCACAGGGGGTAGTTTAAGTATTCTTGGTCATCTAACTGCAAATGTAAAGTTTCCTAAAAGTAACGTAACGTACAAGGGGCGTTTTCTCGTTAGCAATAACTAAGGATGTGCCGGATCCGGATACCGGTATCCGGTATCCGGCAAAATACGAACATCCGGCACTATCCGGTATCCGGTAAAATATACTAGATATTTACCAGATTGTGCCGAGACTTCTAGTATAAATATGAACCCGAAAACACGTTGCCCTTGTCTTTTTTTGTGCGATAAGAAATTGTGAAACACAGTACAATTGTAAAAAACAATTGCTGGAAGTAAAAGGTTTTCGTGATGTTACTGCTGCCGTGTATGCGGCGCTTACGGAACTTCAGACAGAAATCTATAACGGCTTGCTTGGAGGTAAATATACACAGAAAACCGCTGAAAATTACCCTCTAGCGCATCCATTCCTGGCCCAATATAATAAAATATATTACAATTTGATTTGCCATGTATGGGATTTTTTCAATGAAGATCCCTCTGAAAAGATCTATGCAATATGTATGAAATGTAAAGAGCGCATAAAGCGAGGAGTATCTCTTGAATCGTGTTCATCCACACCATTACACAACCACTTACGGAGTAAACATGCTAATGAGCTAGGCGAAGCGCGGAAGAGTAATGAGACTGAGAGTAACGAAAGTGGCAGTAGTCTTCGATAAATGGAGGTTACTTTGGATATGTGCTGTGCAGAAGAAGTAATCCCATTGAGCGGAGATGGCTCTGACCCCTTTCAATATTGGCAAACTAAGAAAGTGTTATGGCCTAAGCTCGCTGAAATTGCTGCCAAATACTTGAGTGTTCCACCAAGCTCAGTGTATTCGGAGAGGCTGTTTTCAAGTGCTGGTCTCATTGACACTCCAAACAGATCAAGACTAACTGGTGAACACTTGGAACACCTTACACAACTTAAAGTTAATCATAAAATATGGCCTTGGTAAAGATCAAAGAGACTGTTATACTGTAGTTTATACCCATTGGACAATGGACATGTTAACCAAGTGACATTGTGTTTTTTTGTTTTCTACTAATAATAAATGGTTTTTCAGATTTTATGGGAATTGGGAAAAAGTAGTAAAGTATTGTCTAAGTTCCACCATGAATATCCGGTATCCGGTAATTATCTGGTATCCGGTTTCTTTGAATCCCTGACCGGTATCCGGTAGGCTACTATCCGGTACCATCCGGTATCCGGCAAAGCAGTATCCGGCACATCCCTAGCAATAACATCAGTTACGACTGCGTGTTAGGGTGGGACTTCCTTATAGAGAATAGGTTGAGTTTAAAGGGAAACTTTGACAAAGGTTGTAGCTCCTATTTCTTAACAGGGCTCCACGGGGAAGGGAATAACAACTCACGTTGGTCCGCCAAAGGTGGAACGGTATCTGGGGTAACTGAGGCAAGCAGTGTTCCTTTCCAGACCACTGAAATACCTGAAACGTGTGAGGGGGATTCAACCGTCCTCATCCAATCGCGTATGAAAGCCGACATTGCTGTGGTTTTAGACCAAAATGTAGTTGTGCCTGCTAGAACTGAAATGATCATCGAAGGTAGGTTAATAAAGGCAGCGAAGGCAGAAGTAGGCATGATAGCACCATTAGGTGATCATGATTTGGGTAATGGGATGCACGTGGCTCACGCCGTAGTCCGTCCCAACGGTAGAAATGTTTTCCTTAGGGTCATGAACGCTTTGAGTGAACCAGCCGAGCTAAAATTTGGTACTAAAGTTGCGGCATTTAGCCCACTTGTTGAGTCTCACAGGCTCACAGCAAAGTCAGGAATGCTAGTTGCGGAGTGAAAATAGATAATACGGCAGGTAATAACACCAGATTCGAAGATGTTATCAACCCTAAGTTAGATCGCTCCGCGAAAGACAGTGTTCTCACGGTTTTATCCGAATTTGAGGATGTGTTCGAAGCGACGGTAGGTCATACAAACGTGGTAACACATACCATTAATACAGGTAATTCTACTCCGATTAAACATGCCCACGTCGTTTGCCTTACGCCTTTCGAGACGAAGCCGACAGGCAGATCAAGGAGATGTTAGCGCAAGGTATTATTCGTCCTAGCACAAGCCCCTGGTCAAATCCTATTGTCTTAGTCAAAAAACGTTCAGGGGAACTTCGGTTTTGTGTGGACTATCGGAAATTAAACCAGGTTACGCTTAATGATTCGCACCCAATTCCGAATATTGCGGACATTCTAGATTCGCTAGGAGAGGCAACATATTTCTCAACTTTAGATCTTCGGAGCGGGTACTGGCAAATATCCGTTGACCCAGGCGATCGGTCGAAAACTGCTTTTGTGACGAGTTCGGGTCTATTTGAGTTTAACCGCATGAGTTTCGGCTTAAAAACTGCGCCGGCCACTTTTCAACGGGCCATGGAGAATAGATCGTCCTGGCAGGGTTAACGTTCGAAATATGTTTATGTTATTTGGACGACGTTATTTGTTTTGGACGCACTCTCCACGAGCATAACCATAGATTGAGAACAATACTCAACGGATTTCGACAACATAACTTGCGCATTAAATTGGAGAAGTGCCAATTTGCGGAAACGAAAGTGGCGTTTCTTGGCCATGTGGTCTCTAAGAAGGGTATAAGTCCAGATCCAGTTAAGATCGCGGCCGTAAAGGAAATCGCAGCGCCGACATGTCTGAAAGAACTGCGGAGTTTTTTTAGGTCTAGCCAGCTATTATCGGCGCTTTATTACCAATTTTGCAACTATCGCCGCCTCCCTGACAAAACTCACAACAAAAGCCGAATTGAAGGCACCTTTTCACTGGTCCGATGAGTGTGAGAATTCTTTTACGGAACTTAAACGTCAGCTCTGCTCGGCACCATTACAGGCGGTGTGCGCACTGGCATCGTAATGCATTGTTGTTGGCAATTATCGCTTCGCAGTGACCAACATGGCAAACTAACACTCAAACAGCAGTGCGTTTAGGCTTTATTTTTTGAAATAGTTGTTAATATTTGTCAATTATTTTTACATAATTGTGAAATTTACATATAAAAGCGGGTATTTACATCTCAAGTTGGAAGAAAACTAGTTTCTGATCGGAATTTAGGGCTGGTGAATTTGAGTTGTTATTTTACGTGATCGAAGATGTAATTTGACTACGGTTAGATTTTTGGCAAATATATTTTAAACTACCGAAGAAAACTTAGTTTTGACTATTTGGATGTATTATATAGACCCTAAGCTATGTAAAAATGTGATCGCTCCCCAACGGTCTCCTTGGGATCACCTTCTATTTACAACTTGAAAATATACATTTTTACAGCGACGACAGCGCGTCGAGCGCGACTGATGAGTTGATACAAAGATATAATATTGCACTGACAGCTGGAGATTCGTAGCAAATACGTTTCAGAGTAAGCTATAGAGTTTGATTAAATGCGCTTGGAAACATAAACAAGGCAATGCGCTTGGGTTGGCGGTTTTTAAAAAATGAAGCACATTCTTCTCGTATATATACGTATTTAATATAATATGTTAATATTGCGGTCTGTCGATGGCTAGCCAACAGAACAATTAAAAATAACGACAAAAGCCGCAGTTTCCTTCTTGAACCAACAAGCAGCTTTTCTAATTTACAGGACTTAGAGGCGACTAAGTTTCTCGGTCGATTTGCGGCATTTCTCTTCTCTGAATTCGGTTCATGATCAGTAATCCTAATGAGCTGTAAGGCATCGTCGCATCGATAAACAACTGTGGATAAACCGACTGGCTCTATGACTTTATCGTTTTTAATTTAGACGATAAAACACGCTTGGAGCACTTATTATTAGAAACAAGTTTACAAGAAGACAATTTATCGATATTAAGCATCTCCAGACTTTATATTTTGTCCAGAATCTTTCAAAGATAACTTCAGGGACTCGACGACGGTCGGACGCGCTATGATCGTATTTGCTAAAATAACTGTCATGCTTTGCGATCCCAGTGCGCACACCGCCTGGCACCATTATTAGCTTATCCGAAATTTGATCGAGAGTTTACGCGCTATATACTGATGCGTCAGATGTCGGCTTAGGCCCCGTTTACACTATTACGGTACGGTGGTGGTCCAGATTGAGGTGAGCGTTCCGTAGCAAAAAAATCGTCTGTTTACACTATGACGGTACGGTAAATTTACCATAGCGTAGTGATTTACAGCCGTAGTGCTAAGCGTAGTAGGGACCTTTAGCAAAGACAACGGGAACGTCAGTGACGGCATCCTTCAATTCATACAATGTAAAATCCAAAATATCATGAATTCATGCATCGTCCTCGTTGTACGCAGAACGACGTGTTATACACATGCAGTGAAAGTTGTTGTTGGGCGAGTTTGACGTTAACTATTTTTTCAAACACCATGCACCTTTCAAAGATTTTAGACAAAGCTAGAACGAAGCGAGCAATCTGAATTACGACATTTAAAAGAAATCATGCATCACTGACACGGAATTTCTTGGGCTTGATGTATATGTTTCGACTTTCAAAAAGCTTTAGAGCCTCTAAAAGATGCTGTCCGCTATACAATTCACCCAACAGCTTTCACTGTTCAATGTGTCAAGGTCGTCCTGAATACGTGAAGATGCATCAGTTGACGTTGTATGCACAACGAGGACGGTGCAGGGATTACTCTTGGGACTTCAAATTGTTCATTGTCTTTGTTTTAGATGTAAATTTCTTTTGTACGAAGGACGTTATCACGACGTTCCCGTTGTGTTTGCTAAAGGTCCCTAGTTTAAGATCTACGACGGCAACTTCAAGGACGACATCCTTCAAACAAAGCCATTTTTCTTGCAAAACAAAGATAATGAATAGTGTTTAGTCCCAAGAGTAATCTGAACAGCGTCCTCGCTCTGAAAACAACGCCACTCAGAGCATCTTCACGTCTTCAGGACGACGTTGACTCGTGGGGTGATGAGAACTGTTGTCTGAGATTGCCTTAACACAGACACTGCAACGGTTTTAACACTTTGAAAATAATAAAAAAAGCTTCAAGTATTGAATACAGTAGTCAGTTAACCGTGACTTCTTTTTAATGCTAAAATTTGAATTGCTTTTTAACCGCCGTCGTCGTCCTAGCATCTTAAGGTCCCTAGTGACTACGCTACGGCAAACCACTCTGGAATTGTGTAAACACAACAAAGAAACGTAGTGATTTTGCAACGGAAGACTGACCGTACCGTAATAGTGTAAATGGGGACTTAGGCGTAGTTCTTTCCCAACGTGATGACAATGGCGTAGAAAGAGTTGTCGCATACGGTTCTTGGAGCCTTACACTTCGCGAACGCAACTATGCTACCACTGAGAAAGAAGCTTTGGCAATCCATTACGGAACACAACACTTTCGCCTCTACCTCCTAGGCCGTAAGTTCACAATTGTTAATGATCACAGTGCTCTTCGTTGGCTAAATAGTATGGAGCCAAAAGGGCGTGTAGCGCGATGGCTGATGGATTTGCAGGAATTTGAATTTTCGGTTCAACATAGAGCGGGCAAATCCCACTGCAATGCCGACGCTTTATCTCGTTTACCGAACAAAAACAGTGACCGTGTGACCGACTGCTCAACCACCCGTGTGATTACACCGGACAGAGAATGGAAAACGAAGGCGAAACGCTTGTTCAATATACCGCTTCACTACGGGTTCATGTTACTTTTATTTCGGAATATCGCTAACTGGTAACTGGTTTAGTAATTCCTTGTCCGCACCGCAAAACACGTCATGTGCTGTTTAATTCGACAACCAGCAACAATGTCCTTTAATAGACAATGTCCAAGTACAAGGAGACAACATGTACTTGAATGCTTTTAACAATGATCTCATTCCTCGTGAGGGATTACTATCGCTGAACAACTTACCAACTAATAATTGTCAGTTCTTTGCTATACAAGCTGTGCTAGTTGGTAATACTCAACTGTTGTCATCCTCTGATCAACACACTTGTGAACTGGTAATACTCAACTGTTGTCATCCTCTGATCAACACACTTGTGAACTGTCGTACAATTTCAGCGAGGAGAGTTTATCTCGTCGAGGTAAGATATCAGTTTCTATAACTGACAGCTGTGTTTCTTGGTGGGAGATTTCACGGTTGTTTTCTTCTGTTTTCCCCGAGCCCGGGCGGAGGGCCGAAGGCCCGGAGCCCGGTGAGGGTGCTAATCTCGACGTGCGTGGAGTCCACTTTACACGCGAGATGAAAAGCTGAAAGCAATTCTGAAACCTGTTTGTATATATATATATGTTATCAAATCCACAACTTGCGCAGTTCGAATAGCAGGGTACTGGTAATTAACCTGTTAAATTATTCAAATTATTTAAATTTACGTCAGCAAATTATAATTTATAAGTTCGGTTGGATTACGAAAGAGTTTTTCAACGATCATGACGAAAGAAATCTTTGCCAGAAAAAAATGGTTTCAGCTAAAATGTACATTAATATTACTATGAAAAAAGACCAAAGAAAGAAGGCTAACAAGAGATGTGGCAGCGAGAAAAAGACAACAATAAATACGAATTGAAACCACTGGAAAAAGCCTAAAAAATAATACGACTATAGAAATTACTATCGCAAGTGAAGTGCTGCCTCAAATGGGACAAAAACCTTTAGCCTACTCCACAAGCAAATATGTGCAGTCTGTGGCCAATGTGACACCCCCATTGCCCACTCCACCCAAGATTGCCCACTCCACCCAAGTTTACCCACTCCACCCAAGGTTGCCCACCACCTGAGGTTGTCCACTCCACCCGAGGTTGCCCACTCCACCCAAGATTACCCACTCCAGGGGCGGATCTAGACTGTTGCAACTGTTGCAAATGCAACAGTCAAAATGTCCGGAAAAACGAAAAACGACATTAAAAGATAATAAGAATAATTCAATTTGCAAAATTACCTAACGGTTTATAACTCGAAAGCTCAGCCTCGGCCCTCCAGTCTTCGCTTCGAGCAAAATCCGGGAAAATTCTAACCCGCAATTGGGTGAGATTGTCATCACCCAGAAAACCCGCAATATACAATATTTCCGGCCGATCCCCCCCCCCCCCCATCTCCTTGTGCAACATCCTTGTGCAACAGGCCTGGTCCGCTGTTGCACCAGATCAGTCTGAAGTCGTTTGTGCAACAGTTGAGCTAAATATAGTCCGTGAAACAGGCTATATTTAGCATTCGTGCAACAGCTAAGGGTAGCTGTCCAATCAAAACACTAGACTGTGCAACAGTTGCAACAGATTGCGAAATCTGCTTAGCTTCTCAGATGATGTTATTGAGTACGCTTCATTCGACCTGTTACAACCGCTGTTGAATATATTGAATGGAATTTATTCTCGAGAGGAAACAGACTGTAAACTTATCGCTCTCAAGCGCGAGTGCGAGCGTAATATTTCAAAAGGATGCGGAAAGAATCTTGGTGAAGATCTACGCTGTACTTTGTGCAGGAATCGCGCGCCTCGAATCACTACGCAGTGAGGTAAGCCTTAGCAGCTTAGCTTATGAATAATATTCTATAAATTAATATTATATTATACTGTATGCTAATGAGTCCTCACTCAGTGTATCATGGGAATCAGCTCTCCGCTGTTCAGTTTCAATATTTACTGCAGTCAGTGAGTCAAGTCTGACAGTCACTTTCCATATTAAATACATTTGAGTTTAGACTAGTCTCTTTCTCTCGTTTATGCTTTGTAGAGTATAGTATTACTAAGCGCTTCTTGGTTGTATTTATGTTTAATTGTGTATTGAGGTCCTAATTTTCAAAATTTTCCGGGGGGGCATGCCCCCGTACCCCCCTAGATGGAGTGAACCACGACATGCGTGCAACAGTCAAATATTTTCCTAGATCCGCCCCTGCACTCCACCCAAGATTGCCCACTCCACCCAAGATTGCCCACTCCACCCAAGTTTGCCCACTGCACGTGAGTTTGCCCACTCCTGACCCAAAATAGCCCACAGAGTTACCTGCGAGGGAGGTTGGAAAGTCCCAAAAGTTAATATTAATTACAATAGACAGAGTATTACACATTACTACAAGTTATTATATATAACTTATTGCTTAACATGATGTGGCAAGGGTTTTGACAGGATATACACATATTAATATACGAATATTAAATAATCATGCCTCTTGCTCTACTGTCAGTGCAATCCCAAGTGCTTAATATGTTTTGACAAATCTAGAGCTTTTATAAAATCATATAGCGATGTACCACTGAGCCCATCTGATTATTTTGCAGAATTTGTATAAGTAAAAATATACACACGTTCACACACGCAGATAGTAGCGTACGTCTGATCAGAATGCTGATCAGCGCAAACAGCCAAACACAATGACCCCACACAAATATTGGCAATATACTGTAGTAACTGTACACCTAAAAATAAAAGAAAACAACCGTGAAATCTCCTACCAAGAAACCCAGTTGTCAGTTGTAAAAACTGATATCTTACCTGTCCTCGACAAGATAATCTCTCCTCACTAAAATTGTATAAGATCCTATTATCCTAAGACAACAAGTGTGTTCATTTTATTATAGCCAAGAACATTGAAGTGTGATAACTGCGAGTTCAGAAAATCCATCGCCGTCGTGGTGTTGCCGTGTTGAAACCACGCTTCAAACCAGAGGAGGCCGGACAGCTGTAACGTGATTGTCACGTGAATTCCTCGACCAATGAATTGGCTTCATTTTCTCATCGTTCTCGAAATGAAAATTTTGCATTGGACTTGGAAATGCTGAATATTACGCTATTGTTATTCAATTTTTTCTTTAAAAAAGCAACGATATCGTTTGATACATTGTTGGACTATCCATATCTGCAGGATTTTCAAGGTAAATGTATTTTTCTACTTTGTTTTGATCGTTTATGTAGGTCGTGTCGTCGCTAAGCGAGGACCCCACTTCCGGTTTCTCAACAATTTTCAAAGCAAAAACTCTCGAATTCCAACGGTTCGAATTCTCTAATTTTTGGGTAATAAGTTGCAGAAATGTCTCATCTTTGATTCTATCCGGACGACCCCTGGTGACCCACTCACCGTTTTCGAGATATTCGCCGTTGAACCGACCAAGGTATTTCGGCATTTGCCAAGATGGCGCCAAATAAATTAAGAGAGCGTTTCGCCACTAAAACCTTGTTTTCTTCAAAAGAATTTTGGAAGTTTCCCAATATTTAGAGCTTTATTCTTTAGAATAAGTGTAGAATGACTGGTGGACAAATATTAAAGAGTAAAAATCGGTATTTGTCTGTTTTTATGGTCCAAAACGCTTGACCTCGCTGTATAAAAACACCATCATTCTGGAAAAGTTGTATACATGTCAGACCTGCATACATTTGTAATTAATTGTTACAGAATGTACTGAACTTTCTTAAAGATCTGCTATATCTGTATACAGAACTGATATGTATAGATGTTTTTTTTATATATTAAATAACATTGTGTTCCAGGACAGCAGTATGATTTAATATTAGAATTGATGTGTGGATTATTGTTGGTCATTGTTATTGTGAATAATATATTGTAGTTGTAGTATTTTTGCTTAGTATTGCTAGTTGGTTATAATTTGTTGTTCATATTATTTTTCAGTATACAATTATACCTATATTATTCCTTTTGCCCAAGTGGTCCCATTTCAACTGCATCAGATGGGAAGCAAGCTGATGGGGTGGGTGAAGTGTACCTTGTTTCAGCGAAGAGCTTTAAAACGACCCTTGAGGCACATGTCTTCTAATAAAGGGTTTTTTTGTTGCAAAAGGGGGACTCTAACCAAGTGGGGGTGGGGGTGGTGGCATGTGCCTCTGTGTCTACCCCTTGGTTTGTATACCCATGAAGTGAATACAATAGTTAGGCATTGGCTGTACAGTCAACTCTTAAGACATGAAAGGGTTAATAATTCCATCTCACATCCTATTTTTTACAGGAAGTGAAGAGATACAGTACAGATGTTAGTGTAGGAATAACTTACTTTGGTGGCATATTTCAGACTGTGGGCAAGAGCACCAATCTCAACAGGATTTTTACAATGATAAATTGATGGATTCTGTTTTACCAAATAACATTAAAATAATATGTAGTTTGAAGTTTTGCATGTTGTATAATTACATAAGGCAATGTATAATAATTGTGGACATATCACATAACTAATAAAATTTTAACACAGAAGTACTGTATTATCTCACATATTATACAATCTAATTGCAAATGCTGGGTCTCAAAGCCTAATTAAATGCCTGCATATCATTCATCCCCTTGCTTTTGAGTACTACTGCATGTACATCCTGATAAACAGTGAACTCTGTCTAAGACAGACACCCTTTGGGCTTGGACTTTGTCTGTCTTATAGTTCATTCACATGTCTACCTTAATACAGTAACTTTCCTAATGCCTTCTCTAAATGTGCCAAAGTTGATGTTTTCTTGCCAGGGGGGGTGGGGGGTGGGGTGCTTCACTGCAAAAATATGCCCCAATTGAATGCACCTGTATCAGTGTCAATACAGTAGTGCTTTAGAAGTAACCAAGATCAATATTGAGACAAACTATTTTAATTTTATTCAAGTTTCTTATTTACATATATATTGAGGATACATACAGGAAATACACTTTATTTGATAAAATAGAAATATTTGACCAGATATATACCAAATTTAACAATAAATTCTGGAGGCAATCCAATAAATTATTTCAATTTTGAATTCACCTTAATACAAAGAAAAATACAAGATTGTTATTGAATAATAAATTTTAAGCTAGCTTTATTCACACTTGGGATACAAGTGCAGTAAGTAAAAGGAAACAAGAGTGTTTGTTAAAACAATTGGAATACCCCCCAACAAGGATGATAGTTGTAACTAATTGATCCAGATAATTGCTACACACAACAATTAGACGTTTACAGTAATACTGCAAAACATTAAACCATGGAAAATGCATCACAAGGTTAGAAATTATGGGAAACTTTAAGAGGGAAATCATTAACCACTAAACAACAAATTTATGTTGATTTCTCACCTCACACTTTTCTCCAGTTGTAACGAATCACACGTTGCACAGCACAACCAAGTCCTTCTTTGCTGTAAATATCTAATTCGTTTCTGATTTGTTCGATTATTTGTAACATAAAATGCTTCGAATCCGAAGGAACTTGTGTAGTCCTTGAAAACTATCTTGAATGCCCATCCGCCATAACGCCATTGTACGGAGCCCCAGAAGTGCCATCCATTAACACAAACGTTTTATTTTAGAATACGAAACTTTTCTTTTGAACACACACTTTTTTTTTGAAACACAAACTTTCTTTTTGAACACACACTTTTTTTTGCACACACTTTTTTTTTTGAACACACACTTTTTTTTTGAACACACTTTTTTTTGGAACACACACACTTTTTTTTGGAACACACACACTTTTTTTTGGAACACACACACTTTTTTTTTTGAACACACTTTTTTTTGAACACACACTTTTTTTTGGAACACACACACTTTTTTTAAAAAGCCTTTGCAATTGTGGCACAACGTTTATTTGTATCGAAGTAGCATTGCCCGGCTACAGTATAGCATACAGTTCTTGGATTATCGTTTTAAGTCTTTTTCTCATTTTGTCATGATCCTGCCCGTAATATTACTTGCACATATTGGTATTGTGCAGAGTGTTCTGCCAAAATATCTTCCATCATCGCAAGAAGATCATGGAAGAGATGATTTGATTGTAAAATACTTTCACTTGGGAATGAAGTACACTGAGATATTGCTGTTTCTTGCATCTTCGCACGGCATTCAGTTAAGTTTACGACAGCTAAAGAGGATTCTAACAAAACGAGGGTTATGTAGACGAAAGAATTATAGCTCTACTGATGAGGTCGTTCGAGCTGTCGAAAGAGAACTAAACGGAAGTGGGAACATCATTGGATATCGTGCAATGTATCAAAGACTCGTTACTGATTACGGTTTGGTCGTTCGTAAAGAAGCTGTAAGAAGAGCATTAAGAGTTTTAGATCCCGAGGGTGTAGAAACAAGACTCAGACATCGACTAAGAAGAAGGGAATATCGAGGGAAAGGACCTAATCGTATATGGCATATTGACGGGTACGACAAATTAAAACCCTTTGGGTTCTGTATTCACGGTTGTATTGATGGCTATAGCCGACGGATTATGTGGCTAGAAGTTGGGCCATCAAATAATAACCCTGCAATAATATGCCAGTACTTTTTGGACTGTGTTGAACAAGTTGGCTGTACAGCTCAAATTATTCGGAGCGACAAAGGGACTGAAAACAAGAATGTGGCAGCGGTACAACGCTATTTTAGAAGAGTTGATAACGACGAATTTGCGGGCAATAAAAGTTTCGTGTATGGTAAATCCGTTTCAAACCAACGGATTGAAGCGTGGTGGAGCATGCTTCGCAGAGAATGTATAGATTGGTGGATAACTTATTTTAAAAATGCAAGGGATAGAGGAATGTATGATGATGGAAACAATATTCACGTGGAGTGCCTTAAATTTTGCTTCAGTGATCTTATTCAAAAAGAACTTCACAGAATAGCGAGACTATGGAACTTACATAAAATAAGACCATCTACTAATGCGGACTCGCCACATGGCCGACCTGACACGCTGTATCATATACCTTTGACAACTGCAACTATAGATTACGGCAGTAAAGTAAATGTAGAAGATATCGAAGTTGCAACTGAGATGTGCGCTGTCCAACGACCTGCATCAGGGTGCTCGCGCGATTTCAAAGAACTAGCTGAGATCATTATGGAGGAAAACGAACTTGTTAGACCAAACAATAAAGAGCAGGCTGAAGAATTGTATTTATTATTGCTTCAACTAATTGAAAATGTCGATAACTAGGTATAAACAGTTTCTTACATAACTCATAAGTATTTCCAACTGAAGTACCTAGGCAAAGAACTACTAAAACAAATTTAAACAATTAATATATAAGCAGGAAAAGTATATGCGAACTCGCCACGTATAACTAAAGAGTAAAGGCGCGTTAGATTTTCCAAACAGTGACAAGTGTACTTTCCCCTCGCTTTCGCCTGGAGAAAAATACCATCGACGCTGATTGGCTAATCCAACACGCCTTTAGTTTTGTTGTGGCAAATCATTATAGATACGATAACTGTACTTTCCCAAACATGATATTACAAAGTAATAGCATAAAAAGAGGTGATTTACTAAAGATTTACTAAATGACAAATGAC
Source organism: Corallium rubrum (assembly GCA_964035015.1). NCBI lineage: Eukaryota > Metazoa > Cnidaria > Anthozoa > Scleralcyonacea > Coralliidae > Corallium > Corallium rubrum. The sequence continues at coordinate 29,610,167 of OZ035998.1, forward strand.
CCTCACCGAGCGGGACGTTTAATAGCTAATACACCTCTTTTTATGCTATTACTTATAAGTAATATGATTACCCGTTTAGCAAAACAACTGTACATAATATTTAGCACCCACTGCAATACTAGCATAAGAATAACATTAAAATAGCATTTGTGCTGCTTTCCAGTTCATCGTTGCACATGCATGTGTTTTACAAGTAATTGTAAACAAAACTATAATTTAACCGAACTACATGTTTCATTGCATGTTAACATAAAAAAAGTATGCGACACTAAAATATAAACAAGAAACCAAATAAAGACACTTGCGCCAAGTTTTATCAAGTTTATGAAATCTTGCTATCTTAAGTAAAATTTCCAGGAATCGGGATTGTTTAACAAAGCATCTAGCTGAGTGTGGAAATCATGGTAACCGACATACCCTTCTGACGGCAAATCGATAACACCAGAACACGTGTGTGCTGATATATGCGGGAGATTCCCAAGGTTAAGGTGGAAGATTACTTTCAGTTGCTTAACAGCCAAGACGTCTGCACCTGTGAAAAAGCGGTATAGAACTCTAATTTTCTCTTTGTTACATGATTTCATATATCGCCGCAAGAAACCGTACACGGTTACTTGTGACTTTGTGAGACTATTTTCGTCATCGACGCATGTAATTCGAACGACCTTTTCCGCTGAAACTGATAAGTTGTCGTAAAACTCATCGACGTCGGTTGGATTCCTCCAGATTGGATCTTCAGAACCGGCGTCAGTGATACCCTGTCGGAAAGGTCTGCATGCCCACATCGATTTTTGTACTAGCTCACATCTTCCCATTTTCGCTATCTGCTCATGAAGGGTTTCAGGTGTAGGGATTGAGCGAACGCCAAACTGTGCGACAATTTCTAATAGCTCTTCTTTCTCTTCTGGAGTGTAGACTGTCTGACGTAGGCAGTGCGATAGAAATTCTCTTTCATGATCGGTAACAAATTCCAGAAAGCCCTGTACCATTTCATCTTGACTAATGGTGTTCCCGCCAAACATCATTGCCTTGAGAAACACCTTTGATATTCTGATAGGAAATAGACCGCTGCAAATGTATCCATGAAGGGCGACGCGTCCTAATATGGTAATAAGATCGTCAAACATATCAGGACCAACTCTCGGCACCACAGCACCGCCACCTTCGAAATGCATTTTGAAGATCTCGTCCCAAAACAAGTTATAAACAGCTCGTTTAGGGCCGTCTAGATCATTCGCGAATTCCCCTTGAAAATGAAATTTAGGAAGAGTTTTACAGAACTCTGGGCGGGAATATAATTCCATCAGCTTCTTAACAACCTGCAAACGATGGATAGAAATTGTTGGTGTTGGCTGCAACATATTGAGAGCAGATTTTCTCCTGCAAAAAAAAGTAATCTCATATTACTGTATCATGTCATGTCATACAGTATCATGTGTCATACCTGTTTCATGCATGGTATCATATCTTATCATATACCACACCATACTATACCATACTCCATACTATATAATACCCATACCATACCACACCATACCATACCATACCCCACACTATATAACACCCATACCATACAATACCATACTATACCACACCATACCATATCATATCATATTCATATATCATATACTGTACTGTACTGTACTGTATAACACAATATCATTCATTATACAATATCATATCATATGATATATCATCATGCATCATATCATCATATATAATGTAATATCATATCATCATATATCTTATTATATAGCATACTATATCTTAGTAGACATTCACTGTTGTCTATTTGCAATTCATGAATATAGCCACATGCATGCTATAACTTTCAAGCAGAGAAGCACAGTTACAATAAGTCAATCTATTACTTATTATGGTTTAATAATTGTTTGGTGATAATTCTTGTAGTTAGTTGGTTGGTTATTAAAAATTATTCTGTTACAAGTTTTTCTACTCATAAATTAAACCCACCCAGGTGACAACCCTCAATCAAAAAGGCAGCACTCCCCTTGCGATAGTAACTCCTAGTTTTACAAGTAATTATGCTGGTTTAATGCCAGATGAATAGATTAATATCATATTATCTATTGTTCTCATGCATCGTCAGCATTGTTACCGAAAGCCCAATTTTTATCCAAAAACGAACTAACCATGGAAAATTTTGAAAGTTGATAGCGCGAAAACTACATGTACGCATCAGATTCTCATTGAAATTTTCAGTGAGCTGCGCTCTTTCTCTGTTACAATAAAACAACAAAAATGCCAACGCATTTTTCACTTCATAGACATTTAATAAATAACATGCATGCGCACGTATTATACTGTATTCAACAATTACTGTGTAGCTTGCAACATACCACAAATTGTTATCAAAGTCATCATCTTCCATGATATATTCAGGCACTTCAGAAGTACTATTCACTACTACTTCATGAGAGGCTTCTGGAGGGATCATCTGAGGAGGTGTTTCATTCAACTCTGAAAATCCTGCAGTAGTGATTACATCGTCATCAGTCAACAAGGGAAGTGGCTCATCACACTCGATCATGTTTAAAATGCATCTACATGCATCATCTGCTTTATCCTCAGGTAGCCATACTTTGCCGCTGATTGGTGACACAAGTTTAAAATATTCAGGAACCAGCTGCAGTGAACCAACCCAGTCATACAATTGCATCATGCTTGATCCTGGGTAAAACGAACGGGTTACAATTCCTTGGGTAACGTGTCTAACCGATACAAGAACATGATTTTCGCTAATATCTGGTTCAGGTAAGACACGGGAATCTCTAATGCTCCTCAAACGTTCTTGGTGTTCAACATCGTTCAGCTCTTTCTCTAAAAGTAGTTTCTTTGCTTGGTCTTTTTCCTGATCTTTTAGTAAAGATTCTGCATAGGCTCGATCTTGTTCTTCTTGTAATGCGATACGTTCATCGTGTGTTCCGATTAAGCTTGTAAAGTTGTCAACGACATGTTCTTCGTCATTCTCAAGAAATTGTGCTTGGGGTAAACTGATAGTACTTACTCCAGTGGTGTTTTCATCGTCTTCACTCTCACTACTGCTATCGCTTATGATAGTCTCTGCCAGTTGAGTGGTTAAATAAACTCTAATTCTTGATTTAAATCCATTTTTCTCAGCATAATTTCCTACTGTAAAAGATAGATTTTCCTCTTCTTTCTCCAATGCCTGGCGTTGAAAATCAGCTAGTCCAAAATGCATCTCTTTATCTTTACCAAACTGGCTTACTCCATTTGGAAAATACCATGCTTTCCCAGCTTCAATCAATTCTTCATAAGTTGTCTCAGTAGTTGCAGTAAGTTGTCGAGTACCCCCTCCTTTTTCTAGGCCGACTCTTTTTGGCTTTTCATCTGCACCTTTACCACAATGTATCCAACCCATTAAAACATTTCTTTGACTGAGAGGTTTTTTGTTACTGGATTTTTTAGGGTTTTCTTGCTTAGTTGCATTTGTACCTTTGCTTTTTTTTGGGTTGATTATTTCTTCCAGTAGCCTTCGTTTTCTCTCCTCTTTTTCTTTATCTGAATCAGTATTCTTTTTGTCTTTAATACCACGTTCACAATAAGCTTTGAGAGACAATCTGACACCAAGTTCTTTAATTCCAAGTTCATCTTTTAGTTGGACATCACTGGCTATGTAAACAGCATCAAATCCCATCTAATAAATGTAACAATAGAACATTGTGAGCCCATCTTTGCTGATCACATGTACTCCAAAAACGTTTACTGCGTTGTATTAACAGCACCAAAGCATCAAATCTTTAAAATTATGTTTTTGAAGCCTGAACTTTTCAAAAGATCGTAGGTAGACTTGTCTGTAACAATTATGATTGTTAAACCAGAATATCATATTTATAGTTACAGTAGCTACAGTTGTACTTACATGTAGCTGGACCAGTGTTACAGGAAATTTACTCCCTAAGAAATTCATCCCCCTACCCTTGCTGGGCAAAAACATTTCTAAGAAATTCATCCCCTGGGAAAGGTGCAAATTTCCTAGGATATTTGCCCCCCCCCCCCCCCCCCCATTCATTGTTATTAGAAAACAACCCATTTTAAATTTAATATTTAAAATCGTTTATTACATTATGTTGGTCAATTATTGTTATTATTACACACGTTTAGTCTTTTCAGCTGGGCTGCATGGTTGTACAGTGCATGAATAACAAAGCCACTTGCTCGTTGTTGAACAAACGTCTACATATTTTTGGTGAACTCTTCACCAAAAAGATTGCACAGAATACTAAAAAGGTTTACTATTATTAGCTCAATGTGACAGTTCGGGTATTACAGTCACTAAATCTTAAGAACAATGGCCTCGTTGCTGTTTTCATTGTCGCCAAGTGGAAATAGTTTTATTTTGAATCTCAGAAAGCAATTGTGTTGTTTATACCTATCTATATAACTGGCTGTGATTCATACTTTCTCACTCCCCTTTAAACCTCTTGACATGAATTACAATAAAACAGCTGGCTATATATAACATTTCAATCTATAAATCGATGGTACAAAAAGGTAACTGATTGTGTTTGCTGCAAGTCCTGTACGAACAGTGTTTTTGTTAAAAAAAGTTTGTGGTAAATATATGATTTAAATTAATTTATTTACTCGAGACTTCATCAGAGTTACATAGTTTAACCACAAATAATTTTCAACAATATATTTCACTGCCATGCAACCATTTAAAAATTCAAGTTTTGTTTTTATTTTCAAGTCTGACTCAAGTTCAAGTTGTTAACTCGAGCCAACAACTTTGCTGTAAACACAAAAACTTAACTGTACAAAAACTAACTGTACTGTATATAAATATGGGGGAAGGGGCCTAAAGTTCATAAGGTAGGGCAAAATTGATTTTAGGAAATTCATCCCCCAGGGGAGTAAATTTCCTACCCCCACCCCCACCCACCCACCCCCATGGAGCCAATCACTGGGGGAAATGTGACATTTCGAACTATTATTCAAATTATGTATCAAGTTAAATAATTATACATCTGAGAAGCCACCACAAAGGTGTCAAATATGCCCTGTTGTTGTATGGCTATAATGCCTAATATTGAACAAAACCGGTTTGGGCTGCATACAAATCAGTTACTGTAGTGTTGCTCACCTTTTGTTCACGGACAGTTTCCACCACTTTGTCGTCAATGCCATTATCACGTAAAAACGTACAAACCTTGAAATAAACAAAGTTATCAACGGTTTACATAATATGTGGGTGAATATGTCACCGATTTGACATTTAGTTGTGTGATCAACTATATACTGTAATTTGTGAGGTATATTCACACGCCGATATATCTTGCAATGCCGTAGTAACACAAATCGACAACACAAATCGGCATGTGTAATATTTTTGTGATCTAAACTCTGCTGATATTAAATATGACAGAACGTGACACTGTCAGAAAAGATCGGCGATCGACAAACATATCGTCGTCTCATCGACGACTCGACGTCGCTGTTAAACGCTAACAAACAACGTCGATATAAAAGTTCACAGCAAATCATTACCCTGCAATATTTGAGCAGAATATTGTTGAGAATATATTCACAACGGAGATTATGTTAATATTAAACTCACCTTTGTAACTTCGTGATCCCTTTGGTCCGCCATAGTTGTAACAAGGCTGCGCTTGAGCCCGCGATTTAACGAAACGAAAAAAGTGTGTGTGTTCAAAAAAAAGTGTGTGCGTTCAAAAAAAAGTGTGTGTGTTCAAAAAAAAGTGTGTGTGTTCAAAAAAAAGTGTGCGTGTTCAAAAAAAAGTGTGCGTGTTCAAAAAAAAGTGTGTGTTCAAAAAAAAAGTGTGTGCAAAAAAAAAAGTGTGTGTGCAAAAAAAAAAGTGTGTGTTCAAAAAAAACTTTGTGTTCAAAAAAAAAGTTTGTGTTTCAAAAAAAAAGTGTGTGTTCAAAAGAAAAGTTTCGTATTCTAAAATAAAACGTTTGTGTTAATGGATGGCACTTCTGGGGCTCCGTACCATTGTCACGAATATACGCCAAATAAAGCACAATCTGATCATATTAATTGTCTATGGTCATCCCGAATTGTTCTCGTATTTTTCTGGTCACCAGATTTGTCAATTCTGGATCAACTGTGACGAGTTTTCAAAAGTTTTTGTGCATCTAGTCCACCGAGCAGAGTTCATTCCTCGTTTGTGGTCAGACGCAAATGAACCGATTTTAGCGTTAGGACCATGATGCTTTGCGGCAGCTGTCCAACCTCCTCTGGCTTCAAACGTACATGTAATTTCATCAAACAAATCCTTCTGGCGTATGTGATGTAAGATGTAAGGAGTCACAAAACGTCATAAAATGCTCAACAAATAAATAAACTCTCAAAATCTCGATTCCGTTGACTATACATAACTCGGCAAAGAGGTCTGGACACGAGACACAGGCAACCCATGTCAAGATTAGTGAGCTACGCTCGGCAGCAATAAAGACCGAAAACGATGCCGACCGAAATGTTACTGAAAGAAGAAGGATGTGTCCTGGCTGAAACTGTTCAAAGCCGGTAAAGATTTTTGCTCTGGCGTAGTCTACATAACTCGAGAGGGAACGATGAAGAAATTTTGAAACAAACGGCTTTTTAGATCATGAAGAGAACTGAATGATGCCTTGTCATATTTTAATGTGTCAACAACGAAAAAAGTAAGAAACCGCGAACGAGAAAAACAATCCGAAAAAACTAGACTGAATTGGCAGTGTTTGTGGTGACAAAAGCAGAAGAAAGTTTAACGGTAGGAGATTCGTATTTACCAATTTAGCTGAGTTAAAACGGAAGAAATCTTGAAAATGAAAATGAAAATTAATGTAAATAACATATTGTCTAGAATTGTCTTTCAACGCTAGCACGTTGACATTGTGTCTTTTCTTGGCCACCGTTTATATATATTTTTGAATGAAAATTTGTCATTTGGTTCATCTCGTTGTTTTTTTTTAATATTAACATTGCATGTTCTTTCGGTGTGTCAATACATGACTACAGATGAACCTTGCTAACTAATTTTCTGGATGTTTTTTTTTATGTGTGCCATTAATACAATAAAAAACAGAAATTAGGGGAGGGAAGAGGGGTTCAAAAAATGTATATAAAGCGGGCGAGGGGTTGTTGCGTTCATGTATTTCTAGTTAGATGTATATTGGTGTGGGTTCATAAACAACATTCTGATCTGCGTGTGTGTGTTTTGACTTATACAAATTCTGAAAAATAATTTGATGGGCTCGATGGTACATTGCTGTAAAATTTTATTAAAGCTCTAGATTTGCCAAAACTATTAAGCACTTGGAATTGCATTGACAGTCTTGCCACAGCATTAGAGCAAGAGGCATGATTATTTAATATTTGTATATTATAAATTATGTGTACATCCTGTCAAAACCCTTGCCATATCATGTCAAGTGATAAGTTATACTAACTTGTAGTTAGTTAATAATTATATAATATAGAAGAAATGTATTAATACTCTGTCTATTGTAATAAAAATTAAATTTTTCGACTTTCCAACCTCATTCGCAAGCAAATCTGTGGGCTCTTATGGTGAAGAGGTGAGAAAAACTTGGGTGGAGTGGGCAATCTTGGGTGGAGTGGGCAAGGTGGTGTCACATAATAGCCACAAAGTGCAGAGTTGCCTGTGGAGTAGGCTAAAGGTTGTTGTCACATTTGAGGCAGCACTTCACTTGCGATAGTAACTTCTAGTATAGTTTGGTATCTTCTATCCAATTGTGTGGGTATTCATTAAGGAGTAAAACGCGCGTGAATTCTCGATGGTGTTTGTCCTTGGCGAGTTGTGTTGAGCATCGTTGGTCATTCAAGTCGATTCCTTTCATTGCGTATAACGTTGTATTTAGTTTGCTTTGGTACAGCAGATTTGTGATGCATGAATATGGGCTTCTTGGCTTTTTTTCTGTAAAATTCGAATTCCGATTTTCCGTCTTCGGTGATGGTGACGGTGAAATCAAGTAGCGATAAAGTTTTGCCTCTAGCCTACCACCATGCACCTCCAAAGGCAAAACTTTATCGCTACTTGATTTCACCGTCACTATCACCGAAGACGGAAAATCGGAATTCGAATTTTACAGAAAAAAAGCCAAGAAGCCCATATTCATGCATCACAAATCTGCTGTACCAAAACAAACTAAATGCAACGTTATACGCAATGAAAGGAATCGAATTGACCAACGATGCTCAACACAACTCGCCAAGGACAAACACCATCGAGAATTCACGCGCGTTTTTATGAATACCCACACAATTGGATAGAAGATACCAAACTATATAACCGAACTACCAACAACCAACAATCAGATGATAACACCAATTGGTTATATCTCCGTATCCCTTATGTGTCCGACGCAATAGACCATAAAATTAGAAACATATTCAAACGCGAAGGCCTCAAAGGAAAAAAGATCAACCGACATGCAAACGACCGAACTGTGCTATTTCCGAGGACCGTACGTGCTTCAAAAAGAATGTTGTATATAAGATTACTTGCAACAAATGCCATCTTAACTATATAGGAAGCACTATCCGAAATTTACATGACAGAATCAACGAACATCTCTCGAAACCAGCGTCATCGGTGTTTAAACATCTTACTGTTTGCGGTGACAACACAGGGACCACACTGTAAATGAAAAAGGGCTGAAACGACCCAAATTTGCGTTTTAGCCCCTTTGGGGCCAAAGCTGTTTTGGCCCCATGCGAAAGCCATTTCGGCATTTGGAAGCTAGATCGACACTCACAGGGCCATTTTAGGTACAGCAAAACGCTGAATTAGCCCTACCCATTTCCATAACAGCCCCTTCATTTTCCAAATCAGCCCCACCGTTTTCCAATTTAGCCCCTCAAATCAAAACGACTCTCACGCTAAGGTCTGTTTTAGCCCCACTTTTGGGGTCGTTTAAGATGTCCAAATCAGCCCCAGTTGGCCCCATTTTGGCTCCTGTTTGCGAATCGACTCTTTTACTGATCAAATCGACTCTGATCTTGTGCCAATCTGACTCTTGTGCCAATTCGACTCTCGCGTCAAATCGGATTGGGATCAGGAGAAAGTGCTTTTTATCTGATTTTGGCAACAAAAACAGCTTCAAGTTAAACTGTGAAAGAAGTGCTCTTATCTCGTTTCAAAAATTTCTATTGGTCGGGAGTAACCGATCTTCTGGTCATGTGACATATTATTAGGGGAGTAGAAATATGAGCCTTCTACTCTATTTTGAGTATATCAGTCCGAGCTTTTGTAAGTCAGACTTAGCCTGAACAAGCCTATTGTACATCAATGAATATCTACAAGAAGACTTTTACGTGTTTGGAGTTCAGTGAAAGACTGGTTGGTGTATCATGATTTTCCTAATGATGTTGTGGAACGTTTCGGTGAGTTACCCATCCTATTTTTCAGGTCATGAATATTGTATTATTAATGTAACTTAATTTGTATTAATTTTTAAAATATTTGTATATGTATAGAGAACGAATTATTAGATGGCGAGTAATGGCGAGTACATTCAAGTCTTGTATAAAGATGAAATTGAGTTCTCCAAATTCCCTTCCTTTAATCAAACTGCGCCAAAAATTTAAAGGATTGCTCTTTGACGTCTTAGGAGAAAAGGTAACAAAGTTCATAATATAAATTCTTTATTGTATGACTATTGTCGTTGAAAGAACTCAGTGCGTGGTGTGTTCACCGTAGGAATCTGGGAACGATCTTTCACGCGCCCGTGATCAATGACGTTTGATAATTTTAGAGCATGCGTGATGCGTACTAAGTATTGGCGCCAACTGGCCCAACTTTGCAAGTGACGGCACAGCGGGAGCCCATCTTGGCAGCACTTGGCACCTGTGGCGGACTCGAAAGACGCGCGGGGGACTGTGGCAGGGGATTTAAAAAAATACGGAAAACGGTTACCGGAAGCGAGGGAAAAGCGGGGGGAAAGGGGGGGAGGGAGAGAAAAAAATATTAATATATTATTTTCCTAAACACACCACGATCGAGTGTGCCACAGGACCCACGCTCTGCCAAGATGGGCTCCCTGTGGTGGAATGTGTTCCGCAAGTAGCCAGGACATCTCGTATCGTCGGGAGCCACCGTTGGAATACTGAAACCTACTGAAACTCAGAGTCAGATGAATGTGCAATAAATCAATAATCCTGAGACTTCCCGCTTTATCCGAAAAGCTTATCGTAGGATTTCGTAGCTATCCGAAGTGTCAACGATGACGTAGTGTCCTAGCTACTTGCGGAACACATCTCTCGAAAATACGATATGTAATTTAGCTGCAAAATCACGGCTAAAAGGTGAGATTTTGCCTCATTTTGATTATATTTTGATAAATGAATCATTATCACAACTACTTCGCTCAATTGTCTTACAATTTTAATACCTATAGGCGCTTAAAACGATGTTCAAAACAAGGAAGAATTCGTGTTTCATCCCTTTATTATTTTCCTAAACACACCACGATCGAGTGTGCCACAGGGTACCCACGCTCTGCCAAGATGGACTCCCTGTGGTGACGGTTGGGATTTCTTTGGAAGAGGTAAAACCTCATTCATTTCAGTATTTCTTATTATTCAGATGTTACCAATTGTCAGGAAAATACCTTTGAGAAACGCTTATACTAGTGAACTAGTTAAATGGGAGATAATATTAATCGTTGCGGACCATTTATACTTTGTGTGGACGATCGATTTATATATTCAAAATTCGTTGTCGGCTGTGGATACGAACTACAACTATTTAGTAATTTCAGCTTTTCTGTTTGTTTATATTTGTAGGATTCTCCCGATCAAGCAGGTCTATCGGTTGTTTAATATCGTCTGGAGACGTAAGTATTGATATTGTGCGATATTTTAGATTTCTAATATACTTTAAAATGTTTGCTGTGGTTTAGTATTACGTTGGGAGCATTCGAGTCCGTTCGTATAAAGCTTCTTCCTAACTTACATATTTTACTGATAAAGGCTATTCAATATTGTTGTTTCTTGAATCTTTGGGGATCTGTCGTACAGTGTCATCAATGCTTTATGATTCCTATACTCATTTGACCTCTTGGTATATAAGAATTCGAGTGCAGTCATCCAATCTTAGTGTTAAACTGCAGCTCTACAGTACTAAGTTGTCATATTTATTTTCGAAATAACTTAAATTTGTCTTTGCTGGCTTGATTACTGCCCATGACACAGTACTTTGCGTCTGTCTATTAAATTCCTCTATAATTTGAAGGTCACTTTTGAGAGTCAGGACAATTAATGTACATGTATGAGTTTGTAGGACTGTGCAGCAAAATTTTCTGATTTGTGTTATTTACATTTAATATTTGAAGCAAAATCTGCCATTTTTTATTCATATTCTATGTATCAATTTTACAAGTGCTGTTGATATGGAAATGTTTATTTAATCACATTTCTATGGTCTGTACTATGATATACATGGGCTACACAGTCTTTGGGAACCTGCAGGGCTGTTGGAAGAACATTTTTATGTTCTGGAACTCTGTCCTAAACACGATGTGTGGGTGCAAAGATGTTGTGTGGGAACAGAACTGTACAGATTAGAAATATGATTATTAATATTTTTCCAAACAGAACACATGTGAATTACAAGAAAGAGAAACTTTTAGATTATAGAAGAGCCAGGAAAAAGGCAATTAATAGTTTGAATTAATTCTGAGTCTATTTTAAATCTGAAAATGATAATCTAAAAGTTGAGATTAAGAGAAAATGTCGCACAGAACTATAAACTCTCTTAAAATCCACCAATGGTAATCTGATAACGAACCTGAATTTTAAGAAGTCCAAAAATGTCAAAACTATAATAAGAGATCAGCTAACTTCAGGTTTAGATGACAAAGGGGAGGAAGTTATTTTGGGAAAGGGTTGTTTTGGGCCCTTGGGGTTTGTAAGCTCATGAGGTTACATGTTTCTGGTGAATCTTTACATGTACTTGTTGTGGGCAAAGGAGTATGAATTTATTTATTTGTGAAAGAAGAGGATATAATTCATGAAATGCTATGAAACTCAAGTTTCACACATGTTTTCCTTTTGTGTTTGTTGTTGCTATTGTTATTAATCCCAAATTGTTTATGAAATTTTGTGGTCTGGCCGATTCAAAATGTACAGTATTTTCATTGTTGAAGGGAAATTCCTCCAAACAATTGGTTGGAAGTCCTGGGCAAGTGTTGAGATGGACTTTTCTATTTGCACTTATTGGCCATTGACCATTGTGACATTAAGTCAGATAACATCATGGTCATCCAGGGTTCTGCTGCAGTTTATAGAGCCAAAGCATGGTAGATTTAAATGAGGCTAATTATGTTAGTGATTGTAGTAAAAAAGTTTCCAGGTACATATTATAGAAGAAAATTTTACAAATGTAATTATCCACACATTGCATGATCCTGCATTATATGATGGGTTGTATCCCACATGCACTGCTACAGAATAGATGTGTATAGCTTTGGTATACTGCTATGTTATGTTTCAAAATTACATGTACCAGTTGGAATTATATTAATTTCTAACTAAATTGGTTCTGTTCAGTATTCTCTACATGTACATGTATTGTTATATACTGTAGATAGCATTTGTAATATTTTACTTTTTAATCAATTGTCATGCCTAATTTAATAAATTACAGTACATGTACATGTAAACTTTAAAAAAAAGAAGCCTTGGCCTTTTTAATTTAAAGGATGTTTTGGTAGAATTTAATATTTAGATAAGGATTATATTTGGGACCTGGGAAAGCTTATTATTGGGGGAAATTTTGTGTTTCAAAATATAAATGTATGTATAATTTGCAAAATTGGCTATGGTTGAAGGTTGTCTAATGTCTACCACAGGTTGTGGGTGCTGAATAGTTTTTCAGCACTTGGTAAGCTAAGAAACTTTGTAAGTGGTCTACATTTTACATCTTATATATTCTTTTATTATATGCATGACAAAATTACTACATTCTGATTAGTTGAGAGGAGTATAATTAATTTTATTAATTGTACTGCAGTACAATAAAAATAGAGAAAGCCCTGGGAACGATGTTGACAATAAAATTCAAAATGGCGGCCAATTCTGTAATGGGAAGTTTCACATTTCCGATGACTTGTGGTACACTATGGACTAATAATTCCATGTAAATATTTTGAAATGAGTACAGAGAACACCCAGAATGAAAATGTTTCTTGTCAAGTAACGAAACAAGATGTTTTTAAAGGCATGAGTGAGTATGAAGTGTATGTATTGTAATTTTGTCATGCATATAATAAATGAGTAATCATATGATTTTGCCTCGTACAATTAAGGATTTACACTACTTGTGATATTTGAAAACTATGCCAAATTGCACTTGCCTAACAGCTTGTGCAATTTTGGCAAAAAATTTCAAATATCAATCGTAGTGTAAATCCTTAATTGTACTCACTATCATATGATTACCTATACATATAATAAATTCTTAATTTCAGCCTGAGGTTCTTAATAGTGGTAGGTTCTTGTTAGCGGATACTTTTTACTGTACTGTACTTCCAGGTTAGTTTTGCTAGACTTAACTAATCAATGTTTGCAAAATGAGAACAGTAAAAACTGAAAGGAAATAACTAAATAATGTCTATAATTTTAAGTATGGCAATTGGGGTAAACTTATAGCAGCAACCACACTATTTTGTACAGTGAAGCTCAGAGTTTGAACAAGCAAAAGTTAAAAATTTGTATGTTCCATTACAGTGGGGGGGGGGGGGAACATATCCTATACAGTAAATTGCAGCAGTACTAATGTCATATTACAACCATGTTCTTTATAATTATTCAAGGTTAAAACGTGTAACTGGTAGAAAAATTCAAACTGACCATGGTATGTACTAATACTGTAGATTTCAATAGTTTTGTTATGAGATATATTGTGCTGTGCTTGCTTTGCTCTACTAATGAATTCTTATCTCTGACTTGTTTCTTTTGACATGATTTTTATGAGTTTACTTTGGCAAAATTACTATAGTTATTACAGTCGTTGGCATCTAAGCGTGTACACCGCCCATCAAAACATGTTCTAAATGTAAGCCAAAGTTAACTGTTTACCTTGGGAACATATTCGGTTTTCATTCGATACATTCAAACCAATACATTATTGTCACACAAATGCACCCTTAGCCAATCACATCTTGCCAATTCCATAGTGTTGATTTCAAAACGGTTAACTTTAGCTTAAATTTAGAACATGTTTTGATGGGTGGTGTGCACGCTTACAGTAGCTGCCAATGACTGTATATACAAATACAATTGGATAATCCAGCTGGATACTATATCTGGTACACCCATATGGTACAGTGTATAGTACTGTCTTAGTATATTCACATTATACCTTAGAAAATACTTCTTGTCCCTTAAACCATTCCTGCTGAACAGGGCCTTTCCAGATGATTTTATTCAGCAGAGGAAAGGGGCTGAGGCTGGCCTCAGCAGAAATGGGTTAAACAATTCTACAGTTCTTGAAAGATAAAAATCTTTTGAAATTGACATACCCAGTGTCACAGGAAATTTGTCCTCCCCCCCCCCCAAAAAAAAAAGTTTGTCTTGCCAGGCCAAATTTCTTAGGAAATATATCCCTCCAGGTGATGGCCCAAGGGGACAAATCTTGGGGGGGGGGGATTCCTGTGACACTAGCACATACAGGCTCTGGAAATTCATGGAATTTGTATCAGTTGTTAACATCAATAGTGGCTGTGCTAAAATGACATTTCAAAGTGTATTCCATCTTCAAGTCTGTTTTCATGCATTCCTTCCATTTACAGCATGTATTCACATTACGGTATATGAGAGGGTCATTGAAGTGGGAGAATTGGTGACTTGCACTAATTAAGTTATGTGATTTCAATTCTCTTAAAATAGCTGGTATTAGATTATAACCCCACAAAATGGACATAGCTAGGTTGATGTTTTAAGTGAAATTTTGGAATTTTGATTTTCAAAGCTTGCATTGTCTTAGAGAAAACAGTGATATTGTAGCTGGTCACGTGACTAAAATAAAAATTTTATGCATGTACAACAACATCTTCAAAAGCAATTTTTTACAGTCAAACCAACGTATAGAAAAATGGTTTGATATTCATAATTAACGTTTACATTTTTGTAGCATGATCAAAACACATTTTGTTTTTGAAAATCAAAATCAAAATACATTTACTGTAGATACTGTGAAAGGTCATAACTTCTGCTAAAACTTGATATGAACAATATCAAACTGACTCATTACAAATTTTTATTATACTGTAATCACATGACCAGCTACAATATCGCTGTTTTCTCTAAGACAATGCATTTTTTGAAAATAAAAATTCTGAAATTTTAGTTAAAACACCAACGTAAAGTAGTATATCCATTTTATAGAGTTATAATTTTATACCTGTTATTTTATGAGGATTGCGATCATGTGACTTCAATAGTGCAAGTCACCTATTGTAGTACATTTCTGGATTCTTAACCCATTCTTGTCTAGACAACCTGCCTTGGTGTCACATATTGTCTTTCCAGGAATAGGTTAAATAACTCAGCCGCTTTGTCCATTTCCTCCAGTATATATATATATATATATATATATATATATATATATATATATATATATGCAGTGTTACCAGAACTAGGACATACACTGTATAATATATTTTATTATATTTATCATATTATTATTGCCACCCATCTTTTACACTTTCTCATTTAGCATGATTGTTTGTTTTTTAATTCTAGAAATTAAATCAAGAGCAGCTTTGTTTGTTATTGATGAAGGTAATATATCTTACTGTTGTAGGAGGCTTTTTTTGGTTCTTTTCAGGCAGATGTGAATATAATCGCATTGTACAATAATATCAGGGATTATATATTATTTGTTTACTATGAAAAGTCTAATTGTAGGTTTTGTTGTTTTTAGGACACTGAAAATGTAGTTAATACAATAGGGCCATTTATACGAGAGCCCATTAGACACGGCTTATACAAGATGCACCTTACACAAGACACGCCTTACAGCCATTTCACCGTGACTCACGTGACCAAGTCACAAAATTTTAGGATTTAAATGCATGTTTCTGCCACGTCTGATTTAGCAAAACCCAAACTCACTTCAGGCAAGAAACCCCCTTGGGAGATATTCAAGATGATTTGTTTAATTCCTGATAATTATACTCACAGCCTCAGATATAGCCATTTACTTTTCGTGACTCACGTGACAGCCAGAAAAGAAAAAATTCTACCTAATGGTATTCTTATCTATTTTCCTGGCAACTTAATAATTTTATATTTTTCTAACTTTCATAAAAAATATACTGGGACATGACACTATGACTCTCAATTGATTTTTTTTGAAAATCATCTTTTGTTTAACAAATAATCTTACAAATGCAGCGTGACTCACGTGACACAAAAATGTGACTCACGTGACCAGTGACAAATAATACCTATTAACTCAGTTTAAAACATGTAAAATGAACAAATTTTGGCTAGGTTAGCATCATAGTCGACAGAACTATGCATGTTCAATCAAACTTACTCCATAGCATGAATCACGTGACTAAAAAATGTGACTCACGTGACCAATAACAAATTATACCTAGAAACCCAGTAAAAACTGATATAACATTAAAAATTTCTGGTGAAAATGCCAGTTAATCAAGTACAATCTAATGTTTGCTCAAATTTAAACCCCAAGATATCAAACACTTTCACAAGCCACAAAATGTTATCGATCAAATGTCCTTCAACTTTGCTTCTGAAAGCTTCTTGAACATGTTGGTACTCGGAATCGGTTAACTTTACTGTAGAGCATCTGTAAAGCACTCCTCACAACTACCTTCATTCTTTAGCTTCTCTCTTCTTTTCTTTTGCCTTTCTGCTGCACTTAGTGGCTTTTTTTTATTTGGATTCATGAGAAACCTTTGACAATTTGTAAACAAATTGAAATTTTGAAAAAAATATTTTTGTTGCCTTGGTAACCTGGCAAAACAAAGTTGCCCAAGTAAAAACACTATTATTCATTCAAGAAGTTGGTAGCAACTTTTTCCAGTACATATTTTGTGCTAAAACTAACAATTCTACATGAATTCTTATTTATGTGACTCACGTGACCAAACTTGAGGGTGATTTTTCTCAGAAACTATCAATAATATTTTTATAATATTTTGTGGATAGGTTCTACCAAATAACAGTACCAAGTTATGATTGTCTCAAAAATTAGTTTTTAAGCTGACAGGGAACGAGTAAACTTTATGATGTAATTTTGTGACTCACGTGACCCATAAATGAGGGTGTTTTCAATGTCTGTTAAAACAAAGCCGATTCCTCATTTTGAATTTTTTTTTCTTAAATATATTTTAAAATAGCAAAATAGTCATATATGTGTTTAGAAAGTAATAAAGAAACTTGTTCTTATCCCCCAAAAATGTACTTTTTCAAAAAAGGACAATATTTGTTCTAATTGCTGCATAATAATTGTCGTTCTAAATGCCTTTCCCACAATGCCCGAGGGCAACCATGAGCAAAAAAATTTATGATTTGATGAGGGTAAGGTACTGTAGCAACTAAAAATAGCATTGTAGTGGCTATTGTGTTAATTTAAATTTTTGGCATTGATGTGTCATTTCTGTGAAATGGCTGCTTACATAAGACACAAACTGACTCATTTGTAGACCTTATTCCAAAATGGCCACTGAATTAGAATTCTTTTGTGTGCATATAAATTAGCCCTTATGACCTCGTTTTAAAGTAAAAATTCTTTTGAATTTCACACATGAAAACGAGTTCATAAAGGCTAATTTATATGTACAGTATATAAAAGAATTTTAATTTGGCGGCCATTTTTGAATAAGGTCTATATCGGGTTTGGAATAAGCTGTGACTTATGTAAATTAGTCTTTGTACTTTTATACAAGTGTTTCACATCTTAGCTAAGGTGCATCCTGTGTAATCCGCGTCTTATCAGCTCTCGTATAAACAGCCCTACAGGGTATTATCAAACTTGGCACCACCCATATTGTAGTTTTCGGCAGTGTACTGGAATATGAAAAGCTGTTCTTGGTAATAGAAGGGAAGGAGTTCTGCACAATCGCAAACAACTGCTGTTTTGAGGCTGTTCTTGCCTTGTTGGCAAGTTTATAAATTCTTAATATTGATTACAGTAATGGCAAGAGTGTTTTATGCTTCTTAGAAACTATAAGACTTGGTATTGGCACCATGTTTATAATGTTTGTTTTTTTCAGAGTTGTGTTGGTTTAATTAACTAGCCCAGTAGGTTAATTTACATGTATCAATGAAAACTTTTGATTATTTTGTTCAAACATAGTAAACTGTTATATGTACTGTACCAAGTACTGTAGTGCAGCAATAAATAATAAACATGCTGTTTCCACATATTCTCATTTTAGTGATGGTACTGTATGTTATTCCATTTGCTAGTCAAAAGTTGAAAGAGACCCTGCTTTTTCTATCACAGGCCCTTGACTAAAACTGACATCTATCATTGGAGCCAAAAACAGCTCCGCTTAGCAAGCTAAATCGACGCTTTTTAGGGGCCAAAGAGCCTTCGAATAGGAGCCAAATTGACTCCTTGATTTTCCAAAACAGCCCCACGATTTTCTGAAATGGCCCTGGTTAAAAGTTGAAACAGCCCCTGTCTTTTCCATAACAGCCCTTCCATTGGGGCTAAAACTACCCTCTATTGGGGCCAAAACAGCTCTGCTCAGCAAGCTAAATCGACGCTTTTTAGGGGTCATAATGCCTCTTAATAGGGGCGAAATTGACTCCTTGATTTTCCAAAACAGCCCCACGATTTTCTGAAATGGCCCTGGTTAAAAGTTGAAACAGCCCCTGTCTTTTCATAACAGCCCTTCCATTGGGGCTAAAACTACCCTCTATATTGGAGCCCAAACAGCTCTGCTCAGTAAGCTAAATCGACGCTTTTTAGGGGTCATAATGCCTCTTAATAGGAGCCAAATTGACTCCTTGATTTCCCAAAACAGCCCCACGATTTTCTGAAATGGCCCTGGTCAAAAGTTGAAACAGCCCCTGCCTTTTCCATAACAGCCCCTGTCTGAAGCCAAAACAGCCCTTACCCCCAAAGAGCCAAATCGTCCCTTAGGGGCCGGCTTGTTATAGGTGCCATTTTGACCCCCAAAAAAGATCTATTTTGCGGTCACCGTTTTGGCCCTATTTTTTGGGTCGTTTCAGCCCCTTTTCATTTACAGTGCAATATAAGCGTAAACATTATCGCCAGTGATACCGACCCAGTCAATTTACGTTTGAAAGAAGCTCTCTATATGAGGAAACAGAAACCACAAATAAACTCCCGGGAGGAATGCAATGAACTGACTCATTTATTGTTTTAGACTACACTTATGTTTATTTGTTTTACCTTTCTTTGCCTTTTAAGCATTTTAACATAATTAACATAATTAATTTATTCTACATATTTTTATACATTTAGTACCTATATAATGTTGTTACCTTTTTATCCTTCTTTGTTTCTGATGATGTCGTTGAACGACGAAAACTAAGACGTACACTTTTAATAAAGTGTTTAAACAGTAGTTACTGGCCTCATTTGATTTCCTCATTTATCTTTATTAGCCGTTCTTCAGTTCTTATATTAGTTGTTACAAAAACAAATGTCTTAATAAAAGTCTTTTTCTAGAGCACGTTGTTATTTATTAGATCTGTAATCAGTGCAAGGTCGTCTGCAATAATTGTAATCATGTTGAGAACCACTCGGCGCTTCAACGCCACAAAAGTCGCTTACTGCGGAAATTTATGAAATCTCATACTTTCTAGAATACTATTTTATTTTATTTTATTCTGATTTTCGACAATTTAAGCACCATATATATATACCAACAAATTGACAAGGCAGCATTCACTACCTTGAAGGTAACCTATAGTTATTTCCAGGCACTGTTATATTAAGAGTATAAGTTAATAAACCTTTCTGCGAAAATGTGAAACTATAGTACGAAACATGAACTTCTGTATTCACAAGTTGTGTGCTCTAGCTAAGTGAGTAAGCTATTTAGAAAACATTTCAAATGTGTTACTTACAGTAAGAAATTAGAGTTTTCCAAAGGATTTTGAAAGCCGATACTTTCTTGGACTGGTCTTGACGAAAACTGAAGGGTGTGTTGTATGATAGCTTTGATATATATTACATGTATATGCAACTGATTGGTCAGCAAATCAGAAATGTATGCGTGCATGCATGGACACATAGTATAGTGGGATTTTTGCCAACTTCTCTTTGTTCACCCTCACAGAGTGGCTTCAGCGTAATTGTTTCACAATATATACAAAATGCTTTTAACTGTAAATGAGAAAAAAACAACGGATACGCGCGTATGCCATATTTCTTCGAATAAACACCCATCCGGCCATCCCCTACTAAGGTTTTCATTGCTCCAACACGGACATTTAATAACTAACAAATACATGAAGTGAACACGGAAATTAATGTCGCAAAAATTAAGAATAGAAATGTGCAGAGAAAACAATTTTATTCACGATGAAAGTTACGTAAAAGTATATAAGTATATATGTGCAAGCCGACTTGAGAAGCGACAGCAATCGGTTCTACACTGTTATTAGACAACTGTATGTCGTATTCAGTCTATTCTGCAATCCCGCGTTTATAGTGGTTTCTTTCGCCGCTCGTCAGTTCTTATATTAGTTATTACAAAAAACAAATGTCTTAATAAAAGTCTTTTTTTTTTCCAGAGCCCGTTCTTATTTATTACATCTGTAATCAGTGCAACGCGCGTCTACAAGCGGCGAAACTATTGTAATCATGTTGAGAGTACTCAACGCTTCAATACGACAAAAGTCGCTTACTGCCGAAATTTTTGAAATCTCGTACTCAGTTCTAGAATACTATTTTATTTTATTTTATTTTACTTTATTTTATTTTGTTATGTTATGTTATGTTATGTCATGTCATGTCATGTCATGTCATTTTATGTTATGTTATGTTATGTTATGTTATGTTATGTTATGTTATGTTATGTTATGTTATGTTATTTTATGTTATTTTATGTTATCTTATTTTATTTTAATTTAATTTAATTTAATTTAATTTAATTTAATTTAATTTAATTTAATTTAATTTAATTTAATTTAATTTTATTTTATTTTATTTTATTCTGATTTTCGACAATTTAAGCACTATGTATACGTGAAATTGACAAGGCAGCATTCACTACCTTGAAGGTACTGAACCTAGTTATTTCCAAGTGCTGTTAAGAGTACGAAGTTAATAAACCCTATTGCGAAATGTGAGAGTAATACGAACACTGAACATCTTTATTCACAAGCTATGTGCTCTAGCTAACTGAGTAAACTCTTTAGAAAACATTTGAAATGTGTTACTTAATTTACAGTAAGAAATTAGAGTTTTCGGCCAAAGGATTTTGAAATCCGATACTTTCTTGGACTGGTCTTGAGGAAAACTGAAGGCGGTGTGTAGTGTGTTGTATGCATGATAACACAGTCAATCGAGATATGGTCTGGAAACTCGGCATACCAGTTCAAAGCGCTTATAATGAGCTGGGATTTTATGTTGAACCGTACCTTACACCGTGCACATCCTTTGTTTTAGGTTTATTAATATTTAAATAGCACGGTTGAGTGATTGAACTGAAGCCTTGCTATTGGACAATTCGTTCATTATATACTAAAATACAATGTGTTCAGTGACCGTGCACCGTGCACAAAAATGCATAAAGGCGAACAAAAAGATAGACGAAAGACTTTAGCTGAGTTTCCAGACCATCATATCTCGATTGACTATGATGATAGCTCTGATATATATATATATATATATATATATATATATATATATATATATATATATATATATATATATATATATATTATATGCATACCGGTAATAATAAGTACCATCATGCTGTACATGTTAGGATTCGGATTGGTCTGCAAATCAGAAGTGTATGCGTGGTAGTGGGATTTTTGCCAACTTCTCTTTGTTCATCCTCACAGAGTGGCTTCAGCTTAATTATTTCCCTCGGAAACCGTAATATTATACAAAGTGATAGCATTGGCATTTCACTTGAGTTGAGTAGTGATTAAATGTCCCTTGGGAGGTTTAGTAAAAGTCCCAAGGGCTTCGCCCCCGTGTTGGGAACAGTCGCGTGAAAACAAGGCAACGACGTCTGAATTGAAGTCGATATTTTTGTCGTCCATCTCAGTTATGTAGTCCTGCAGAAACAGGCTGTCAAATATTCGATCTTGTCACTAGACCACTGCCATGATTCATGAAAGTTGAGAATTATTTTCTTTGCGACCGCTCGGACTTGCCATGTTAGAGTCTGTTTACATGAGCTAGCCCGGCTGTAACCGGGGTTGACTCGTGTCGCAAAATTCTTTCCTCGGTCACAAAAAGAGATTTTAATCAACGTTAGGATTCGTTTACATCTAAACTAAACCAATTATTGAATTCGAACAAAAGAAAGTCGCTTAACGCGAAAAAAATCGCCTAGTGGAAAACCGGCTAGCACACAGGGGTATGATTTGACAACTAACAACATTGGCGCCAAAGACCGTTCGTAAGCGCCTGGGTACGATATTATATTGGACACAAATTATCATATTGTCGACACTTTACACGAGCCCGGGTCAAGTCAAGTCGTGTTTACACGAAGAAATTGACAAAATTTTCACACCTTCGCACCTCTCCAACCAGGGTCGACCCGGGTCTTAAAAAGGATCAAGACGGGTGATGTTCTTTCCCACGCGACCATTCAGCAAAACTTGTTCGTTCGTTCGTTCGTTCGTTCGTTCGTTCGTTCGTTCGTTCGTTCGTTCGTTCGTTCGTTCGTTCGTTCGTTCGTTCGTTCGTTCGTTCGTTCGTTCGTTCGTTCGTTCGTTCGTTCGTTCGTTCGTTCGTTCGTTCGTTCGTTCGTTCGTTCGTTCGTTCGTTCGTTCGTTCGTTCGTTCGTTCGTTCGTTCGTTCGTTCGTTCGTTCGTTCGTTCGTTCGTTCGTTCGTTCGTTCGTTCGTTCGTTCGTTCGTTCGTTCGTTCGTTCGTTCGTTCGTTCGTTCGTTCGTTCGTTCGTTCGTTCGTTCGTTCGTTCGTTCGTTCGTTCGTTCGTTCGTTCGTTAATTCATACATCAATATTCGTTCAATTCCTTCGTTCGCAATCTTTTTCTTTCTTAGGATTCCCTCAGTAACGAACTGGATGTCTTGGAACGTAATATAAAAAATTCGACGAATTCAGTGACCAATTAGAAAGTGACCAAAAGACGTAATATTTGCGTCTGTTTTGACTTATCATTTGTACTATTTTATTGTATATGACGTTTAAAAAATTACAAAAATAATCTATGGGTCAAATGGTCAAAAAATCTAAAAAATCATTACAAAAAACTCTCAAATTTAAACCTCGTGATGCAGTATATATGATACTAATTGTATTTTCATCTTATTGATTTGCTTTAAAACAGTAAAGTTTTGTTTATTTTTGCCCATACGCTTAAAAAACCGAGAACAGAAAAAAATGCCTAAACCCTGGTATAGGGTTAGTTGAGTAGTGTGGCGGCTAGAAGTCCAAGTATGAGGACAGGCAAAATAACTTGAGATGTTTTGGGAGAAAGATTGCAGTTGTCTGCTCCGCAACAAGAGGCTACACACTTTTTAATTGTTGTTGAGCGTTCGACTATTATTTTACAGGAGGCTTCTTCAAGAGCACACCCGGCTTTGCTTGAGCAGTTCGCCGCTATTCCTTGATTTCCATTATAAGCTGTTGCCACAACTTTCAGGCAACGATCGTAACGCGCAGGACAGGTCATACTTCCAGATTTGCAACTATTCCCCCTTCCTTGGCAATGATAACATTTAAGTGCATTCGAGCCTGGAAAAAACAATATTTATTTTTTTCAATTTAACAACTTTATTGGATGCTAATAATAGCCAGCGCGAATACAAGAACCATTTCAGCCTGACTTGGGAAAAGAGGAGTTCTTTTATGTGGGGTATAGGTTTTACTGTAGTTAAATTCAGAAAATTCTGAGCTCAAGGCGGGACTCGAACTCACCACCCACTGCCAGCCAGACGTTCTAACCATTGAGCCACTGAAACTCAGATAGTAGACTGAGGTTGTTAATGATATTTATACCTGGGAACGAGTCAAACCGTACGTCCGTCACAAGTATACTTGTTGAGCAAACAAAGATTTCACTGGAAATTAACTGACACAATAATGCGACTTGCAGCCTAACAAGTCTACTTGTTTTCTACCATGCACCACCACTATTAATTAATTAATTATTGAATGAGAATCGATCGCGAGAATTATCAAGACCGAGGTAATAATGTTTGTGTTATCTGAACACAAAGCAAGGCCTTGATAACCGATATAGTAAACCTCAAACTTTTTTGACACCCTCGTTCCACTTTCTTTGCCCACCCTACCCATTTGCCACCCCCTCCCCCCCCCCCCCCCCTCCCGCATAAATAATGACCACTACCTTATGTCCGAAGATAGAATCAAACTTTTTGGCTTGAAATGGCTGGAATCACATGACGAATACTAAATTAGCATGTCTTGTGGCGATCGCTCCGGATTAAATCTATTCAGGGTCAGTTACAAGAAGATTAACGATAATTTTTGGTTGATATATATATATATATATATATATAGCGAGAATACAGAATAATTTGTTCCCTGCTGGCAGGAGAGACAGACCTCTGCAAACATCCGACACTTCGTTTCAATGTAGCCAGTTTTGAAAACAGGTTTGGCGCAACACACATTCTGATTGGCTATATACTGAGCGTGGTGGGGTTTGGTGGCGCTAGAGCCAGTTGAGCTTCTGTAACCCTGTTCTTATCTCTTTATTTACTATTCAAAACATTTTTTCCGTAGGGAAATAAAAATAGTATGTCACAGTGTCGGTATGAAGTTGTTTACGGTGCTTGGGAAGTATACAAGACGACTCTCAGAGCTGGTGAAACATTCGGCTATCGTCTCGTGATTTTTAGTGTTCCAGCAGGGAAAGTGACGAGAAACCGGTAGTAACTCACGCTTTCGGTTTCAGTTTGGCAGTGATCGCAATTGCAATTAACAATTTGTCGAGCATGCAACATTTCTTGAGAAGCCCCTGAGATACAATATCAGCACTGACTGAGGGACAACAGGTCAGCACGATGACAATCCCCTGTCAGTCCAAATAGTTCTCGAACCATCTTTCGAGAATCAGGTGATGCATTGTAACACGTTTAATTCAATTGAAAAAGCCAAACTTAAGCCCACAAGATAAAATCTTTATAAGATATATATACCCAAATAAATATATAAATATCAAACAATATATACCTGCGCTTGCCAGAATAAGAATCACGGCAATTCCAAAAAACACTTTCATCTTGGCTCCCTTGAGTCTCCTGAATTCCTAACACGGAAATTAATATCGCAAAAATTAAGAATAGAAACATGCAGAGGAAACAATTTTATTCACGATGAAAGTTACGTAAAAGTATATAATTAGATATGTGCAAGCCGACTTGAGAAGCGACAGCGATCGGTTCTACACTGTTCAGTTAGACAACTACATGTCGTATTCAGTCTATCTGCAATCCCGCGCCTTCGTGGTTTTTAATTTCTTCACACAATTCTTTATTAGCCGTTCGTCAGTTCTTATATTAGTTGTTACAAAAACAAATGTCTTAATAAAAGTCTTTTTCTAGAGCACGTTCTTATTTATTAGATCTGTAATCAGTGCAATTAAGGTCGTCTGCAATAATTATAATCATGTTGAGAAACACTTGGCGCTTCAACGCCACAAAAGTCGCTTACTGCGGAAATTTTTGAAATCTCATACTTTCTAGAATACTATTTTATTTTATTTTATTCTGATTTTCGACAATTTAAGCACCATATATATACTAACAAATTGACAAGGCAGCATTCACTACCTTGAAGGTAACCTATAGTTATTTCCAGGCACTGTTATATTAAGAGTATGAGCAGGGGCGGACTGGGCGGTCGGGCAATCGGACGCGGACCGAGGGCCCGGGTGACTTTAGGGCCCAAAAACGAGTAGACTAGTGGAGAAAACATTTTCGACTACGAATTTATTTCCAGCAAAACTAGAAAAGTTGCGTGGACAAGTGGACAACCACAGGCAGCCCAGTCAGGCGATCATACATAGCGCGGAATTGTGAAATCGATAATTGGCTGTTTAAAATAACTGTAACTGAAATTCTGGACATCTATATAAAATTTTATGGCCTTGTAAGAACTGTCTTTCGTGTGCCTTCAGGTTACTGTTTCAATACAGGCTATGCTCAACAGCTTACAAAAACTTGTTTTTAGTTTACAAGATTTTTATCACACAAAGTGTCACACAATACACGTGCGAACGATCATTTTCAAAGCTAAAGATACTTAAGACGAGACTCAGATCTTCCCTAACGCAAGAAAATCTTGAGTCGTTAATGTTGATCGCTGTTGAAAAAGAAATTGCGCTGCAGCTCAGGAACAATAAAGAAAGCATCATCGACAAGTTTGCCCTTACATCGACGGAACTTAACTCTTCACTTCTAGTGTATAGGCTACAATCAATCAGAAAGCTGAAAAAAACATTTTGACATTTAGTTTAATTTGTTAATTGTTACTTTATAATGCACTAATTAACTTGCGCTGATTCTAATAAAAGTTTAAACAACTAAAGATGTTTGTCGAACTGTTTAAACTCCATGTTAGGGGCCCCAAATTTTCTTTTCGCCCGATGGTCAAAATGTCGCCAGTCCGCCCCTGAGTATGAGTTAATAAACCTTACTGCGAAAATGTGAAACTATAGTACGAAACATGAACTTCTGTATTCACAAGTTGTGTGCTCTAGCTAAGTGAGTAAGCTATTTAGAAAACATTTCAAATGTGTTACTTACAGTAAGAAATTAGAGTTTTCCAAAGGATTTTGAAAGCCGATACTTTCTTGGACTGGTCTTGACGAAAATTGAAGGGTGTGTTGTATGATAGCTTTGATATATATTATATGCATAATAATAAGTACCATCATGCAGCTAGAACTCTGATTGGTCAGCAAATCAGGAATGTATGCGTGCATGCATGGACACATAGTATAGTGGGATTTTTGCCAACTTCTCTTTGTTCACCCTCACAGAGTGGCTTCAGCGATATTGTTTCGCAATATAGGTATACAAAAAGCTTTTAACTGTAAATGAGAAAAAAAACAACGGATACGCGGGTATGCCATATTTCTTCGAATAAACACCCATCCGGCCATCCCCTACTAAGGTTTTCATTGTTCCAACACGGACATTTAATAACTAACAAATACATGAAGTGAACACGGAAATTAATGTCGCAAAAATTAAGAGTAGAAATATGCAGAGAAAACATTTTATTCACGATGGAAGTTACGTAAAAATATATAAGTAGATATGTGCAAGCAGACTTGAGAAGAATCTGTAATCAGTGCAACGCGCGTCTACAAGCGGCGAAACTATTGTAATCATGTTGAGAGCACTCAACGCTAAATACGACAAAAGTCGCTTACTGCGGAATTCGAAATTTTTGAAATCTCGCCTCAGTTCTAGAATACTCTTTTATTTTATTTTATTTTGTTTTATTTTATTTTATTTTGTTATATTATGTTACGTTATGTTATAGTTATGTTATGTTATTTTATGTTATCTTATTTTATTTTAATTTTATTAATTTAATTTAATTTAATTTAATTTAATGTAATGTAATGTAATGTAATGTAACGTAACGTAACGTAACGTAACGTAACGTAACGTAACGTAACGTAACGTAACGTAACGTAACGTAACGTAACGTAACGTAACGTAACGTAATGTAACGTAATGTAACGTAATGTAACGTAATGTAACGTAACGTAACGTAACGTAACGTAACGTAACGTAACGTAACGTAACGTAACGTAACGTAACGTAACGTAACGTAACGTAACGTAACGTAACGTAACGTAACGTAACGTAACGTAACGTAACGTAACGTAACGTAACGTAACGTAACGTAACGTAACGTAACGTAACGTAACGTAACGTAACGTAACGTAACGTAACGTAACGTAACGTAACGTAACGTAACGTAACGTAACGTAACGTAACGTAACGTAACGTAACGTAACGTAACGTAACGTAACGTAACGTAACGTAACGTAACGTAACGTAACGTAACGTAACGTAACGTAACGTAACGTAACGTAACGTAACGTAACGTAACGTAACGTAACGTAACGTAACGTAACGTAACGTAATGTAACGTAATGTAACGTAATGTAACGTAATGTAACGTAATGTAACGTAATGTAACGTAATGTAACGTAATGTAACGTAATGTAACGTAATGTAACGTAATGTAACGTAATGTAACGTAATGTAACGTAATGTAACGTAATGTAACGTAATGTAACGTAATGTAACGTAATGTAACGTAATGTAACGTAATGTAACGTAATGTAACGTAATGTAACGTAATGTAACGTAATGTAACGTAATGTAACGTAATGTAACGTAATGTAACGTAATGTAACGTAATGTAATGTAATGTAGTGTAATGTAGTGTAATGTAGTGTAGTGTAGTGTAGTGTAGTGTAGTGTAGTGTAGTGTAGTGTAGTGTAGTGTAGTGTAGTGTAGTGTAGTGTAGTGTAGTGTAGTGTAGTGTAGTGTAGTGTAGTGTAGTGTAGTGTAGTGTAGTGTAGTGTAGTGTAGTGTAGTGTAGTGTAGTGTAGTGTAGTGTAGTGTAGTGTAGTGTAGTGTAGTGTAGTGTAGTGTAGTGTAGTGTAGTGTAGTGTAGTGTAGTGTAGTGTAGTGTAGTGTAGTGTAGTGTAGTGTAGTGTAGTGTAGTGTAGTGTAGTGTAGTGTAGTGTAGTGTAGTGTAGTGTAGTGTAGTGTAGTGTAGTGTAGTGTAGTGTAGTGTAGTGTAGTGTAGTGTAGTGTAGTGTAGTGTAGTGTAGTGTAGTGTAGTGTAGTGTAGTGTAGTGTAGTGTAGTGTAGTGTAGTGTAGTGTAGTGTAGTGTAGTGTAGTGTAGTGTAGTGTAGTGTAGTGTAGTGTAGTGTAGTGTAGTGTAGTGTAGTGTAGTGTAGTGTAGTGTAGTGTAGTGTAGTGTAGTGTAGTGTAGTGTAGTGTAGTGTAGTGTAGTGTAGTGTAGTGTAGTGTAGTGTAGTGTAGTGTAGTGTAGTGTAGTGTAGTGTAGTGTAGTGTAGTGTAGTGTAGTGTAGTGTAGTGTAGTGTAGTGTAGTGTAGTGTAGTGTAGTGTAGTGTAGTGTAGTGTAGTGTAGTGTAGTGTAGTGTAGTGTAGTGTAGTGTAGTGTAGTGTAGTGTAGTGTAGTGTAGTGTAGTGTAGTGTAGTGTAGTGTAGTGTAGTGTAGTGTAGTGTAGTGTAGTGTAGTGTAGTGTAGTGTAGTGTAGTGTAGTGTAGTGTAGTGTAGTGTAGTGTAGTGTAGTGTAGTGTAGTGTAGTGTAGTGTAGTGTAGTGTAGTGTAGTGTAGTGTAGTGTAGTGTAGTGTAGTGTAGTGTAGTGTAGTGTAGTGTAGTGTAGTGTAGTGTAGTGTAGTGTAGTGTAGTGTAGTGTAGTGTAGTGTAGTGTAGTGTAGTGTAGTGTAGTGTAGTGTAGTGTAGTGTAGTGTAGTGTAGTGTAGTGTAGTGTAGTGTAGTGTAGTGTAGTGTAGTGTAGTGTAGTGTAGTGTAGTGTAGTGTAGTGTAGTGTAGTGTAGTGTAGTGTAGTGTAGTGTAGTGTAGTGTAGTGTAGTGTAGTGTAGTGTAGTGTAGTGTAGTGTAGTGTAGTGTAGTGTAGTGTAGTGTAGTGTAGTGTAGTGTAGTGTAGTGTAGTGTAGTGTAGTGTAGTGTAGTGTAGTGTAGTGTAGTGTAGTGTAGTGTAGTGTAGTGTAGTGTAGTGTAGTGTAGTGTAGTGTAGTGTAGTGTAGTGTAGTGTAGTGTAGTGTAGTGTAGTGTAGTGTAGTGTAGTGTAGTGTAGTGTAGTGTAGTGTAGTGTAGTGTAGTGTAGTGTAGTGTAGTGTAGTGTAGTGTAGTGTAGTGTAGTGTAGTGTAGTGTAGTGTAGTGTAGTGTAGTGTAGTGTAGTGTAGTGTAGTGTAGTGTAGTGTAGTGTAGTGTAGTGTAGTGTAGTGTAGTGTAGTGTAGTGTAGTGTAGTGTAGTGTAGTGTAGTGTAGTGTAGTGTAGTGTAGTGTAGTGTAGTGTAGTGTAGTGTAGTGTAGTGTAGTGTAGTGTAGTGTAGTGTAGTGTAGTGTAGTGTAGTGTAGTGTAGTGTAGTGTAGTGTAGTGTAGTGTAGTGTAGTGTAGTGTAGTGTAGTGTAGTGTAGTGTAGTGTAGTGTAGTGTAGTGTAGTGTAGTGTAGTGTAGTGTAGTGTAGTGTAGTGTAGTGTAGTGTAGTGTAGTGTAGTGTAGTGTAGTGTAGTGTAGTGTAGTGTAGTGTAGTGTAGTGTAGTGTAGTGTAGTGTAGTGTAGTGTAGTGTAGTGTAGTGTAGTGTAGTGTAGTGTAGTGTAGTGTAGTGTAGTGTAGTGTAGTGTAGTGTAGTGTAGTGTAGTGTAGTGTAGTGTAGTGTAGTGTAGTGTAGTGTAGTGTAGTGTAGTGTAGTGTAGTGTAGTGTAGTGTAGTGTAGTGTAGTGTAGTGTAGTGTAGTGTAGTGTAGTGTAGTGTAGTGTAGTGTAGTGTAGTGTAGTGTAGTGTAGTGTAGTGTAGTGTAGTGTAGTGTAGTGTAGTGTAGTGTAGTGTAGTGTAGTGTAGTGTAGTGTAGTGTAGTGTAGTGTAGTGTAGTGTAGTGTAGTGTAGTGTAGTGTAGTGTAGTGTAGTGTAGTGTAGTGTAGTGTAGTGTAGTGTAGTGTAGTGTAGTGTAGTGTAGTGTAGTGTAGTGTAGTGTAGTGTAGTGTAGTGTAGTGTAGTGTAGTGTAGTGTAGTGTAGTGTAGTGTAGTGTAGTGTAGTGTAGTGTAGTGTAGTGTAGTGTAGTGTAGTGTAGTGTAGTGTAGTGTAGTGTAGTGTAGTGTAGTGTAGTGTAGTGTAGTGTAGTGTAGTGTAGTGTAGTGTAGTGTAGTGTAGTGTAGTGTAGTGTAGTGTAGTGTAGTGTAGTGTAGTGTAGTGTAGTGTAGTGTAGTGTAGTGTAGTGTAGTGTAGTGTAGTGTAGTGTAGTGTAGTGTAGTGTAGTGTAGTGTAGTGTAGTGTAGTGTAGTGTAGTGTAGTGTAGTGTAGTGTAGTGTAGTGTAGTGTAGTGTAGTGTAGTGTAGTGTAGTGTAGTGTAGTGTAGTGTAGTGTAGTGTAGTGTAGTGTAGTGTAGTGTAGTGTAGTGTAGTGTAGTGTAGTGTAGTGTAGTGTAGTGTAGTGTAGTGTAGTGTAGTGTAGTGTAGTGTAGTGTAGTGTAGTGTAGTGTAGTGTAGTGTAGTGTAGTGTAGTGTAGTGTAGTGTAGTGTAGTGTAGTGTAGTGTAGTGTAGTGTAGTGTAGTGTAGTGTAGTGTAGTGTAGTGTAGTGTAGTGTAGTGTAGTGTAGTGTAGTGTAGTGTAGTGTAGTGTAGTGTAGTGTAGTGTAGTGTAGTGTAGTGTAGTGTAGTGTAGTGTAGTGTAGTGTAGTGTAGTGTAGTGTAGTGTAGTGTAGTGTAGTGTAGTGTAGTGTAGTGTAGTGTAGTGTAGTGTAGTGTAGTGTAGTGTAGTGTAGTGTAGTGTAGTGTAGTGTAGTGTAGTGTAGTGTAGTGTAGTGTAGTGTAGTGTAGTGTAGTGTAGTGTAGTGTAGTGTAGTGTAGTGTAGTGTAGTGTAGTGTAGTGTAGTGTAGTGTAGTGTAGTGTAGTGTAGTGTAGTGTAGTGTAGTGTAGTGTAGTGTAGTGTAGTGTAGTGTAGTGTAGTGTAGTGTAGTGTAGTGTAGTGTAGTGTAGTGTAGTGTAGTGTAGTGTAGTGTAGTGTAGTGTAGTGTAGTGTAGTGTAGTGTAGTGTAGTGTAGTGTAGTGTAGTGTAGTGTAGTGTAGTGTAGTGTAGTGTAGTGTAGTGTAGTGTAGTGTAGTGTAGTGTAGTGTAGTGTAGTGTAGTGTAGTGTAGTGTAGTGTAGTGTAGTGTAGTGTAGTGTAGTGTAGTGTAGTGTAGTGTAGTGTAGTGTAGTGTAGTGTAGTGTAGTGTAGTGTAGTGTAGTGTAGTGTAGTGTAGTGAGTGTAGTGTAGTGTAGTGTAGTGTAGTGTAGTGTAGTGTAGTGTAGTGTAGTGTAGTGTAGTGTAGTGTAGTGTAGTGTAGTGTAGTGTAGTGTAGTGTAGTGTAGTGTAGTGTAGTGTAGTGTAGTGTAGTGTAGTGTAGTGTAGTGTAGTGTAGTGTAGTGTAGTGTAGTGTAGTGTAGTGTAGTGTAGTGTAGTGTAGTGTAGTGTAGTGTAGTGTAGTGTAGTGTAATGTAATGTAATGTAATGTAATGTAATGTAATGTAATTTCGATGGAATTGAGGCACCAGGAGGAAATCGAAGTCTGGTTAAAAAGATTATTGCCCAACAAATTATTCTTAAAAGAGACATTGTTGAATTCAAACAAGAAACCAATAATGAATAAATGAAAAATATCAAATTTTATTGAACTGACGTTTTGTTACTGTCCAGTAACATCTTCATAGTGAAGGGAATAATTTACAGCGGTTGATTATAAATAACTTAACTGATATATAACTATGTGGTGAAAGATGTGACAGAAAATACTAATGAGGCGAGAAGCGAGAGATCGGAAATAAAACAAGAAAGGTTGACAGAAGTATAATAAAGATGAATAATGAGACAAACCAAAAAAAATATTAGAAATGTATATATATATAGATAAAAACAACAATCAAAATAGAGGTAGAGGAAAATATTTAATGTTTTTGTTTAAAGATGGATTAATCTTTGAAATTAGTAAACTGTCAACCTTTCTTGTTTTATTTCCGATCTCTCGCTTCTCGCCTCATTAGTATTTTCTGTCACATCTTTCACCACCTAGTTATGTATCAGTTAAGTTATTTATAATCAACCGCTGTAAATTATTCCCTTCAATCTGAAGATGTTACTGGACAGTCACGAAACGTCAGTTCAATAAATTTTTTTGCCAACTTCTCTTTGTTCATCCTCACAGAGTG
Organism: Corallium rubrum; assembly: GCA_964035015.1. NCBI lineage: Eukaryota > Metazoa > Cnidaria > Anthozoa > Scleralcyonacea > Coralliidae > Corallium > Corallium rubrum. The sequence continues at coordinate 29,643,302 of OZ035998.1, forward strand.
GCTTCAGGTTAATTGTTTCACTCGGAAACCGTAATATTATACAAAGTGATAGCATGGCATTTCACTTGAGTTGAGTAGTGATTAAATGTCCCTCGGGACGTTTAGTAAAAGTCCCAAGGGCTTCGCCCCCGGGTTGGGAATAGTCGCGTGAAAACAAGGCAACGACGTCTGAATTGAAGTCGACATTTTTGTCGTCCACAGGCCCGGCGGAGCTTGGGCGGCAGGGGTGGCCACGGCCGCCCCACTTTTTGGTCCAATGTTTTTGCTGACATAAGCACTTTTAAAAATATATAAAAATCAATAAAAATAGCGATATAAAATTTTTAAGTTTCATTACACTAAGGTGCTGCAATCTTGAAAACGAAGTCCAGAATGAGATTTGTCAAGGAATACTTAGTTAAGCACCGAGTTTTACCTTCTCGTTACCTCACAGGAGTACAGGCACGTAGCCAGGATTTCGAAAGGGGGGGAGCCGAAATCAAAATAAATTTTTAGGGGGGTCCGCGGCCATGCTCCCCCCGGGAAATTTTGAAATCGAGAGTCACTGAAATGCCATTTCCTGGCTTTTGGAGGAAGATTTTACAGACTCTAACGTTAAAAAACGTCATATAAAATACTCAAAACACGCAAACGTCACATAGATACTTAAAATGCATACACTCAGTAGATTGAATACAGTTTATTTCCTGACACAATTGATATTGCATCAGTTTTGTAGTTACACGTCTGTCGTTTTATATCAAAAGGGGGGGGGGGGAGCCGCGGCTCCCCGGCTCCCCCTGGCTACGTCCCTGCAGGAGTAACATTATGGCTAATTTATTCAGAGAGTTGTTTTTATTGGCAGAGTTTTTTTTACCACTTGTCATCTTGCGTTTTGCTTTTTCCCATCATGAAGGTTATTTTATGTTTTAGTTTAATGTGGGAAGACTGTTTTCTTTTTATTGTTTTTTAAACAACAATTTTACCATTGCCTACAGGCTGCAGTTTGTAGTTTGGCGTACCAAGGTGAAGCTTAATTTAAACATTCTATTAGCAAATGAATCCGGCAGGTTAAAAAGCCGTAATTATTAAATTTTCTTAATGCAACAAATGCCTTAAATTATTGTGAATTCTCTCTTTAAATGCCTGAATATCACCGTTGTCTTACCGATTGATTTTTCGGAAATTCCTCTCAGAACTCTCCGAAAATGCCTTTCTGGGGCATGCAAAATTCAAAATTTTCTGGGGGAGCATGCCCCCAGACCCCCCCCCCCCCTAGCCGCTCCACTTCTCCAGAGCTTCCGCCGGGCCTGGTCGTCCATCTCAGTTTTGTAGTCCTGCTGAGACAGGCTGTCAAATATTCGATCTTGGCAATAGACCACTGCCATGATTCATGAAAGTTGAGAATTATTTTCTTTGCGAGCGCTCGGACTTGCCATGTTATGGTCTGTTTACATGAGCCGGCCAGCCCGGCTAACCGGGGCTGAATGGTGTCAGGAAATTTTTTCCTCGGTTACAAAAAGAGATCTTAATCAACGTTAGGATTCGTTTATACATCTAAACTAAACCAATTCTTCTTTGTACATTTAGTTTACGCGAGTTTCAAATCCACAGTGATATCCTAATCAATCGCGTGAACCCATGGAGTTCAACCGGGCTAGCCCAGCTCATGTAAACAGCCCCTAACACACTAACACAAGAGTATCATGATTTGACAACTAACAAAATTGGCGCCAAAGACCGTTCGCAAGCGCCTGGGTACGATATTATATTGGACACAAATTATCATATTGTCGACACTTTACACGAGCCTGGGTCAAGTCAAGCCGTGTTTACATGAAGAAATTGACAAAATTTTCACACCTTTGCACCTCTCCAACCCGGTCGACCCGGGTCTTGAAAAGGGTCACCCATCAAGACGGGCGATGTTCTTTCCCACGCGACCATTCGCAAAACTGCCGTTCGTTCGTTCGTTCGTTCGTTCGTTCGTTCGTTCGTTCGTTCGTTCGTTCGTTCGTTCGTTCGTTCGTTCGTTCGTTCGTTCGTTCGTTCGTTCGTTCGTTCGTTCGTTCGTTCGTTCGTTCGTTCGTTCGTTCGTTCGTTCGTTCGTTCGTTCGTTCGTTCGTTCGTTCGTTCGTTCGTTCGTTCGTTCGTTCGTTCGTTCGTTCGTTCGTTCGTTCGTTCGTTCGTTCGTTCGTTCGTTCGTTCGTTCGTTCGTTCGTTCGTTCGTTCGTTCGTTCGTTCGTTCGTTCGTTCGTTCGTTCGTTCGTTCGTTCGTTCGTTCGTTCGTTCGTTCGTTCGTTCGTTCCTTTGTCTGCAATCTTTTTCTTTCTTAGGATTCCCTCAGTAACGAACTGGATGTCTTGGAACGTAATATAAAAAATTTCGACGAATTCAGCGACCATTTAGAAAGTGGCCAAAAGACGTAATAGTTGCGTCTGTTTTGACTTATCATTTTATTATTTTATTGTATATGACGTTTAAAAAATTAGTACATTGACAATTATATGGCATTAATCATATCATTACTATAGTCCATTACAAAAATAATCTATGGGTCAAATGGTAAAAAAATCTAAAAAATCATTTCAAAAAATCTCTCAAATTTTAACCTCGTGATGCAGTATATATGATACGTCAAATTGTATTTTCATCTTATTGATTTGCTTTAAAACAGTAAAGTTTTGTTTATTTTTGCCCATGCATGCGCTCAAAAAACCGAGAACAGAAAAAAATGCCTAAAACCTGATATAGGGTTAGTTGAGTAGTGTGGCGGCTAGAAGTCCAAGTATGAGGACAGGCAAAATAACTTGAGATGTTTTGGGAGAAAGATTGCAGTTGTCTCCTCCGCAACAATAGGCTTCACACTTTTTAACTGTTGTTGAGCGTTCGACTATTACTTTACAGGTGGCATCTTCAAGAGCACACCCGGCTTTGCTTGAGCAGTTCGCCCCTACTCCTTGATTCCATTATAACCTGTTGCCACAACTTTCGCACAACGATCGTAACGCGCAGGACAGGTCATGCTTCCAGATTTGCAACTGTTTCCCTTTCCTAGGCAATGATAACATTTAAGTGCATACGAGCCTGGAAAAAACAATATTTATTTTTTCAATTTAACAACTTCATTGGATGCTTGTAATAGTCAAGCGGGAACCTAGCACGAACGGCTACCCACACGAGAACCTGTCAGCCTGATGTCCCACTACACATGCACCCAACATACAAGAACCATTTCAGCCTGACTTGGGAAAAGAGTAGGGTTCTTTTATGTGGGTTTTTACCGTAGTTTAATTCAGAAAATTCTAAGCTCAAGACGAGACTGGAACCTACCACCTTCCGAATGCCAGCCAGACGCTCTCACCATGGAGTCACTGAAACTCAGATGGTAGACCGAGGTTGTTTATGATATTAATACCTGGGAACGAGTCAAACCATACGTGTTTCACAAGTACTTGTTGGGCAAACAAAGATTTCACTGGAAATTAACAGACAGAATAATGCGTCTTGCAGCCCAACAAGTCTACTTGTTTTCTACCATGCACCCACTATTAATTAGAATCGATCACGAGAATTATTAAGGCCGAGGTAATAATGTTTGTCTTATCTGAACACAAAGCAAGGCCTTGATAACCGATATAGTAAGCCTCAAACTTTTTTGACACCCCGCTTCCACTTTCTTTGCCCTCCCCTCTCCCCCGCACAAATAATGACCACTACCTTATGTCCGAAGAATCAAACTTTTTGGCTTGAAATGGCTGGAATCACATGACGAATACTAAATTAAAATGTCTTGTAGCGATCGCTCCATTCGCGGATTAAATCTATCCAGAGTTTAGAAGAACACTAGCGATAAGTTTTGGTTTATATATATATACATATATATATATATATATATATATATATATATATATATATATATATATATATATATATATATATATATATATATATATATATATATATTGCATGTGATAACCTGCGCATGTGTGTGAATGCAGCTTTCATAACAATTTCAGTACCTTTTATGACCTTTTATCCAAAACACCTCCACCTACTCACTGAGATTTTCCAGTAGCCCGAGTGAACGCCTGACAAGGCGTCTTGTTTAGTATTTATTTGACACGTAGTTAAATACAATCTAGCATCACATTACTTCATTACTCGGGCTACCGCAGGTAGACGAGTGTAGGTTTCGGCTCGGTTTTTCTTTTTTTGTTTCGTTTCCCGCAGGAAAGAAACTGTTACTGTGTTAGCTTTCCATTGACGTCACAAAAGAAACTGTCATCACAGATGAAAATAGTCCAATCGCAGTGCAGTGTTGTTGGCAGCATAAGCCAAAACGTTACGGTGGCTCAGAGATAACATAAACTTTTTTTTTTATTTTCGCGACTTTTCTCGCTACTTTTAATTTTTTCGCAACTTTTTTCAACCTCGTCCCCAGGGCATTTTGCCTCCACGTTGGGAGGTCGGCGAAAATGGCCCTGGCATCGGCTGGTCGATTCTATAATCGGATTGGCCGGTTTAAAACTGAACCTGATTAATTCAGATACAGTGTAATTTATTCATCAAAATATGAATTGCAATAAATCCACTCTGCGAAGTTCATCCAAAGAATTGTAACGATAGCTTTGGTTAAAGTCAAGAACAACATTAGATATATGTTTCTTCCCAACATTTAAATGTATCCTGGATAATCGTGGGGAGTATCATGATGAAAAGTGCTAGCCAGTTGCATTTATGATAAAGGTTCACATGAGTGATTCGGCAGAGCGTTAAATATTTCTTATTTCTTATTCATGTATAGGTATTATACAAAAACGAAACACAAAGACCGCATAAATTTTCTTTCCAAAACACCCCAAAATTCTGGGTGTCACGTGACCAGCCGATGCCAGGGCCATTTTCGCCGACTACTAACGTGGAGGCAAAATGCCCTGGGGACGAGGTTGGACTTTTTTGCCACTTTTTTCTCGACTCTCACCAACATGGCATCAACCGAAGCTTCGTCAGGTTCGAACACAGCCTGAACAACAACATTCATATCAGTGGGGTTCACCCTTCTTCTACAACCATGGTTTTGTAGTATTCTGCTTAGCTGTCGTAGACAAAGTCGAACTCCGTGAATACTGGCGAGAAAACCTAAAATTTCTGCTGCAGTAAAACCAAGCCTAAAGTAGTTCACGATTGCTTCATTGCGTCCAATCGCTTGATTAACAGGAGAATATTGTGGTAAAATAGCCTTAACAGTTGCTATTTGCAACATACAAATACAAAATAATAGAAGAATCGAAATATAGTAAGGTTACTCTGTTTCGGCAGTACATCTAGCCTTACTATATTTCGATTGTTGTTTCTACACTGCCTACGCAGCACCCTACTTTTATTACAAAATAATAGAAGCATGGCTATTTCTTTCGAAAATACCTATAAAGGGCTAAGTTCCTTCTCGTGAATCTGAAAAGTCGCGAAAAAAGTCGCGAAAAAAGTCGCGAAAAAAGTCGCGAAAAAATTAAAAGTCGCGAAAAACGTCGAGGTTGCTAACCCCCCGACACTTTTCAAGTTAGGGTTAGGGTTTCCCCCGGGAAGTTCACATTTTTGAGATTAGGGTTAGGGGGTTCGGCGGGGGGGAAGGGTTTCATTAATAACCTCTTTATTAAAAACATGAACACATGTATGATGAAATGCATCATACACGCATGTTGGGTTGTATGTTATATATCATCATACGGAACGAGAGACTGTATTGAAGGAACAAGAAACTATTTCTAAAAAGAAATAGCTGTTTCGTTCCCGTCAGGGCTGTTGCATGCCGATCGGGGGCAATGACGAATTTTAGATCGGCCAATTCCCGCCAGTGGTCTGACGCGACAAGGCCTACAATTTTGGAAGCAAAATTTTTTTATGGTTACGCTGTCGCGGAGAGGTATAAACGTTCTGCGTATAAGTACAATTGGTTTTTGGCCTACGGGGGAACTGAATTTGAACACATTGAATTTGAACTTGATGTCATTCAATGGAGTCGTTTTCTTGATAATCATCAACAAAACGTACAGCGGGACAGTCACACTTCCTGTTTCTTTTAGGCCTAGTTTATACGTCGGACAATCGTCGCATTTGAGACGAATTTACAATAATTTAATCAATTAAATGAGGAGTAAATTCGTCTAAGACGTTGTATCCGTGACATCCGTCGTGATCAGACTGAAATGCGACGTCACGGCGCAACGAATTGAATGTATAAATTTCTTGCTCTTAATTTAATTTTTTGTGTTTGTGCAAAACATTAAATTTGTATGAATTAATTTCGTCGTATAAAACGAAGTCGCATTGATGACGTCTAATCGACGAAGTTAATATGAATTATAAATTTGTCTTAAAATGCGACGATTGTGCGATATATAAACCAGGCCAAAGGCCTGGTTTTCATACGTCGCCGATCGTCGGCGATTTGTGATTTAGATGCATGTTAAAACGGGAAGCATCTAAATCATGGGTCGGCGACGATCGGCGACATATGAGAACCAGGCTTTACCTGTTAGCGTTCTTGAGAACGCAATTATTTTGGCAACGTTTTATTTGCCTCCTATACACGGTCAGAGGTGAATAGGAGAAATGTACATGCATGTGGCGTCAGTACGACGGAAATTTTGCGATTATTTATATTTAGATACATAAAATGTCTGCTACCCGGCTACATTAGCGGTCATTTATGCCACCGATATTGAAGTTAAAATTTATTAAATAATCTTCAATCTGTGTGTAATTCTTTCAAAGTTTGTATTTGATCGGAATAAATACTGGAGTGATTGAGTAGCTTTTCCAAGGCCAAGGCCAAGGGTCAACTCGACCACTGCTGACTCGACCCAACCCAATCTCTCGTTCCGTATGATGATATATAACATACAACCCAACACGCGTGTATGATGCATTTCATCATACATGTGCATGTTTTTTTAATAAAGAGGTTATTAATGAAACCCTTCCCCCCCCCCCCCCTCCGAACCCCCTAACCCTAATCTCGAAAATGTGTTTTGGAACCCTAACCCTAACCCTAACTTGAAAAGTGTCGGGGTTTTTTTTTGATGACTCTGATCAAGTCTTTCTCGTCTCGGATGTGTTTTGCGTGTTCACAGACATAGTTTGATATTGGTCAGTAATGTCGCTAGCTGTGTTGATATTTAATACCCGAAGAGACTGGACATATGAACGCTGTGTACATGTATGGAAATACGTTACAGGCAATCGTGTTTTGTGTTTTGTGTATTGCAAATTGCGTTTTCTATCGGAGATTGGATTGTGTTTTGACTTTTGTCTGTGACCTGAATGTGTTTAGACGGCGGCTTTAGATCTTAGCACTGCATGTGACAACCTGCGCGTGATTTTGCAGTAGCCCGAGTTAACGCCTGGCCAGGCGTCTTGTTTTAATAAATAACGATTTATATAATTCGGTATTTTGTTCATTCATTATGGGGCGCCAAATGTAAAAAAATTGTTTAGGACAAAAATGTGTTGATTTTACCATTATTTACCTATATAATACATTATTAGTAAACAATGTTTCTATCTGAGTTAAACAATCCATAGATTATTTATAAATAATCTATGGATTGTTTACAAACAATCCCTGGATGGTTTAGTGGAAAAGTATTATTTATTAAATAATCCAGGGATTGTTTATAAATAATCTAGGGATGGTTTAGTAAACCATGGATTGTTTGCTAAATAATCCCCGGATCGTTTATAAATAATCTAGGGATGGTTTAATAAACCATGGCTTGTCTATTAAACAATGCATGGATTGTTTATAAATAATCCAGGGATGGTTTAATAAACCATGAGTTTTTGGTTAAATAATCTAAAGATTATTTGCGCGCGCCAAATGTAAAAAAAAAGATGGCTGCCCGCCAAATGTAAAAAAAATGTAGCATACAGGAAGGAGCATGGGACCAGCGTATTGCGTGCCGGGCGGGGGGGGGGGGGGGGGGACGTAAACAGCAAAAGGCGCCAATATTATTAGTTTCGCCTTTGTGTATTAAACCTTTGTCATTTTACTATTAAATATTAGTAATTCGTCGGGAAATAACGTTACGAACGTCCTTCATGAAATCGGACGCAGTGTTGCCAACCTTGGGATTTTATCCCAAGATCTTGGGATTTTTTTCTCAGGGATTCAACCTTGGGATTTTTCTTGGGATTTTTCCAGAGCAAACAGTTTCGGTTTTAAAAAGCTGATTTCAATGTTAATCGTATTTTTTTAAAATTTACTTGATCATTAGATCATACTCAGTGATCAAACTCCACTAGCCTTAGCCAGCCCCTGCGTTCTTTACGTATGCGTTTGATTTAGACAAGACGAAGTACTCTTTTCAAATGAAGTATCACTGATACAGTGGGCTCAGATTGCTATATGTGTGAAACACATGTGAAACATGATGTCGATGCCAACGAAAAAAATTTGGAACATGCATATCAAACGGCGATAGAGACCTGGGAAATAGTCAGTAAATGAAGCTGTTGAACCTTGGGATTTTTTGGTAAAAAATAGGGAATCTTGGGATATTTTCAGACCTTTACTGGGATTTTTACGAAACTTGACTTGGCAACACTGATCGGACGGCTCATACAGTCTGTGTCGAACAGTCAAGGCTTTAACACGAAAGTAGAGCAGAAAGTCGGCCTTCCACATCGACAACCTGCGAATACAGCCGACGGAGAGAAACGTCTGCGTTTATCTATGAGAGTAAACATTTCGTACTACGCGCGTTGACACCAAGATCAACGTTAATGCTCTGACTAACATATTTCAAAAAAATATTATTGTTTACCATGCACGATAGCTTGCTTGCAAAGAAATTATGCTTATTCTCAGCGCTATTTTTGTAATCGCTACTGTGACAAATTGACAATCCGTACTATTCAAACAAGAATATTTTTTTAAAATCTGTTGTCACTCAGCGTACGTAGTACGAAATGTTTACTCTCATAGATAAACGCAGACGTTTCTCTCCGTCTCGGGAGTCCCCGGTGTGACTACGTTGTCGATGTGGAAGGACGACTTTCTGCTCTACTTTCGTGTTAAAGCCTTGACTGTTCGACACAGACTGTATGAGCCGTGCGATTTCATGAAGGACGTTCGTAACGTTATTTCCCGACGAATTACTAATATTTAATAGTAAAATGACAAAGGTTTAATACACAAAGGCGAAACTAATAATATTGGCGCCTTTTTACGGTGGCCCGTATGTGCAATACACAAAAGAGAATATCAGTACACAAACAAAAGTTTCAATTCACAAGTAAATTAGCCGATACACATTACAAAGTATCGATTCACTGAAACGAATTTCAATACACAACAAAGATTCGCGAAATACACAACAATAAATATTTTCAGTACGTAATAAATTCTTTCCACAAATACACAACAAAGTGTCATGCGAAACACAACAGCGTAATTTGATACACAACAAAGTCGCGTTGCAATACAACAGAGTGTAAGTCGATACACAACAAAGAATAGATCTCGATACACAACGAAAAGTTTTCGATACACAACAAAAAGTTGCATGTGGGAATCTCATGGACAATAGGGGAAAAGGCAAGGACAGAGCAATGCGATCCAAACCATTCTGTGGTGTCTAATTCTAAACCACGGCCACGTGTTGACATGTTTAATTTGTGAATTTCTTTGAGCTCGAGACAATGTTCTGTTGATAAACAAGAACTAGCCAACCACGGTTGTTTGAAAACGTTCTATCATATTAAATCTGCCCACTTTTTCAAAGCGCTTTCTAAAATCTGCTCATAGGTCATATCTTTTGACAATTTGAATTTCACAGGAAAAGTCTTACCCCGGACTACGGAGCGGCTTTGGCTATATAAGCATTTCAGCAGCGGCGGGCAGCGGGCTTGGAATCTTTGTCATTGGTTTTCGACGAGCGGGCTTTCTTAGACTTCAGCTGGAAGTGCGATGTTCGTTCTTCTTCTTTTTCTTTCATAAAAGAAGAATATGAAGGAACAGACGAACCTCTGCTTTGCGAGAGGTTCGTTATGCCCCGCTTCACGCTCTCTGGTCTTACTAGTACTGGGCTACTGGCAGGGTATCCGTATCGCCCTTTTTATTCGCACAGGCTGGGCAATAGATAAAGGATTCCTCCATGGAGCTTCCACATTTACAACAGAACATTGTCTCGAACTCAAACCTCAAAGAAATTCACAAATTAAACATGGAAATCTCTGAACTCTCAGGATGTCAACACGGGGTTTAGACAACAGAAATCAGAGGGTTTGGATCATATTGCTCTGTCCTTGCCCTTTCCCCTATTGTCCATGAGATTCCCACATGCAACTTTTTGTTGTGTATCGAAAACTTTTCGTTGTGTATCGAGATCTATTCTTTGTTGTGTATCGACTTACACTCTGTTGCATTGCGACGCGACTTTGTTGTGTATCAAATTACGCTGTTGTGTTTCGCATGATACTTTGTTGTGTATTTGTGGAAAGAATTTATTACGTACTGAAAATATTTATTGTTGTGTATTTCGCGAATCTTTGTTGTGTATTGAAATTCGTTTCAGTGAATCGATACTTTGTAATGTGTATCGGCTAATTTACTTGTGAATTGAAACTTTTGTTTGTGTACTGATATTCTCTTTTGTGTATTGCACATACGGGCCACCGTACCTTTTGGTGCTGTTTACGTCACCCCCGGGACGCAATACGCTGGTCCCATGCTGTATGCTACATTTTTTTTACATTTGGCGGGCAGCCATCTTTTTTTTACATTTGGCGCGCGCAAATAATCTTTAGATTATTTAATCAAAAACTCATGGTTTATTATATGGGCGGCCGTTACCACCAAAAATAGTACGGCAGTGAAATGGAACAGCTTATTGTGAAATGACTCAACAAAAACACAAATGATCCATCGTAATATGAAGTGATTCAACTTTCCGGTGAGGAATCATTGATACTCAACAGAAATGATGCAACATAAATTGAAATGGCTGAACAGTGCGCAGTGAAATGACTGAACAAGTTGCGAAATGATTCAACTAAATATGAATTGATTCAACGTATCGTGCAATGATTCGATAGATTGTGTGATGGTTCAACTATTGGTTGTGAAATGATTGAACTTGTTATGAAATCATTCAACTAGTTGTGCGATGATTCAACTTAAGTCAGTGAAATGGCCTAACTTGAAATGGCCTAACTTGAAATGGCCTAATGTGAAATGGCCTAA